>NC_051168.1:81388683-82003587 GCF_013339725.1 Rhipicephalus microplus
GCTGTCTAGCAGTAACGGAATCCATATAGAGCAGTATAGTAACGTATACTACTTCAAAAACAGACTCGATCTCTGGATTTCATGCCGAATGGTTGTGCCCCCACGATCGCCGACGACAGCGCAGCTCTGGCCGACCGGCTCGCCCTACGCCATCTCCTGCCGCCGACAAGAGCTGGCACTGAATGGTGCCCCGTCCTCGGACTTTTTCGACGGTGTCCATCTTTCTTATCTCCTCTTTACTTCCGTCGTTTTCTGCCGTTCGCTGTTCCTGCGCCTCTTTCTCCTCCTGCTCATCTCTCTTTATCTTTATACCTTTAATTCCTATCCTTTTTAATCCCTCCTCTACCCCTATCCCTCGTGAGCTACTGTTGAGGTATCGCACTCTGATGCAGACAGTTACGGGGCTCACTTTTCTCTTCTTTTCTTGTTAGGAATCACATAAGATTGACATATATAAAGCTGAATCCATTGTTCTCCATGTACACTCGATTGTTTCTCAAATTGGTACAGTCGGTGCTGCTTGCGGCTTTCAGTCTCATGAAGAGTCTACGTCATAATTTCTTGCGATTTTTTTATTCAGATAAAATAAACACCCTTTCTGTATGCGTCCCTTCACTCTCTCACAAAAAATAAAGAAAAAAATGTGTATGCGCAGATGTTATGAGCGTCTCCTTTACACCGGGGCGGTGACCTATGCCGCACCAAGCTCTCGTTTTTCTTCTTCTTTCTACAGGCCCCATCCCTCGTTTAGCTCACTGCACGCAGCGCCTCCAATGACCGTCGACGTCGTTAGCAGTACGCGCGCAATCTCTTTCAAAGCTGCAGCACTGGGCGTGGTTGCGCGTACACAGTGCGAAGCTATTTAGTCACCGTGTCGTGATAGGTCAAAGACGGTCGCAAAACACGAGGACGAAGGCAGATCGGGTCAGTGCATCAAAAGCGCGCGCACTCTGAAGGAACAAATGACACCGTGTACAACATCGGGACGACGACCATAGAATGGGGCGCTATAGGCGGCTGCGATCCTATAGGTAACAGCCACATGTGCTTGCGCGTATGACCAGATATTATCAGAGGAGCACAGCAAGAATAGATCATGCATGCAGGGCGGAAACAACGGGTAATTTAGTGGAACGACTGAAGGGGCTCGGTTGCGTAGTCAACAAGGTGGGTCGTGAGGCGATGCCTCTTGACGCTACACACGCGATCATCAACGTATATAAACGCCTCATCAAACGAGAAAATTGACCGACGGCGTGCCGCGGCGTTGCCATCTACACAAGTGATGCAAAGTTAATCATCATCACTTGATGACGACGTCACCATATAACGTCATCACATGATATCGTATGATTACACCATCACTACGTGACATGTAAAGTTGACCAGAGAGTACTATGGCGCTGCAAATCTTTCAGCCAACATGGGAATGCAATCTTTCAGCCACCATAGGTTCACAATGGACCGTTGTGAACGACGTGAGCCGACTTGAACTGGCGAGCCTAAAATGTTAAGGTGGTGAAGTGCAACTGCTGAACATTTGCTGACTGTCATCTCGTGACAAAGCGGCTCCATGGCATGCGAAGCTAAACGGGGCCAAAAATGTTACACCAGCTCTCTCTAAACTCCGCTTCTTGAATCCATATCTTTTGTTCCGTTGTGATGTTTCAACTCATAGTGAGCGCACAGGGGTTCCACACCTAAAAAAGATGCTTAACGGACAATGACGTTCCTGCAGCTGCTATGGCGAGTACTATTTAGCAAAGTCAGAGAACTTCAATTCATGGGAGGCCGTGGGCCGCTAGCGAATGGTTTTCGTGCTGCATGTTTGATACCACTCTTCAAGCTCTGCAACTCCTCATGGCGCTGTAAAAACTGAATGATTCGTTACGTATTTCGCTATAATATTACTCTAGAAAGAAGCCAGATTCTTCTTTTTCATCAAAAATGACATAGTTATTGATCCTCTCGCACCGGCTTTAGCATTGCCTCTGTGATTGGCTTCTCTTTGACCGTGAGGCGATGTCTTGTTATGATGTTTATGTTATGTGATGTAACATTCCAACACTGTTCAAAGAGAGAGATCTTTTCCTTCTTCTTTCTCTTCTCCCGGTTTTCCGCTAAAGCCGTTCTTCGTTGTCCTTGGGTCGTTGCACTCTCCGTGGCTCTGTGAGTGATGGAATGTTAGATGTGACGTCCTATAGTTACGCCACAATCGTGGTGACCTCACGGTGACGTCACACGTACATTTTGGTGATCTGCGTTGTCGCGGTGGCGTCATATGTTGACGTGATTACGTGGTGGTTTTTTTTTTTTACTTCACTCGCGTTTACGTCACCAATAAATTTTCGCGTTTGGCGAGTCATCAAAGACTTTCGCTTTGAAAAAAAAAAGCGGAAACAAAGCCAATTTCCTACCGTCCAAATCACCAGCATTCATTTTTCGCTCCCGCTTCGCCCCCCTCCCCTTTTTTTAAATAGCATGTTCGATTTAAGTCAAGTGAAGAGATAATAAGTTTTATGATACCCCCTTTTCAACGACGTCAACAAGTTGAAGATAAAATAGAAAAACCAAGGTAAGGGGAACCGCAACTTCGTCCACTAGCAGTCGCCCACTTTTCTGCTATGACAACGTGGCCCAAATTGCACGCTGCATTATTGATCGGCGACGCACCTTCCAATTTGCCGGGTCGTTAGCGACGAAGCTCTAGCCTAAGTCGTAAGTAAAAAGGGGAGGTGGTGGTCGAGCGCCGCACAATGACCCGAACGAATGGTCACGCTGAAACAAAAAAAAGTTCCGGCACACAAATCAAGTTAGAATAGATGCTCAGCCGGGAGTGACGACGGCTGCGTTTAGTGGCATAGAGGCCATCTTAGGTAATAAACTTGCGTCGACGACTACAATACTAAAACTCATTAAATATCAATGAATGATCTCGCATTCAGTCTTTTGAGCTACGATACCTAACGAAGAAGGCAATGCAAGTTCAGTAACATATAGCGTGGATTACGCCGCCGCACTGGTTCAGTGGTTATACGACGCTCGCCTGCTGAACAGAAGACCACTTCATCGATCGCGAACCTCGGCGGTCACACATCGGTGAAGGAAAATAGCTATAGGTTTTGTATACTACTAAATGACAGCGCACTTGAAGGAGTCCCGAATGAAGTTAACCGGGACCCTCCACTACGGCGTCTGTCATGACCGAGTCGCTTCAGCAGGTCAAGCTCCAGACACGAAATAACCAACCATCCAGCGGTGGCATGCAAGCAAGAGGGAAATTCTAAACCATCTAAGAAACTTGCGCAATAGATATTTGTCCCAGATCCTTGCAGATTTTTTTATGCATTTGCTGCTATGGGTGCAGCACAGCTATCAGCGCCACAATATCTACGTAATAGACAGTCTCATGCAACATGAGTGAGTACTACATTACTTCAATTTTTTTCGAAGCTATATTCACGAAACGCTGGCATGTTCGTCATAGAATAACAATCGAAATGTCGCAGGCTATGCGATAATATCGTTCGACTTCAGTCAATTTACTTCGGCTGGGCTTGGCTGGATGTCGGTATGCGCTGGAAACAGTGACCGCTCATAAATTGTAAATTAAGATTGAGCACCTAGCGATAAGTCCAACCAAGGTCAACGCCACGGTGAGCAAGTAGCAGTGATGCGCACTGCACAATCTCTTGTTTTCTATTTCTTTGTGAGGTTATAGCTCCACTGACAACGATACCAGGTGGGTCCAAAGTCACCCAAACCTAGCACTCACTGACGACGTCCCACCTGATGGTGCCTCGTGCACTGGTAATTCAGCGTGTCCGTGCCACCTGTACCGAGTGCATAAAGTAAAGCTCGCAGCTTCAATTTTTGCAATTTTGAGAAGGCACTTCAAGATACCAACACATGAAGGTCTCACGATGTCCGTCATGGTCGATCACGGCTTACGATGTTCGGCCGGTGAGGTCCAGGGTCTCGGCCGCGGCGGTAGGCGATGCAGTAGAGGCCCGTGTTTTGTGCGATGCCAGCGCATCTTAAAGAGCATCAGAGGGTCAGAAATTCTTCCCGAGCTATCTACTATACAACATCCCTCATGATCATGCTTAGGTTTTTACGTGAAATCTCCGTTATTATTATTATTATTATTGTTGTTGTTGTTGTTACTGTTGTTATTATTATTATTGTTGGTGTTGTTATTGTTGTCATTTTTGTTATGGTTATTGTTATTGTTATTGTTGTTTTTATTGTTATTATTGTTATTGTTGTTGTTATTGTTATTGTTATTGTTGTTGTTGTTGTTGTTTTTATTGTTGTTGTTGTCGTCGTCATCGTTGTTGTTGTTGTTGTTGTTCCTGGAAGAAGGCAAGTCCATTTGTCAAACGTACGTTCTAGGGACACCCCGTGGGTAAAGATTGTTTCATCGCGTCAAGCGTGCATCTTATCCTGGATCTTATCCTATGTCAGGGTGAAACAAGGCTGACTGATTTTCGAAGAAGATAAGCATGGCGCCATGTCCCGCAACACTGGAAGACGCACGGCTGAAAGCCAGAAAATTAAAAGAAAAGAAAACAAAAAACGACGTTTCTTTCTTTTAAGACGAACAGGGCTGCGCTGCGCTGTAACTGCGTCAGTGCAAACCGTGGGACAGCATGACAGATGCGCACGCGGCACACCGCAAAGTACAACACCTCTAGCCGTCGAAGCTCCGGCAAAAAGTTACTGAGACTCCTAAACAAATGAACCAAGAAAGAAAAGGATTGGCTGTTCACGAGGGCAACGTGGATGAGACCTCCATCATCAAACAGATTCCTGGAACAGTAGGAATCAGCGAATCGTCTTCTCTTGTGCCACGAAGGAAAATGTTAACACAGAGGGTGCCCTGACAAAGTGCTTGGAAACTTTCTGGTCGCGTCCTCAACCGAATCTTCCCAAACATTCCTGTCCCACTCAATCTTAACACTGTTCTTTGTCACCCAATGCCGGCGGTACCAGCATGGACTTTCTCACCACTGCCTCGGCTCTGAACACAAAAACAAGTGCCACTACAAGAACAAGCTCGAAACACGGTTGGCAGCAGCGAATACAAGAAATTTTCCTAATGAACACACCGAACCGAGAATCGATCCTAACAGCCACTGACGAAAGGGAAGAAGCCTACGGAAAGGCAACGCAGAGAAGAAACAAAAGTTTCGCGCTTCGACGGGCACCTAACTGCAATCAGCTCCGAACGGAAGTCGGGAAAACAAGACGATCACCTACGCATCTCGTTGGCTAAAGGCGCAAAAGGAAACGAAAACGCCGAATGAGGTCGAATCTCGGGAGAAGCCCGTTCCCCGTCTTTGTCGTTCCCTCTCCCATTTCCCTCTGTCACTCCTGTACAGAAGGGTGTTCTCATTGCTGTTTCCCCTTCGTTCTCTCTGTTCTTTTTAAAGAAGACCATGCGTCATTGTTCTCCCTGCTTCCGTTTTATTATTTTCCTCTATTTCTGAATTTCATGCTGTGCACGTGACCTCGTCTAAATGCTCTCACTCTCTACCTTCTTTCTAACAAATGTGCTCTAAGAGCTAGTTCTCGTCGTTGCCCTAGCCTTTGTAATCTTTCTCGACCCCCTGTATCCTCCTCTCGCTCTATCCCAAACTAAGTTCCCATCTTTGCTCTCACGCAAAGAGTCTCCTCTCCCCATCTATTTCGTGAAAAGACCGTTCTCCTCTTCACTCCCACCCTCATACCTTTCCTACCCTTGATCCTTACTGCCCTTCGGGAAAGAGAAATCTCTCCTTTCTCCCCGCCTGCTCGTTCCTTCTCTCCCCAAAAGTGCGCTCTCGACCCTATCCCTCCCCCGACCGTTCCCTCTCGCCGTTTCTCCCGAGAGTGCGCTCTCCCTAGAGCGCCCACCATCTCTCTCTATCCCTAAGCCGCCGACCTCGAAACTTTTCCGAGGAGCATAGCGTGCGACTCGGCTTAATGAGGCCTCCCACACTACCACTACTTTATACTTGGCTCGGATACAAAAGGCAAGCCACGCTGGCTTCTCGCTGTTGTGGCCAGTGTGTCAAGCAGTCGGGACGGCCGCCTTACGAGCCGCACTGATTACTTTCCGCGGACGTTCCCGCACACTTGTAGTGGTTTCATTCTGTGTGTTTTTTCGCGTTAGGTCCGCCATTTCTTGGGTTCTTAGGGAATGCAAGCCTCCACGATGCCGTCGTGCAAAGCCTGCACATTGTACATCAGTGTAGGAACTATAGGGCTTTTCGGTGTAAGATTTCGCAGCCCTTATAGCTTCTTTTTTTTTTTCTTGTTGCGCAACTAGCACGATAGCGTAGAACACAGACGCCCACAAAAGACGCTGTGTGCACGTATTGTCCTACAGTTACTGTAGCAGGCTCACGGGAATTAAAATAATTGATTGATTGATTTATATGTGGGGTTCAACGTCCCAAAACCACCATATGATTATGAGCGATGCCGTAGTGGAGGGCTCCGGAAAATTCGACCACCTGGGGTTCTTTAACGTGCACTCAAATCTGAGCACGCGGGCCTACAACATTTCCGCCTCCATCGAAAATGCAGCCGCCGCAGCCGGGATTCGATCCCGCGACCTGCGGGTCAGCAGCCGAGTACCTTAGCCACTAGACCACCACGGCGGGGCGACGGGAATTAAAATGGAACAAGCCGTGTGACCATGCAGATCTCATAACATGTTGCCGGGAGGTTGCCCGGTTGTTCATAATTGGTTGAGGTATTGTGGTATGCACTTGTGTTTACGTATTTTATGTAACGTTTTGAGTGTGCGCGTAAGCGCCTAAGAAACGCAGAAAGTATAGAAGTAATGATAAGAAACAGAGGGCTGGGGTGGTGATGTATTCAGTTAGCGCCTGATGTATTCCATCGTGCATACTGTGCGTGTCTCCTATGAGCAGCGCTGTATATACTAATTTTACGTCAACATGCTCAAGCGGCTACCTTAGCACACGCATTCCGGTTGCTTTAGCTCTACGATTAAACATCTAGTTTGTGTTGCCATGCTCGTCGAGCTTCGCATTGGCATGTCTGTATTGTACCCGTGGCCGTTCCCGTTGACTGTTAATTCCTTCCATCCTCTCAGTATCTACAATAAACCCTATAGTATTTTCCGATTAATTCTCTATAAAATGTTCACACGCAATCAGTAGAGATCGCTACGGCGCGAAGCTGTGGCAACTTACATGCAAGAGCTATTGAACTGCTGACCTTCCCTGCTTATATTTAAAAACGAAACTGCCTACATTGTGTATTAGGCTGCTTGATTTCTTTCAAACGAGTCACTGTCCTAGAGATTGAACCGACAGGCAGGGCCGGGCCAACATATTTTGAAGTTATATCGCGATACGATGAAACATACTCAGACAAAAACGTGTTGGACACACAGATACAAGATACTGGCGCAAGAAAATTGTAACCGATACGATACTTGTCAATGGTATCTTACGATACTTCGATACATTCACGAATTTGTTGTTATTAAGCTCCCCAACGTAGTATCGAACGCATGTGAATTTTATTTTAATGAAATATTTGTTGTCATCTCGTATGGTTTGTTCCAAGGTGAACTAGTTTACTACCAAATAACCTATTAAGGTAAAATTTAGCTGCTTGACAGGATAGCACTGCGGGCGCTACTTTGACAGCAGTTCCTGCTTGGTAATTCTGTAATTGATGTGAGCCGGTGCTGACCTTGCCGACCAGCTAGTGGATTTCCGTTTATTCACACGAGTTTCAATAAGAAGCCTTTGCACGATGTACCCCAATACCGGTGCACAGTTTCAGCAGGTCCACAAAATACCGTTTTGCAGTGTGGCAGCTTGGGCTAGTTGGTATGGCATGACGATAGTTATAGCGCGAGAACAAAACGACGACACAGAGACAGCGCTCGTGTCTTTCGTGTCCTTCTTGTATCTGTGTCATCGTTTTGTTCTCGCGCTATAACTATCGTCATACCGTTTTGCAGTACTGAATCACCGGTGCACAGCAGCAACAACGCCGGTGGTGACATTCTTGTGGAACAATGTGCACATAAGCGGGCGTACATAGAACACATAAAGCTGCCATTACTCTTCCTTTTGTTTTGTACTGCTGGCATGAACTATTCCTTATCTCTGCTGGCATTAACCATTCCTTATTTATGTATTCACTAACGTGCAATCAATTTTCTTGAGCGAGAGGTCATTTGCATCTCAAAAACGTATGCCTCAAACCTATTGCATTGCGACTCTTCGGTACAAAAAAAGAAGTTAACTTCTTTGGCGCAAACAATACTGGCTTTGGAATATGTGCCTTTCCAGTGTCCCCTACTGGCTGGCTCTTAAAAAGTACCGATCTTTGATTCGGCTTGCGGGCCAGCTCATTGAAGCTAGGTGGAAATGCTTTTTAAAGGTTTTGTGCATTGCAGCAAAGAAGGACAGTCCTAGGTCCAAAATTAACGTCAAAGTAATAGGTAATGTTAGCCTGCCTGAAAATGTTTCTCGTTTGTTGTCCAAAGGGCCCAAGTTTTGCATGCCTTCCAGTATTCCTGCGCATGAATTGGTGGCTTTCAATAGAAATGTGGCTTCAAAGGCACAGCAAGTAGTGCGCGATCGATGCCTACTTGAAGGGGTGGAGTGCCTAGATAAAGCTGTGTCTAAGCAAGGAGCAAAACGCATGGATTTCAGTGTTAAACATACGTTGTCCTACTTAAGGAATAATAACCTATGTCTTTTGCAGGGAGACAAGGAAGGTGGTTTTGTTGTAGTAGAAAGGGGGGCTTTTAATGAAAAAGCGTTACAAGCAGTGACAAAAAATTTTGTAGCGGTTAAGAAAAGCGAAATTCGCGTAAAATCAAGATTTGTGGAATTTTGTAACAAGTTGGCGCTCGCGCCGCTTGCGAGAAGTATTCAGAGAAGTAAAGCCAATTGTTTAAATGTGTTTTTCACAGCAAAAACGCACAAGCCTGAAACGCCTTTTAGAACCATTATTAGTGAGTCTGGGTGTTGGCAACACAACGTAAGCCAATTTTTGCAGAAAAAGCTGGGGTGGTTAAGTGTCAACGACCCGTTCCGCACTAAGAATTCTGAAGATATAGTAAAATTTTGTAGTGGGAACGAAAAAGTGGGCTATGTTTTCTCGGTTGATGTCCAGGATTTATTTTACTCTGTACCGCAGCAAGGGTTATTGTTATCTGTGCATGAATGCATTGAAGAAAACGGTGCTATCTCGTTTCAGAACGAGGTCGGGTTGAACGTGGCGAATTTTATGAGTTTGTTAGAATTCTATCTTAAGGTCACATTTATAGTTTTTAATGACCAGCATTTTATTCAGCGTGATGGCATTTGCATCGGATCCTGTGTTGCTCCTGTACTTGTCAACATTTTTTTAGCCCATGTCGATAGGTCTCTACAAAATGTGTTTAAAGTTTTTAAGGTTTAAGAGTTTTTAGATATGTAGATGATTTTATTGTGTTTTTAAATTTTGGCTCTGACTACAGTGATACGGTGACTGATGTTTTAAATGCTTTTAAGCAACATGGACAAGGGCTCACTTTCACGCATGAGCTGCCCCAGGAAAATGTCTTACAAGCTCTTGACCTTAGTCTAGAGGTATGTTACCGGCATGTGTGTTGGGCTTACAGTCCCCGTGTACAGAAAGAGCTGTTACATTTTAAGTCGGCCCACTCGAAAGTGGTTAAAAGAGGAATAGTCTCAACCTGCATAGATTCAGCTATCAGAAAGTCGTGCGCTCATAAAATGCAGGAGAGTTTTGAAAATCAGGTACGCCGTATTTTGGCTGCAGGTTACCCTATGACGCTCCTTACAGCCGTAGCTGAAGCCCTGCTTCAGAAAAGGAAAACAAGAAAGAAGGCGACATGTGAACGTGATACGTTCAGGCCTGTTGTGATACCTTATTTACATAAGGTCACACATCAACTCAAGAGAGTTGCTAACAGGCATGGGGTCTCCTTGGTATTCTCTGCGCCCAACAAACTCTTGAAGTTGTGCTCCCGCACCTGCGGTAGTAGCAAAACTGGGTGCAAAATAAAACACGGTGTCTGCTTTATTTCTTGCATCACCTGTGTGGTATATGGCATACCTCTGGTATGTGGCAGGATCTACATCGGGGCAAACGGGACGTTGCATAAACGAGCGTCTTAGGGAACATGCGCAAAAAATAGTTAACAAGGTAGACAAAGGGGCACATCTTGTTGCTCACTTGCAGTCCTGCATTGGATGTTCGCCACGGTTTCATGATACGATGATTCTGGGCAGGAGCAGGAATGAAGATGCAAGACTTGCTTTGGAGGCTTATCATATTAAGAAAAGCGGAGCTGACTGTATCAGTGATACTTCCGTTTCTTTGCATGCCATCGAATATGAATTTTTGCGTACACATCTTGGTTAAGATATCGTGTTCTACAAGTGTAATATGACAACACGCGTGTACATTCAGGTGTGTGGTGTGATGTATTAAGGTTTAAGGAATTTTCGTTATTACGTATACGATACGAAGCTGTGCGTGCGCATGCAATGTATGTGGTTTCGGCATATATATGCGTTGCTGTGTGAAGAATAAAGCAGTTGTTAGTTTGGCGTCAATCTGTTTCTTTCCTCGCCTTCTTTTTTCCTTTTTCCGTATTGTTTGCGCCAAAGAAGTTAACTTCTTTTTTTGTGCTATGTACCAACTAGACCCAACGCAAGTTTTACTGACTCTTCGGTAACTTGACGTCCGCAGCCGCGCCTGTTCATCAAGCCAAGCGAAGTATAGAATACGAGGTAACAAAAGAAACACCGACAAACAAACAACACCAAGTAGTACTTTACTTCTACTTCAATCGTATAAAAGCTGCTTTTTTCTTTTCCTTTCACATAGGAAAAAAAAAACACGGGCAACGTACTTTTATCAGTAAGCTATCGTCGCTTCATACGGAAGTTCCGCCGGTATCTATCATATTCTCGTCCGCAAGAAACTCCAAGATAAATTTTCTTTTTATCAGCTTGGCACGCACGCTCTCACAACATTCTTGCCTTAAACTCTGAGAGCCAGCGCGGAAGCGATCGCAATATAAATGGGCAGCTTAATGTCCCTGTGCTTCGCGAAGGGGAAAAAAAGGTGGTAGTCTGAGTGTGCGGCGGTTTAAATGACGCACAAATATAGAACAAGATCTCCGTAGCCACTAAATCGAGATATCCTAGGATTGCGGTGGGCTTCGAAAAATAACTACAAACAAAGCGACTCTGTCTCACTCTACAGTCACGAAAGAAAGACTTTCAGCCGAATTTCGAACCCATTCCGGTGAATGAAAAATTGTTTCCGTCATTCGTATCCTATCATTCAAAACCACACAAAACGAAAGATTGTAAGAAAGGGTATAGAAAAAACCGCTATGGGAATCTGACATATGGGCACAAGGAAAGTGCCTTCACTATATTTACGAAGAGGGGAGGTATAATCAAGATAAATGAGCCGTGATTCGAGACGAGAAACTGAGAGGTGAAGCGTGAGAATCGCTTAGACTTACTTAACGCTAGGTCCACAGTTCCGTGCAGCAGTGCTGAAAGCCCGAATCAAGTACAGTCAAGGCTGGTTGGTTCTGCATTAGTTACTTTGGAAAACGATAAAGTTCGCAAGTGTTCGCTGGTCCCGACCAGCACATTCACTGCCTAATGAAATCATAATTTCGTTAACTCGGTCATATTTGGCCCGAACTCGGTTAATTTAGATGATCCACGGAGCTCGCCGAAAGCGAAGCGTGCGATGTAAAGAAAGCAAAACGGCGTTAGCGAGTGTGCGAAACGGTCACCGGCTTTAGAGAAGTAATGATCGTCGTGATTCGCGTTGTTCGTACGTATACGCTGGCCCGTAGCAAGGGAAGGATAGAGGAGGGGTTCTAGGGGCTCGAACCCCACCCGTAATTCTCATGGAGGGGTGAGGGGCGCTTTACCGAGGACAAATAAAAAAGCAGATGTGTGCGCGCACACACACACACACACACACACACACACACACACACACACACACACACACACACACACACACACACACACACACACACACACACACACACACACACACACACACACACACACACACACACAAACAAACAAAGCTTATTCTGGCTACGAGCTTAATAAAGAGGTATGACCTCAGAATACGTTTCGGATCACGTTACGGGGGCCGCGTTCAAGTTGTGAACGAATTGGCAAGACGAAGATTGCGGCTATCGCACTGCTCTTTTGCAGAATGACTACTGCATTCACACATTAAACAAGAAAATGAAAATCCATTGATGTAATGGTCACTCGTTTATTGTTTTCCTGGATACTTCGCGTGATTCGGCGCTCGCTTAACTCGGACAGTTTTTCTGACTCCGCGAAATACGAACTAACGAGCTTTTTTTACTGAGTACTTGTTATTGGGATAGTTGCTGATCCTCGTGGTGTAGGACGAAGACACAAATCAATATGGAGCAACTGCGGTATTCCTCCTCGTGTCTTTATGTCAGTGTCTTCGCAGTTTACATTATGACGATCAGTTCAAACGAGAGGCCCGTTCTTTATTAACGGCACGAAATCGCAGAGAACAAGTGCGGGTGCAATTGTTGCAAACCGCCATGATCCCTCTGTACTTACGTGTCGTTTCTGAAGCTGAAATACTTTGCAGGTAGAGAGCGAATCCACGACCTTCGGTCGCCTAAGGCTGCGGTTTCATTCCCTGCCGACGCCAAGTTTTCTTTTCGAGCACTTTACTGCCTTTACATCTACGTCACGTTAATTACATTTAACTTAAAACGATACAGTTAACGCTGTCTATACCTTCCTTGACTCTAATTATTTTGTGGCATTTGTTAAAGCCCTGTAAAACAAGCAAACGAGTAATTGGTAATTTCCTTCCTTCATTAACTCTGAAGAAGTGCTATAAACAAGTTGATATTATCGTGAGGTCTCGTGTTCCTTATTAATTTTGTGTCCTTAGCTTTCTTCGAGAAACCAGTCAATAATATGCTAATAAATACCTTATTGTTATCTTTTGTATTACTTTACTACTTCTACGACCTCATCAGCTGCGAAGTTCACAAAAACAATAAGGAAAAAATAAGTAGGAAGAATGCATCACTAGAACAGCAGGAACAAAATTATTCGATAATTATGACTGGCTATCACCAACTTCACAATATCGTTTCAGTTAAAGTTTAATCTTTTTCCTCCTATGCCACGGAATAAAAAAAAACGCACACTCACCGTCTGCCGTGACTCGGGCAGTTTGATTGGGTTTCTACGTCGAGCTTCGCTGTTTGTCGTGATCTCTGTGACATATATGAATATAGCCTTTAGACGCGTCAGTGACTACACGTGTATTTTAATTAACACACTAGGCGAAGGCACAGAAACAGCGCCTTGAATGAGCACTATTTCTACGCTCAGATTAGTTCAACACTACGTGCATAATAATGTAACAACATAACTTTGGGTTTTACGTCCCAAAAGCACGATGGCATACGCCGTAGTGGAGGGCTCCGCGAATTTTAACCATCTGGTGTTCGTTGGCTGCACCGACATCACACAGTGTAGACGGGCCTCTATAGAATTTCAGCTCTATCTAATTGCGATCGTCAAGGCCGGGATCAAACCCTCCAACTTCTGATCAACAACAACAAAAAAAAATGACGCACCGCCGCACTACGTTACAGTATGTGTATTCGACTGCAGTGTAGTAGCAGTGCGCGATAATCAAATTGACGGTGCAGTCATATACTTATCGGTTTACATTCAGTAAGAGTATAAATATTGATATTGTTGAATACATCATTGAGAATTTCTCGCATTCACGGAACAATTCGACCAGATTAATTTTCATGCTAACGCCTAGATGCATGAGTACTCACTGATTCTCGGAAATCAATCCGCAAAATAAATGAGCGTGCATTCAGCGTAGCTCTAAATCTGAGAGACGTGGACGGGGAAAGAAAATACCATTTTTTCGATTGACTCGTCGGAAGTACACTAATCCGAACTCTGGAGAAAAAAAAAACGCGAATCTCTGACACTGATAGAGAGGTACTCATACCCAACCCTGCCCTCATCGGATATATGCCTTCACGAAAGTTACCTTTCACGCTACATAAAAAAAACACAACAAAGTGCCAGTGCATACAATCTGTTGAGATACCCACAGCGTCCCACGTGCAAGTTTTCAGATAACTAATCTGATTAACTCTCTCGAACCATCGCCCCTTCGGTACAGCTCTCTAGCTGCTTTAAAGATATTCGTCGGGCGAATAAAAAAGCAAAGAACTAAACAAAGACTTCTTGAGCTCAGCCTTGCTTCGTCTAGGAAAATTCTTTTCTCTCGCAAGCTTCTTGCCCCTTTTGACCGAAGTTTCTTAGCAAAAATGAGAAAGATGAACTCGATTTACTAAGTTATTTGCATATTTATCGAGAGTTGCCTGGGCCGCGTTAAGCTCCCTGTTATAAGCCCCGAAGAAGTGGATGAGGTGACGAGCGCAGCTTCCTGATTAAATAGTCAGGACCGTATACGCTCTGCAAATTTTCAGGACTCTCGCGAAACTCCGCAAAGTTCTGAGACGCGAATTGAAGTGCAGCTTTCAAAAAAAATCGCTATATTTAAGTTAATCTTGACAAATCTCCCTCGTCGGTCAATTTGGTGGCTTGGGTATTTCGGAGGAAGCAACTTCGTAGCATGCGCAGCAGATGCGAAGCGATAATTTTGTTTTTCATATAATGTAATACATCAAGTATTGTAAAGAAGTTTAAGCTCGTGTCATCTTCATCCGGAAGCACTCTGGGCTCCCTTCCAAGCACCACTCTGTATTGTAAATGAAGCCACTTCAAGCATCAACCATGGGGCAAAACAAAAAAATCCTGCCACTTGCCCCTACCTTACCAGGCGCAATCTTCAGTTACCTTGACTAGATAAATCGATTCTGCCTCATAAGTTTAAAAGGGTAAGGAGAGAGAGATGAGTCAATTCATTTTGCTAAACAAAGTGGGGCAGTGATGGTATCCGCGCGATACCATCACTGCCCCACTTTGCAAGAACACGTAGCTCTAGGAACCATCACTTTCTACAGTCGGATATAGAACTTCAGAAGTCCGCGGCATTTCCTCCTCCAAGGCGGATGCACACAAGCTTGAACCAATGGGAGTGCGCTCCAGACTGACGTCATCAGTGCGACGTCCGATGACCCCACCTTCGGAAGACGTTGCCGAGCGCCGGATTGGGATTATTCTTGAGTTGTGGAGGTGATTGGCTGACGCACTTGGGTCGTATGGGTGGGGCCTCTCTATGAAATTTTTAAGCTGCATTATATGACTGCCACCAATATTTGTTTAGGTTCGGTGGTTCATTAGCGCTAGCTTCAGATTTTTGTGCGAGTATGAACCACATAAGAAACGTGAAAAAAAAAACGCCATCGAATTAAAAGACACACTCATGATACTCTCGCATCCTACCATTTAAATCCAAGTATTAACTATTCGCAAACTAAGAGACATGGCAAATCAAGAAAAATTCTCATTTTCAAGATGAACAGCTATGGTCAATATTCCGCGTTCGTACATAGTACTAAGGTAGACTTCAATGTCTTGGCCATGGCAGGCAAAGCTCTTGAAACGGCTGAGTAGCAAGCTATACTTTGACCTACGTTTATGAAACGGAAATGAGTGTTGAAGGTCTTGTGCCTTATCATCATCAGTAAGACGGCTAAGTGAGATGATAATGACAACGAAGAGATCATTATCGTGCTCGCCATGTCCACCACGAGGACCCGCAAGATAAACATTACAACTACAACGATCACCACAATAATTATGACCGCCGTTATCGCCACCTCCACAACAACGACCGTCATCAACAACAACGCCATTGCCAGTCCAAGCTTTTGTCAGCCGCCGAGAGCAACACTCCGAAGCAGCGTCGACCAGCAGCTGTACGGGGTATTCTGCCTTGCTTGAGTCAACCTGCTGCATCAGGGAGCGACTTTGCGCATGGGATTCCACGTCATCTCACTGTGGTGCCACGCTGGCGCGTGGGGTCTCCCTCACCAAACAGCGAACTGGGCATGCCTTGCCCCCTTTCCTAGGTTCAGAGGGAGGCGGTGTTTGGCTTTCCCTCTTCGGGGCCGGAGAGGAAGACGACGATCTCATTGGAGTATCCTGCGCATAAATTATCTTTGCAAGGGATCTTGGGAAGGCGGACGATGTATAAAAACGCTAGCGCAGAGGCGCTCGTGTGTGATTCTCTTTTCATGTTGTACCACGCTACCATGTAAATACTGTATATAAACATTCTTTTTCTCCTTCTCCGGCTTCTCTACTCGTCCTCTCCGGGGACTCGGATGGCCCGAGTCCGCACCACGCTACGCAAAGGCGCAACAGTGGCTGGCAGCTTATGGGATTCGCCTGCGTCGGCTGCATCGAAGTGGTGAGTGCCGCGTGTTTGCTCTTCTTTTCGCCAGACTCGTTAGCGCAGATGGTCGGTAACGTGGTAGGGTGATTGTGGTAATTTTGATTCGCAGACCAAGAATTGGGTGGCTCGTGGCAAAATTACCTTAGAAGAGAAACGGTGTGCATATCTAAGATGGAGAAGTTTAAGGTCCAAGAACTCCTCGAAATTTGTCAGGAGCTGAATATTTCGGTCGGCTCGGTTTAAAAGAAAACAACAAATTTTGGAGCACTTGGGAAAGAGGAAGTGAGTTTAGAAGAGGCCATTGAGGCCAGAGAAACCATTTTGGCAAAGAAAGAGGAGCGTGAGCGCTTAGCCCGTGAACAAAGAGAGGAGGAAATAAGGAGGGATCGCGAGGATAAAGAACATGAAATCCGTCTGAAAGAACTGGAGCTTCGTATGTCCGTGGGAAATCAAAATCAGGGGGTGGAGAATCAAAGATAAAGGATCTAATCCACACCTTCAAGGCGGGTGACGACATTGCATTATACCTCGTGCATTTTGAGCGAGCATGCGAAAAATGCAGGGTTTAGTAGGGAGACTTGGCCACAAAAACTGATATGCGTACTACCAGGCGAAGTGTCCGATGTTATCGCAAGAATGAATAAAGAGGACTCCGAGGTGTATGACAGGGTAAAGGCTGCATTGCTACGAAAATGTCGCCTATCGACAGAGGCTTTCCGCCTGCGGTTCAGGCACTCTAAGAGGGGCAACGAATCTCATTCAGACTATGCCTACCAAATTAGAGCCAACTTTGAAGAGTGGCTCAAAAGCGCGCAAGTCTATGGCAACCATGACAAGGTCATTGAGTTGATGGTACTTGAGCAGTTTTACCGGGGAATTCCCGAGGAGGTAAGGCTTTGGGTGCAGGATAGGATGAAAGACGTAGACATGAACAGGGCAGCAGAACTCGCCGAAGATTACTGCTCACGCCGTAGTCTCCGCAGTACACCACGAACTTCGGAAAAAATGAAAAGGTAGAAAGCTGGTCGGGAAACCAGGGACGCAAGAGGTTTGCAAGAAATAACTGGAAACCCGAGAATTCCAAGTTATTAGACAGTCAGCAGGGAAAGGACAGTGAGGGGACTAAGGCGGCACCTTCATCAGGTTCAAAGGCGCCTGGTGACATAGCGCATGCGTTAGAAGCGCGGAAGCCAGTTGTTTGCTACAGCTGCGGAGGAAAAGGGCCACATGGCCAGGAGCTGTAAGAGGCACATGGCATTTGCCACAATTCAGGAGTCAGAGGATAGCTTAAAGCTGTTGAAGCCTTACATGAGGACACTCTCAGTGAACGGCCGAATGTGTAGGGTATTGAGGGACTCGGCGGCCACAATGGATGTAGCGCATCCAAGTTGCGTATCTTCCGAAGACTATATAGGAGAGTGTGCCTGGATTCGGCAAGTGGCAGAAAGCAAAGCGTCTGCCTACCGATAGCGAGGGTTGTAATCGAGGGCCCTTTCGGCCAATTATGTACGGAAGCAGCAATTTCAGCCAACCTTCCGGAGCACTTCCCTTACCTATTTTCAAATAAGTCTGAGGAAATGTTAAAAACACGTGGAGAATCATTTGCCACCGAAATAGCTTGCATGGCCCTTACCCGTTCGAAGGCGCGCGAGCTGACGCAACAGCTGAGCAGCTCACCCTCTGGGGAACAGACGTCCGAGGGCAGTGTAGGAAAACCTGAGGTAGTTGCGACGGAAAATGAGTCTGCCATGCGAGTTGTCGAGACGGAAACTGGGGCTATGGTCGGCAACAGCGAGGAAATATCTCTAACGCCCGAAAACGAGGACTTGGTGACAGGCTCGGTGTTAACACCCGCGTCCACCAGTTGGTGTCAGCTAGCCAGAACCGACCATGCAACGCTAGTGGTCGATCAAAAGGCGGATCTCGCACTCTCTATGCTGCTAGATGCCATACATAAGGAAGGTAACTCTAGAAAGAACGTTTCGTTCTACACCCAAACGAGGTGTTGCATCGCAGGTATGAGAACGCTAAAGGGCGGGGTCTACAACCAAGTGGTAGTTCCACTAAAATACCGGCGGAACATTCTCGACCTGGCCCACAGCAACGCCTGGGCGGGCCACTTAGGTATAAAGAAAACGAAAGCTAAGCTGGCTCAGGAGTTCTACTGGCCCGGGTGCTGGAAGGATGTAGAGATGTTTGTCCGTGAATGCGACACTTGTCAGCGGATAGGAAAATCAACAGACAAATGGAAGGCACCAATGAAACTAGTGCCAATAATCACAGAACCCTTCCGTCGGCTCGTGATTGACATCGTGGGGCCTCTGCCTCCATCTAAATCAGGATATCGGTACGTCCTGACCGCGCTGTGCGTTGCCACCAAGTTCCCGGAGGCAATCGCACTGAAAGAGTTGAGTTCAGTATGCGTGGTGGACGCATTGTTGTCTATTTTTTCTCGGGTGGGTTTTCCCTCAGAGATACAGTGTGACAACGGAAGTGTGTTCACAAGCTGCCTTACGACTACATTCCTAGAACGCTGCGGGATAAAAATCGCGCATAGCTCTATTCACCATCCACAGTCGAACCCTGTGGAACGCATGCACTCGGTCATGAAACGCGTTTTGCGAGCTTTGTGCTTTGAGCATAAAAGTAACTGGGAGGGGTGTATACCAGCTGCGATGTTTTCTCTGAGGTCGGCCCCACACGAGAGTACGGGTTTTAGTCCGGCTGAACTTGTCTACGGCAGGAACTTGAGAGGTCCGCTGCACTTGATACGAGAGTCATGGACTGGATATGGGAGGACCCTATGTGGTTTCCTATGTACTGGATTTATTGGGGCGACTGGGGACTACACGCGAAGTGGTGGAGAGCAACATGCGCGCAGCACAGGCGCTTTCCAAGGCCCGTTACGATAAGTCAGCTCGAAAGCGAGTCTTTAGAGTGGGCGATGAGGTGATGCTGTTGTGCCCTTCAAGAAAAAACAAGCTGGACGTACAATGGGAGGGACCAGCGACAGTGATGTCAGTGCTTTCAGACACCAACTACGAGGTAAAGTGGGGCCGGAAATGCCCCAAAGTGTATCACAGTAACCTAATGAAACCCTACATGCGACGAAAAGCAGTAGTAAACCTTGCACTCAATGTTCCTGAGGACGAGGGCGCGGAAATCCTTTGTCTTTCCGATGGCACGGTCAGCAGCACATTGTCAGATAGGGTAGACACAGGGAACACCCTAAGTAAGGCTCAAGAGGAAGATTTAGAGCTTTTAGTACAGGAATTCGCTACCGTTTTCTCCGAGAAGCCAGGCAAAACGGATGTGATTAAGCACGACATTGAGCTGACGGTTAACAAGCCGATCAGCTGTAAGCCGTATCGGGTGTCACCTAGACAGAGAGAGATACTAGAGGCCGAAATTCGCCGCATGATCGACCTAGGTGTTATCATCGAAGCAGACAGTGATTTCACCTCGCCTTTGATTTTGGTTGAGATTCCGGGCCGTGATCCAAGGCCATGCGTGGACTATCGCCGCCTGAACTCTGTAACAATCGACCAGACTTACCCTATTCCTAACATTGAAGAGAGGGTAGAGACAGTGTCTAAGGCGAAATACATTTCTACGTTAGACCTTGTTAGGGGGTATTGGCAGGTCCCTTTGACAGAGCGCGCGAGTCGATACGCTGCTTTTATCTCACCCCTGGGCACTTTTCGTCCTTTGATGATGAGCTTTGGGCTCAAGAACGCGCCGTATTGTTTCAGCCGCCTGATGGATAAGGTTCTCCACGGGCTCGAGAAATTTGCGCTGCCTTACCTAGACGATGTGGCGATATTTTCGGACAAATGGGAAGACCATGTTGAACACCTTCGGATGGTTTTGGAACGGATCAAAAATGCAGGTCTTACGGTAAAGAGAGAGAAATGTCATTTGGGCTGTGCTGAAGTAAGCTATTTAGGGCACATTGTAGGAAATGGGCGTCGTCGACCGTCCGAACTCAAGGTAGCCGCGGTGGTCGGTTATCGTCGTCCCAGCACTAAGACCGAGATGAGAGCATTCCTCGGCCTCACAGGTTACTATCAGCATTACGTCCCGAATTACTCCGAGATTGCCAGCCCTTTGACAGATAGTTTACGCAAGACCGAACCTGTGAACATTCAATGGGACTCTAAAAAGGAAGACGCTTTTCAGAAGCTGAAGCACGCATTGAGTGAGAAACCCGTCTTGAGGGCACCGGATTTTGCAAAACCTTTCACTATTCAGTGTGATGCAAGCGAACGCGGTTTAGGAGCAGTGCTATGTCAGACGGACCAGAGTGGAGAGGAGCGGCCGGTTTTGTATTTGAGTCGCAAATTGAGCAGCAGGGAAGAGGCTTATAGCACTTCGGAAAAAGAATGTGCTTGCATTGTTTGGGCCGTACGAAAACTAGGCTGCTATGTTGCTGGCTCTAAGTTTATTATAGAAACTGATCACTCTCCACTAACCTGGTTACACCAAATGTCACCTAAGAATGGTCGTTTGCTCAGATGGAGCATAGCACTGCAGCAGCACAATTTCGAGGTGCGCTACAAGAGAGGTGGCCTTCATACAAATGCAGACGCCCTAAGTCGAGCGTTTTGACTCGTCAAAAGACGCGGAAGGTTTGTTTGATTTTTTTGTTTACCTTTACCTAGTTTATGTGTACTTTTTTTTCTTCAATGTGTTACAGTGAGGGCGTAGAGAAATTTTTCACTGACTCCCTCGTTGTCCCGAGCTCTACAGTTTGCTTGTTTAGCTTGATTATAATGTTATCTCGATTCCAAATGGAGTTACGTATGAAAGAGTTACTGGACACTTGTCCCGATTGGTATGCACATTGTTTCCTTGAGCTTAAGTTATTAAGATAAGATGTTTGCTTTGTAAAATCGGAGGCCTGGCGATGAGAGTGGCGTGCACGCGGTGCTTGTCGCATTGTGTGTGGCTGACAAAGGTCGTTTCTTGGAGCTTGTCACCCACTTTTCACCGAAGCGGGGCGCAGAGGCCAGCTCTTGGAGCATTCCAGTTTGACCAGGCCCTTCGAGAAAGCAAGAGCCTTGCCGGAACGTCGCCGACATCGACCCGGCCGAGCTGCATGGAACAACTCGACCTCCCGATGTATCATCTGGCGGCGGGGGTGCTGTTGTGCCTCGCCCAAGTTCCACGTGGTCTTCGCGGCCTGCTGGCACCTGGCAGCTGTTGATGAGTCAACCCTGCACCGGGACGGCGAAGGACGCGGACAATCGGGAAAAACCACGTCGCCGGCTCCTCTTGACACAAAAGTCGTTGGCCAAGCTTTTGTCAGCCGCCGAGAGCAACACTCCGAAGCAGCGTCGACCCAGCAGCTGTACGGGGTATTCTGCCTTGCTTGAGTCAACCTGGCTGCATCAGGGAGCGACTTTGCGCATGGGATTCCACGTCATCTCACTGTGGTGCCACGCTGGCGCGTGGGGTCTCCCTCACCAAACAGCGAACTGGGCATGCCTTGCCCCCTTTCCTAGGTTCAGAGGGAGGCGGTGTTTGGCTTTCCCTCTTCGGGGCCGGAGAGGAAGACGACGATCTCATTGGAGTATCCTGCGCATAAATTATCTTTGCAAGGGATCTTGGGAAGGCGGACGATGTATAAAACGCTAGCGCAGAGGCGCTCGTGTGTGATTCTCTTTTCATGTTGTACCACGCTACCATGTAAATACTGTATACAAACATTCTTTTTCTCCTTCTCCGGCTTCTCTACTCGTCCTCTCCGGGGACTCGGATGGCCCGAGTCCGCACCACGCTACCCAAAGGCGCAACATCGGTCAATTTGGTGGCTTGGGTATTTCGGAGGAAGCAACTTCGTAGCATGCGCAGCAGATGCGAAGCGATAATTTTGTTTTTCATATAATGTAATACATCAAGTATTGTAAAGAAGTTTAAGCTCGTGTCATCTTCATCCTGAAGCACTCTGGGCTCCCTTCCAAGCACCACTCTGTATTGTAAATGAAGCCACTTCAAGCATCAACCATGGGGCAAAACAAAAAAATCCTGCCACTTGCCCCTACCTTACCAGGCGCAATCTTCAGTTACCTTGACTAGATAAATCGATTCTGCCTCATAAGTTTAAAAGGGTAAGGAGAGAGAGATGAGTCAATTTATTTTGCTAAACAAAGTGGGGCAGTGATGGTATCCGCGCGATACCATCACTGCCCCACTTTGCAAGAACACGTAGCTCTAGGAACCATCACTTTCTACAGTCGGATATAGAACTTCAGAAGTCCGCGGCATTTCCTCCTCCAAGGCGGATTCACACAAGCTTGAACCAATGGGAGTGCGCTCCAGACTGACGTCATCAGTGCGACGTCCGATGACCCCACCTTCGGAAGACGTTGCCGAGCGCCGGATTGGGATTATTCTTGAGTTGTGGAGGTGATTGGCTGACGCACTTGGGTCGTATGGGTGGGGCCTCTCTATGAAATTTTTAAGCTGCATTATATGACTGCCACCAATATTTGTTTAGGTTCGGTGGTTCATTAGCGCTAGCTTCAGATTTTTGTGCGAGTATGAACCACATAAGAAACGTGAAAAAAAAACGCCATCGAATTAAAAGACACACTCATGATACTCTCGCATCCTACCATTTAAATGCAAGTATTAACTATTCGCAAACTAAGAGACATGGCAAATCAAGAAAAATTCTCATTTTCAAGATGAACAGCTATGGTCAATATTCCGCGTTCGTACATAGTACTAAGGTAGACTTCAATGTCTTGGCCATGGCAGGCAAAGCTCTTGAAACGGCTGAGTAGCAAGCTATACTTTGACCTACGTTTATGAAACGGAAATGAGTGTTGAAGGTCTTGTGCCTTATCATCATCAGTAAGACGGCTAAGTGAGATGATAATGACAACGAAGAGATCATTATCGTGCTCGCCATGTCCACCACGAGGACCCGCAAGATAAACATTACAACTACAACGATCACCACAATAATTATGACCGCCGTTATCGCCACCTCCACAACAACGACCGTCATCAACAACAACGCCATTGCCAGTACAACCACAGGAACTCTCATCACAACCGCCATCAACAACATGATTTTAGTCACATCTACCCCTACGACTACCGCTTTAACAGTCGTAATATACAGAGCAGTCTACAATAAAATAGGAAACAAAGAGTTCTTGAGAGAAATGTCTACATGCTTACAAGCATCGATTTTGACAAGGACGGCGCATACGAAGCGCTCAGAGCGGATGCTTTCCGCTCGTACCGACATGGTCAATGTGGTGTAGATCATCTTGAATACGAAATCGCAACCTTCGCGAATACATCGCGATTCTAAGTCCGCGAATAAGCAGATTCTGGATACATCGCAAACTTTGCATGGCGACCGAGAGCATCACTCTGTTAGCGTAAGTTCTCCAGGGCCTCTGGTTTGTAAACACGATTACATTTCACGCCAGCACATAAATCATCCGACTACTCAGTGATCTTCCACGAAGAACTTTTATTCGAGAAGCAGAAATAATGTGCGTTTGACGTGTGGTTCGCTGCATAAACGTTGCATACTTCGTTGATGGAGCTGAGAATTCAAGTAAAAGTACCATCACTTCCCCTCTCCCATTTAACGCACTTCGCAGCGAGCGTTTTAGTATCAGAACCATCACACCCACTACACTTCTGCAGAGTGCACAATTATCATCTTTCTGTGTTTGACAGGTCTCCTTTTTTTTCACACTTTTCTCCGGAAAATAAACGCGTAGTGTCCGAAGATGCGGCGGAACAAATGATCAACTTTACTTCATGCGTTACTCGCGACAGAGTTGTTTTCCGACGATTTGCCAGACTGTTTCGACCGTGTACAGAGCAGCCCTGAAATCAGTATTCATGGTCACGGCGCACGCATATTAAATCTCGGGACGGAAAAGCCCTGGTGGCCGAGGCGACATAGCGCGCAATCGAAAGAAACGAGTGTTTCCTTCGCGCCTCACGGTGGTCGTTATGCAGCACGACGCGCGGTCTGAGAAAACCTTTATTTTACGAGAGGTCATCAATCCCTCTTCCCTTTAACCCCTTCCCCGCGCCGGCAAAACGACTTGGCCTCGTTGACCGAGGCCACACCATGTGCACGTATAAGGAGTGGAAATACAGCCAGTTACAGTGCGTGAAAGTCATCGAAAAAGTCCTTTGTAAACGCGTTTCCAGAATAAAAAGTTTTCGGTTCATATGTGAGCGCCGTGTCCTGTCTTATGTGTGCCTTGATAAATTTTCTCGTTCTTTTTGTGCTGGAACATAATAAATGAATACCAACTTGCCCAGTTTGCTGTATTCCAAAACAGAGTAGCCGATACACCGGGGAGATTTTTCCGCGGAAGTGCGAGCAGTCCTGGCTTTTCTGGGACGAGTACGAGTTAACTCTAAATCGTTAACCATTTATTCTAAACACAGAGACAAATCACAAAGTACTGATACCTTTATTTATTACCCCAGCAAGCCTACTTTCTCTAAAACATAAGATCAGTCATGGCCATTCTGGAAGAGCGAACTCCTAAAGTACCGATACTCCTATTTTATACTCCAGCAAGCCTACTTTCTTTCAAACAGCTGGGTTCTGACGCTCTTTCCGCAGTGCCTCACCCTCACACCACTTGGCGCGTCTCTAAGTGGTTCGCCTTTCCCGCCTGGCTTCTTTCGGCACGACGCAGACCGCCTTCCTTCCTACCGCGCCTCACTATCACCTCACCACAAGGGCACGTGACCAGCTTTAGAGCGGCGGTGATGACGAAGGCTCCCCTAAGAAGAGCATCGCTGATTAAATAAGTTGAAATGAAATAACGTTGCCAGGGACGGCATACCTTTGTAAGGTGGCTCGTGCGACACTTATTCTGCGAAGCCAGGAGACTGGAGCCTAGGACATAAGTGGCGCGAACACGAAGTGTGCATCTTGTTTCTCTTTCACCCATTTCCGGTCATGCACTTCCGGGTTTTATAATGTTCAGAAAATTTATATTATTGATATGTGGGGTTTAACGTCCCGAAACCACCACATGATTATGAGAGACGCCGTAGTGGAGGGCTCCGGAAATTTCGACCACCTGGGGTTCTTTAACGTGCACCCAAATCTGAGCACACGGGCTTACACCATTTCCGCCTCCATCGGAAATGCAGCCGTCGCAGCCGGGATTTGAACCCGCGACCTGCGGGTCAGCAGCCGAGTACCTTAGCCACTGGACCACCGCGGCGGGGCTCAGAAAATTTATTCAAAATTAGAACTAGTATAGGGTTGAGGCTGTTTTTAAAGTTAAGTGTTTCATTGAATACATATTATATCGAACCATATGCTTCTCTAAGATAACGGCCGATTAATGGATGAATTAAGCACTTGAATGAGTTCATTAAAATAACAGACAACTTTCTTGTGAGCAGCTGGGACCGTGGCGTCGACTGGCGGAGCATCTCTCAACCACGCTCTCCTTTCTACGTGGACTCCGAGATCGTATTCGGCTGCACCACGAAGCACAGTTGACGTGAGCAACACATCAGGCAACACGGATGCCGTCGCGCGACTATCAGGCGCTCAAGTCAAGAATTAAAATTATCTACAGGTTTTCTTTGTCGTGGGTGTTGTTGCTATTGTTGTTGCTGTTCTGTAAAGATCAGCGACTTCGCAAAGAATACCAAGAAGGAGACGACGAGCACGCGATGACTACCCGCTACCGTCCCAAGTTTCTGCCCAGCTTAAAGCGAACAGGATCGCTAGTGTACAAGCACCAGAAACACACACACAAAAAAATTCCTTGTAATCAGTCGGTCGTGTTATCCTCGAGGGTCTAACGTGATCTTCTAAGAAGTAGAACTGATACGTGCTCAAAACTAAGCTGCCAACGACTGTCCAACTCTTACACAAGTATATAGCTTAAGTAAACAGGGACAAAACAACTGGAACCCCTCGCCTAGGATATGAAGTCCACAGGAAGTTCAGCAACCAGCAGAAAAACTTTCCAAACCACTAGACATGCACAACAACGCGTTACGACCACTCAGGGCCATGCAGGCAAATGTTTTCTTTCTTTCTTTCTTTCTTTCTTTCTTTCTTTCTTTCTTTCTTTCTTTCTTTCTTTCTTTCTTTCTTTCTTTCTTTCTTTTTCTCTTTCTTTCTTTCTTTCTTTCGTTTTTCCTTCCTTTTGTTTTTCCTTTCTTTCTTTCTTTTTTCTTTTTCTTTCTTTCTTTCTCATCCAGTCCACTATTGGCTAAGACCGCGCACAGCTTGCGCCTGATCGAACCTTACGTTACCATCGAGCGTTATAATGCTTGATGGCCAACAAAGATATCTGCATCTTCATCAAATCCCTTTTTCACCAGGGATCACAGAAAGACGAGTGGGAAAATACTTTCGCAAGAGCTATCAAGTGGCAAAGACATTCACGACGGTCAACAACACCGTGAAAGCAGCGCGAAACACAACGAAAGCAACCAAGAAACAAGAAAATAACAAAAAAGCCCGACACGTAAGCCTACAGAAGCACATACTTATATAGCACGCCGGCACATAGAGGCACCCATCGGGAGCCTCTTGACGTCATGGTGTGCACTTTTATCTCACAACGGTAGCACCGCCTTGCTACCGAGACGGATAGCTCTTAGACAGGAGAGCTTCCGGAAGGCAGTTTCCGGTTCCGGTTCATGCGTACTAGAACTACTTATCTTACGAGCGAAACTTGGCTCTCGAGTTATATGGGCAGGCTTATGTATAGGCTGGTCGCCCAGTTAGGCGCTGCCTCTATACCTCTATATAGGTTTCGAAGTAAAATAGGAAAAAATGAGAGCTCTCTCAATGCCTGCTAGAGCAGTTCTGAGAGGGTGTTAGTAGCGCCATTTATCGGTGGTGAGACGAAAGTAAGTTTCTATGCGGTTTCACATGACAGCTTTGTTGTGCTGAAACGTAAAAATGAAAAGAAAAAAGAGTTGTCGCTTAAGCAATCCTTACTCATAGTAAACCAGCGAAGCTCGAACGCACGGTCCCGGTGTTCATCACGATCAAAAAATGATCAAAGTGTTTTCTGATATAGCTTCTGACTTATCTATGCTAACACTTAGGAGATGTTCGCTTCAAACTTTGATTGATATGTGGGGTTTAACGTCCCAAAACCACTATATGATTATGAGAGACGCCGTAGTGGAGGGCTCCGGAAATTTAGACCACCTGGGGTTCTTTAACGTGCACCCAAATCTGAGCACACGGGCCTACAACATATCCGCCTCCATCGGAAATGCAGCCGCCGCAGCCGGGATTTGAACCCGCGCCCTGCGGGTCAGCAGCCGAGTACCTTAGCCACTAGACCACCACGGCGGGGCCGCTTCAAACTTTGGGGTCTGGTGACGTTGATTGATATGTGGGGTTTAACGTCCCAAAACCACCATATGATTATACGAGAGGCCGTAGTGGAGGGCTCAGAAAATTTTGACCACCTGGTGTTCTTTAACGTGCACCCAAATAACGTGCACCCAAATATAAGCACCCGGGCCTTCAACAAATTCGCCTTCATCGGAAATGCAGCCGCCGCAGCCGAGATTCGGTCCCGCAGCCTGCGGGTCAGCAGCCGAGTACTTTAGCCACTAGACCACCGTGGTGGGGCTTCGGTGACGTTAGCCTAAATTATATTCCGGAAATGAGCCTTTGGCTAGCGCTTCACGCAGCCGTCGTTCAAACATGAAGAGCATCTTGTGCAAGTGCTAGGTATCGCAAGCTAGCACTGTGTTTTCATTATATTTACTGTGCACTCACGGATTCACGGACAGCCACGTTTTATGTGTAGAGCTCTCAACCTCCTTGGGAGCGTCTTACGGGGCAGGAGTGTCATCTCATGTTTGTCTCATGTTGTCTCACGTTCCGTGGCGTCTCGCTCGAAATTCCAAAAACTGGTCAACGGTCAAAGGTGAACAGAGGGCGCCACAGGTCAGTCCAATACCAAAATTGCTCTAGACGGGCCGCCATTCGATCCGAAATGAAGGCTTCCTTTCCCGCTCGCGGATGCTGGAGGCTGCACATTTGGAACGCCAGCACGATCTTGCTTGCGAACGCTAGTTACCCTGAATCGTCGTGAACGCATGCGTCACAAATTCATCTGTCAGAACCAGCGAAGTAACAGTGAAACGCCAAGGCCGGCAGTGAGCCGCCGGTATACAGCAGAGAAAAGGGGTGGCGAAACGCCGCAGTGGACGTGAGGTAACCGTTAGCTTTGGAAGACTAAGACGCAAGCCGGGAGCTAACAAAGATTGACGAACCCAGAGTGCCGACTCCGGCAAACACAAGCCAAGTGTCGATGTAGGCAGAAGAATCCTCAGGTCTGTTCAGCCGTTTCCGCAGTTTTCACGGAGTGAAACTGCCCGTCTTCGAACTTCTAGCCATTATGAGCTTTACAGTAGAACAGAGAAACCGGGAACGGGTTGCCGTATCGAGTAAGCGCGAAAACACTAAATTACTAGAGTATTTAGGTACACTGTGTACAGATTTGCTCGAAACAACTTTGTCAGTATGAAATTATTTAGAATACGGTAGGTAATAATAGGTCACATTACGAAAGAGACAGCCGTCAGTTAGTAAACAATTATAAACATTTAGAGTTATCAGCTGGCGTTCATCCCCTACAAGCTAACATTAGCCAGTACTGAATTTTCGCTAGTAAATGCGGTATAGCTAAAGTTAGCTTAGCTGACACTGGAGGCGCAATGCTACAGGGACAACGGAGCTGATGGGCAGCTTCGCCCTATGGGGGTGCCTAGCTGGACAGCTTTTTTTTTGTTTTTCTTTAATGTTTTTCTACTTCTCTCTCTCTCTTCTTTTTTTTTTTGCAGTGTCATAATCATAAACTTTGGTGATTTTTTTTCTTGTTTTCTTAGAGTGGCCGCATCGTACTTTATTCAATTTATTCATTTCTGCTTGTTACTTTTTAATATCTTGATTTTTAGTGAAAAGGACGACGTAAATTATCAGAACGAAAGCGAACATAAAAAGCGAATTAGGGAGTTGAACGAGGAGTAGACCCTCCTGGTGAACAAAGGAGATTGAGAAAACCAAAATACAGTTGTGTTACAGCGCTGACTTTGATGTCTCGAAGCTTATAGAACGCTAAAATACCTGAACCATGACAATTCGTTATGCTCGCAGTGCGAAACAGATTCAAAAAAAAAAAAGTTTTCAAGGTGGTCAAAATTTCCTTCAATAAATCTCCGTTGTTAGACGGCGTCTGCTTGTGTCCTCTATCTTTAGCTCCGTTTCGTTCATGCTGAAAAGCTTTCAAGAACTTTTTTTTTTTACAATGGCGCAGGAACCTTGCGGAAAAGTAAAAAAAAAATGGCAGCATATCCACCGAGTGAATGATGGAGAGTGAGGCGAAGCATTCGACCGTTCATTCGTTCTTGCTTCCGTCCGTCCATGCGTCCGTCTGTGTGACCGTCCGTGCGTGCGTCTGTTCGTGCATCCACACGTCCATCTGTGCGTCCGTCCCTGCGTTCGTCCATGCATCTGCCCCTGCATCCGTTCATGCCCCCATCCATGCATCTGTCTGTGTGTCCGTTCGTCCATCTATTCAACACTCCAAGTACCACCATCTCGCATCTTTTCATCATAGATTCCCCAAATAGAAGCACCGCCACCCAGCGGACATTCCAAGGACTCAACGATAGGAGGCACACGCACACTTTCTTACGGATTGTGCTTTGTGTCTACTTCCCACCTTTAACCACCTCGAGATCATGGTATATAATAGTTCACTGTATTCATGGCACTGCGGCACTGTATTCCAACGCACTGTATTCATGGCGCTGTATTCCAACGCTCGCTAAACCTCTCTAAAACCAAGGAGGTTACGCCCAGCGAGTATAACGTAGCAACCCTTTCTTGTCAGATAGTGCTCAATGTACATGCCAATGGCTGCTAAGGGGGAATTAGAGGCAGGAGAACTGGGTTTTTAGTTAACGCGCACGCTGCGAATTTTTCATTGTTCATCAACGCACAGAAGAAATCTCTCACCGGCACCACCTTGGAGGTCAAAATGTAAGACTGGTTACACACTACGCCTACTACGACTACGAGGGACGAACGGGTGCCGCTATAAGGCGCTTCGCCCCTAATAAATTACTGCAATGGCATACAGAACGTATATGCAGTGGCGAACCGTGCGTTCGGCCTACAACGGCGGCAAATTCGATCGTCAGTCACCTCGTCTAAGCGCGGTCGGCAGCGGTCGCATCTGCTGCTACTTCGTAGGGTGCGCTCGAAAAGCCGAAGGTCGGCGGTGTCGACGCAATCTCAGTTCGACGGCTACACAGGTTTCGTTGGCAGAGTAACACGCCCTTAACCAAGCTCGCCGATTGGAAACCATTCATCACCACTCAAACGCAGGTGCAGACACAGAGGGCGGTGTCTTTCGAAAAAAAAAAATGGCGTGTTATAACGTAGTTATACGCGGGTAGATGATAAAAGCTGAGCAAACAATAAAAATACGAATACGTCCTTAGAGCTCGCTACCTAACACCGACGAAGGATAGAGTTGGTGACAGTTATAGCGCCAGAAGGCAAGCGGGTTAGGCGGAGACAGAAGGTTAGGTGGGCAGATGATATTGAGAAGTTTGCGGGTATAAATTGGCAGCAGCAAGCACAGGACCGAGTTGACTGGCGGAACATGAGAGAGGCCTTTGTCCTGCAGTGGACGTAGTCAGGCTGATGATGATGATGATGATGATGATGATGACGACGACAACGATGATGATGATGATTATGATGATGATAGCGCGAGAACAGAACGACGACACAGAGACAAGAAGGACACGAAGGACACGAGGGCTCGTGTCCTTCGTGTCCTTCTTGTCTCTTCGTCGTCGTTCTGTTCTCGCGCGATAACTGTCGTCATGTCATGCCAACTAGCCCAAGCTGCTGCACTGCTAGAGTAGGGCTACGCGGTAGAGTAATGGCTCGTACATGCGCTATTAAACGAGGCACGCGACGTGCAGCGGGGATGCAAAGAGACGCGTCAACACGCGGCTTTTGCGTCCTTTCCTGTTTCGAGTTTATTTTCATATGGTCGTAGCATGCATGATGATAAATGCTACCTGGGTGATCCACGGTAAAATCAAGAGCCATTTCATTATCTTTGTATAGTTATACCAAGGTCAGAGCGTGATTAAGACAGCGCGCGGCGCTGTTCGCTTTGCTGTCCACTTTCTGTCCTTCCACCTCGTGTAGTTCCCTTCTCACTCATCTGTCCTGTATACCGCTTGTATTTGAACAGGAACAAATAAAATGTCTCATCAATTTGTTCACAGATTCATGCTTTTTTTTCTTGTTGAACACTTGACACCCTATAGCAATAGACGGTTTTCCGCAGCGGAACACGGGCGCTGACTGACGTTGCCGTCAGTCGTAATGTGACATCTGAGCAATATATCGCCGCAGCTATATATTTACACGGTGCACTGTTTAGGCATTTTCGTTGCGCTTTGTGGTAATACACCATTCGCTGTATCGATGTATCTTCGGCTTCTAAAAAAAAACTGTTGTTTCCGATTGTATAGTGATTCTTCCCCCCATTCAACCTTCGGGAAGGCCTGAAAAGTAGCAGCAAATAAATAATGGCGTCATAAATAACGTCACGCCATAATATTCTCACGTGGCACCATCATTAAGCCACAGCGTTGCGAGTTTTTGGAGGCTATGTACAACAACGCGTATACAAAGCTAAGTAGTCGAAACAAGGGGCGGTGCATTGATTGATTGATTGATTTGTGGGGTTTAACGTCCCAAAACCACCATATGATTATGAGAGACGCCGTAGTGGAGGGCTCCGGAAACTTCGACCATCATGGGGTTCTTTAACGTGCGCCCAAATCTGAGCACACGGGCCTACAACATTTCCGCCTCCATCGAAAATGCAGCCGCCGCAGCCGGGATTCGAACACGCGACCTGCGGGTCAGCAGCCGACAAGGGGCGGTGCAAGGATCGATGCAACTGAGAATGTCAGTGAACTGTAATCCTTGCTTCTTGGCAACATTAACTTCCGCATGTATTTCGCAGAGCCATGTTAGCAAAAAAGTCCACCCATTCTTTTATATATATTTCCTTAACTCTGCTCTTGGATTTTAATGCACCATCCTTGAGGTTGACGTTCGGGTGTTGCTTGGTAGTGGAACGGGCGAATACGGCCACGGAAATACACTACTATAACAGTCGTTTTTTTTAACATAGCATACCTCAGGGCTGTCTATAAACCATGTTACACTTCTGGATAATCTCCTTATGCAATCGCTTTTGCAGCCTTGAAAGGCAGTTTGAATAATAAATGTGTTGGCCATAATGGTTTTGGTTGGGGTTGCGTGCTTGTTAAACCAGCGGTCGTGGCTTCAAATACCGGCCGTGGTGATCGCATCTCAATGAAGGCCAAATGGTTGAGGCCCGTGTATTTTGCGATCTCGGTGCGATCGACCGAAGCTTCCGCAGCGCTCCATCACGGCGACGCTCTTACTCACATAGTGGTTTTTGTATGTTAAAGTCTGGTACCAACAGTAACTAGACGCGTAAATGAGATGCGGTTGACCAGCAGACTACGATATAGAGTGACATAACACGGCTGCAGACAACCCTAACAACTGCGACTTTACTAGTAAGCAAAATAAGGGAGCTGAGTCGGGTGACGCTCGTAAACTGTAGATTGCGTTGTTATCATCGTATAAAAAATATGATAACATGTCCGCCACAGTACACCATCACCTTACGATTGAAAGGCACGAAAACGTGGATTTTCTTTTTCTACGCTACTGTCACAGCAGCACTCGCCAAGGAAACCTTGCGCGTGATAGGAAGCCCATCGTCACTTGTTGTCTTGTTCAACAATAACATCTGGGGTTTCACGTCCCAAAACAACGATACGATTATAAGGTACGTCGTATAGTGGAGAAGTCCGGGAATTTCGATCATCTGGTGTTCTTTATCGTGTGCTGACGTTGCATAGCACACGAACCTCTACCCTTTTATCGAAAGCCTCGATTGCCACGACTGGAGTTAAGAACCGTGACGCCCGGGTGAGCAGTCGAGCAAGGTTGGACTGATATGTGGGGTTTAACGTCCCAAAAGCACCAAATGATTATGAGAGACGCCGTAGTGAAGGGCTCAAGAAATTTCGACCACCTGGGGTTCCTTAACGTGCCCACAAATCTGAGCACACGGGCCTATACAACATTTCCACCTCCATGGGAAATGCAGCCGCCGCAGCCGGGATTCCTCGCTCCAAGGTAGTCCCTGCAAGGTAATCCCTGCTCCACCACGGCGGACTTGTCTTGTTTACCCATCTTTTTTTTTTCGGCATATGTTTAAAAAAAGAGAGATTTCTCTGGTATTCATGAGTTAATCATTCACGATGCCCAAAATGCCACGATTGCTGCAAGAGGACATTTGGAAGGTGACAAAACGTGCGCAAAACAAAGAATTAAATATATAAATAAGTAAATAAATAAATATAAAGTGTGGTCCCAGAACCTGTTGCCTAGACGTCGGAAATTCTGATAGCGTCTTCTAGGGGCCTACGTTGCTCGTAAATGGTAAAAATGAGGTTCAATATGCCATCTCGCGCAGCCGCAGAATTAACGTGCGAAGTTTCAGGAAATTTTCACGGACCAATGTGGCCGAAATACGGAAAAATACTTTGAAATGCATGGCGGCCCTTTGAATATTTTGGCGGCCAACTCAAATATTAGACATTTCATAACCCTTTTTTTAATTGACGTCCCAAAACCACTATATTACTACGAGGGACACCTCAGTGCAGAACTCTGGAAATTTGATCATCTTTTCTTCGACATGGACCTACATCTAGGTGTACGGGCCTCCTCCTTCTTTCCTCCATTGGAATGTGGCCTTCACTCTATCCCACCACCTTCGGCTTGGCAGCTGGCGATCTAACCACTAGACTACTCGTGAAACTATTCCCACTCTTTTCTTACACACCAAACGAATTATATGGATGATACTAACGACACGAAAGTTGTAAGAGTATAACCTTTCAGTAAAACTAACTTATTGTCCAAGAGAAAGGCAGCAAGCGGAAAATGGAAGCTTGCGATGAGGAATTCGTTAACATTTATTTTGTGCTCCCGCTTGCGTTTCGACTAGTGGGTTTAATTTTTAGGCTGCAACTTTCAAGGTCGCTTTAAAAGCATCAGGTGTCAAGGTATTTTGAAAGTTAAAATTTCAAGGTTTCTAGGTGGCAACTTCGAAGCATTTCAGCCTTGAAATCCCAACTTTCAAGGCACCTTGAAGCCTTACAGCCTTGAAACTTTGAAACCTTGAAATGCCAACTTTTAAGCCACCTTGAAACGTCAAGAGTTCCAGTCTTGAAATCTTGAAATATAGACATTCAATGCTTCTTAAACGTCATGGTTTTAAGGCAACCTTCAGAGCAGAAATGTCAAGCAAACTTGAAAGGTGACAAGCTTGAATACATGAAATAATAATATCTGAACTAAGAAAGCATGTTGAAATCCCGAGGTTTCTTGGCAACATTTGAAGTCTTAAATAAAACCGACAAGTCCGCTTGCCGGAACATCGACTCCAGCACCCCCTTTCCCCCTCCAAATTTATTGTGACACTCCAGTGTCGCGACAAGCAGCGCTATGGTGAGCACATGGCTTAGACGTGATGGATCTCGAGGCGGTATATGCGGAGATAATACATATCCCCAAGGTGTCAAATAAATGACCTGCTCGGCGGGCAGCGGTGGGGGGATTATGCACGACCCACGCGCCAGCGCCCACCGTTACGTACATTGCGCTGGCCCGTCCGTAAGAACGGTAACACCTGCAATTCATGACGCAACGCCACCTTTGGAAACCCTGCATTAAAAGACGCATGGGGCGTTTCTTCACTGCCACTTATATGAAACAGAACACAGCTACCGCTATACGTCGCAACTGTGTTTCGCTCCAGGTCCCACAAATAAACAAAATATTAAGGCAGCTTTCGTATTTTTTTTCCTAATTCGATGACGCTGGCTACACAAAGTTTCCTGTCTCTTGGTGTGTTACGTCGCTGAGCTAGTCAGATCGCAATGCTCTTTATTTTTACCGACTACAAGCTGAGTACGACGCAGAAGGTATGTCAAGATCTGTATGACATTGTGCCTTTCAATGCGATAATGTGAAAGTGACGTCACCACACGCATTTTTTATTTTTTTTGTGCGTCTCCTTGCATTTAGAGTGGTGTTTTGGGAATAGGGAAAATGTGAGTCACTAATACGCGTAAACTCCTCTTCTCCTTAGCATCTCCTGAAGATCGAAGACACGATCGCCTGGCTCAGTGCGCCGCTGCCGCAACAAAAGTCGCCAGGGAAACCTTTCCATAGACAATCCGTCGTCGCGTTTCGTCTTGTCTAGTCCCGTATATATGAAACTTTGTTTAGTAAAATAATAATATTATTACTAACCAGTCAATCAATCAATTATTTAACGCGCCCTGGAACAACCATGAGGCCTTAGTGCAAGCGCGCACAAAAACGAAACAATACAATACAGACACTTTTCAGGAAAATCAAATCAGAACAGTGAAAACACACGGCAAAAAGAAATCGGTGCAAAATGGGAAGAACAGAAGGCAAGACAAGAATCAAGGAAAGAAAGCGAAAAATAAAGGGGATTATACACAACTACGTAGAAACCTTCCAATAATGATAATAATATTATTATTAATAACGCGCAGCCATGGTGGTGTAGTGGCTAAGGTACTCGGCTTGAATCCTGCATGGCTGCGGCAGCTTCATTTTCGATAGAGGCGAAAATGCTGCAGGCCCGTGTTCTCAGATTGGGGTGCACGTTAAAGAACCCCAGGGGGTGGAAATTTGCGGAGCCCTCCACTACGGCGTCTCTCATAATCATATGGTGGTTTTGGGACGTTAAACCCCACATATCAATAATAATAATAATAATAATAATAATAATAATAATAATAATAATAATAATAATAATAATAATAATGATATGTAATGCTTAACGTCCGAAAAGAACGCTTTTATTATGAGAGAGGGCCTTGGAAATCTTGACCACATGGGGTTCTTTAACGTGCGCCTGAATCCAAATGCACTGGTTTCGGATACTCTCGCCACTATTGAAATTGCACTCGTCGCAGCCCGGATTCGATACTGAGACCTTCGGGTTAGAAGTCGAGCGTCGTAACCACTATAGACCACCGCGGCGGGGCTTCAACATTTGTTTAGTTGGCTTACTTTTCTTTTTTTCAATGCTTTGAAATGAGCTGCGCTCGGTTAAGCGTATGAGTTAAAGACGGTGGATCTCGTGTTCTTACACATGTGGATAATACTTTGGCCAAAGATGTTCTAAACAAATGACCTGCTTCTCACACCTGCGGTGGAGGGATTAAGTTGTACATCATCACGTCAGCGTTCATCGCAATTTGTAGCGGAATGGCCCGCCGTCTAGAAACGGTAACACCCGCATTTAGTAATGACGCAACGTATCCTCGGCACTCCTTCATTTGGAGTGGCGCAAAGGCGATTTTCTGCGTGTAATGATACGTAACGGAACTCAGGAGCTACCCCGCTATGCATGTCGAAACGCTTTCTGGCCAAGTTCGCTCGCTTACGAAAGCAAGGGCTGTGTCGTCAGGCCTCATTCTTTCACTGAGTCTTAGTGGATAAAACACAGTAAAAACGTCTTCTTGGGCGAGTTGGCTAAAACGCGCTGAACTCGCAGTGACGCAGTGGAGCAGGGACAGCGGATAGGACATGATGATGATATGTGGAGTTTAACGTCCCAAAACCACCATATGATTATGAGAGACGCCGTAGTGGAGGGCTCCGGAAATTTCGACCACCTGGGGTTCTTTAACGTGCACCCAAATCTGAGCACACGGGCCTACAACATTTCTGCCTCCATCGGAAACGCAGCCGCCGCAGCCGGGATATGAACCCGCGACCTGCGGGTCAGCAGCCAAGTACCTCAGCCACTAGACCACCGCGGCGGGGCACAGCGGATAGGACAGGATACCACGAGCGCTGACTCACAACTGACTGACTGATCAATCACTTGATTGTCTGATTGATTGATTGACCGATTTAATACGGAGTTTTATAATGGCGTACGCAAAGCTTCGCGCTAGCGTTTGCCAGCCCTGCGCATGCGTCGTAGCTATTCTCTTGCGTGCTCCCGTTATGTGACGGAAATAGTGGTTGACCGCAATGAACAATAACTTAACGTACGCTATTCTAAAACCCATATTGATTGATTGATTGGTTAATTGATTGATTGAAATACAAACGCAACGCTTACGTACTTAAAGTATCTACGTGAGGTTCCTTAAAGTGGCACTGCCAAAAAACTGTGGAAGGTAAGCTTACCGTGCCACACAAGTTTCCTGCATACAGAGACCACTCTGAGAAAGTGCGAAGCTCGGTGAATCCCGATCGGATATATCATTTTGACAATTATGTCGATTTTGGCATGGAGCACCTTCTGATATAACAATCATGACCTCCGACTGCATTGTCAAGTGTCGTTGCTATACGATGAAGTGCGGCAAGCTGTGTTTACATCAGCATCATCATTATTAGTAGCCCGATTACGCCCACTGCAGAGCAAAAACCTCTCCTGTGTTGTCCCAATCAACCTGCTCCTGTGCTTGCTTATATTGTTGCGATCGGGGTTTGCAGGCACCGGAGGTCAGGAAGGAAGTTCCCGAGTCAGGAGGAAGAGAGACTTGAAGGGGGTTTATTTACATTATATACAAGGTGAGCTCTCGTACATGACGAGCTCTTTCTTACATGGCGAGCTTTCGAATATGGTGTTCCTCCGCATGGCGCTCCTTTGAATGAGCCGGGTGGCTCATTATAAAGGGTACGTTCTCCCCAGATCCCTAGATCAGGGAACACGTGCAGAGGTTACTGTCCAATCACAGATCACACACAGCCGGCGAGGGTGAAGAGCATGCACGGCCCACGTGAACGTCCAATATTGAGCCGTGATCACTGCAATTCAAGGTGGCGCCAGCGGGGCTCTGCCTCGTCGTTGTGTGTGCCGCTGGTCGAGGGGTCCCAAACGCCTGACAGCATACATCAAAGGGTCCGCCGAGCCGCTCACCTAATTGGCGGGCCGGTTTGCGGTGGCCGTGGCGGTCGCTTCCAAGGAAGATGCTGTAGTTGTTGTCCTCTCTAGAACGGCTTACGGCCTCGTGGCGACACGACGTCTCACCCACCGGCTAGGAGGGACAATGCCTGGCGGTCATAGGTAGCCGACCAGTCGGCTACTTGTTTGAGGCCCCGCCGCGGTGGTCTAGTGGCTAAGGTACTCGGCTGCTGACCCGCAGGTCGCGGGATCAAATCCCGGCTGCGGCGGCTGCATTTTCGATGGAGGTGGAAATGTTGTAGGCCCGTGTACTCAGATTTGGGTGCACGTTAAAGAACCCCAGGTGGTCGAAATTTCCGGAGCCCTTCACTACGGCGTTTCTCATAATCATATGGTGGTTTTGGGACGTTAAACCCCACATATCAATCAATCAATACTTGTTTGAGAATCCAAAGAGCGCCGCTCCCTTGTCAGCTCGGGTGCCAGTCACAACGGTATATACTGCCACGTTATAGCCGCAAACTTCTTAATCTCATAATGCCCACCTAACTTTCTGTCTTTCTCTTGTTTACCTTCCCCGGGAATCCAGTCAGATACAACTCAGTCGTTTGTGATTGCCTATACGCTTGTGCCAAAACATTCAATTTCATCACTGCTGCGTCACGAAAGACGTTCGAAATAGCTAACTGAGCGTCACCAGCGGAGCCAAGGAGTGGAGCGACTGAAGCGTCACGACATTTGGTGCAAGTACGAGACGAAAATCTGATATCATGACGTGACAGCAGTGTATACAGTGGAAAACTGAACTATAGCGTTTAAAAATATGTTTTAACAATCTTATCAGACCACACCCATTTTACCAGTGCATTTTCTAGAATCTTGAAGGTTCGGTCTCTCAGTAGAATGTAAAGCACGCCAAGTTTGTATACTTGCATGATTGATGTAGCGCGAAAAGACGAATATGTGAAAAAAAAGAAAACATGAACAGGGCGAGCGCTGTTCCGCCACTGAGAAATTTATCTCGGAAGAACAGACTGGGAAAAGCAGATCATGGCTGAAATGCGTATGAGAAAGAAAGCGAAACACCTAATGAAACATGAAAGCAAGAAAAAGCGTTCCGTTTTCACGTATTCGACTTTTAGCGCTGCATCAATCATACGGGGTCTCTCATTTGACGCAAGAAAAATGACAACTGAAAACTTTCATGTCAGTAGCCCTTCAAGAATAGGGGTATATACGCGGGGTGCGCGGACCACTACGTGACTTGCTCGGATTCGTCCGGGGCCGTCTTCTCGTCCATGGATTCTCATTATGTGGCTAGCCTGGAGACCACGCAACAGCAGCGTTCAGTTCTGCCTAATACATTTACGTAATACATTCGCGCACCTTTCTGTATACACAAAGATACGATATCTGCATGGCCGGCGCGTGACATGTCTTGACTCAATTTCTCCCGCGAATTGCGCGAGTGGCGTGACTGCATGCGCACACAATCAATGACGAGTATACGGTATGTGCGGATAAAGAATACGTATAGATCCGAAGGCGACGACGGAGGGAGCCGAGGTCCTAATCCGCCCGTCTCGTCCTTCGTAATCCGACACGCCTATTGTGCAAGCGTCAGCCACGAGGACAGGAACACGCCGACGGACCCGAAGTGCCAGGGGTGTCACGTTATCCGAGCGAACAAGACGACGGCTGTACCACGTTACTCGAGAGAGTCTGCAAGTGTCGAAACTCGGTTAACGGGACGGATTCCTTTACGTGTGTCGAAAGTGGACGTGAAGAAGGGTGGTATAGACTAGCGCGTGATCGCTTTTTTTGTGTGTGTGTTTGCGTTTGCGTGCGTTTGCGCGTGTTAGAACGGGCATACGTGCATTCCAGTATTAGCGCTTGTATGGCATTTCGTTAGCGTGTGATATAAACGCGTCTCACTGTTTTAGCGCACTGTAGGAACAAGATGGAGTACAGAGTAACAACACGGACACAGCGCTAACTTCCAACTTGCAGCAGGCGTCCCGTCGATAAATGGGTCGAAAAGCAGCCCGCACCGCCGCTTACTGTAACAAAAATGAAAACACGAGGGCTTTTGTTGCGAAGCATGCATCGTGTTTGCGCGGTATTACGCGGAAGAATTGTGCTACTACATGTCCTACAATTTTACTGTATGAGCTACTGTGCTACTGCTGTGCTATTACGATGCTCTGAAACATGTTTCTGTGCTATTGGGCTACTAATTTCTCACCATCTCGTGCTATGCCGTATTTGAAGGTCTGTGCGTGTAATGTCGCTTGCCCGAGATTGTCTTCCGGCGTTAGGAGTGCGTATCATAGAATGACGCACGTGCCGACAGTACAGCCGGAGATACAGTACCACTGTGCATAATAACTGCCCACCGCCTCACACTGGTGCCTTCAAAAGCCTAACAGTGACAGTTGGAAAATTCAATGAAAATTCAGCCAGGTCCACTTGGGGGCCGTAGATGAAACGCGAAGCCTGTGGATTACGGTACGTTTGAATTGCATGCACGTTAAAGAACCTCAGGTGGTCGAAACGTCCAGATCCTTCAACTATGGCGTCTTTCATTAGCATACCGCAGTTTTGGGGCATTAAACTTCATGAATATTTATCAAGTGCAGTTGAATTAAGTGGAGATGAAATTGCATGAAGTGGATAACTGAAGTGGGATAGCCCGACAAGTAGTGAGCGTAGTGGTGAGTTGTGGTAGAATTGAGTATAGTGGGAGTGGTGGGAATAGTGGCAAATATGCGTAGAGACATTTACCCGACTTCTATGGGCAAATTTTCTTACAAACTACGATAGCCCCCGGGTATGAAAGCTTCGATTCAACATAGCTCCGCTTAAAAAAAAAATAGGAAATGGCGAATTGTGCTTATTCTAGTATAGTTCACAAAATTTGTCTAGGCCTATTCTACGTGAAGAAAACGAAAGAGGAATGAATATTTGTCAACTTGAGATGTTTTATTACAGTTATGTCACGCAAAGTTTTTTTCGGAAATTGGCGCTAACAGGATCCAAGAAAGAAACCGGAGAACCAGCTTAGCCTACGTGAGTTGACAATTAGAAACTTCCATTCAGACGGTCCTGGGTACACTGTTGTGTGAACGGACCAGGAACTGAACCCGCTGGACTATACTGAAGCCTATAAAGAAAAAGAGAGAACAAGGTTGTGCGTTGTGTATATTGGTCTTTTGCAAGTAATAATGGATCTGAATTTGCTTTTTTCTTGCTATCGTGTGTTGACGCCCAATTTTAGGAGCTTCACACCATTGTAGACTCCATGGATGGGGCGAAGGTACTAATAATACGATGATATTTCTATGGACCCACCATCATAGAGTTTCCTATTATACACTAGAGGGAACTCTGGCGCAAGTGTCTATGGAAGCTGCAACGCACGGCGCTTCAGCGAGCATGGGAATAATCGGTAGTACACTTACTTGACTAATATTCGTACGTCTGGCCTGCTTCTGGCTCCATGCAGGTTCGTGTTGCTTGTAGCTGCTTTCTCACAAAAATTACACAACCTTAAAATGATCAGCGTTTGCGCTTCAACACCTTATTCTTTTAGGCTTACCATTTTGAATCGGGTCACGAAGTTCAAAAGGGTTAATTCTTTCCTTCGAAACGAAACTGTAACCAGCAATAAACGAAGCCGCGAGTACGATTCGCCGCCCGCAAGTACGAAGACTCGGCAAATCTATGTACTACCGATCATTATCATGGTCGCTGAACGGTCGCAGCGCCAGAGTCCCCTCTAGTACATTTTAGAAAACTCTATGTTCACCAAGTCTCTCTCCTACACCCCCAATTTATTCTTTTATGCAACATGGAGTAGCGAAAAGATGTTTTAGAACTTGTTCTTAGACATGTAGGCGTATCCTCACGATGGCTATAAACTGCGCAAACTAACCAATACGACTGCGTTTGTCATGTCTGATTTATGTCGTCACTAGTTCGCGTTGAGCTTACAGCTTCTGCGAACGAGCAAAAAACGATGTACCACGCGTCATGAACGAGACATACGCCAAGCTGCTTGCCGAAAAGAATGTGCAAAATACTGACATATTTAAGATTCCTGACACGCCTAAGAGAAACCAGGCCGTCCATAAGCGTGCGAACCGATTTTTTCGAAGCCGTTAGAGTCAAGACGTCCGCGCATCTGTATTGTCTTCCAGGGTGTCACGTTCGCGGTTCGCAAAGCGTGCTCCTACACGCCCAACACCCCAAGACAGACATCGCTTAATCTCCTACCCCTCTAGCTTCTACCCTTACCGTCGAGAAAAATAAAAGAAGAAAGAAGACCCTAAAAGAATCATAACCCTATCCCTTAGGTGGCTTGTCTGCGTCTGTCTAGGAAATGTTCCGGTTTCCCAATGCGGGAAGAACCAAGGTGTCCGCGAGGCACGACAGATGTCGCAAAAGACATCCACCCTGACGATTGGGGGCGCTGAAAACTGTGACGGTACACGTACACATAGTAAAAGGCTATTCCATTACCGCGACCCTGAAGAGCTGTCCGGAAAAGCGGGCTTTGCAGGCGGTAATACACACTTGTCAGCGGTGGTGGCAGCCCGCGCGCGGGTCTTGACGTATCTGCGTGCTAAGAACTGTCGATCTCCCTCCTTCCAGAGAAAAAAAAAGAGTGCGTAAGCGCCGGATTTCTTTGCTAAAAAGGATCGAGCCACATAACAAGGTCTGTTTCCAAGGGTGCCACGTCACTGACTGGGACGAACGATCGCGATTCATTGGAATCTTGCAGAATGTAACGCTTTGACGGCATGACGATAGTTATAGCGCGAGAACAAAACGACGACACAGAGACAAGGTGCGCGCAAGTAGTAATATTATCTTTACTTTTCTGTTTCGTTTTCTTATAGATTTATCTTTGCCATTTTTATGTGCTTTAGTTTTTTTGTTTTTTGTTTTTCTCTTACTCATGTTCTGCTCTTTGTGCCATGTGGTTTTTGTCACATGGTTACAGTCTCCTCTATATATTTTCGTGCTCTGCGCAATAAACTCAGTTGGAAGTTAGCGCTCGTGTCTTTCGTATCCTTCTTGTCTCTGTGTCATCGTTTTGTTCTCGCGCTATAACTATCGTCATGCCATACTAACTAGCCCAAGCTGCCACACTTCTAAGTTACGCTTTGACGGCGTCTGTTTTTGAGAGACGAGCGAAGGTGCGAGAAATAACGCGTCCTGTCAAAGAGAAAGATGGGTTGGAACCCCTTTGGACGCCTTTTTGAGATTTTTTTACGAGTTCAAATGCGAGAGTGCGTTTCAGCTTCTTCATCGCTGCAGAAACACTGCCATTATGAATCGGCCGCGACTAGAAACGATTGAAGTGTTGCTGCATGAAGTGCTCACTATAGTCCTACGCCACTCAATACGCATCTTGGCTCCATAGTGCCACTCTCTTGCCATCGATTTATCGAATGACTCGAAAGACTTAGGCATTTGTAAGGGTCCCTCAGCCAAAAGCCGATGCGTGGTACAAAAAGAAAACACGTGACCTTTTAAACATGCCTCCTGTAACGTGACCTCCGCGATCACTCTTTCTAAATTTACCACTTTCTCTCGACTAAAGTAACAAACAAAGCAACGTTGGGCAACTAAGGAAAACGAGAAAGCTTGACTGTTTCGTAACACCGCTACCTGCGCTGTTACTTTGGCAGTGGAGCGAGAACGAGCTAACATTACCGGACCATGCGAGCAGCGCATTCTCTTTGTCTTGGGAGCGTTCGTATGACAATAAAAAAGGATAAAAAAACCAAAGCAACGTTCACTTGCGCAATGTACAGTGTCTCCCAGGTAACGTGCAGCACGATTCAATGGATCTATCGATGAATCAATCAATCAATCGATCTTTATTAGTGACCAAAGTAAGGCAAAACATTGCAGGCAAATACGCAGGATGAGGTTCCAACCTACAAACTGCAGGCAGGATCTCAAACGTTAATACAATGTAAAAACTAACTTATGAACAAGGAAACGGCGCTTTCTTAAGTGTTACAAAAACGCTTGTTTCAAGATAAGCATTTTTGTTAAAGAAAAAATGAATTATTATACGTGAAGCGAACCTAGCATACCTTAACAGCCACAGCTAACTTAATGGTATAGTGAACACCAATAAACTAGTCAAAACTTGTAACTCTGCAAGTATTCACCTGACTATCGAAATGTCAATGGGGGCATGTTGAAACGACATCTAAGTGCCTTCTGTGCTCACATGTATTTCTCTGTTAATAAAGGAAGCCCGCGAAAAATAAGAAAAAGAACACATGACTATAGAATGCAGCGGGCATCAGGAAGCAATGCCCTCAGGCAGTCCCACAGAGAAATACCAAGTATCAACGAATGAATGCAGAAAAAAAAAAGAAGGTACGAATCGCCGTATATATCTTCCACTACCAGGCAGATCCTGCCGTAATCATAACAGTGAATCATGGGAACATTTGGCTGGCAGATATGAATAACAATGTTGGCGTGCAATCGAGCACGCGCAATCATTGCCAGGACTGAAGGACGTCTTTACGTGGCGCCATATCTAGGTGGCAACAACGGTGTCCTGCCGTAATTGAATGGAAAATATACGAAAAAAAAATATTTTTTTCTGGTTATCGAACACTACTTCTGCCTCTATACTGCAGAGACCTACTGGAGCATTTTGGCGAAATTTTAGTATCGCATTGGGAGGCGTATGGCTTCCCACGACATTTGAACACCCCGGATAGAAAATACGGTGAGCCCCTACTGTAAAAATTGGGTCCCATAACGCAGCGTCGGGCCCCAACATTGCGCTAAATGAAAGAAAAGGAAGTGATACAACGTTTTGTGCAAGTATAAATAACTCATAACGAGTAAGGAAATAAATGTCGGACCACTTTACAGTCAATCATGTTACATTTTAACACAAGAGGAATCAAATTCGTGGTTCAAAATCAATGTGAAGTATGTTGTTGTGTTTTTGTTTGTATTCAGTTAGAGCTAACATAAAATATTACTTCTGACTGTATTGGCGAATTAGACTGGTCTGTACATATTGATTTTGAATTAAGAAACAGCACTATAGGACAGGATGAGTACGAGAGGACACAAATACAAAACGTGTCTGGGCTTTCTCGCTTTCGTCCTGCTCTAGCACCGTTTCTTCGTTCAAACGCATTGCTCTTGACGTCGGTCATGCAACGCGGCACGTCAATCAAGCCCTCGACCATCATAGTGCCTTTACAAAAGTGCCAAAGTGATCGCCAGCAGTGATACCTAGCAGAATTAGGTTCATCCCAGATACATTTTCAATGCGAAAGGTTGGATTTATCAAAGGCTCCATGCATCTCACTATTTCTTTGCCACAAGTCCTAAGAACTGGCTGAAGCAAACCTACGTGACTATACGTGGGCACAACGCTTGAAGGGGGTACAGGCTTTCTTTTATTGTTGAGGGACCCACCAGTGACCGAACTCAGATGTAGAAAAGAGAAAGAAAGAAAAGTAACACATCCGGTGCATGGACTGTGTTCGTGTTCTTCAGAGATTTGAAAACATCGTCTGGTTGCCTGCTCGTTGCCATATCTCCCGGGAGAATCTCGAAGCATCGCTTGCCTCCAGCTTCACGACGAATCTGTTTCTAGACAGCAGTGGTTCGTTTGACCAATCCCAAAAGTGCCAAAACTAAAGAGAGAAGTGTGGCCCGAGAAGAAACACGGGGATCAGGAAGTCGGAAACAAGGCCCGCAATCCTTTTGCAGTTTTTTATACTTCCTGGATGCTGCCTGTATACCGCAGTACACGTCCACGTGAAAGTAAATCGAGACAGAACTTTCGGAAACAGAGGGCGTCGCATTCAGAAGTAAACATCGTCAGAGAAAAAAACGAAGGGAAGTAAGGAAGTAAGACAGAGATATCAGAAGTGACGTGGAAGTTCCCGAACGTTTCCACCTCCATATGATGGGGAGGTGTGGAATTCCCATTGCTTTTGATTCATTCTATTGGTGTACCGAGCGTAGGTTGTTTGTGGTTGTAGTATACGTACGGTATAGTAATCTATTGCGACGCAGTAACTTAGGGCTGAGTAATGCACGTAATATCTTTACCAGCGGTTACGGCTTGAGCCATACCTGTGGAATCTTGAACTTCAGCACTGAAATACGGCCCAAAGTTTCGTCCATTAGGAGTTGCCAGTTCCTATTATAATAAGTGGTTTTGTTTTTCGCCCAGTCACCTTAAAATTTTCCAGCGGCTTCTCAAACTTATTGGCCTTATTTGTTTTTTTTTCGGTAAATATACTTATATTTGTGGTCATCACGTTCACCAATAGCGCATTTGTCGATGACTTCGAGTAGTTTAGTGTTGAAGTGAAACATACGTTGGGGGAATCAACAAGCAACGCCACCAATGCGTCGGCAAGCATGCAATCAATTGAATGTAAACTTCACTGGAGACAATGTTCAAAAGTAAATTGGTGCTTTAGTTGATAGCTGAGAATATTTTGGCTGTACAGAATAATTTAGGTGACTTTTTCAATTGCCCATGGTGCATGAGTCATGTTCTTTCAACTATCATTAAACGTTTTCGTGCGGGAGGTCGAACACGAAGGGGAGACAGAAAATTAAGTAGACCAATGAGATTAAGAAGTTTGCAGTGATAACGTGGCAGCAGAGAGCTTAAGACCTGGTTGATTGGCGGAACATGGGAGGAGCATTTTCCCTGCAATGGGCGTAGTCTGCCTGATGCTGATTATGATGACGACGATGATGAAAAATACATTCAGAAATATAACAATTTATTGAATTTACTTTGCTATCGTATTTCGCCAAAGCCGCAGCGCTTTTTTTTTTTTGGCTTTCTTATGCGATGACTATTTGCTTTGCAAAGGGGGTTCGCTGACACACAACAAGCGGAAAGAAACGGAGCAACACGAACGGAAAGAAAAGGAGGGCAGTCTCGCAAAGCGAACACAAACTGTGCCTTACCTACGACTTGAGTCTTATAAAAGATAAACGACCAGTTTCATAACAATTAAGCCAGCATTATCAGTCATCAAATTACCAGTCAACTTTAGTACTACTATTTTTTTTTTTGCGTGATAGAAGGCGTGTTTTCTGATCTTGAGTTTGAGTTTAGTTTGTTTTACCGCATACAGTTGTTTAGTGAGTGGCTAAGACAGAGGGAAAAAAGCTGTATAAAACAGCTTGACAAAGCCCCATATCCCGATGGCAACTGTGGCAACATAACGGCAAAAGCAAAGTAAATACACGATAGTTTAAACCAGCAATGCATATGTTTTGCATCGGAACAAAAAGTTAAAAACAAACCTATACAAACCAGAAACGCGCATGTTATACATCGAGAGAAAGAGGTAATCAAACAGAAAATAACACTACGCACGAACTAATAAAGCATATTTAAAAATAGAAATATTAAAGAGCGTAGGCACATTTTCACAATTATTACCTAATTTATTTAGCGTATGGGCAAGCAATAACGCAATGTCTGAAAACCACAATTTGTGCGCGAATTCGGCACATGCCACTATTCAGAGTGTCGGTTCTGTAGCTTCCACAGTGTTGTCAAGAGATGTCACCGAGTGTAGTACCAAACGTGGCCAAATGTGGCCTGCCGAGCGTGAATACCCGACGTACGTTCTCTCTGTTTTTCACAAGTGGTTTTTTTCTTCTTCAGAAGAGACACGCATACGACTTACCCCCGTGTTCACAAACGCTCCTCGACTCTACTTTCACTTTTCACTTGACAGAGTTGAGCACTGCGCTGCAGCTCGGCTGACAGTGACGCTGCGCTACTCAAGAATCGCAGCAGATTATCGCTGATATGCAGTGACTTTCTCTGCCTGGAGATGGCGCACCTATCGGCCTTCTCAAGCGGAGGGTGAAGCGTCGTTGTGGAGGTACGTTCTAGAATGGTGGGTTGGATAGGAAGCATCCTTAATCGAAAATTATCATTAGCTATATAATTCAATATAAGTGCCCTACATCCCTTACATTAGCTGTATTCAGCCACCTTTTTTTGTTGAAGACAGTGTCTTCATCGTTTCATTCTCCGTCAGAGAGTTTGTTTCCATTCTGTTCGTTTTTTTTTGCTGCAACAGCCGAATCAACCAGATATATATTTTGTCGCTTTCTGTGATCGGCAGCTATAACACCTTTCGAAAGCACGCGCGACGTTCCTTCTCTTGAGGGCAAGCGGAATACGAAACTGGCGAAGTTCGCGCTCTGGCCGATACTATCTGGTCGAGTTCCCAACTATAAAAATCGGTGGTTCGCGTGCCGCACTCTTTTTTCCTATTCTCAGCTCACCACGGCTGCAAATGACGTGGGAGCGTGCGTCCCACACACGCGTTCTCCCAGATGACGTCACGCAACGTGACCTTATAGCATAGCATATGACGGGGGCCGTAGCTCATTGTGCATGCTGAAAAAAAAAAAAGATGAGATGTCTAACTAGTTCGACACCTTGAAACCCTTCGGTCTGAAGCCCCTTTCATTCGGTTTCTTCATGCTTTTTTTTTCTTTCGTATTGCCTGGTTACATCTAAGTAACAATTTTTCTCTTATGCTGATAGTTAAATCCTGATTGGCTGGAGGTAACCTACGTTACTCCAATGACACCCATCATCATTCACCGCACACATGGTTCTCCCTTTTCAAAAGCTCCCACTTGAGTACTCAGTGAGCATCAAGGTGTGTCCCCCTTTCAAACCACTCTTTTAATCTCGCGCCTTACGTAAGTTGCAAGATCAGCGGAAATACCGTAGGTGAAGATTTTTTTATGCTGATTACCACACTATAAAACTAGCATTGGGCAAGAAAGGCGTACCAAATTACCCACTTATGTGTCACCGAAACGAGACCATGCACTGAAAGTGCCCGAATTTTCTTTCGGAGGTGACGTATTCTGGTATTATTCTTTCTTTCACGAGCCATAAGAGAATTGAATGCCCTATCGCCTGAGATTGTGAACATTTTGGACAACGATGTGTTTTACTACGCTTTGTGAGTGTGATAACATCGTCATTTTTTTACGTAACCCCATTGCTGTAATGCCCGCTGGGGCAATGCAGGTATGTAGTAAATAAGTTCTACTAAATAATCACGTGATCCTCCTTACGGAGCCCTGTTTCAATCAACCGCATTACGCGAGCTCCATCGCATGGCCCGTTTCAATTATATCCCTCTTTGAATCAACCGATTTACGCGAACTGAATCCCGGGACCCTCTCTCAGACCTCGACTTGAACGTGATCGTTTACGTAAGCTCGATCGCGTCACCCCCATTACTCTCTCCCATTCTCATCAGACCTCTTCCTCTCTACGATAGTCACGTGGCCTTTTTAAGCGTCATACAAACAACGATGCCGACAGCATGCACAGAACTTGCGTCATCACGTTTTCCTGTCCTCCTCTCATCAGACCTCTCTCCCTATTCACCATAGTCACGTGGTCATTTTCAGCGTGATATCACCAACGATGCTGACGGCGTAGGGTTTGCATAAATACCTTCTCGAATTGAAGAATTAGTACACCACCTTCCACTTTAAAAAATTATGTGGGGATGCGAAGCAGCGCTGGTGTTCCTTCGTGTTTCCATTTGCTGTTTACACTTGTACGTTTCAATGTATGTTTTCATTTGTGTGTGGAGTTGTGCATATGTTGTGTACCGCTTAAGTTGCGCCGTCCCCTCCCGTTTGTGTGTATTACCAAGTGCGTGCCGCTAAATGAAAGCCCAGCGCTGCTATAGGAAAGTACAACGAAGTGAGCGCACACAGCATTATATACGAGCGCGCAGCTGTGGCGGAGAGATAAACGGACAGTAGAGGGGAAACGTACTATAGCGCAGGAGCGCTCTGCCACCTCCTTCACCCCACCTCCTCGCGCTCATGCGTGGAGAGGGTGAAAGTCGGCGCATGCGCAGTAAAGGTGGCCACGCCGCACACCGAATCGAACTCCGTCATAAGCCGCTTCGCACACGAAAGACGTGGGCGTTGACAAGCATGCTTGGACATCTTTGTTACTCGCAACGTTATCGACTGTGCTTCGGCTGTGCCGTCACGCGAAGCACCGATTCAGGCACGCCAATATGCGAAAGATCGACGATGCGTAGAAACAAAGCATAAATAAACGCAGAGAAAAGACGCGGAAAATGCGGATATTGTGGGGCGCTCAACAATAGCGGGGCACAGCACGTTCTCTTCTGTCGCAATCGACTGGCAAAGAGTTGCACCGCCTCGGATCGGGCAAAAAAGCCCGTCCCGTCGAACTCGCTGACAGGCGTGTGCACGCTTTTGTGATATATGCGCACAAATTGCACGAGGCGCGCAAGCAAGCGCGGGAGAAATTCTCAGTTCGATCTTTTCTGCCGAATGAAATATTCCTTTCTCGGAAACAACAATGCGTGAATGCTATAGGATCATTCGGTTCGGTCGAGTTTCTAGCGCATCTCTCTCTTTTGATTGTATTCAAAAGTTCCGTGACACGTGATCAGGTCTGGAAGAAAATTCATACACTCCAAGTGAAAAAAAAAAAGAACGAGTTACTGTCTTTTCGGTATACGTCCTCTCCTTAAAGAGACTGTCTTTAGGCTGTCACGTCTCTCCAAATAGAGTAGAAAGATCTTTGAACAGAGTTTACGTACTTATTGAAAGAAAGTGATATACTCGTATATGAGTGATAGGGAAACATGAGTCATCTATCTATTAATGACATACACATGGCAGGTCAGTAATGGCATGAACTTATCAAAAGACTCTTTTTTAGCGTGCATACGTATGTTCTATGCAGTATGCAGTATGAAAACTTCTATATAGAGACTGATATATATATATATACCCTACTGAAACGTTCCGTATGCGAGTCCAATAGTTCCATATGTTTCCATAAAGAATGCACATGTTTCCCATATATTTTCCATATATTTCCATTTTTACGGAAACATACGGAATTATTGGACATCGCATACGGAACGTTTCAGTAGGGTATATTCGAAGGTCGCAGGTTCGGTACCTGCACACGGCAAGTTATCCTTTCAGCCACTTTTCTAACTTTACAATTCGGTTTAATAACTTCCCCTATACTTTCTTGAGATTATCGTCTGTTACATCTCATTACATTGTGTCAAAAAACACAGAAAAACGAGCCCTTAAGTATCCACTTCTTTCCCATATATATATATCACAATTTATTTCAGATTAATCGTCTTAAAGACTTCTCTCCGGAGCCTCCATGAGCAGTTTATCGACGATCGAAAAACCTTCGGGATATACTAAGGTCATCAGAAATAACAGCACCTGTCTATGTAGGATGTAATCCGTGTAACCAGACACGTTGCAAGGAAGGTGTGCCCCCACACGACGACTTCGCGAAATTTTAAGAGTCCTGCGTAAGACTTTACTCTAAGATTAAAATGCAATTTCGACTGCAGCACGAGCAATGTAATTTACTTGCCGGAATGCTCATCGTGTAACCTGCAATACATAGGCCAAATGGAAACACCTTTCCAATTGCGCTTTAATAATCATAGGTCACATGTCTTCAGCCTGCCTAGCCTTCACTTGCCCAAACGCGTCGCTACCTCAGGTCACTCTTTTTGACAACTCAACCGCCACAATACTCGCATCTGGTTTTAAATGGCACTACCAAAGGGAGGTTGGCGAATCTGTTTTGATTCATAAACTTAATGCCACAGCACCTGGATGCAACGAGAATTTGGGTATGTTAACTTTTTTGCCAGTAAAACAGATAAATGAATCATCTTAATCCGTATGCACGTTTGCTTGCTGTCGTGTTGGAATAGATAGTGATATCCGCCCAATCAGTTAGGTGACCTAAGCACCAAAGTTAGGAGACCTAAGCACAAAATACATTTTTTACGGGAACCTTAGTGAGTACACTTCTTTTGCCGACTCGTGGTACGCTATATACACTCACGTCCAAACAGACGCACTAACCAATGCCTCCTAAACAAAATTATGCCTGGAACGTGAGCCGCGAACGTGCCGCTGCACCCTCGGATTTTAACCTCCCTCTCCGGTACGGAGGCGAACACCTTTGGCGGCCGCCCCTTGCGAACGCAGCAATGCTCTCACAGTTGCCTCCGAGCAGCTGTGATATCACGCGACAGAGCGGTACGGTAATGTCACGTGGCTGAGCGGTATGGAGGCGAGTGGTCACACGCGGCGCACGGTCGCAACACGCGGCAAAAGGCATGGCCTCCGAGATTTTGCGCTGGCAGGAAGCTCCCAATTGAAAAGAGAGCGACGTTCCAGGCATAGTTTTTCTAGGAGGCGTTGCACTAACATATACAAGCAGTGTTTGACACCCCTTCTCCTACATCTCCCCTCCGCCAAACACAAATTTTGAGCACGCGTAGTGCAAGAACCACCGGACAAAATCCTAAAAACCATCGGACATGAGCGCATGCGCAGCATCACATTCATAGGTGCTTTCTTAACTCCAGCTTAAAGTTTTATCACCTCACGCACGCAAGATCTTCTTTCAGATACTCAAGATTTTTACGAGACATAGCGACCGACGCAACACAAACACATTTCCTTATGTGATTCTTAAAGAGAAAAGAAAAGTGAGCCCCGTAATGTCTCTTAGGAGGAGGACACCTCAACAGTAGCTCACGAGGGATGGGGGTAAGGAGGGCTTGGAAGAATAGGATGAAAGGTATAGATATAGAGAAGGGGGGGGGAGAGGAGAGAGCGTGGCGTATGGACAGCGACACCTAAAACCAAGGAGAAGATAGGAAAGGTGGACACGGTCGCAGGAGTCCGAGGACGGGGCACCACTCAGCGAGAGCTCTTGTCGACGGCAGGAGATGGCGTAAGGCGAGCCAGTCGGCCAGAGCTGCGCTGTCGTCGGAGATCGCGGGGGCACAACAGCTCGGCACGAAATCCAGAGAGCGAGTCCCACACATTTTGCATCTGTTACTTTGCCCCGTAAAAGGGATTGAGTATCCGAAAGCAATAAGTCTTCATTGCCTTTGCTGTTCCAGCCACGCCCATTCTCTTACACCAAGCCCGACAGCGTGCACCGGGGTCGCACCACGTGCACGACGTACCTGGTTTCGTTGTTCTCGAATACGAGCGTTCCTTCACATGGCTCGAAGTCCTTGTTGACCTTGGCCGTGCCCTCGATCGCCTTGTACGGCAGAAAAACGCGGCCGCGGGCTCCGCTGAACCGGTTCACCTTGACGCGGTACTCGCCCACGGCCTCGCTTATCTCCACCTGCGCCAAACACGTACGTCTTATCAACACTCGAACGAGTCGGACCGTAATCCGTCTATTACAGCCCCGAAACAAGAGGCATCCACTGGGATTATCGTGGCACATCTGCTATGAGACCGTGAGCAGGGTTTGAAGCCAAGCGCGTTGACAAGGACCCAAGCAGAGAGGCGACACAACCGTACTGCATGTTACTCTATACAATGCAAAACGTGCGGTACACCTAACGCTGAGCTCGACCATATTATATGGGCCTGCCCCGAAGCTACTCACTCAGTTAAACACAGCACGAACCCTACATTCACAATCACCACGGCCGAGCAGCGGGAAGCTTTGCTGCTCAGCACGTGCCCGGAGGACCAGCTCTGGGCTGTCCGGCTGGTCGAAGACGCCGCCAGGATTCAAGGCCTGGCCGCCGCCTGAGGAAGGGGGTTACAGAGGGGCCCGTCTCCCGGCCCCCCGCCACCTTTGACTCCAGCAGGGACACTTGAATAAAGTTTCTTCCTTCTCTCTCTATGGTACTACTAGCAACTGCGTGCGTTTCGTCTTCGCTTCTGCGGGCTGGGAACTCTCTTCATGATGCGGCCCAAACTAGCTGGGGCAAGCAGTATTCTCAAGTGTTTTAACAGCCCACGCTTTCTTCTTCGTCACCTGTGTTTTTAAAGACGGTAGTATTTAAGGGATACTTGAATGCAGATTAGTCTGTCTGTCTGTCTTTCTGTCTGTCTGTCACACGATTCATACACCAAGCCAAAGTTTCAGCACTTGTTGAATGGCCAGCCATCTGAACTAGTGGCTGCGTTCGTTCTTGTAAACATCGTCGATTAAAAAGCGAATATTAGACATATCTAAGGCACAAGATCAGTACGTAAGTACTAGGTGGTGTGTTCTTTTACTGCAAAATACACAGATACGTGACTCTAAAGACTGCATTGAATTGAAGTGAATGGTATTGTCTTATATTCAAGAGTACGTAGGTGCACTTAGCGAGGAGAAACAATAGAGAGTAGCTCTGGCCTCCTGCCAGGGTGTTTCGACCAGGCATAACTATTTGGCACAGCTTGTGTCAACAAAAACGGGAGTGATTACGTAATTTAAATGATGAGGGTACATTTGTTTACAAGAAGAAAAGGCAGGTAAAAGTGTAAGCAAGCATGCAGCACTGAACGTTTCAAAAATAAGACAATATGCACTAATATTTAAATGATTACATGCGAGCATGACAGCTAGTGGTAAAACAAATGCCAGCGAAGCATCGCATGCAGCTCACGATGCTCAAGTAAGGCAATGTCCATAAACTTTGAGCTTATGGCGCAGTCATTTCCGTTTATTGCATCCATTGTCGAAAAAAACTGATTTCGAGTACGTCGTACTCAACTATGGGAGAGCAGTTAGCCGTTCCTATGTACTATGTCCCTATGTACTATGTTCCTATGCAACGAAGAAATCAAGAAATGAACCGGAAGTTCGCCGTTTCCTTCCTGGTGGAGGTGGGTTTACAAGAAGTAATTAACGATTTAGAGTACTTGGTACCCTGAAAAGGAAAATCTGAAAGCCGCCCCGTGGGCTTCACACATCATGAGGACTCATCGATAAAAATGTAATACTCCAATGACCACAGTACGGTGACCATGGACTGTGTGTTTAGAAAAGTGGTTATCGATTTAGAGTACTTCTTACTCTACTGTAGGAAAGCGTAAAGCCGTCCCACGGGCCTCACACTTCATGAGGGCGTGCTGACAACAATTACTGTTTTGAAAAAGTGGTTAACGAATTAGAGTGCTCTGTACTCAACCATGAGGGAGCTGAGAGCCATCCCTTGGGCCTCACACCTCATCGACTCGGCAACGATCTTATGACGGCATATAGTTCCCATACGAACCTAACGGCGCATTCATTTCCGAAGTACTCATTTAGACCCGCCTGCTTGTACAAGTGCTAAGAAGGTAGATTAGGTGTTTTTATTCATTCTATAAGGCGAAATTCCATTCGGCGTTGCACTAGCTCTAATACCGATTCGGCGGCACTAACGAATCGTTTACCAAGCAAGTGAGCATCCGTTATAGGTGGTGATAAAGTCCGGCTGTATGGCATCTTTTTTTTATTATTGGCAATTGCTCGTGAGCCGCATGCCCTATTGTCGGAAGAAAAATATTGGCGCTTTTCTTTCACATGGTCCTAGTCTATGTCGTTCCTTAGATTTCTTCATTCTCATATTAAAAGCAAACTTTGCCGAAACTGGAACACAACATTATCCTTTCGGGGCGAGAGAGCAAGGCTTGTCTATCCGTTTGGCGCCCTTGCGCATGACTAGAGTCAAAACACACACACACACACACACACGCACACACACACTCACACACACACGCGCGCGCACACACACACACACACACCGCGCGCGCACACACACACACACACACACACACGCAAACACACGCACACACGCACACACACGCACGCACGCACACAAACGCACACACGCACACACACACACACACACACACACACACACACACACACACACACACACACACAAACACACACACATACACACACACACACACACACACACACCGCACACACACACACACACACACACACACACACACACACACACACACACACACACACACACACACAGAGTGAGAGAGAGAGAGAGAGAGAAGGGTTAGTAATAGACTTACATCAATCATAATTGAGACAAAACAATATGAGACACCTAGAGCACAAATGCTGTATACCAGTCGGCGACTTCGACAAAGATAATATCGACCATAGAACCAAGCTTCGCCCACTATTCACCGTTCACTACAATAAGATGAGGCGACTTTTTAAATGAACAAAACCTTAATCATTACACTGAGAACAATTGAAGGCGAAGTAAGCGTTTTGACAACAAATGACCACCGGTTAGCATGATAATCTTGATTTCGTGGTAATGGTAAATCATTGGAGATTTTTTTTAACGTGTATCGGAGCCAGCACAAGCCTCTCTAGTATTGTCACTTCTCACTGCGTACATTATAGTATACTCTTTTTGCGTCAGATGTTTGGTATTTGCTGTAGTAAGGCATTGAAACACACGAATGTCATGTATTTACCTGACGTATTACCTTACAGACAGGTGGAGGGATGGTCTAACGCTCATCAATGAGAAGTAGTCCTCTAGAATGATTACTCGTTTTACAGTAGACACTCGGCAATGCAACAGTAGACCGGTTGAGGTTACCTTCCGTAACCGGTCTACAGACGCGCTGCTGTGCGTCTGCATGGACGGACTTGGGCACATTATATGGAGAACAAGAGTGACCTCACTGCCCCGGCAGGCGGGTTCAACCTCCTTGTAACAACCACCACGTCCTTACCAACCAGAGAGAGATAATTATGCCGAATGTTCACATTTAAACACGTGCCACTAGTGACCCATTCGGGCGATCGTTTGAGTCTCTTCGACCATGTTGAAAAGTGGTGAATCACCCAGCTTTAAAGCTCTACATCAAAAACAAGAAAGTATAGGGTAGGCTGAGGCTAAATGCAACAGAAATTCGAAAATAGCGAATATTGTTTTTATTGCACTCTTTACCGCTCAATGTCAATGTAGAAACTTTCCCTTGGGTACAAGATAAATGTGCAGCATAAATATTGCCACCCACACGTAGTGGGTCGACTGCAAGAGCGGCTCTACCATCTGGAGGAAAGAAAGAAGATTTGCGTGTTTCTTCTCGGCTCGAGAGCCAGCCACGACTGACGCATCGTCCTAGAGCTAGCTACCCGGTCGTTCAATATATCCCCCAGTACTTGTGACTCATCGTGACAAACTGGTGGAGGTGCTGGGTAGTCTCACGGATGCTGCAGACCCCCCAGGAAGCCGTAATACGAGTCCAGTGCCAGTCAATACTCCCGTGCATCGGACGAGCCGCCGAATCAGGGGATTGCCTCCGGAAGTCAACGATACTGCTCCCACCACGTCAACAAACATGACCAGCACTTCGGTACAAACCTTGCCAACCGGCACGGGAAGCACGTCGTCGAACCGATATACGTTGGAAAGCCCACGGGCACCGACTACGTTCCATGGTACGGAGAGCGAAGACGTTGAGGACTGGTTGGCGGACTTCGAGCGCGTAGCCAACTTGAATCAGTGGGACGACGCGGCGAAACTGGGTCGTGTATACTTCTATCTCGAAGACGGGGCTCGCACGTGGTATCAAAATCGAGAGGAGCAGCTGACGACGTGGCCAGAATTCTCTCGTAGACTTCTGCAGACATATGCCAGCGCTGACCGCCAAGAAAGAGCTGAACGAGCTATTCTTGCCCGCGTCCAGTCGCCAAACGAAACTGTGACCGCGTACGTCGAAGACATGACGCGTCTCTTCCGACGGGCAGATTCAAGAATGACAAGAAGTTGCGTCACTTGATGCGTGGTGTCAAGGACCAGCTTTTCGCCGGCCTCGTGCGAAGCCCTCGGAAGACGGTCGCGGAGTTCTTGTCTGAAGCCGTGACAATGGAAAAAATGCTACAGCAGCGATCGAACCAATACGACAGGCAAGTCAGTGGCATGTCCACTGCTGACATTTTCGCCGCCGCTGGGACCAGCAATGACTCCTTACGTGAACTCATTCGTAATATCGTACGTGAAGAGTTGCAAAAGGCTGGTGTAACACCTCATCCTACGGTTAGCTCTATTGCAACTGTGATCAAGGATGAGCTGCACCAGGCCCTCCGGGACACCTTGCCTCCTGATACAGCTGCGTCAGCTCCTGCTGAATACCACCGTAAGACAACCTACGCGGAAGCCTTGAAACGCCCTGCTGCATCGCCGCCATTGTTCGTTCATCCTGTCCCTGCAGTTTCACTCGAGTCAGCGCAGCACATACCATACTACGAAGGCACGTACACGCCACCGCCCCTGCCCTTTGTCCGTGGTGCTTCCGTTGCCCATCGTTCGGTGCAACCGGTCCAGTACATCGACGATCGGCACTCGTATCCTCGGAAGTCTGATGTCTGGCGCACACCCGATCACCGGCCTCTATGCTTTCACTGCGGAGAAGCTGATCACTTGTACCGCCAGTGTCCTTTCGCCGTCTTGGGCTTCGCGGCTTCTCTGCGTACTCGCCGCCCCCCCTTCCCCGTTACGGTCAGAGACCACGCGACATCCAAAACTACCTCTCCCAGCAGCATGAACCACCGTCTGCCGGGCGCCAGTCGCGCTCGCCATCACCGAGGCGATTTTCATCAATGCCCCAGCGGTATTCTACCACACGATCTCTTAGCCCCCGCCGGGAAAACTAGCCGAAGCGACCTCTGGGGGCGGGGTCGCTGAACGTCGAAGCGCTGAAGACCTCCTATTGACGCAGAACCGTACAGAAACTGGTCCGACATCACCTGCTGCTGCAAAGGATAGCCGGCTTTCACTCGACATAGCAGTAACAATTGATGGCTGTGTGGTTAATGCGTTAGTGGACACCGGCGCAGACTACTCCATACTGAGCGGGAAACTGACAACGCAGCTGAAGAAAGTAATCACGCCGTGGCATAACTCGCAGATTCGGACAGCTGGTGGCCATGTCGTAACTCCACTGGGTGCCTGCACAGCTAGAGTACAGATTCAAGGGTACACATTCGTAGCAAGCTGCCTTGTTCTACGTGAATGCTCCCGTGACGTCATTCTGGGAGTTGATTTTCTACAGGAAAATGGAGCTATCATTGATTTGCAAGAGCGCCGCGTCACGTTCTCAGCCCAGCGAGCAATCAACGTGCAGGATGACGGAAAGCGTGTCGACGTACTCCGTATTTCTGAACAGAGCGTGACGCTTCCTCCCCGAGCCAGTGTTCTAGTCGACGTAACATGCTGTGGTTTGAGCGATGGCGATGTGGTGGCCGAGACAAATTTCGAACACCTCCTGCAGCAAGGCATATGTGTAGCGAGAAGTGTAATACACGTTCGCGACGGCCGATCTGAATTGCTCGTTACCAACTTTAGCAACGAGCATCGACACCTTTTCCGTGGCACTTCGATAGCGTTTGCCCACGAAGTAGCAAACGTAACCAACTGTCTCACGTCAGAAATAGTGGATAACGCAGACACATCAATGAACAACATTGACATCAATCCTGATCTGTCCACTGATAACCAGACTGCGCTGCGAGCGCTCTTGTTCGAGTACAGGTCTTGCTTCGCAAGTTGCTCAAAGATCCGCCAGACGTCCATCACTCAGCACAGGATCATCACGTACGAGGACGCACGCCCAATACACCAGCACCCCTACCGCGTGTCGGCTAAAGAACGTGAGGCGATACGTACGCAAGTTCGCGAAATGCTTGACGATGGCGTTATAGAACCATCCAACAGCCCGTGGTCATCTCCAGTCATGCTTGTCAAAAAGAAGGACGGATCGCTACGCTTCTGCGTCGATTACCGAAAGCTTAACAACGTGACCAAAAAGGATGTGTACCCGCTACCGCGTATCGACAATTCGCTGGATATACTTCGTCGTGCCCATTATTTCACTTCTCTCGATCTCAAAAGCGGGTACTGGCAAATCGAGGTAGATCAGCGAGACCGCGAAAAGACAGCCTTCGTGACTCCAGACGGCCTATACCAATTTCGAGTACTCCCTTTCGGCTTGTGTTCAGCGCCAGCAACTGATTTGTGATTTGTGGGGTTTAACGTCCCAAAACCACCATTTGATTATGAGAGACGCCGTAGTGGAGCGCCAGCAACTTTCCAGCGAATGATGGACACTGTCCTCACAGGGCTCAAGTGGCAGTTGTCTACCTTGATGATGTGGTGGTCTTTTCTGCCACATTCTAGCAGCACCTACAGCGCCTGCGCAGCGTGCTGGAGGCTATCCGATCGGCGGACCTCACTCTAAAGCCACAGAAGTGCCACTTCGGCTATGAAGAACTGAAATTTCTTGGACATGTAGTTAGCGCTGAAGGAGTCCGGCCCGATCCAAACAAGCTTGCCGCTGTTGCCGAATTACCAGCTCCTGTCGATAAGAAAGCCGTCCAGCGCTTCCTTGGTTTGTGCGCCTACTATCGCCGGTTCATTCATGGCTTTTCACAGATAGCAGAACCTCTGACTCGTCTCACAAGGGACGACACGCCGTTTGTCTGGGAAAACGAGCAACAAGCAGCTTTTGATGAACTGCGACAGCGCATGCAATCAGCACCCGTTCTCGCTCATTTCGACGATGATGCTGACACGGAGGTCCATACTGACGCTAGTAACGTTGGGCTTGGTGCAGTGCTCGTTCAGCGTCAAGACGACATCGAAAGGGTGATAGCCTACGCCAGCCGCTCTCTATCCCGTGCCGAGGCGAATTACTCCACTACGGAGAAAGAGTACCTCGCAGTAGTGTGGGCAATCACCAAGTTTCGCCCGTACCTTTATGGTCGTCCCTTCGAGGTAGTGACGGACCACCATGCCCTCTGCTGGTTGGCAAGCCTGCGCGACCCTTCAGGACGGCTAGCACGGTGGAGCTTGCGGCTGCAGGAATTTGACGTCACCATCGTCCATAAATCCGGCCATAAGCATGAAGACGCTGACACACTGTCACGCGCACCCCTTCATGTCGTCAGTCAGGAAGCAGAGGAAGACGAAGGCTTCCTGAGCGCCATTAGCTCATCAGACTTGAGTAAACTGCAGCGGGATGACGCAGAGATTCGTCCGATCATCGATCATTTAGAGGGCCAGGGCACAATCATACCACGTCATTTATCCCGCTCGTTGCCGTCGTTCTGCCTTCGAGAGGGTGTGCTGTACAAGAAGAACGCTCGTTCGAACAACCGTACCTACCTCCTGGTGGTTCCTCGAGACATGCGAGGCGACGTCCTCTTCGCTTGCCATGACGAACCCACATCCGGTCGTCTGGGCTACTCACGGACACTTGCCAGAGTGAGCGAGAGGTACTATTGGCCAGGACTTTCGGCAAGCGTCAAGAAGTACGTCAAGAGCTGTCGGGAATGTCAGCGCCGAAAGCAACCATCTGTTAAGCCAGCTGGTTTGCTTCAGCCCATTGAAGCACCCTGCACGCCGTTCGACCAAGTCGGCATGGACATTCTCGGGCCATTCCTCCTATCTGCGGACAGCAACAAATGGGTGATCGTCGCGACCGACTATTTGACACGCTACGCTGAGACGCAGGCGATCCCACGAGCCACGGCTTCTGAGGTAGCACAATTTTTCATACGCCACATCGTGTTACGACATGGTGCTCCTTCCAGTATAATAACGGACAGAGGGACGGCATTTACGGCGCAGCTTATGGACGAGGTTTTCAAACTGAGCAACACCAGACATCGAAAGACAACTGCGTACCACCCGCAAACCAACGGACTTACCGAGCGACTGAATAAGACCATTGCAGACATGATCTCAATGTACATCGACGTACAGCACAAAACATGGAACCGGATCTTGCCTTACGTGACCTTCGCGTATAATACCGCCGTGCAAGAGACCACGCGATTCACGCCATTTCGGCTTCTCTACGGCCGCGAAGTGCAGACCATGCTGGACTCTATGCTACCGTGTCAAGACGAAGACGAGTTGGCAACTGACGCCGATGAATTCGCAGAGCGTGCTGAGGAAGCCCGGGAGCTCGCGCGACTACACATCGGCCAGCAACAGCAGGCAGACGCACGGCGCTATAACATCCGCCACAGTGAAGTATTTTACAACCCCGGAGACCAAGTTTGAGTGTGGACGCCCGTCCGCCGCCGTGCCCTTAGTGAAAAGTTACTGAGCCGGTACTTTGGCCCTTATAAAGTGTTACGTCGCGTCAGTGACGTGAACTACGAAGTGGTTCCGGACTCAACATCGCAGGCACGGAGTACGACACGACCGAGGTCGGATGTCGTTCATGTGTTGCGCATGAAACCATTTATTGCGCGTTGTTCATAACCTTTTTCTTGCCGTACAGCGTTCTTTGTGTTATTTATTTACTTTTGTGAACTTGCTTCTTCGTTCACCGATTTTTCCTATATTGGCACGCTCGTTCATTTCTATTTTTACTTTATCCGAATTTCCAATTTCTTTTTTTTCCACGTGCCTATGTCGTAACATCGTGGTGGTGCTATGTACTTTTCTTTCCCCCTTTTGGGACTTTTTTTTTCTTTTCGGAAGGGGGGATAATGCCACCCACACGTAGTGGGTCGACTGCAAGAGCGGCTCTACCATCTGGAGGAAAGAAAGAAGATTTGCGTGTTTCTTCTCGGCTCGAGAGCCAGCCACGACTGGCTCTCGAGCCGTCGTCCTAGAGCTAGCTACCCGGTCGTTCAATATATCCCCCAGTACTTGTGACTCATCGTGACAATATGACCATGTTGCCACATTTCAAAGGGGTGTTTAAAAAAATAAAAAAGGCACCATTGTCTCATTTGCGCCAAACCATGGGGCAAAACGAGACAGTGTGAAAAAGTTTCGTCAATTCGGATTTTGCAGTAGAAACGCCCGGAATCCTGTGCGTGGGCCCTCACGCAGCCCACTCCTTGCACTTCACGCAACAAATAGAGACAGAATCCGTGACGCATTGCTCCTAAACTCCTAGTACATCATCACACTCTGTCTTTCTTTGTGAGAATAGTGTCTTTTGTTGAACGCCTTGCACTTCATTAGATTAGTTAACGATTGGAGGTTCGAGTTGTTTTGACGCATCTTCTTCGCCTCTTTTTGTCGTCTTGATGCAGAACTGCACGGACATTTTGTGTCTTTCAACTTCGTCAGGCGGGCTTCTTGAGGCGATGAATTTCAAATTTTGTATAGCTTGTTATTTTTAAAACTTTATTATGAAAAAAATGTAATTAGAACTCGATTCCAATACGCGTTTGCAAAAGGCCTGACTTGGAAATTCTTTCAATTTTTTTTCATGCACCTCATGAGGGCATATTTGGGAACGCGGTACAGCCTCAAGAGACAGTGAGGTTGAATTGATCAAACATATCCTGAGGAAGCTGAGATGGGGCTATTCCGACCCCTAATTCAGCCTGGAGGCTCCGCCCAGGATGGCGCTGGCAGCCAAAGGTTTCTAGCCATGTCCCGGGCCCTCTGGACCGCCTGCAGTTGTTCCTTATATTCATTACTCTTGAGGGCTTCCTGCCAAGCCTCTTGGGTATTCAGTTGTGCGGCGCTCTGGGTATGGCGCAGCCAAAGCATGTGTTCGAAATCGCAAGAGGGATGGTTGCAAAGGGGGCATGTGAGTGGTGTGTCGGGGCCGACTCTGTGTAAGGTGGATGGTGTTATGTACGTACGTGTTTGCCATCTTCTTAGAGTTGGAGCTTGTGCTTTGTTAAGTTTAGGGTGCAGTGCTGTGAAGGCACGTCTTTGTCCCCAGTAATCTGAAGTGATCTCGTGATTTGAGTGCTTTTTCTTGGCAGGAACAGCCTCAATGTAGCGTAAATAGAGTTAGTCCTGTCCTCAACAGCGGTCAGTGTTTTGTGATGTCGTTTTGTACATATAAACCTCTATATAATATTTGCTTGAACGTCTTAACCATCCTAAAAAAAATGTAACTTACATTTAGTACCAGCAAATGGTTCACTTAACAAGGCATTCTATAAAGCATTTTGATGCCTTTTTGTCGCGTTTTGCCGCTCCCAAATGTCCGAAAGAGAAAAAAAATACGCTTTACACCATGCACCAAGTGAACCAAACTTTTGGGGGCTGCAGCTAGTAGCGAAAAAAAAAACGTAGGTCGTACTGACAGCGGAAAAGCTTCATGCACGGATAAAAAATTTTGGCCGACCAGAATTTCGCCCCCTTTTCCATGGGTCGCGAACACACTGACACCAGCTGCGTAATTTTTTTTCTACGTGAACGCTGTGAACAATGACAAACTTTAACACAAAAAAGGTTGACGACTACCAGAACCTATAGAAAAACAATGAAAAGTACTTTTAGTATTAGCCACAGAAGTCAGCAAAGTCAAAACGTCGCGTTTTGCTCCATGTCTCATTTGAACACACCCTACTCTATGCAAATCATGTTGCGGCTTCCCCATCATGCATTGGCCTGCTGATTTCAACAGTAATGCTTGCTTGATCTTTTAAGTAATTACTTCAAAACCTCCCGACCACTCTGGAACAACCTACCGAATTAACAGTGTCATCCACACGTAAAGTGACCATCTTAATAGTATTGATCACCTCATAATTCGGGAAATTATTATCGAGCTTGTCGACCCCACGGTAACACGTCATGTACGAAACTCTGATGTCTGTCTTGATAAGTATAGAATAAACGTCGTAGCTCTACCGCCTCGAATGCCAATGAAGGGTTCACCTCAGATGTGGTCAACACTGCATCAAAGGCAACGCACGTTGAAGTTGTTCAGCATTAGTATACCTGGCTCTCGGGCAGGCTGAAGACGCCGCTGTGGTCGTCGTCCAGGATCATGACGGTGCAGACAGAGGGCGCGTCCAGCTTCACGGGAGGCCTGCCCGCTCCCGTCGTGAGTCCCGGAGGCTGCGGCTGTCCCGGAGATCCGTTCATGGTGGTGGTGGCGCCACTGCCGCCGCTGCCCAGGTACCGAGGATTCGAGAGTCGCACGTAGAAGTGCTCGTCCTCCTCGAACACGTCGTCGTCGATCACCTGCGCGGATTACCAGAGAGGCCTCTGTAATTGGGGCTCGCCATCGCGCACGTCGACGACAACCGCAGCGACGTATCTCGGTGGGTCAATAAAACATGCGTTTGGGTTAGTTGGTACTAGCTTGACATATGTTGCCGATAGTTGCGCAACATAGGGGAAGAAGGACTAAATTATTCATATAGTTCGCGCGCACCCATTTTGGCAGTTTTTTTTTTTCATCTGTGCTTTCGTGAGTGTCCCTCTTGTTACAGCCATTCCGCGCCACTTTTCGCAACATATGTTAATCTCAGTGGCGTGATATATGTTTTGTACATGCCACGCTAAAGATGTTAAATTTTGCCCTGAAGCGATAAGTTTGGGGAAAAGCTGGAGAATAAAAGGAAAGAATACTGCGGTACACGCACGTGCAGAAGCACTCACACACGCACACGTACGTACCCTTGTGCCTGGGTCATATGAAACCACAAGCAAACTCACAAGAGCCTTAGGCATTGAAAAACGCTCACCCAGACACGAACATAGAAATCAACACAGACTGCTTACAAGGTGACAAACAGACACGCAAACACATACATACCCCATCACACAACGCACACGCAAAAGTTACATGTACGCTACCTATACTACTTTAGTGCATGCTACCTACATGATCTAATCTACCTTTGTCCTAATTTACTTAACTTGACATACCCTAGCAACACTATACCCAATACATTGATTACCTACATGATCTAATCTACCTTTGTCCTAATTTACTTAACTTGACATACCCTAGCAACACTATAACCAATACATTGATTACGGCCTTAAAACTTAGTGGCACGTAAAGGACAATTCAAATTCATGGTGTTCTTTATCAATTTTAATCGACCTATTGTATATCATTTACGTCATTTCGATCGCATTCTGCTGCCTAAACCCCTAAACTGGCTTCTCGTAAAAGCACTTTCCAAAATTTATCAATTATTTTCTTGATTTGGCGTAAGCCCACTGTACCTCCGGATTGTACGGGCTACACAATGCCAATTGCTCTTGCTTTTCTCTATGGGGACATGCACAGCACACACAACAGAGCTCACCTGCTGGCGTGGCTTTAGACATGGTACGTACGTACCTTGATGATGATCTGCTTCTGGTTCTCTCCGGGGCGGAAGACGAGGGTGCCTTCGACGGGCACGTAGTCGGTTTCGGCGTTGGCGGTGCCGTCCTCGGTGTTGTAGTCGACGCACACGGTGCTCTGCGGATCGCCGCCATCGCGCGCCACCGTGACGGCAAACTCGCCGACGTTCTCGAAGACCGTGTAGTGACCCGGGTCGAAGAACAGCCGCACGCACTCCTCTTCCACTTTCTCCTCCTTGCCCTCGTCCTTGACCCCGACTTCGCGAAGATCCGCCTTGCGCCGGATCAGGTTACCTGCACCCATGAGCTTGCGGGTCGCCTGGATCCTGCAGGGCAAGGGGAGACAATGGTCGCACGGCTTTTTGAAATACGGGCGCCGTACGTAGACAGGGACAAGCGCTTACTGCAAACTGAAGGTTTAGTCGGAAAGCTGTGAAACATAGAGTGACAGATGAGTCATTTCCAAAGCACATACGATAAAACCAACTCGCGAACCAAAATAACAGAACCGATTAAAATATCTATGTATATCAGCCCCACCTTATACCAACGCTCACTACGGCTTGCAGTGATTCTTTAACGCCTACGGCATGTGCGAGTCTCCGAAAACGCTAGCTCCTTATATCGGACAGAGCTTATTGACGGTTGGCATGGCGAATCCCCAAGTCGCCCAATTGCCCATTTCCCGTGATCGGTGAGGATTCGACTTTTTGAGTAGGGCATATTCTGTACACGTGAGGTCGCGGGGATAAGACGTGGACCAGGTATTTCGGGGGTCATCACGCCGCGGCAACTGGACCGAACGGAGCGGCACCTGCCCATACCAGGTTTGAAGATTATCCTGAAAAATACCAGGTATCTGACAATACCTACCGGCGCGTGGCGGACAACTTCGGAGTCCATACCCGCTGTGAGATGTGCTCATTCTTGCGAGGAATGGGCTCCCCCTATTTTATTTGCGTTCTCTTAAACGTCGGCGACTGTACTATAGCCATGGAGCCCCAGTTTCGACGAAGGTGATTTCCACAGCTATTCATACATAGAAAACAGAGCTACTGTATACGGCTCCTTGGCTCCTAAAGAAGACGTATAGAGCTTCTACGTTGGAAAAGGTCCTTTTAGGAATAAGAAAGCTTGACCCTGATTTCGTAGCAATCCCTGTTATTCGCCTACGTATAATGTTTCTTGTACGTTACGGAATAGAACAGCGTATATTTGCACGTGCCATTCATGACCACGAACCATGGGACCTTCGTATTCCATTATCTGAATTATTTAATGCAACCTTTGAAATGAGCTACCGATTTTAACTATACATTCCAACAGCAGCCTACTGACAGGGGCCCCGAACCATTTTTATAACTAATCATCGAATGACATGAATAACAGAGCGTATATTAGCCCATGCATAGACTGCCGGGAAAATAGTTCGAGTCCGTTACGAAAGAGTGAAGTGACATGCATTCGCCACACACTTTAAGCATTTTATGCCTCTTCGCATGTAGCCCAACTGACCGAAAGCTACCCTGGGGTAATAAGGGGGAAGAAGCGACCTTAGCGCACGTCGTGTAACATGATCCCCCCCCCCCCCCCCGTTCAAACACTTGTGATTCACGTGTGTGCTAGTGTTGCTACTGTTTAATTATTAGCCATCTATTGAACGTAGTGCCACCAAATTTAGACAGACCGCAGCAATAACTCTACATGGTACCGGTCCTGGTTTACCTACTTAGAGAGCCAATAAAAGCCATTTGCTGATTGACGACATACCACTGGCGCACCGCGCAACAAACGAGGGCCGGGCGTTTGAATGAAGAGAGGACATTCGAGTAATTGGTAACTGGGCGCCTCGCTTGTAAAATCTACGCCACGCGCCCTTTGGCTGTGCTGTTCATAGAATGCACTTTTAATCAATACCGAGGGATGGTTCAGGACTTTTTTGAGGTGCTGTGAGTTCACTATGCATCATTGGTGCTTGAAGAGAAAATACGTGGCTTTCTTTCTGCAGTGAAGATATAATTTTCAACTGTTCATCATGGGCACAGTCCCATTTGGGTTTGTTGTCTTTGGTAGTTGAATATCTACAGATGACTACACAAACAACACAGCGCTAAATACGAATCGCTTTACAGTAAACTGTAGAAGGCACGAACTATTTACTATGACATGCGCCCTTCGTGAAGCATGCTGTATCACAAAGCAATTCCATGCCAATTCACGTAAATATACACATCCGAGGCACAATCATACACCGTTATTTCCTAAAATATAAAAGCAAACAAACCTGTAGTAAGCTCTACTTTTTGGACAACGGGCAATGATTTCGTCTCGGGCCATGCTCTCCAGCTCGTCCATCGAGGCATCCGGATTCCTATGCCTCAGCTCTCGCAGGATCTGAGTGTACTCCTTGCGGTGCTCTTCAAATTCTTTGGCCTCCGAGCTCTGTTCCTCGCCGAACAGGCGCAGCGGGCCGCCTCCCAGGATGCCGTCGGCGAGCCTCTCCTTGTTGGGCGCCATCTCGACGTCCTCGCCCTCGCTGCCCACGATGACACCCCTCTTGGTGACCCTGTACTTCTTGGAGAGGTACTTGTATATCAGCAGCCTCCGGTCGGCGATGTACGCCGTCAGCACGGTGGCCGGAAAGAACATGAAAGTGATGGCGCCCTCCCACACCTCGATCACGCCCCAGGAGGAGTAGGTGAGGATGATGTAGAGCCAGATGTAGGCGAACACGCTCCACGTCATCGTGACGAAGAAGACGCGCAAGTGCTTGATGCGTCGCACCTCGTTCGGAGGGATGGAGTAGACGCAAATGGCGATAATGACGAACATGTTGAACGCAGCGCTGCCCACGATCGTGCCGGGACCCAGGTCGCCGGCCTCGAAGTTCTGGGCGTAGATCTCGATCACGGACAAAAGGATCTCGGGTGCCGACGAGCCCAGGGCCATCAGGGTCAGGTTGGACACGGTTTCGTTCCATACGCGCACGCTGATGGTCTGGGTCTCGCCGTTGGGTTTCTTGATGGTCACCTCTTTCTCTTTGGAGGTGATGACCTCGATGGCAGCCATGAACCGGTCGGCGATGATTGATATTCCGATGAACATGTATGCCAGCGCAAGGAAGTAGACTAGGCCGCGAGCGACAACGTCACCCGTGCTTATGTTTTCCTGAGGCATCCATACGGGAAGGATGAGACCGTCCTTGCACTGCTCGCCGCTTCGGGTCTCGTTTGTGCTGACGTCAGTGCCGTCGCTCACTTCGCTGGTATAGGCGGCGGCGGCGCCCATGGCTCCCGAAGCCAGGAGCAGTGCTAGGGACGTCAGCATCGTTTTTAGCGATCGGAACATGGGAGTCGCCATCTTCTTTTTCTTGCTCACTGCACGACGGTTGCGCACTTATATGGTGGCGCAGTTGCCGAAGGCTCGATTCTCTAAGTGCAAGTGCTAGGCTTGGAAAGGCTTCCCAGGCCCGGTCTGCCTCTCAGGGGCATTCTACCTGGAGAAAGAAAAAAGAGAAGAAAAGAAAATGCCTGTTAGAGCAATATTCTTCTAATTTGTTCAAATGGTTCAGGCACAAAAAGCGTTCTAATTCATTCTTCGGGACTTTATACACTGCACCTTATATGTTCTACGATGAAGCATGCTTAAGTAGTACGACGTCAGGAAAAAAAGTAAAATCGACACATCTCGTTTCGACTATTCTGTTACGTCAGCATAAGCGTGCGCACGGAAGGGGGCGCTCACCCCCCCCCCCCACCCTTGTCAGCTGTGACGTGGGGCGCTATGTCAGTCCCCTACATTGACATAACAGGGAGGGGGGCGCTGCGATAAAACTTCGCCCCCTCCCCCGGAGGGGAACCCTGCACACGCCTATGGACGTCACAATATTGATTTCGCCCTTGTTACAACGAGTTGCTTGGTTCTGCGGAGACAACTTAGGCGCAGATGCATGAAACACAGGCTTTGTGAAGTCTTCTTCGTGGTGATACAATGAGGCTCGTAACAATGAAGTCAGACCACGAAGGAAACTACAGAACTGTTCGAATTAGGCGGAGTTTGAGTTCACGAATGGGAGCAGACATAACACCACACATAGGGCGGGCAGTACCCAAAGAACACGTCTCGGGGCTCATCATCGCGAAATGGGCACTACTATACATTTGTGCTAGGTGATTTCGTCACCCGATCGGCACGGGTGACAACGTTGGAATGTGTGCTTGCTTAATGGAATATCCGCGCTTGCTGAGAGCGCTTTCGTCATATTTCATAAGACGAAGGGCGTTTAGGCTGATAACAAACGTCTGCATAAACGACGCACTTTTGTGGCCGTCTGGAGTTTTTTTTTTTTTACGCAGCTGTTGGGATTATTATGTCTTAATATAATCGCGTGCCTCAAAACAGCCACAAAGCGTTCATCATTGATGCAGGCGCGTTTTATCAACCGAAACACGCTTCGTTTGATGAAACAGATGTGACGAAAACGCCCTGAGCGAGCGCGGATCTTGGGCAAAACAAGCACACTTTCCTCCGTTGTCACCCGTGCAGAGCAGGTCTACATGTCTGTAAGGCTGCGCATGCTCCTGAGAACGCGATGTCACAACCCGCAACGGCCGCAAGTTGTCGCACCGCAGGGCAAGGCCGGCCGCTCGCGTGCTATACAAAGACGTGGCCGCGGCTGTAAAGAAAATATCACAGTAAACACGCGTGCATGTCTGTAGAGCGCACTCAGTCTTGACATTGGTTGTCGTAGACAGCATTCCGTAAGCAACCTTTCAGGCTTGGCACCATGAAACACGCTTTAGTCCCACAATCAGCTCTGAAGATTCGGGGAGGCTAGAGCGAACTATAGTTCAGGCCGAGCTCTCTGTCTTCTAATGAATCATCTATCTCTCATTCTCTCTCTCTCGGGGAAAGCGTGTCTACTTCAGAGGTTATGAATTTCAAAGAGGACAGAGGCATAATAAAATTATCAGCAGTTGATACAAGCAGAGAAGTCTACAATATCAGAGACAAAAATAAACAAAAAGCCTAGGTTGATGTTAAAGGGGTACTGACACAAAAACTTTGGCCTCGCGTTTTTCTGCTGCAATACGTTGCTGAGGCCTGTTGTTCATGGCACGACACCTAGTTTTCTGCAGCACGCGACAGATAATTAGTTACAGGCCCCTCATTATCAATCAGTTTCAGTTTCGGTTTGAGGGAGTTTCAAAAACTGTGTGCAGCTGTCGCAACCTATAGCGTGTGCAGCTCTTGACACGTCCGCACACAAAACTGTGACGCACTTTCGCACGTTGTGCATCAAGAATTACCTTGGAAGAGGAAACGGGACTGGAATGTCTCAAAACACAAAACATTCTCAGCGTGCGCCACGGCCACGCACTCGCAACCATGCAGCCGCCGAGAAATACAGACTTCGGGAACTAACGCGGCAAAAGAAAAATGGCGGCTATGAAATCATCGTAACTTATTTTGTTGACCACAGCGTGTTGACGTGAGGGAAGTAGGGGGTCCCCTTGGGGTCCTCTCCGAGGGTGTCTATACCGCTATGGAGTCGGTCGCATAAAGTGCCTTCCAAGCTATGTTCGCTGTTGATATCTTGCAGATGATACACGAATGTTCAGGAGAATCGACCTCGCATGCCATCTCGGCCCCAAAATTTTGTCGCAGTTTCCTTTAATGGAACTGGGGCCTTTCCAGGCGTATACACGACACTACACATAAGTAAACATGGGCGCTTTTCTGAAGAAAAAAAAAGGAGATGGCTAGGATGGTGGACATTAGCAGACGGAGTACTATGTCGAATAGCAGATGCTAGTAACGAACATGTCGAAGGACTGTTGGTCGCAATCTCGTTTCATAGTACACGCTAATATTCATAATCGTCATCCACCTTCTATGAATTTACTCGGGCTAGTACAAAACCATCACCTCTGAAAATCAATTGAAATAAATTAAGTTGAAGTTTGATTATCCTGACTGCCTACAGAAACAGAGCGGCCGCTGAATTATCCATAGCTTGAAAAAAGAAGGCTACACAGAATTGAATACTCCCAATTACAATTTGGCACGTAGGCCACTGACAATTACAATAAAGCATTCCAACAATATCTAAACAAAGGTCAGTAGTATTTCAATTATCTTTAGAGCACAGCCTGCCAAGACCAAATTAACGAGAGGTGGTGTGTTCCAGATATTGTCGTGTATGTGATAAATAAAGTAGAAAGCGCAGTAGAAGATGGTTATAAGTACGTTGCATTCATATTGACTTCGACATTGTATTGTATAGAAGGCATGATTGATGCAGCACACTTCAAGGTCTGAACATGGTGGCTAAGAAGATTGTCTCAATATGCGGGAGTGTGCCGTGGTGTGCTAGTTGGTTCAACGCGCTTATGAAAATTAAGCAAAGCATTGAAACATTAAGAGGCTGCCAGAGGAAAAGTGCATCTCGATCGCTGCGTTGCTTATAGTGCAGTGCCAGTGGTGCGTTTTTCCCCCATCGAAAGTGCATCCTTTCAGCGCTGTTTGCCCCTTCGCCAACTTAGTGTCGACAAGTTCGGCTGAAAGTATGCACGAGCTCAAAGGGCTTAACCACCATATTGTGAGCACGAAGCGTGTCACGTGATGTTTTCCTTAGGTTCGCGCCCAATGCTTCATAATATAGAGCTATACATTGCTTGTATTTGTTCTTTTGTGCTTCCTGTACTTGAGTGCCTGCTGTATATGAAGTCGAATTGCAGGAACGCCAGGTTGTGTCCTCAGCTGTCAAAATATACGCGCGTCTGGTCAATTGGCCGCAGCTTGAATACAATCGTGCTTAAGGGGACGGGCTGAGTGTGAACGCGTAACCATGGAAACCACGAGCTCCCCACCCAAACATGGATCAATACCTTTTGTTGATTCGTCCATATGACATTGTAGCCCTATAGTGAAAAATCATCACAGTTTATCAACGCTATTATATCCACAGAACAACTGGGACTTAAGATATCTATTACTAAGGAAACATGCTTATAAACCTTCACAAGACCAAAGTACAAAGCTACTAACTGAGCAAAACACGGGGCGCAGACGAGTATTTAGCAAAGATAAACTGTTTTGCCGTGCTCCCAGGATGAAACTGATTGATTTATTTGTGGGGTTTAACGTTCCAAAACCACTATATGATTATGAGAGACGCCGTACTGGAGGGCTCCGAATATTTTAACCATCTGGGGTTTTTTACGTGTACCCAAATCTGAGCACACGGGCCTACGACATTTTCAACTCCATCGAAAATGCAGCCGCCACAGCCGCGACTCGATCCCGCGACCTGCGGGTCAGTACCTGAGTACCTTAGCCACTAGACCACCGCGGCGGGGCCAGGGTGAAAATGACACACGTATGAGTATGGAGGGCGAAGTAATACGAAGCTACGTTATTTTTCGTAAGCAACGTATTGGTCCCTTTCCCAATTCGTAAAAACTTGTAAGAAAGATTACTATTCAGCCACATTGCCTTCTTTTCTACGAGCTCCTCGTCAGCCCAGGTGTAGCATGGCCAGCAAAGTTGTGGCCTCTGGTTAACTCCGTTAACACCCATGGTCGTCTCTTCAAGGTGCCTTTCTCAAAGGTCCAGAGGTGAGACCCTCGAAATCCATTTTAACGCGGCACTCAGCGCTGCTAAAGCGCATTTAATGGCTAACAGCTGGCCACGTGTCACTAACAAGGCGTAACCTAGGCCGGAGTCTTAAGAAGAAGCGAGAGCTTTCAGTGCGCTTTCAAGGTGGCTTGGCAAAGAAGGCTCTGTGTTGTGCGTGGTGGGGCGGTGACCTTCTTAAAGGTATACCTCTTAGGCTGTCCGTTAGGCCTTCTTTCAAGTCATTACAAATTTACCCGCTAATGCCGCTTTCCTGTGTGGCGAGTGGGGAACAGCGGCCGGTGTAGTCGAGAGACAGGACGCAGGAATTTTTAAGTACATGCGTATACTTAAATATTTAAGTACTTCGCGATATTAAATTCGCTCACGTATCTAACCAGTTCCTGGTTAGCTGGCAGTTCTTGCATTTAAGGCTATATTCAATGGACCTATTTTCAATTCGTCTTTGAACAGCCACAAGCCAGGGTAATGATGATCTTCAAATTATCAAAGCCTTACCCGTCATTGTGGCCTAGTCGTTGTGGTGGAGGTTGCATGAACGTCGGGCAGGGGGATGCGAAATCGGCAATACATGTGCCGATTATAGTGTGTGACAAAAAGACGACCACTTTAATCGGTTTTTAAAGACGATAACCTCTCTTGGAAACCTTTGACGCAGAAGCTTTGGTCTGTCTTTCTGTCTGTCTGTCTGTCTGTCTGTCTGTCTGTCTGTCTGTCTGTCTGTCTGTCTGTCTGTCTGTCTGTGTCTGTCTGTCTGCCTGTACATTTGTCTGGTTGTCCACTCTTAACAGCATCGGGTATTTGAAACGGCCGACCCCATCCGCAGCGCCCACCTATGTTGCTCAAGCTTCAGCGTTCATACTTCTGCAACTGTCGATTAAAAAGCAATTATTGCGCGTGTCTGGGGCACCATAACAACACGTATATATTCTCCATGTGCGCCTTTCACTAGAAAAGGCTTACATAAGTAATTTTAAGGACCGTGGCGCTTATCACGCTGCGATGACCATCCAAGGCTTGCACGGAAAGGCGAGTGTTTCCAACGCTTTGCTAAAACGAGGCGGTGGTGGCACCCACCCGTCGCCTTGCGTTCTACACCTTATCACCTCTGAGGCGGGCACGCACACCAGTCTCAGAGCCACGCGCTTTGTTTTTGAAAGAAACTGCCAGATGGCGCTCATGTCTCACGTGTGACGTCACTTGATGCGCTCGTTCACTTCCACTGCACGCTCGAGGCACTCTAACTCACCGATTTTCTTGAACAGGACATCAAATGAATGTTTTGTTCACTCTCTTCACACGCAAGATTATCGTCTTTCGACGACATTTGCAGATTAAATGCAGATACGGGCCATTTTTTTTTTTTCAGAGTGTAGCCGCAAGAACGAATGTTAAGTAAATCCGTCTACCATAAGATATATGCTCGCCGAAGAGTCGCGCTTCACAGCGCCCACAGACACCAACGCCAGACTTCCCTCTCGTATGCTATTGCGAAACTGTGCCCATAACCGGTCGAACAGACTTGGACCCGACGTAAACGAAAATTGGATTGGCAGCCCCCGCGTCGCACTGCACGTCCGACAGAGCGCGCGCCAAGGCGTCACCCCGGCGCAGTGAGCGAGTTCGACGAGGCCAAACTTTTCCCGAGCGCGCGGCAGCAATCGGGGGAGGCGATTGGACGACCGTGAAGCTGTCAACGCGCCCGAAGCTCCCAATTTCCCCGGCGGCGGCGGCGGCTGCAAGTTGGAAGAAAGGTTTGGGGCAAACATGGCGCGAGGTCACGTGAAGGCAAGCCCGCGTCAAGCCCTCCTAATTCGCGTCGCGAAGTATGGTGTCGGCGCCACTAAAGGCGACGACTACTCGTAGCTCCGGAAGATACCCTTATGAAATCTACAAACAGCACAAGCGCCTACTGGGAACATAGGAAGAGCACTGCATATTATATATCCAACAATGCTTGTTTTCTTAAACTGTGTAACCTCAGGAAAAATACACAATCCTATTATGACATTCGGAAAAGGCCTTCCTGGTTTGTTCCTTATTCGCGAACTAATCACGGTTTGAGAAGACTTGAACACTGTATTCCAGCTTGTTTTAACTTGTTTGAAAATAAAAACATCGACATCTTTAATATACATAAAAAACAACTTAAGAACCTTCTCATCCAAAATGGCGCCGTGTAGTTTAGCATCTTCTAGTTGTCCGGCTACAGTACTATATGTAAAAGAAACACCCTATAATAGTGCTTGTGTAACATGGCATCGTGTAATGTTTGCTTTCTTTGACATTTTTTTCGTTGCTTTTTTTTTACGAGTAAAACATACATTTCACTCGTCAGTGTTTCCCTTGTGCACTAAAACTCGTGCTTTTCGCATACCCAGTGTTGTAAACGTTGTATAATTATGTTGTAATACTTTGGTAGCCGTTTAGCAACGTGTGCATTGTTTCATGATTGGCCGCACGCTGTTTTCTTTTGTTTTTTGTTGTTTTTCTCTCTATGTGGTTTGCTTATTTTATGTAAACCTGAAACTGATGTAATTTTGATGCATTTTCTTTTTATTTATTGAAGTTTTGAAAATCGACGTCAAATTGTTTTTTCATGTTTTGTGCTCTGCTGATTCTGTAATGCCAAGTGAAAAGGGGTAGGAGCCTCGTCAAGCTGCTAATATAGCAGCTTTTTGCTCCTATCCTTGCGTTTTCTGTAAAGAAAATGCTCAATAAAACTGAAACTGAAACTAAAACTGAAACTATATATATATATATATATATATATATATATATATATATATATATATATATATATATATATATATATATATATATATAGCATCGAACGCGTTATTCGAAGGTCGTAGGTTCGATTCCTGATCACGGCTGGTTATTTTTTCACCCACTTTTCTTCTTATTTGCATTCCATTGGTTCTAATGACTTCCCCTATACATTCCTTGGCATTAGTGTCTGTTAGATCTCATTATTATTGCGTCAAAACACGGAAAAACGAGCCCTTAGGTATACACTTCTTTCCCTTATATATATATATATATATATATATATAGAGAGAGAGAGAGAGAGTCGTACTGGCGGCCTTGACCGCCAATTCATATCTCTCTACCCGTTCTAGACGTGTTCTCCGCACAAACTTTACTTTACCTTTTAAGGCGAGCGATATACTCAAGATGCCTCATCAGGCGCGCAAAGTGGTTTTCGGTGGCGTCCACAAGAGCTACGCAAGACTTCACGGGATCGAAGATGCCGGCTTGATGACGTCATGATAACATAACAGATTGCCGAAGTTTCTGACGTCATGAGGCATCACTGTGACGTCGAGTGGCATTATTCTTGCCCAACATAATATTACAGCGAAGGATAAAATTATCTATGTGGGGGAATTTTGCTATACAGTCTAAACCACTTATAACGATGCCAGCTTTACTAATATACCGGTTAAAGCAATGAGATGCTGCTGCTCCGTCAGCTATTGTATGTTTTGTATGCTAAACTAACCCGCTTACAGTAATGTGTGCGTGCTGCATTATCGGTTAAAAGAATGAATCCCAGCTTTTGAGTACTCATGTCGGGAGGTAATGGAATGCGAAATCCTTGAAGACATAGTAGAAAATGAGAAATTCAAGCCATTGAGTTCCCAAGAGTGCCTTCAATATTTCGGTATGTTTCACCGCAATAAATTGAGGCAAAGCTTACTTCCAAGATGTGCCATGGCGTAAGATCGGTGGTACCTTCTGTTAATGCAGTTTCAGACATAACATTTGACTAAAAAAGTTTAGAGTTGTAAAAGTTTCAGCATCTGAAGCTTCGAATGATGCCATAGATTGGCTTCACAAGGCTTGTGGCGCTCCCGCGAAAGCGTCCGAATTTACAAGCATGTCCGACCGACATGTCACCTTGTTATCCTTATCACCGATGTCTGCTTGCATATCTCATTCGATATTATACTTTTCCCACATCAGCTTGCCATCCTAGTTTGCTTTTTTTTTCTTTCTATGGAATCCGTTTATGGCAACTACCGGTTATAACAATGAACTTTTTGTGGCACTTAAGCATTCTTTAAGCGGGTTCGACTGTATAAACTCCGCAGAGCGGTTGCAGCGTCTAGGATGTGTGCAAATGTAATTGGATGAAGCCTGTGCGCAAATCACTTTTGCCTAAAGAGGAAAGAGGACGACGACCTTGGGTTCAGCTTACACTTAGGTTGGCAGCCGGTAGTATAGCATGGACAGACTGGGCGAGTTTGTTGAAATGCGTGATACTCAAACAACGACGCCAAAAATGGGACCAAGAAAAGGAAGAAGACATGTACGACGCTCTACTTTGCAAATGAGTTTAGTGGGAGAAATATTTCACTTTTTTAAAGCCAAATAACTAGCACGTGTGCCATGCTCATTGTGAAAAACAGCACTTGTAAATATACATAAAGACATAAAAACGGTCTGATACACGGAACGTACGCGTGATAAATGCCGACATTAGCTCTGGTCAAGCAGGCTTTTTTTTTATATGACGCAAAGCATCACAAGGCTGACCTAACACAAACGACTTCTTTTCTTGAAATATGAAGAGCTTCCATCACTTTACTAGCATAGGCGTCTTTATAGAACAAACGGAATCCCCGCGTCGGCAATGAACGCAGCGCTGCCACACTCGGAGCCGTGCTTTTTGCGCTGTTGTTGAGAGTACTCAGTCTCTTACAGCATGCTAGCCGCATTCGCTCATAATAAGCAGCGACAGTGATTTGCGGATCTCGGTCGACATCGTATGGCACGGTCGCACTGACGTGACCGGCGCATAACACCAAAGGTCCGCTTCTGAGCTCAATTATTTGTTGTCGGTTGTTGTAGCGGTATAGCAATGACAAGTAGAGCTTTTTTTTTACGTCCCGACAAACTGCATGCAAGGATCACACTCAGGAGCATACTGCCGTACCGATGTACCAATAACAACCGCCTAAATATTCAAAGGACTCGAAAATTTCGCGAGCCAGAATAGCACAGCGCGGCGCCGAATAGTTGAATTTCAATACGAGTCTGTCGATATACATCTCATCGTCGAAATATGCATTAGATATATGCAAGCTCCACGCAATGGCCACTTCACGAAAGTCCTCCGGGCTACAGATGCGGTCGATAAATCATGAAAACTTCTCTGCCCCCCCTCCCCTTTTGAAGGGTTTCCGTACCAAAATGATGTGAAGAAAAAAATTGCCCGCAGCTTCCCTCGGGGGAACACTGAGGAGGATGCGGAGCATATAATTGGTTAACGGGGTGTTAAAGTGCGACTTACTTGGGTCGATGGCTAAATTGGTTAACGTGGTTGTGAAATGGGGTGTTAAATTGCGACTTACTTGGGTCGATGGCTAAATTGGTTAACGTGGTTGTAGGAGGGGGTGTTAAATGAGTGAACACGTACACACGTATGCGAAAGGGCGGCGCTGGTCGAAGGGACGTCGATCATTGTGTTTGTGGATTCGTTGGAATTCATTTCACCGCGACCTTGGACGTCGACGCGCCGTACAAACCAACCGACGAGCGGCAACTGAGCGAGCGAGCGCCGACCTTGAGTATATATACAGCACGACGGCGCATGCACTGTCAGCTGTTGAATGTTCTCGAAGCGCGACGCCACATGCGCGTCCACTGGAGAATCAGGAGAATTGTAGATGTCGAACGCGGTGTGTAGAGGAGGAAGGGTGCACAGATGGTGGAGGAGTGAAGCGCGCGCGGTGTGTAGAGGAGGAAGGGATGCACAGATGGTGGAAGAGTGGGCGACGGCGCGACGGCGCATGCGCGCGCGTCAGCTGTCGAATGTTCGAGAAGCGGTGCGGACGGCGCGGACGGCGCGGACGGCGCACTACAAGGCGCGAGTATAAGATGCTCCGCATCTAAAAGACGACCTGTCGTCCCCATGGCGAAGCCCGCCTTCCACGTCTTCCTTATTCGAACACCCTGATCTGAATTGATTGATTGATTTGATTGATATGTGGAGTTTAACGTCCCAAAATCACTATATGATTATGAGAGACGCCGTAGTGGAGGGCTCCGGAAATTTAGACCACCTGGGGTCTTTAACGTGCACCCAAATCTGAGCACACGGGCCTACAACATTTCCGCCTCCATCGGAAATGCAGCCGCCGCAGCCGGGATTACCCTGATCTGAACTACTCCTAATGATGACATCGCCCCTCTTTGTCATCTACGTAGTTTTCAAACAACCTACACGCAACTGACATCATTTTCCCCATGAGGTCAAAAGGGACACTAATGAGCACAACAATTTTTCGCGTATGATTGAAATACAATTTTACAATTCCGAACACACCACTCTTACCGCGACACGGCGCTTTGTAAGCGAGAAAACATGGGGGGAGGGGGAATGCCGATGGAAACGCCACCTTGAGATTCGCGCGCCGAACACCGTGACGTCATAGATATTGAAGGCATCTAGAGGCTCCTGCGTAGCTTCTAATCGATAAAAAAGATATACGTTGTCATCTGTGGCTGCCATAGACCTATCATGCACATTTTCAGAAAAATTTCATCGAGTCAATGTCACGAAACTGCCAAATGAACATTTTAAAATTGTGACGTCACGAGCAGAGAATTCGGGGCTATATTTAAAAATGAAACTTCAGGCCTGTTTTTCCCTTCTAATAATGAACGTAGGATAGGGAAACATGTTACATTATGATTCCCAGAGTGCAGTTTTTCAACCTAAACAAAGTCATCGTTTCACTTTAGTGTCTCTTTAACATGCAGGAGAAAAGTTGGTAATAACACAGCTACAAGGACAAATACAGCGAACGCTACAGGGCATGCTGTAATTGACAAAATCATCCCATGACCGACGCCCTTCGGTGTACACCAAAAGAACAAAAATACTGCGCATAATTTGTCTGAATTGAGCAGTTTCATATGCATCAGTTCCCACGACAAAGGCCTACATATCTTCTCTGGAGGTCAGATAACATGATTCGTGCCAGAAAAAAATGTTGGCGCATGTACACAAACATCTTTATATAAAGAGCCATTCAGTTTGTTCGGGACGTCAAGCCTTATAAAATAAAAATGTTTGGTACGCATGACACTTGTGGTATTTACACATCTACAGCCATTGTGTTGCACATCATCTGTCTATAAGGGCTGGCAACAATTAAACGTAGTCGCCATCTTAGTGATGTCCGCTCGGAGAGGGTTGGCCTTCTTTACATGTCTTCAATATGCAAGGGTCCCTTGGACAGCCATACAAAGCATAATCAGTCACAGAAGACGAAGGACATTTGCATTCCCTCGCCAAATCTAAACACTAATCATGTTTTCCGTACACTTCCGATCCACAGGTGCACAAAAAAAAAAGGTGTGACGTGCGACCTCGTTGATCTGTGAGCTTCGAGAGAACGACCGAACAAAAAGAAAATAAAGTAATAAATACACCAGAGGCATGCAGGCCGCGCTAATCGAACAACTTGATCTGTCTCGCAGTGATGGATCATCGCCTCTCGGCAGGCAAAGTCGGATTACGGTTCCTGTCTACACAAACAATGGCAAACAAAGAAAAAATCAACGAACCCCTCAATCTTTTTGAATAAGAAATGAGCTCTTACGCTCCTAGATAGAGTGCACGTGGCTTACGACAGAGGGGTGCGTGACGTATGCGTACTTCCAGAATAAGGCAGGCACAACAGGGCAAAAGACAAATAGTACTAGCAAGCAGGAACTTGTACTACGGCGTGACCAGAACCAAAAAAAAAAAAGACTTGAAAAGATTGCCCCAAGAGTGCACAGAGGTTCTCTGGGGCCTCTTGTTCAAGTCAAGAATGTTCTGAGTCAAACATGTGTAAAGAAATAGCAGTTGAAATCATTCTTCATGTACGCGACAGAATATCAGAGCAGGGGAGTTGATCAGATGGATATAAATGTATGCCCATATGACTGCATATAAACTGCGTCGAAGCAACGAAAGTCGTATCTTCATTTGGTTTGTTCCTAATTCTATCGGGGTCTGCGTGATTCTTTTTCTTTTCCACGATATGTATGTATTATGTATGTATGTATGTATGTATGTATGTTATGTATGTATGTATGTATGTATGTATGTATGTATGTATGTATGTATGTATGTATGTATGTATGTATGTATGTATGTATGTATGTATGTATGTATGTATGTATGTATGTATGTATGTATGTATGTATGTATGTATGTATGTATGCGTGTGCGCTTGCGCGTGCGTGTGTGTGGGGGGGGGAAGGGAAATTACGCAATTTTCATGAAAACCAGCAGTAAAACCAGACTTGTGACATACGACATCAGAAGGTCGCAGGTTCGGCTCCTGCCAGTGGCGTGCTGTCTTTTTGTGCCCCTTCATTTTTTTCACATATATTTATATGTCAAAATTATTACAATGCACCTAAAGCACACACTCAACCTCCACTATACTTTCCTTGACTTCATGATCTGATTCTTTTGTAGTATAAATATAGTGACGGATTCGAACCTCTAAACTTGAAGCACACGCAAGAGGCCAATGAAAACAGATTGCGCTAGACAGCAACCTGAACCACTATTTTAACGTGGCCGGAACTAGAAAAAAAAACAAGGTTGAAGATTACTTGAAGAATGCACCAAGCTTCTGTATAGTTCGCAAGGAAGCACCGCATCATTAAAAGCACGCTACGCAAAGAAGCGACAGTTGGAGTCCATACGTCACGGAAGGGACCACCGACCGAGAACAACGGAGTGGGGGGAATCGATCAGATGGTTAGGGTCCGTACATGTATAAAAATACTACTGTATATACGGGAAACCTTTGGCGGTCTCCAGTGTCCGGAGGAGGCCTCACTGCAACTTGATATACAATGCCGTGACTCCAGTCACGCCGATGTAAACAGAGTGGTATGACAAGGGTACACCGCATGGACGGGCTTCTGTTTGCGACGCAGCCAGCCAAAGGGCTGTCGCTGCCGCGCCCGACACCGGAAGAGTAAGTCGAAGAATAATGAAGGCCCATTCGGGGATGCACCGTATTTTCGAAGGTACAACGGACGTTGTTGTTCCGACGATCTAAACACATAAAGCTTCGAAGAGCTGGCCAAAAAATGGTAAATAAAAAGTAGACATTTAATGCGTCCGAAAGAAAAGCAAAGCGCTCGTGGCTACGACACAATGAAGCACCGTATACTGCGCAAGCGTTTTGAGAAATCCTCGAGAAAGGCGCTATCGTTTATGAATACATGTTTACGTTATCAGTGGCTAAATAGTACACGGTGATAGCCGAATCCCAGCTTGAGAGCATATATTTCAATTATATACACATTACAGTCATAGTAAGCACATATTAACAACAGCCCAGAGGGGACTATGACAGTTCCAAAGAGCCTACGTTTTAAGGTGCATGTGCAGACTAACTTCAGGCAACAAGGATGCTTAATTTACTATTCACTCAAAGCTTTGGTCTCATCAAGTATATGTATCAGTATTAATGTGTTAAAAGAAAGCATGTTTAAATATGCTTACCATGATTCCGGCATCATTATTTTTAGTGCACTTATTTTATTTGTCTGTAATGTATGCACATTCTTAAAATGTATATATGTATGTCTGATGTTTACCGGCAATCGATGTCACTAGTTTGTTGCTATACTGCTCGAAATATCATTTGTTCACTTTGTAACCCTCATGTTGCCCAAACATGCATGTGAACGCTGCCTTGGGTACGAGTACTGGTCCCCGGGTACTTTCAAGCTGCATCTTGTCTCTTTTCGCCAGGGGTGACCCCCAACTATCAGGTTAGAAACTTTCTTGATTCTTTTTAATTCTCTTCACCCTTGAAGGTATAGTGGACAGAAACGACAATAGTAAGGCGTGTCTACTATTGAGGGCGCCATCCGGGGAGGGGTTATTAGTCCAGTATGCATCGACAAATGCACCTCGTCGTGATTTTATCGTGTCGCCATATGCAAATGAGGTGTTCGTGTTGCCAACGTCCTCGCACCGCGGTTGTGCCTCACAGCGCTACTGTCGACATCGTTTACTGATGCCACCAGCCGCGTTAACGTTTGGTCACGCTCGTCTGGCGTCATTGTTATGGTGGTCCTCGTTCCAGCACCGTTGCCCAGCTGGTTCGCTGGTCGTACCGTGTATTCTTCGTTACAGTCTACGTCATTATGCACGCATCGTGTTCAATAAAGGAACCGTGAGTAGAAAATGACAAAATGAACAAATAATTGAACAATAAAAAAATGAAGTGCCAAAAAAATGGATAAATAAATACATAAGGAAGGAAATAACTAAATAAATAAAGATAATGAATGAACAAATGAATTAATGGACAGGAGCAAGCAAATGACATAACGAATGAACGAAAAAATAAATGATAAAGCAAGCGAACAAAACGTTATATCTATAAATAAATGAAAGGTCTAAAGATAGAATCTTATAGGGAAAGAATGAATTACAATCAAAAGAGGTATAAACGAGAAACAGTTGGGCCAAGCGAATAAATGGCTAAATAATTTCAGTTTCACGTCGACACTAATGGAAACATTTTCCTTGGAAGGTGGTCAGGTGTGGTCACGTATGCTAAATGAATGAATGAATGAATGAATGAATGAATGGATGACAAGAACACAAAGGAGTAAATGACTGGGTAAACGAGCGATGAGCCCTTGTATGAACAAATGAAACAGTGAATGATTGACTGGTCTAATGAAAAAATCATTATATTAGTAGAACAGAAGTGTAAACGAGAAATTGATAGATCATGCGAATGAATCAATGAATGAATCAATCAATAAGTTGAAAAGAAATTAATAACTGACAAATATATGACGTTCTTTTGTCCTCTAGAATAGAACTGTCCATTCCGCTTAGAAAAAAAACTGAACTCGTTGGTCAGCCTAAATGATGCCGAATAAGCACCAGGCTATCAGCATTCGATACGACATGATTCCATTCACTTTTGGATCTTTTTTGCTTGGAGTGAAAGAGCTTTTTCACTCCCAGCAAGTTGTTATCGCACAGCACGCTAAATGTTTTAAAAGCGGGAGGGGGGGGGGGAGAAGAGCCGTGGGCATTGTGGTAATAGAAACATCGAAAGCGTTGGCTTTGTCGAGGCCGCTTGCGAAACAAAGGAACGCCGTAAATTGAAACGCTTTAGTTTCATTCTAACGAAGCCGACAGCTTCCCATTATTACGAACTTTACTGTTTTTTTTTCTTTCTAAAAAAAAAAGGCTGCCGTCGACAAGTGTGGCAAAGCACTTGCTAAGCTCTCATCCCCCACACTCTTCCCATCCAGCTTTTCTTGTGTTTACTGTAAGTCAAAATTTCTTTTTAAATTCCGCGTCACTTGCAGAGAGGGCTGCATTGTATTGCTAGAAATCCGTCCGTCCATATAAAGCAACGAATATTTTTGCGGTATGTCTTGACAGGAGAAGCGCACCCGGCACTTCTCAGCCATTTTTGAAACACATTAAAATTCACGTCAAGCCAATATTTTCATAGAGTTTAATCGTTCGGCAGCGGGAGCATACCGTTGGAAACAGCCACGAAAAAATTGAAATTTGTGGCATATTAAGAACACATGCACAAAGCCTTAAGTGATTCTTCTTTCTTTCTTCTTTCTTTCTTTCTTTCTTTCTTTCTTTCTTTCTTTCTTTCTTTCTTTCTTTATTTATTTATTTATTTATTTATTCATTTCTTCATTTCTTTCTTTCCTTCTTTCTTCCTTTCTTTCTTTCTTTGTTTGTTTCCTTCTTTCTTTTCTTTCTTTCTTTCCTGCTTTATTTATTTATTTATTTATTATTTCATCATTACTTTCTTTCTTTTTTCTTTCTTTCTTTCTGTACTCACCATGTTGGTCTAGATGTGGAGTTCGAGTGCGAACCCGAAGGTCATGGCATCGAATCCCGAAAACGTCACCCACAATTTCATTGGAGACGAAAATGCTTCAGACTAATGTACATTTAGGGGCACTAAAGAACACCGGATGGCCGAAATTTCCGGCGCGATTCAGTACAACATCTCTGAAATTCATATAATGGTGTTGGTATGCCAAACCTCAACAATTATTAATTCTTCATCGAAGGACGCCTTCCATCAACCTGAGCTGCGGTGCATATATCTGTGAATGTTTGACAGAGGAATACGTATATAGTCCACCCGGGTGGAAACACTACACTTGCTTGCTTTTGTGTGAAGACTTCTTCAAGAAACTGCTAGAGATAACTGCGGTGTGTCGGTCGTTTCCATGACCTGTAATCTTGGCTCTGATGTGTTTTGATGAAACTCACTATTTCAACAACCGAAGATGCGGGAAACGAAAGCAGGCGCACGTACACTTAGCAACAAGCCTTGTCCCGTTTAAATACGTCTTTGCTTGTATTGTTAATGATGGGGGCCCAGTTGGGGTCCGACCACACATTAAGCACTCATTATACGCTGCGACAGAAAGTTTTAAATTCGGAGATCCAAGGAAGTTGTGCACTCAAAACAATTGCGGACGCAAGACGTTCCCTAGCCAACAAAGTGCCTGGACAAGACCCGGGCCATTCATAAGTTCTTGACCTCGCGTTGATGCAAGACCTATAAGTCGAAAACTAGCGTGGGCCCCCAAGGCATCCTGGATGCCACAGCGAGACGACGCAGACGCAGCGTTGGTCCCGACGCGGCATGGCCCAATTCCCCCAAGTGTGGCGGCTCTGTACGTTCGACCCAACTCCGCCTTCGTTTGAACCAACTCTAGCCTATATCTAGCGCTGCTTGGGAAGATTGTGTCTTGAGTCCTATAATTCTAAATCTCACATAGCGAGAGCGCCAAATATCAATGCACGCTGGATCACTTCTGTATGGTTTCTTTACTGATGTACGTACATCCACTACCGTTCTTTAGTGGAGACGCTGCTCTGGCTAAGCGTTCTCTATAGCTGCTGCTTTAGAGGATTTAGATTAAAAGGCGACACTTCAGTGCTACATGTTCCTTGGGTAATTATAGTTTTTGCAGAAATATCGTAAATTGCCGGAGTTATTAGGAAAATATTGCGATTAAGCCTAGGATAATGTTGAAGGTTTCGGATATTGAGAGGCGGATTGTATGTACTTATGTATTGTATGTATTGTATATATTATGTATGTATTGTATGTCATTGGTCTTCAATATTTAGTACACTTTAGGAGCGCCGTTAAGAGTTAGGCCCACGGGACAGCTTCATGCTCTCCCATAGTAGAGTGCCAAGTACTCTAAATTGTTAACCTTTTTTTTCTAAACACTGCACTGCGTACTTGAGTACTAAGTACCTGAAATCGTTGGACATTATTTTCGAACACACACTAGAATATGAAAGCGTTCACCTTATCTGTATAGTGAACCAGAGCGAATTAAAACGGCCCCCATTTGCATCAGCTTAAAATGACACTTCGAAAATGTCTTGTGAGATTTCACTGTGCATCAGGGGTAATAAAAAGAGCGGTCATGCATCCAAGAGGCCTTGCTGCTGAGCAAGTTCGTTCATTGCTTCTGAAAAATTGATATAGCGCAAAAGCAGAAGCTCTCGTTTGAAAAAGGCGAAACTAAGCTGATGCACGTTAAACAAAAAAAATTAAATATGTTAGGTCCTATTACATTTGTCAATGCGTGAAAAATTGCCACCAATGAAATGCATTTTATTAAGAAAAAGAAGAGGGCTATTTTATTCCAGTCGTCTTGGGTGAGGTTGTAGTTCGGGGTGTGTATATAGTTAGGTTAGTTTTCAAGAGCTTTAGGAGTGTGGTTAAGTTTGTTTAGGTTAGGTTTGTTTAGGTTAGGTTAGGTTGGGTGATAAGTGCGTAAGGGTGGACCTGGTGCGTCTTTTTTTTCTTTACAATACCGTTTTATCACAGCCTCGCTTCTCATTTAAATTGTGCGATCACTTTCCGAGGAGACGATATTTGGTGCAATTCAAGATTCCAGCTTCATTGCATCCAGTGTCACGTCTTGGAGGTAATGAACGGTGACATGGACGGCTTGACAAATTGTAAAGAATTGTTCCCGCTGCTTTATATTGACAGCTTCGACTCAAAGAGCTCAAATTTCCGCACGAACAAATTATCGCATGGTAACAGCAAAGTTGAAACTGCAGCTTTGAGACAGAATTATTCGAGAGATATAAGCAGTGGCATGGAAAAAGCTCACAGGGTCCCTGTTTGATTTATTTAAGAGGTTTGCACAGCGAAAACCATCCAGTTTTTCTTCTCAGTCGATATAATGATGTTTCCTCGTCACGCTTCGAAATATTTCTGCGCCTAACATTGCCTCCAAGATCACACATACCTCACCTACTATTGCATTGCCTTCGTGATCGGGCCACCTTTGACCAGGCTACAATGTCATGTGATTATTTTATCACGTGAAATACATATATACAGTCCACCCGGGTGGAAACACTACCCTTGCTTGCTTTTGTATGAAGACTTCTTCAAGAAACTGCTAGAGATAACTGCGGTGTATCGGTCGTTTCCATGACCTGTAATCTTCGCTCTGATGTGTTTTGGTGAAACTCACTATTTCAACAACCGAAGATGCGGGAAATGAAAGCAGGCGCACGTATACTTAGCAACAAGACTTGTCCCGTTTAAATCCGTCTTTGCTTGTATTGTTAATGGTCGGGGCTAAGTGGCGGCCCCAATCACACATTAAGCACTGATTACACGCTGTTATAGAAAATTTTAGAATCCGAGATCTAAGGAAGTTGTGGACCCAAGACAATTGGGGACGCAAGACGTTCCCTAGCCAGAATCCGAGATCTAAGGAAGTTGTGGACCCAAGACAATTGGGGACGCAAGACGTTCCCTAGCCAGTGGCTAGGGAACGTCTTGTGTCCCGTCTTGGTCTTGCCCGGGTACCTTGTGACAAGGTACCTGGGCAAGACCCGGGCCATTCATGAGTTCTTGCCCTCGCGTTGATGCAAGACCTATAAAGTCGAAAACTAGCGTGGGCCCCCAAGGCATCCTGGATGCCACAGCGAGACGACGCAGACGCAGCGTTGTTCCCGTCGCGGCATGGCCCACGTCTCGCATAATCTTAATTCCCCCAAGTGTGGCGGTTCTGTACGTTCGACCCAACTCCACCTTCGTTTGAACCAACTCTAGCCTATCTAGCGCTGCTTGGGAAGATTGTGTCTTGAGTCCCATAATTCTAAATCTCATATAGCGAGAGCGCCAAATATCAATGCACGCCGGATCACTTCTGTATGGTTTCTTTACTGATGTACGTACATCCCTTACCTATTGGTAAGGGATGTAATGGTCCCTTACCTATTCATTTTCGATTCTCGCAGCATGTTCTTTAACGTCATCTCATATCCATGTTCATGGAAATGACGCCTGTTTTGTCATCATCGTTAGAGTATGTCTAAGAAGGAAATGTTCTGTTGAGTGTATTTGACGTTTGTGGCAATAAGTTTTTTCTAAACAGCTTCGAAGTCATTGTTGCGTTCTGAGAAACTGGGACAGCACATTGCTCTCCCATATTATAGAGTACGCCGTACTCCTAATTGTCGAATAATTGTTCCAAAGAATTTATTGACCGTGTGTCTGTCAGTCCCATAGGTGGCAATAGTCACGGTGTAATATTTGTCAACAGGGCTTCATCACGTGTGAAGCTCACGTGACGGTTTTGTGTTCTCCCGTAGTAGAATACCTAGTACTCCTAATCTTTTCCTACTTTTTTCTAAACACACCAATAAAGTCCGCTGAATGGATCTCCGGTATACGTGTTTGCCCAACCGTGGAGTTCATACCCGTATTCAGCAACGTTTTTTGACTTCAACGTGGCTTACCACCACCTCAAGGCAAAGCGATTGAAACGCGTTAGTGTTGCCTCTCCACCGCCTAAAAGCTGCGTTGGAAACATGTTTGGGCTGTATTGAAGGTGGTGGCAAGTCATGCTATAATCAAGGAGCGTTTCTTAATTCGGTGCTTAGGTACAGTTGCCTATACAGCTATTTCATAATTAAGGGCAGAGTACTTGCTATATATTGTCCATATTTTATAGGCAAGGCCCTTAGACGCCTTTTGAAAATCAAAAATTGATGTGTGGGGTTTAACGTCCCGAAACCACCATATGATTATGAGAGACACCGTAGTGGGAATCAAAAATTGACCATCAGCGAGGCCAACACAAATTATCCACAAAACGATCATCATGATATGATGCCACCATATGCGGTCATAGTGTCGTCACAGACTCTCCAAAGTGTTTGACCTCCCAGTGACGTCATCCTACGACATCGGTTGTTCAAAGCTATGTCGACCACGCAAGCAATGCAAAACCAGCTGAGGTGAAGAAGACTGGCAATGTCTCCGATATACCGGAGGCTGACCGAAACTACGTTAGGCTTAGAAAGGTTACGGAAGGCATCGAGGTAGCTCATCATATCTAAAGTTACTGTATATGCTACCTTTTAAAGGAGCAATATACAGTAAGTCCAAGTTATTGACAGAAAAAAAAGACAGCTTTCGACTTCAAGTCGTCTTTGGTGAATGCATAGCGATAATAGAGATTGCGCACCAGTCGAACAGGGTTAAATGAGGCCATTAGGACACAGAAGGCGGATTGAAATGAAAACTCAAAGAAAAGCTCGGCGTTCAAAGTGAAGAAGGAGCCCGCGTCTCACTCTGAAGACGGAGCAGCCGTTAAACATGCGTGTTTAAAACACCGGTCAGAGGCGTTTCGTTTGTTTGTTTACACAGGGCCGCCACGCAACTTGCACCCGCTCCCCTCCTTACCCCTGACTGCTGGCTTTTTTCCACTTCCCTACGTAATCAGGAGCATCTGCAAACTTGAAATTTCCCGACCTGCGTCAGTTTGGCTTGAATGGTCTGCGCTTGAGCAAGCGGAAAAGGCCCAAAAGGCATGACTACTTTTTTGTTCAATAAAGGAACAGAAAGTTCAGTGTGGTCGAGCTAGCCGGTACAAAATATTCCTTGAAAAAAAAAAACTGGAGAAGTAATTGTTTAGTGCTTCTTTTCACTTGTGTTCCTGAACGCGTTTTTATTATTGTGTTAGATATCTTTATAAGTCGGCATGCTTACAATTATATATGGTCGTCTTAACTGCATGGTTCATTCGTGCTTTGCTGTATTCGACAAGCAAAGCCTGTATGGCATGCACTAAAGAGCACAACGTGAGATGTTCTATGCCAGTTGTGGTGGTAGCATACATCTATGGTATAACGGAGTGCGTCGTGTACATTTCGGTGCGATTTATCGATCGTCAAGTGATTTCGACCGATTAGCGTGAATTAGTGTTTTCGTTGCCACTCTGCATGCACATTCTTTCGCATTTGTTTTCTTTTTAAACGTACATTTTAACACAAAAGTGTTCTATATGCCTGGGTTCACGAAGACTTCCGTGACTGACATTATCTACATAACGGAAGTGATGCAAGTGAAATGTACATGAACGGCCGGCCAATAAAAAGAATAAAAAAGTTTTGTTGATTCAAATGCCCTGGAAGTCGAAACCATGAACTCTCGGTGTCGGGTGCACTACCCGTTGCGCAACCAACGCACGTGATGGGGGGGGGGGAGGGGATTCGCCAAAGTGCCTTGAAAACTTCGCAGAGCCGCCTTCACAGAATAACCCGGTGCATTAGGCACAGCTAAAACGAATGACGTCGATTGGCGAATGTCGCGCCAGAGAGTGCTAAGGCACGCCAGCCCAAAGCGGGACGCTATCTCGCGTTCAGGCTCAAGCTGCATATTTGCCTCTCGCGATCCTGAGCCACTGTGCGGACGTTAGTGCACACGTACGGACGTACGGACGTTACACGTACGGACGTTAGTCTGCCCGTACGGACGTACGGACGTTACACGTACGGACGTTAGTCTGCCTGTACGGACGTACGGACGTTACACGTATGGACGTTAGTCTGCACGTACGGACGTCAATCATGAACGTCAGTCATAGGAACGGAGACGTACCACAAGGCTTCAGCGCGTCGCATCCATGTCAAATGGTGCTATAGCTGCCAACAGCCCATCGACTTCGTGCGAGCTTTCATGTGTCAATGTAGAGTGATCAACTTCTTCTGTGAAGACACTGTTCTCTCAAGTTTTGTGCCAATTGCTACGGCGGAGGGATCAACCACGTCTGATTTTTCCAGTGGACTATAACCATGCAAGGTGGTAGGCACTTTGTGGCACATCGACATGACAGTACTCCAAATACTACGGGTGCTCCATTGAACTTTTTCAGTGAAGTTACATTACTGCATAACCTGCATTCATAGAGAGAAATAACGTCAATCAGCCAAACCAAAACCAGAAAGTAGAGAAAGAGCAGACACTGTGCTAGCTCGGTAAAGCAAGAAAGATGTGCGAGTACTACAAAAAGAAAAAAAAATCAGCCATAGCACATTCCGCTTCAAACGGTGATCCAATCAGCGGTACTACTGGAGAAAAGCGCCGGCCAATACGCGTCGGCGTGTGCCAGCAAGGGAGAGCTCGGGCTGGCATCGCCACTATGCTGCCGGAACGTCAAAACAAACAGCTCTCTCCACCGAGAAGAGATCAGCCTGTTAAACAAGCTGTCCGTAGTCCTCCGTCAACCGCGCTCTGCCCTCTTCTCCTGAAAGCCCTTCGCGAACAAATCTTTCCTGCCTCCGGCCTGTCTAACTTGATTTTCCTCGGCAGAGAGAGATGAGAGAGAGAGAGAGAGAGAGAAAGAGCCCGCTTTATACTGTGATTGTTTCAAGAGAGAGAGAGACGTTCGAAGAAGAGGAGAGTAAAGCAGTAAAAACGGTGGTCTTGCCATTTCGAGGGCACTAAGCCAAGGACGCTTGGTCGACCTCTCGGCTCTCGTCGGCTTCGTGCAGAGCGCCGCCAGGTGGCTCGCATTATTGCGACACGGGTTTTGAGCGGATTAACTAAATATAGAGGTACTAAAAAAGTGCTTCTTTCTTAGTACGGTGTATAAGCATCTAATCTAAGGAAAGCGCAAAAAAGAATATAAGAAATTTTGAAGTCCGTGCAGTGGATGTGATTCCGGCACTACACCACAGGCGCCACTTTGGTGAAACGTTTATTATTGTCGCAAAAAAAAAAAAAGCTCGCGGATTCGTTCAGTAGCCGCACTTTTGCAATTCGTATCTGGCAGAAATCGTAGCGGAAATCTCTGCATATATGTTAGCACCGAAGGAATGTAAAACTACTACGCTGAGCGTTGACGAAATCGCCCATTAACCGGCCGCTAGGAGGCAAATTGTTGTTAAATTTTATTACAAATGATGAGAAACTGTATATGATATAATGTTTCATAACGCCAAAAGAGCGGGACTCCTGAGCTTCGCTTTTAAGTTTTTGAACGCGGTAGCGGCGATGTTTTGTACCCAGCGTGCACTTAATCACTTAGTTTTCATGAAATCTTTTCATAGTTGCTATGATGCGCATACGCGGTCTTAAGGAAACAGGCGCAGTAACGTGCGTGCCTTTCGTAGTAGGTGAAAGCCTTTAAACCATGAAGTCATTAGGATAACCACATGTTCTGACGCCCGATTGTAATGTGCGCTTGCACAGCGCATTATTACTGCAATATTTCATGTTGTATTGTCAATCACGTATACAGGACGCGTGTGTTTGTGAAGCAAGAGACGCCCAAGCTGCTGCTCGACTGCTAGACTCCACTGCGTATTGAAGGGTTCGAGAAAAGAGAAAAAACGATTTTCAAGTCTATTTTAGAACCACAGAATCTAAACTCCGCGTCACTTTGTATATCTTGCTTTTATGAAACATAGCATGGATCCGCCGAAGATCTCGCCCTACATCACGCACAAGGCGCCGAAGCTGAGGTTCGAAATTGGGAACAAGGGCACGAGGGAAAAGTCACGAAACGCAAGAGGCACGTATTAGGCTGCACACCTGGCTGAAGTTTCAGAACGAAAGAAGCAGTCATCGATTTTTCACTCCGTATATAGGACGTGGTGTGCCTTGCACACGGACTATTGCTTCGTTTACTTCTAGTCTTGTAGCAAGGATGAATCTTAGGTTCGAAGCCAATTTCAAGAGAATAATGACTTGGTTCGCATAATTTGAAGCTGAATTTGAATAATATGTATCACATATCACCCCCAAAAACGAGCATACACCTCATGACCCAAATAACCCGCACAATATTCTTTTTTTATATATAATGAAACCGAGACGTGTCAAATGCCATGCCGATTTGTGAGGCCACAAAAACAATTTTTTAGAATTCGTAAAATACGAGCGGTGTTCCAAGAATTTGGCTAGCACTGTTGTCGCTGTATAGCAATATTATATACAAATTGCAAAAACCAGGAGCCCCGGCTTGCTCGAACATACAAGGCCATTTTACAATGTTGCTGCCATTTATGCAACTTGTCTATTGTTGGGTCTACTGTTAGTGTTCCTTAATGAGCACATAAATATACATAAGTACAGGGGCCTCAATCAGCCTGCCGCCATCGAAAATGCGGCCGGGATTCTATCACATGACCTGCGGGTCTGCATTTGAACACCGTAACTACACCACCGCAGCTGGTTGGAATTATATTTTTTTCTCTTCAACCATCGTGACGAGTGCACTCGAAGCTATGCAAGGGTGAATGGTACGGGAAACAGAAGTTGGGCCATAAGAGCGGCAAGACTTAAAACTCTCTCTCTCTCTTTTCTTTTTTTTTTTTAAACGCGCGCCTCATTTTTATTGTGATCCGCGAGCGCACGTGGTCTCGTCGCGGCCTCTCGCGGCGGTTTCAGTAACTATGGCAGTCACCTTGCTGGAGACAGCCAATGAACGTGAATTTGGATACATGGCGCGGGTATCTAAGGCATCAATTGTAGAGAGAAAAAGGAGCAATTACCTACGTACTCACTGACTCTGAAAATAGACCGGCTCAGGCTGCGTGCTGCGCTATAGTGTTTGCCTCGTGTGTTCTCAGGAGCATCCACTTGCGATCGGCAGAGTTTTCTGCATATACTGAAGAAGTGTTGCAGGATCCCTTTAAGGCCAAAGACATGTGTCTGGTGAGTCGCGAGATTTTTATTATGTCGCGATACATCGCGTGACCTCGCTTAAGGCGCTGCGAAATTCGGCGAGACCTTGGCAAGACTTTGCGAAACATAGAGAGATATACCAGACGACACTAACGAAATTCTGAAGCTGGTCAACTCTGAGTTGCCCGAAATGCACTCCGTGACTTCCTCCCTCTGTGATTGGTTCAATACGCCGCCATTACGAAAACTTGGCAGCATGGCTGAATTTGACTGCGTTAGGAATAGCACACCTGGTGTAAGATGTCGCGTGAAGTCATCAAAGATGCAACATGACAAGATAGCATCATCGACTAAGTCCTGTTACGACGTAAGTGCGACGTCACAAATCACCTAACTCAGCGACGCATGGCGATGAACACGTCAACACATGACGTCTTTGTCTCGTCGAACCTTGGTCGCACCCAGAGGTAATGCAAGAACGGGTGACAAACACCAACGTGGCAGTTTGCAGCATGTTGGTAATTTTTTTATCAGAAAGGTAAAAGCAGAAAGAAGGTAAGTATATTAAAAATCACAAAATTTCCTGTGTGCTTTTATATGCGCTCCTTTTTTAGCAGTGTTTCTAGTTCGCTATTACTTTTAGTGGAAAGATTCAGTAGCAGAATGCAATTTACTGAGAATCTGAAATTGAATGAGTGTTTCGTGACAGCATACACCTTCGCCTGTGTTCTCTTTGGGCTAGTAAGGAAACTATATTTTCTGCCGCCACGAATCATTTTCATTATTATTATTATTATTATTATTATTATTATTATTATTATTATTATTATTATTATTATTATTATTATTATTATTATTTTTACTGTCGACACGGCACTCGCATATACTACGTATGCCAACCTCGTCGAGAAAGCATGCAGGTATGGCAGTGATGATCATAAATTACGCGAGCTAGGGTAGAAAAGAAAAAAAAACAGAAAAGACGCATTTCGGTAGTTCTATGTTCATTACGTCCTTATGTAACACCAAACGAAAAATTTTGGAGCCTTTCCTGGTGTAGTTTACTTCCCTTGTGATTTCAGGGAAGGCGTCTTCTTCGCCGTAATGGAAGGCCTAATGGAGGAGTACATCGACGCGCACTTTGTGGCTTGTTAGTAGAGAAACCACAGCACAAACCACCATTCCCGCAGGGTCAGCGGACTGATGTGCATGAGATGCGCTTCATTAAGACCATAAGGGAACATATTCCCTTACCTATTTTTCATCAAATGGTGCGCACTCATGGTGTAGAAGCAGGCGCTATGGACCGATGCGTCCAGCGTCGACCAAATGAGCTTTCACCGGAGGCGATCTGAATATACTCCGGGGAGCATTTTTTTTCTTCGTTTGTATTTGGGTGATTAGCGATAGATGCCTCGTGAAACGCGTGAATAGGCCGTCGGTTTCGGTGGCGTCAACACCAGGTTGGTTGGTATGTGCGGTTTAACGTCCCAAAACCACCATATGATTATGAGAGACGCCGTAGTGGAGGACTCTGAAAATTTTGACCACCTGGGGGGCGTCAACACCAGTAATGGGAAAAATCATCACGTGTTTTACGTCACATAACGTCATCGTGAGCTCAGAGACAACCCGAAATTACGTGACGTCGTTCTGACGCCACTTTTATGTCACATAACGCGACATAACGCGACATAACGCGACGTGACACAATGACGTCGTTCTATGACATCGTTTCTTTGTTATAGGTTGGCCGATCTCGGAGGCCATGCAGAAGCCAAGTGAGCTGCTGAAAGTTTGCAATGCCACTGACCCTGGAAGCCGTGCAAAAGCACGTCCGGTGCAGAAAGCTTCCGGGGAAGTAGCGGGGGGGGGGGGGGATAAATTGCATCGACTGGGAAGAGACAAAAAACGGCTTTCGACCTTCACGTTGCCTTAATGAATGCACAATGAGCTCTGTATGTATTTAGGGCCCTAACGTGACAAGTCATTTACCTCCCTCTTTCTTAAATGACTCACGCTAACCAAAATATTAAAAAAACGAGCTAAAAATGTTCTTCTAATTCGAGACTATGTCAAGACCGAAAGAGAAGTAAACTTAAATAATTTCCGACAGACTGCTGGGCTGGGCTCCCACCCAGGAGCTAACGGAGAGGCCGTGTCTGCCGGCAGCTTCCTGGGCCTGCCGGATCGCCCAGAGTGCGAATAATTATTTGGGTATTGTTTTATAGCATTTTGTACAGTATGTCACCGACTTCCTAGCTCGTTTCCATGGAGGTGGTTGGCAGTGGTGGTGGGGCTCTCTATAGTCGGTGACAACCTAAAAATAAATGCAAGCTCCGCCCCCGAGGCCGCATCACCCTTATATTTTTTATGCCTCCGCGCTAGAAAAGAAGTAGTTCCCAAACAAGGGCAATAATTTTCCCACATAAAACCACTATCCCACAGTCCTTCATTGATATTGAGATAAAAAAAAACCAAAGCTTGATAAGAAAACTTGTGAGGGCACGAAGTTCAGCGCCAGCTTGGCAATATGTCTGTTCTTTAAATCGCACCCCCTACCGCACTCATCTCGGAGTCCACGAAGCAATGTATATATACATCTCTCGAAGGCAACGTTCCTGCGCGGTACCTATAGTGGTACTGAAACAAACGATGCCACTCTTTAAGTGAAGCTTCAAAGAAAAGAATCCTTCGTTTGCGCTTTCAGAAAATGACACATTGACATAAATCAAATTCGATAAGGTCGTTTACAATTTCTACAATGCTTCACGAAACTTTCGCTACCGGGTTTCTTCGCTATCTGCTGTAATAATGGCAACTATGAATCAAATCGAAGAATAAGAAATGATCTGAGATTGACTTCGTGAGTGTTGGTTCTTGTGCTGTCGTAAATACCGAACGCGCGACTCGCGTTTCAGTGCTTGTCATCGTGTTCGAGGTAAACGCCAATGTATCATTTGGCGTCTTCTTTCAACCAAATAAACGCGCGTAACGCGCATTGTGTTTAACAGTGGGGGTCATAGCACGCATTCTCGTCGAGGTAAATGCCAAGGCGATGTGTACATGGCTAAATGGCGGTGACTAAAAGCTGTAGGCGAATTTTTATACTCTTGCTTTGACAACTTGCGCTCGATAGTTTTCAATGACCCCGTCAGCCATTGGAATATTCAGCGTTTTGAAAACGTGACACACTTGCTCTGGTCGTGCCCGGGCCTAGAGAAAGCGCGCCTTCGTCATCTTCGGACAACGGCTCACCGTCCCGGTCGCCCTCCGGACTTACAAGAGTGGATAAGGGGACCGTTCTATCGACCTCTGTTAAACTTTATGCATGAGTGCGACTTGTTTATCTATGTGTATGAACCTGTGTTTATGTTTGTTATGCCAAAAGGCAGTCTTTCGAATAAAAAAAAAAACGCGCCCCAGTTTTGCTGGAACAGGGGCCACTATACTTTCTATGAGTGTGTCTGCGCGAAGGTGTGTCTGTACTGCAAGAGGGCTTGCTATCTCCAGTTAAGGAGAGTAAATTGCGTGCCAGACTTCGCTTTCACAGGGGAGTGCAATGCATCCATCGTGGTTTTTTTTTCACGGGACCCTACTTTATTATAAACAAGTTATCACTACGTAATAAATACACACAATACAGGCGAAATCAAGAAAAAAAACACGTTAAAAAATTAAGACTGCCTAATAAGACATCATAAGTATTGTACAATGCCTTAAAAAAACAAGATCTTCCGGTTTTTTTTTTTTTTTGCTCAATAACAGCTTTAGTGGTGTCGCGTCAGTAACTATCACGATCGATGCAACTGATCGTAAGTGAATATCATCGCTGAACCGATCACGATAGATGCCACGTTATTAAATAGCGTCCATCATTTCGCGGTTTGAACAACTTCGCACGGTTTTTTTTATGCAACGCGTTCGTGCAACGAGCGTGAGACAAGCGCTTACACAGCGGGCACTCCAGCGTGGCTTATAATTAATGGCATACGCATTGGATGACCACAATCCACTTTACAATGCATAGAACATTGCATATTCTCCCCCACATGGTTCGTTTATTTTCGCACTGTGTCGCGTAGCAGGTTCTGTTGGACTCTTTTTTTTCTCACGCCTTGTCCGCACTCGCATCACTCATATAGGCGCACAGCACAGCGCATATCGCAGAACATCACCAAGGTCCCCACGTTGCTACAGCCAAGTAACAAACTCGCACACGCACATGTGGCAACACCGATGCCACGGTTTTTTTTGCGGGTTATAAATCACAGACGCTCACAATCCGCGAAACACAGACGCGCCAACTCAGACTTCACCTTCAGCTTACTGCACAGGATTGACCGCGACGGCAATTGTCGAGAGTGGTCACCCTCAGGCGATATGCTTGGATGATTACGACGACGGCGATGATGATGATAGTGATGATGATGACGATTGTATTGATGATGATGATGATGATGATGATGATGATGAAAACATTTTATTGTGAGAATTTAAAGAAAACGTGGAGGGTCAGTATTCCAGGACTCCTACGGTGACCTCTGCGACAGCCCAGGCCCTGAGAATGAGGGCCCGGCAGACCTCGGGAGCGCCGTCGCGGACGGTGCTGCTCTGGGTACGGGTGAATATGCTTGGAGAATTCGAGCAACTGATGCAGCAGACGCCGAGTTGCTGCTTCACGCTGCCGAAACGACGGAACGCGATGAAGCTCTGCCGCTTCGGTGCACTTCGAACACTGCAGAATCAGACACGTCCCCGTCGAACGACGGCCGGCGAGGATGATGCTGGGTGCGAATCGACGAGGTAGCTTCTTGACGAAGAAAGCACCACAGGAAAACAGAATGGACGCCTCCCGGTCTCGGCGCTGCGGCACATCGCCTCTCGTCACGAACGACGCCATGCTGAATTTGTCTTTGGTTCATCACGATGGTTACGTCATAGCAAAGAGCTGCTGCAGTTAGACGCGCATAACACAAATGGAGTGCGGTACACCTTACTTTTCATTCTTAGGCTGTCACCTACTATAGTTTACTTTCTGTTGTTTCTTTCTACTTCTCCCCTTTTCTTCAAATTTTTCATTTTATACTTGTTCTATTAATTTTTTTTCTTTTGGTAACCTGTGATGCTTCGGTGCAGCAGGCAAGGCATTGTTGTTTTATTATTATTATTCTATGAATAAATTTTGCTCACACAAACCTGTCTGTCAGTCAGTATAAAACCAGACGCTTCATGGACCTATCGATCAGCGTCGCAAAATGAGCTCCATCAGACGCGATCAAAGTACAGCCCTGGGGTAGCCTTTCTCTTCTCCGTCTATTTTGCTTTTAGTAGAGAGCTTAACGCTGATCTATATTTCTCTGCTTCCAAGCGCGAGATATGGGTCCGCATTTACGCGCTGATATCTCCTATCGTTTTGGTAAGACGTGACGTACAGATAAAATCCATTAAGTGATGACGCAAGCATACAATACCTAACGGAGTCAATAAACAATAACATCTTTGAGCGAATAGGATATATTATTTGTAGTTTCTAACAGTATAGCATAGTGACCGTGCAGTAAATTGAAAGCAATTAAAGTGGACTAAAAAGCTACTTTGCCACTGCCAGCGACTACACGTGTGACTTTCGGATCAGCTGTCAATGCGAACGACCTCAAGTCTCAACTGATCAAGTCTCAACTTCCATCAAGGTGGCTCTATAAGCAGTTGTTATTTCAGTAAATTCTTTTTTTTTCTCGTTAGTGCACGACAGGTTCCCTCGAAACGCTTACGCGATCTGTCCAACAGACCGAACCTAGCTAAGTTAAGAGGTATACTACACATCGTTTTCAGTAACGTTGAGGATACTGAAAAGATGAAATCGCGCTTGAAAGTTGTCAGCTTGTGTGTGCGTTGCTGTTGTTTTTTTTCTTATTGCGTTTCTAAGTAATATTCTGTCCAAGAAACATTACGTAAATTACCGTAGAAATAATGGTTCTACCAATTCTCTGAAGCCACGTAGAACGTGTTCTTTGTCGTTTTTTTCCTTCGTAGAATGCCAACATTAGGGACGTTCTCAAAAATCATCTAACGCATTGCTAGTTCACCAACTCCCTCAATCAGTACCGCACTCTTCGACTTACGCGGACACCAACAGACAGTGAAGCCGAGGTAGGCATAGAAGGCGTTAAATGTACTTTTTTAACCCTTGGGTAATTATGCTACAAACGTGTATATATTCGCTCGCAAAAATGCACAATAAACGTGGACAGCAGAATGACCCTCCTCCCCTCCCTCCTCCCTCGGAGATCAAATGGTTACCCGAAACTTGAAGGATCGGATCCCTGCCATCGAAACGTCTTTTCGTCCATACCACTTTAGTTTCTTCCGATATATAAGTGAGTGATTATTAAAGCAATTAAAGGAGTATGAATGAGGGTCTCTATACTTTCCATGGCTTCGCTGTTTGTTTGCATTAAGGTTGGACCGAAAAAAAAATAAACGAGCCATTAAAATCTCTTTTTTTGTTCATTCCCCACTGTTCTACTCTAATTACCCCATTCACTCAATCAATACCTCACTCACTCGCTCAATCACTCAATCAATCAATCAATCATCTGTATACACGCACAAACATGCCCACACGCACACACAGAAACACACTCGGTCACACCCAATTTCTCCCACTCACACGTATGAAATGAGATATGACCAACTCAAGGAGTACTGGTCTCGCCGTGCCTGGGGCGACGACGAGAGATATCGCGTGGCGAAAGACAGACGAGGAGTCAGAAACGACCCTGCGGGTGGAAAGATGAAGTGCGAGCTGCGGATACGATGAAGTGGAAAAATGTGTAAAACACAGCGAAGCAATGTACATCGCCATGGGGAATAAGAAAAATGAGAAGGCACAGCGAAAGCACGAAGAAGATAACAAAAAAATTGATAGAGAAGAGCTATATATATGTGTGTGTATGTATGTCCGTTCAACGTTGCGAGGCGACAGCACTGAGATCAGAGTGTGAGAGGGAGCGTGCTGGAGAGGAGAGGGCGAGAGGACGCGCATGCGCAGTGAGAGGGGTGGACGCCGCGGGAAGAACGGCAGAAGCCCCCGGCATAAGATGCTTCGCAATTAAATAGTGGGACAAAATGGGAAAGGAGGATGTGCCTTTGACTATATATATACTGGGTCTTACACGATGCACCATACATATCTGCAGTTCCGCGGGAAAAGAATCAATAAAATAGGCATGAAATGGACGAAAGTACACGCGTACGGGAAAATAGGAAACATATACATCCGAAGACAGAGGACAGACCAGTACTAGGAAACAAATAGAAACAGAAGAAGACTTCGGCTCCTCGTGTCCTATATAAGGTGCATCCCTGGCGTATAACAAGAAGGCGGAACCGGTCGATCCCTTGTAGGCGGAAGCGATGCGCCGAGGTTACTATAGTGGTCGCCTGATTGCGCTCGTTTGTCGGGTGCTTCCGAGCACCTGCAGATAGCGCACCACCAGCACTCATCCTCGGATGTCCTTCTTCCGCTTTCAGGAGAGGGCCCGGCGTTAGTAGCTATACGAATGCACCGCACTGTAGGTGCGTGGAGCTGTGCGTTCCTTGCGTCAGCCGGCTCTGTAGCAGCAACAGCGTGCATCTTGACTGTTATCGGACACTGATTTCCGGGACGTGTTATGTTTAATGTTTAACGGGAGCAACTTCATAAGAGGTCCTCAGAGGTTTCAGAAGCAATTAACTTGGAAATCAGCAACTACAAAAAAGTATCTCGAGTTAACATCGAGAAAATGTCTCCGTTAGCGTAAAATACGGAATATAATCCATCATCTAATAGTGTAATACGCTCAATATGTATAACAAGTAGTACTCATAAAGAAGCGCATAGTTCTTGTGGAGCCTATTTTGATTGCTCGCACAATACAAGCAGTGGTTAACATTGGATATATACTATTATACAAAGGTAATATAGTAGTACTAGTGTACTACATTGCGATCACTTGCTACGGCAGTCTCGATTATATGAAAGCTCATCACAAATCTTTCCGTGTTGGGCAGTAAAGACCTGAACTGCGCCTTTCTCTCAAACATTTTTGTTTCATTTTAGATAGTTTTTTACGATTTTTTTCGGTGATTAGTGGTTTTTCAGCATACACTATTCAAGGCTTTGCCGCATTTGTTATCGTTAACCTTTTGGGCGGTTCATCGTTGTAACTTGATAGCGCCACAGGCGTATACATGCTCCGAATTACGACAGCGAGCAACATGAAGGACGATTAATCATTAACGTGGTGTCAAAAAACCTGGTTTCGTTGTGTCTGCCCTTTCGTAGTTACGATTGAGGAGGGCAGCAGATGTTCGCAGAGAAGCGTGCACGTCGGACCAATAAGATAAAGGTCGTGTTGATAAACCCACAAATACGTGTTTATGTTTACGTGTTTGTGTTTATGCTTACACGGTGTCTAAGTCACACGCGGAATAAATCATGTCAAGCGTCGAGCGCGACACGCCGGATTCATCTTCTCACGAGATACAGCAGCGGCTATACTGTCACCCCGTACCATGGGTGTCGTGGAACGGTGTATGGGTTCGTGGCGGCTGCATACAGGAGAACAAATTTTTCGCAGACTTCCATTTTTTTGTTTCGCTTCTCGTTAGAGAAAACCACTAATCTTGCCTCTGTAATCGGCGTAGATAACACAAGCGATAACTGGAAGTTAGTGAAACATAGATTGTATACCCAGCCAACTCCATTTCACCTTCTGTGAAGTGCCTTGGAAACATTTGCAGTGTTTTTCGTAGTGCTATGCGAGTTAGTTACGATGCTAATAATAATAAATATATTATTATTGATAGTGATAAATAATATCGGATTTGCTTCGTGCCAAAACCACGATACGATTACGAGGAATGCCATAGTAAAGGACTCCGGAAATATCGATCCCCCTGGTTTTCCCTAATGATCCCCGACTGCTCATAGTGGGATAATCAGGTTGAACAGTGGAATCATCTCAGAATGGCTGGTCGAGGTTTCTGGGAGGATCTGTTTTTTTCAAAGGCGCCATTGTCAACCTTGGCGTGTTACTATAAACCCTTTAAAACTAACACTCCAACGATGACACGACGCCTTTGAAGAAGATAGGTCCTCCTATCGAAACTGTCGGCCAGCCAGTCCTGAGGCACTTCAACTGTTCACCCTGATTATCCCACAACATTGTTGACATCTGTCGGCTCCCATCTAGATTTTGCGACTGGCTCATATAGTAATATATGACTATAACATATCGCCTCCATCGAAATGAGAACGCTACGGCCGTGACCTGACCTGCCAACACTTGGCCTGACTGAGTGAGTTGAAACAAAAGCAGCAGTCGCGTGGCAACTTACGGGCGTTTACGCTTAGTTTAAGTGACGTCTGCGCAGTTCCCAAACAAAACTATTTAAAATAGAGCGCTGTATGTACTTCCCCACTCTTACGCCAACGCGTAGACAATGGCTAACACACGAGATCCGTTTTCCAAACGGGGCCGTCACCTTCTCGAAGAAAGTTAACGGAACGTCAAAAGTTGGGAGCACCAAAACAACAAACGAAAAAAGATAGAGAGAGAGAGAAGAATTGATTGATTGATTGATATGTGGGGTTTACGTCCCAAAACCTAGAGTAAGAGAAGAAGAACAAGAAGAAGAAGAAGCTGTCATATTCGCTAAGCGACGCCTTTCGAGGCATATACATAAACAGTACGCAACTTTGCGAGGAAGGCGTCAGATGTTCTCGGATGATGGATTGCGGGCGAGGAAGGCGACGTTCCATGGAGACTCGCCTCCGCGGACCGGCGACAGATGTTTAGTTCGGGCTCCAGTATACGGATCCTTGTCTCGCAACGGCCATCTTAGCATCAGCATTCCCGAACCAACCTCCTCCCTGTTTCGCGTTTTCTTCATCAGTGTCGTGTCCTTGCTACGTTTGACAAACAAAGTACGCCGATATTCACAAACTACACTTGTAGTCGTCTTCTCTATCCAGTTTAACGTTATTGTGGTCTAAACCTAGAGCATAGCGCAAACGTAAGTAAAATATAATGCAAGAATAAGCTTGGTTAATTGGGAATACGGGCCTATACACCTTTTCACAGGAAGGAAAAAAACACCGCCATGATGGGCTGTGCGCGGGAGTACAAAGGCTAAGGGCGCAGCGTTGTCAGTGCATTTTCGAGGGGACGCGCTAATTTGCACAGCCCAAGGAGGGCTATGGCGGTGCCCCTGGGAGGCGTTTATGAAAAGGTGAATAAGCAAGGCAGTTTACGAAGAGATGTGCCTCCGCCCGCGCTAGAGCGTTGGTGCGTGTGTTCGTGGGCATGTCATACACACGTCTGTGCGTACGTTTGTGAGTGTATCACGATCTGGATGTGAGTGCGGGCGCGTTGTCTCTTTGCAGGTGCGTATATGCGTCGCGTACGCATCAGTGCGTTTCGGGAGGCGAGGAAGAGGAGGAATACTATAGAGCCATGTTCTTTGTCTTCAAAGACTGCGTACACAGGGTGCGCAGACACCGGTTTCTTGTCGCGCAATATAGCCCTAAACACTTATCTCCACCGCCCGCCCATAAGTTTCTTGCGTGTATTTGCGTTTGCTTTAGGAACAACGAAAAGCAGGCAGGTTTGGTGGTGTAGTTACGACTAGGGGTGCGCGAATACTGATTTTGAGAACCGAATCTAATACGAATCAAATAGCGACGAATAGAATCAAATAGGATTAGTTTTCGAATAGTGAGATAATCGTTTTCAATGTTTTCGAATAGTGAGGCGATCGTTTTCAAAGCACCTCTGAACTGGTATGGGGACAATTTTCAAGACGGCCCAATGGTGCGCATCCTTTTACGTGAAACAAATATTGGAAGCTAAACAAAGGACCAGTACACGACTATGTTTTACCGATAAAAAAATTTACTATGTACTTAAACTGAGCAGCAACTAGTGCCTTCGGAAGATGTTTTAACTGCTGGCTGAAATGTAGCAGCGACTACGGCATTCAAACGCACGGGGCGCCACCTGTGGCCAGAATAAATGTTATGCGAGACGCTCATCATATGGCATCGGCTCGGGCTGCGTCTGCTTCGTCTCACTGGCGAGCCACGGCATCATATGGTCATCGTCTCGCATATGGCCACAGGTGGCGACCCGTGCGCAGACCCCACGCAGCCTGAGTTTGACCCAGTTCTGAAACTCTGCTGATACTCCGAACGCAAAGGCAACCTTCGCAACGCAGCTTTCGGACCCAATGTCCCTGGCCCCCTATTTACAGCTGTCTATTGTGTTTAAAAAAAAAAGTGGTTAACAATTTTGAGTACCTGGTACTCTACCATGGGAGGGAATAGAGCCGTCCCGTGGGGGGGGGGGGGGGGGTTAGAAAAAATGTTTAACGGTTTCGAGTACTTCGTACTCAACTATGGGAGAGCACTGAGCCGCCCCGCTAAAACCTGTTCACACCTTCAATGGTGTAAGAGAATTTCATTTCGGGATATATCTCACACAGCTTATGTGCACACAGAAAAATGGACAATGGTGATCAATGCATATGTACAATGGAAGCTGTTATATACAGCGAAAATAACTCATAGCGTATGCAGTGACGTACAATGCAAAAGTTGTGCAACAAAGACAGGACGTTCATGACATCGAGATGATGTGTTTAGAAAGTGTGGTTAACGATTTAGAGTACTAGGTACTCTACTATAAGAGTGCATAGAGCCGTACACAACGGTTTTGACCATGGTGTGATAATTGCATAACCTCGTGTTTGACATTGCGGGTATTGAATAAAAGACACGTTCTTGTCGATTCATGGTTTTAAGGCGAAATTTGTGACGTCCTGCAAAACTTTATGAAATTTTTTTGAATCACTTCATAACCAAAGTGTGCATCTTTGGTGGATGCGATGAAACTTCAGTCCGCCACATGCGTGATGCTCAGATTATAACACGAAAGTTTTCAATATTTGAAAAAAAATCATCTTTAAAGAGTCTCACATGGGTGACAGACAAGCACGTCACGGTCCTGTGAGCGGTCTGTTGTGCTTCTGAGTATCTGTTCAAATAAAATACGTTTCAACCACGCTCAAAAACATGTCATTATTTTTTTTTTGTTTATTAAAAAGGACGGCCATCGAACCGTCATACAGTTTATAGAGGTAATGCGCTTTCAAATGCGAAGGATTTCATGGCGAATTTCGGAGAGTTTGACCGCATCTATCTATCTATCTATCTATCTATCTATCTATCTATCTATCTATCTGTCTATCTGTCTATCTGTCTATCTATCTATCTATCTATCTATCTATCTATCTATCTGTCTGTCTGTCTGTCTGTCTGTCTGTCTGTCTGTCTGTCTGTCTGTCTGTCTGTCTGTCTGTCTGTCTGTCTGTCTGTCTGTCTGTCTGTCTGTCTATCTATCTATCTATCTATCTATCTGTCTGTCTGTCTATCTATCTATCTGTCTGTATGTCTGGTCTGTCTGTCTGTCTGTCTGTCTGTCTGTCTGTCTGTCTGTCTGTCTGTCTGTCTGTCTGTCTGTCTGTCTGTCTGTCTGTCTGTCTGTCTGTCTGTCTGTCTGTCTGTCTGTCTATCTATCTATATATCTATCTATCTATCTATCTATATCTATCTATCTATCTATCTATCTATCTCCGCCTACGACTTTTAGCTCTCCTGGCCATTTGGATAATGGCATCCATACCCAATCTGGTAAAGCAAAACATAGTATACTTGACTAGTCATAACATGAAAATAATTACACGTATTTCATGGATGTCATGATTTACATGTAATGGTCTGGCTACTCTTGCGGTGGTTTAATTCACATGACATGTCGCAAAACTGGTATAGTATGACGTGACTGCATGGCGAACGCAAGTGACAGGCCCTCACTTGAAAACCATGAGATGCGTGTCATGTAAGAGCATGACCGCCTGCCACGCTCATGATGTGCTAGTGGTAGTTTCGTCGGTTTCACATACACCAAATTTGGTATTACGGGACTTGAATGGATGACGAAGGTATGTGACTGGTGCAAAGCATAATATTGATGATATGCGTGTCATGTGAGAACATGACTACATGACATGCTCATGGTGCACTCACGGTCGTTTCGCTAGCTTCACATACACTAATTTTGGTATAACGTGACGTACGTGAAAAAATGACTAAGGTATATATATATATGACTGGCGCAAACATGATAATCATGATATGCGTGCCATGTAACAACATGACTACATGCCGCGTTCGTGATGCGCTCACAGTCGTTTCGCTGGCTTCTCATACATCAATCTTGGTATAACGTGACGTGAATGGATGACGAAAATATACGGCTGGTATAAGGACAGAAATGCAAGCCCCATGGCTTCCACCGTTGAATAAGCTGATAAGGTTTCTTCCTCCGCCTCCTTCTTATCAAGTGCCTCAAATGACAATCAGCGACGGCGTCATCCCGAGTGATTGAACGGAAGTCATCATGTGATGACGTCACCACGCGGCGTCCTCGCTGACATCACAGATAAAACATCACAGCATATCCACGGAGTGAATGATGATGAGTGTGCCGAAGCGTCCCTCCATCTGTCTGTCTTTGCCTGCTATATGCTTATGGTGCGGGCCGAGGATTACTTTCTTTTTTTTACCTCACAATAAATAATGTCTGTCTGTCCATTCGTTCGCCCATCTGACACGGGCGGACGTCCACCTTGCATCTTTTCATCATACATTCATCATATACATGTACCGCCATCCAGCCGACAATCGAAGGACTAAACAAAAGGCGAGAACTTACTACTAGAACTACTACTACTACTACATACATCAGGAATGCACCACCCACGGCTTAAGGAGCTTCGCCCCTAAAAAATATTGTGTAGTCATCATGAGGTCACGTGGTGACATCACATATCACACAACTTAGTAAATGTCGGCCGATCCCATTGGCACCGCAGAACCACGCAAGGAGCGGAAAGTTTTCCGACTTGGGTGTGCGGAACGAGCGAATCAGCCGAGAAGAAAAAAAAATAGGGGCCCTTTGAGCAGCGCGGTAGTGATATCGGCACGCACGTAAAGTCAGCCAAAACTATTGTGCACAGCAACCTACATCATTTTTGAGCGCCATATCATAACGAAGTTAAAAGAATGGCGTCATGGACATGTGCTTTGGGGGCATAGACTTGTCACCGTATTTTTAAACTTAATTCAATCACGTGGAAACATAGGCAGAGAAAAAGCTGCCACTAATGCACGACATAGCTAAAGATTTGGCTGACTATCCACCCGCATTGTCAACTTCTCGAGCTAGCCTTCTCGGTGGAGACCTAAACTGCGGCAGTGGCAAGTGAAAGTGCAAACGCCCTCCGGGTGCTATCTTTATTTGCATCAACCTCAAGTTTTTCGCTCATAGCCATCGCTGCTATTAACGCGATAACGTTGCAGAGCTTATGTCGCAGAAATTTGGCCATCGGCACCGTTGGTTGTAAGCGAAAATTCGTTCGTGAGCGAAAAAATCGAGAAAGAAGCAAATAAAGTAAAGAATAAAATTTTTAACCCAATTGAGGATTCAAACCGGGGCATTCGCGTAGAAAACAGGTGTTCTACCACAAAGCCACCACGTTACTTGCAGCTGTTTTGAAAAAAAAAAAACACTACATAAATGCCATGTAGTTTTACTACATGGCATTTATGTAGTGTTTTTTTTTCTTAAGTCTTTTTAAGTCATTTTGTTCGACAGGTGTCACGAAGAAAGCGAGCCCATTCGGCGATTTGTAGGCGAATTTGGGAGGCCGTCAAAATACGTCGAAAATGGCAGGGACAGCGCAGCCATCACCGCTAAAAACAAACAGGAACTTTCAAACAGCTCTAAAAAGGGACAACTGTGTTCGTCTAGCGGAAAAATTGTCATGCCTTTCCAAAGGCGTTGATAAAGCATACAGCAAACGCTAGATAATGTGCTGCCATCTGTGAGGCATTGAAAGACTCTTTATGGCCTCTGAAACGGCGAGCGCGCGGTGTATATTTTGGCTATGCGACTTTTGCTTTAAATCGAAAACCTGTATGTACCATTCGCGCGCGCGCGCTAGTACAATGTACTCTGTGTGCGTGTGCGTGTGCGCGCGTGTGTGCGTGTGCGTGTGTGTGTGTGCGTGTGCGTGTGTGTGTGTGCGTGTGCGTGTGTGTGTGCGTGTGCGTGTGTGTGTGTGTGTGTGTGTGTGTGTGTGTGTGTGTGTGTGTGTGTGTGTGTGTGTGTGTCCGCCGATACCAAAATTTTCGCAAAAGGGGCCCCTTAAAATTATCGTGTTAAAAGAAGGTTATGGCCTTTGGCACAAGCCGCCTTAGGCAGGCGAATGCATTGGGCGCCGTGCGACTTGTCTTTCCAAGCCTCTCACTTTTGAACTACTGACTTGTTTGGATAAAGCAGGACCAGAAACACAAAGAAGATGAAAAGGCAGTCACTTGCACCTGTTGTGTTTACAGATCATTTGTGTTTATGTACGTAATGAGCTCTGAGAATCACAAATCAGTTTGTTCTTTAGACAGGCAACGTTGTTGTTCTTTTAATCGACAGCGATACTTCGTCGAGCTGTAAGGCGTCCATGCCGCAAAGACTGACACGCGCACACACACAACGCATATACGCATTCAAACAACACGCACACACTCCCGCATGCACGCGCACTCACACCCCACGAATACACAAAACAGTCACACACAAAACATTCACGAATCATACTCACACACACGCGCGCACGCAGAATGCACTCACGCAACACAGTCACACACAATACACGCACACACACACACACTGCCGCAACACACGCAGAACACACACAAAGAGAAAGAGAGATAAGGTTCGGAGAAGAAAGGCGAAGGAGGAGTAGGAGGAGGCAGGGAAGAAATGAAAGGCAGGGAGGTCAACCAGACGCACGTCCGGTTTGCTACCCTGCACTGGGGGAAGGGGTGAGGGGTTTAAAGGAGAAGAGAGAGAGAAGTAAAGGGCAACGTGTGTGTAGATGTGACCTTGTCCATTGCACGCTTATAAGCGGTCGCGTAGTCCGGTCGTTTTTAGAAAACTTAGCAATGCTCGCGTCGCTTTGCTGGCCTGCGACGCATACAGCCATGCACCAAGGATCTTCTCTTCGGAGAAAGATCTACTGTCCTACTGTACTACGTCCTACTGTACTACTGTCCTACTGTTCGGAGAAAGATCTACTGGAGAAAGATCTAGTGTCTCTAACGTTTCGCGAAGCAAGTTGCGTTCGCTCGAAAAACGTTCACATGAACATAGTAGATGTTCTATTGCCTCGTCAGTGTCACACGATTCACATCGGGAGCTCTCCGCCATTCCTATGCGAAAGGAGTACGTGAATGTGCGATGTGCTCCAATAGCGGAGGAATAAAAGTAAGGAATTCGCCCGTCATTTGCATGATCGACGCTCTGAGAAGCTCGTCCCTCACGCAAGTGTTGAGCTTGCGAGAGATGCATGAGCTTACGAAACTGCACGATCGGAGCGTATACCGTCCCGCTTTGCAGGCTGATTCACGACCCCCGCCCAACCACCCTGTTGCACAAACACACACTGCGTCGCTTTCCTCAAACGTCAATAAACCTCCCGGCCTAATGGAAGTGAACCACGCATAACTTATGCCCCAGAAGCTCACTTCCCGAGATCCCTCTTTTGCATATAGGCGTTCCCACCTCCTATTCTGATTCTCAGAACTACAACTCTCTTGCAACAGCACTTGTCCACGGGCCAAGAGAGTTTAGCGATGTTTGAAGACGCACTGTTTTGTTTTTTTACTTTTGCCGCCGACAGCTAGTTCTAGCTGGGAAAACAGGCATTGGAGATGGTCTAGTCATTCGTTTTTGTTTTGTTTAATTTTTGGGGGCAATATTGCTGCTGGCCTTTCCCCCTCGTGTTCAGTAGGGAGCAGTGGTGGGGAAATGAGGGGGTGGATAACGACTTATACTCTAAAGAATTGCGCGAGCTTGAAGCTTTCGCTGTCGTTTTCAGTAAGGGCAAAGTGTCGAACGCCTCATCAAACTTGAAAAGTAACCATCAGCGCCAAGACAGGTGGTGCGAAACATCACGACGAGATGCATGTTCCATATCAAGTCATTATGGCAACACATGTCACCAAATTATATGACGTCGTCGTCACGGTGTCATCTAATCCTGATGCGGCGCATTCAAGCCACCCTGATATTTTTTTTCTGGCCGTTTTAAGGCAATATAGCCTTGGATAACTTGCCGCAAATTGACCTTCAGCGTCGGACGTGTCAACACGAGTAATGCAATTATAATCATCCCGCGTTGAATTCATCATGACGTCACTATGAAGTCAACTAACGTGATCTTCGTTTGGTCAAAAGGGCCGATAACGGAGGCCATGCAAAATTAGGTGTAGTGTGGAAAGTTCGCAATACCACCGATTTCGGAGTCAGTGCAAAACCAAATCAGGAACAGAAAGTTCTCGTGGAGGGGGGGGGGGGGGCATTCAATACACTATGCTGAGAAGAAACGGAAGGTGTCTCTCACAATAAGGTCGTACTAAGCGAATGGTTAATGCACCGTGCGAATTGTTCGGGCTGTTTCGAGTAGCACACAGTTGAGGTAGATCGTAAATATTCATAACGAAAATGAGGTAAGACCTACAAACAAGGGCACAAGAGTGTAGATATCAAAACAACACGGACGCCGTGTTGTGTTGTCCCGTTTTTTTTTTTTCGTCTCGTGCCCATGTTTGTGCGTGTCGATGTCCTCTCTTTGGGGCTGATCGCTGGTAGAGAGGTGCGTAAACCGCCCCGATGGCCCTTTGGCGTGACGATGAGACCAGGAAACCACCGGTTTCGGTGCACATGCGCACTCCTCATGGGCAAGCCAGCACGCGAAAGAACACTCAGAATGCGCGTCACATTCATCTCCATCTACACGCGGCACGGCGTCAACCTTCTGAACACACGCGCGTCATAATCGACCACAAGGAAACGAACGACGTTGTGGAATGGGAAAAATCAGGGCGGAGTATAGAGGAAATATTAAGGGATATAGCGTGGAGCCATTGGACGCTATAATATAACGTCTCCTTCGCGTTGCCAGGAGTTACGCAGACTTTTTTTGGCCTAGTTGGTGCTTGCTTAATGACATATTTTAGCTATGAAATAACACAGTCACAGGATAAAGAAACATACAACTACATGTACAGGTGTGTTTCTTTACTCCGCGTTTGCGTTAAATCACAGCTAAAATAAGTTATCACGTCCACTTAACCCGCGTTCAGCGTTCTCCGTTATAGGGGTCTAAAATTGACCCCAGCCGTCCCCATCACCCATCTTACAGTTTTAGGAAGTTTTTATAGGGGTGCATGGCCGCCAATGCTGTCAAACCTGCATGGCAATAACACTGCAGATTGAACGTCAGCAGGACATGTGTGACAGTGTATAGGTATAGAACAGATGTAGCGTCTTTTTTAGATGATTAGAGCGGAGGCTCGGTAAGGGAAGGCCGAGGCTAGCTGACTCATTTGTTTGATTGTACTTCAGCTCTACAACATGTCTCTTAGCACAATACACTAATTTTCTAACAAGGTGTCAGCACGCCCTAATGAGCAACGAGTACCGTGTAAACGAACATGAGGGAAATTTTGAGGGCTATTTTTTGTGGGCCACACACAAAATTATGAAGAATCAACAACCCCGTTATAGCTACTAGCAGCGCTGAATGACAGTCCCAGGTTTAAAGGGGCCCTGCAACAGTTTTTGAGCGTGGTCAGAAAACGATGCCGATCGGCAGTAGAGGCTCCCGAAAACACACGAGAGGCAAATTTTATGCTGTTTTTCACTGGTAGATTCGGAGCAGGTTTTTTTGCTCCGTGGCGACGAAACCGCATTTCACTGGTAGATTCAGAGTGGATCCGCGCTTTTCACTGGTAGTTTCAGAGCAGCTCGCTCCGAGGCGGATTGCTCGCACTGCTCCGCCGACAAGTCGCAGATTCGGGCGGAAACACGACGAGCAGCATACGTCACTTCCGTCGTTGTACGTTGCTGAGTTTTGCAAAATGGCTGCGTTCGCTGCCTTGGCGGAACTTCTGTCTAGCGACGAAAGCACTTCAAGCAGCAGCTCGTCCAGCTCAGACGACGAAGACTTCGAGGAAAGACAAGCGCTATGCGAAGCCTTCTTTCGGGAAACTTTTTCGGAGTCCCACCGCGAACGTCCCAAAATTTTGGGGTTCATCGAGAACGTTGCGCGGCTGTACACAGACGAGCAGGTAAGCGCGGAGCTCCCTCTTTTCATAATACTACATGAACCTAATTTCATCTTTTTATCATTTCCTTCTCTGCAGTTCCGTCAAGACTTCAGGGTGTCGAGGCGTGTCGCGGAAACGTTGATCCGTGGTTTTGAAGGCTCGCGTCACTACCCATGCAGTGATCGTGGTGGGTCCCCCTCGAAAACCGCGGAAGAGCACATTCTGGTCTTTCTGTGGTAAGTCTGCACGCTGTTTTAAAAGTCATGCCTACCAGTGTGTATAATCTTAATGCTTTCAAGTGCTTCGGCGTAGAAGTACGTTTTTTCGTTGCGTGCGCAGAATTTTGACGGGGAGTCCAACCATTATAAATTTTTGTTCGTGTGTTTATGTGCGCGTGTGTAGAGAATATACACATGTGAAATTTAACAATTTCGGCGGCGTTAAATCTCCCTAGTAGCCTTCCCGTGGCTACGCCGCTTGTGCTTTTTGTCCTTGAAAGTTGCTAAGTGTGATGCAATGGAAACCAATGAAATATGACCGCTTGCAACTGCACAGCCAGAGAGAACAGTGTTAAGAGCTTCTACTTTTCTTACGGCTGCTAATTTTGATGCAAATATTTCATGCCTTTATTTCACAAAGCAGGCTTTACTTGATCACTTTCTTCCATAATGTGTGTTTGCTGTGTCAGGTTTGCTGCAAACAAGGCGTGCCTGAGGGACGTTGCTGGACGCTTTGGCATGGCAACTGCGACAGCATTTAGAGTCGTGGAGCGCACGCTCGAATATTTCCTTGATATAGCCGAAGAGGTAATATCATTTCCAGGAGATCTTGATCAGCTGTCAGCGGACTTCGAACAAGTAAGAATTTTAGGTATTTCACTGTTCCATGGCAAACACAACAAATGAGTTGTCTAATTGAAGCTTACTTTAGAGAATAGTCACATAATACATTGATTGTAGCAGGTTAAGCTGCCGTTGGGGCACAGGGGATGTGGTACTAAGTTGCGCTTGAAAGATGGGGTTATTGTCAAGCAGTCTCACTATCAAATGAGAAATGCTAGTGAAACATGTATTGTTCATTTACAGTGCACATAAAAGCAGGGTGTCTGCCAACGTGGAAAAGTCAGGGAATTTCAAAAAAACCAGGCCAGGTCATGAAAACTGACAGCAGTTCTGTGGGACCGTCACAAAAATAAGCATCGCCATTCATCAAAGCTTAAAAAGTCTCTCAGCTGCAACTACAGTGGGCTGCTGGAAGGTGTGTGAAAAAAAAAAAAGGACAGTGCATAACTCTTGCTTCTGAGTGTAAACGCGAAAGGGACCCATAGAACACAAAGTTTACTGACATTTCAGTACCTCATATGGGAGAGAGCCTTGTTTAAAAGTCATGAAAAAGGCACAGTGTACTTCAGTACGCCTAAATACGTGACGTAAGCAGAGAGAGTACATTGTCAGAAGCCTCCCATCACTCCTGTGCAGCGTATGTACAGTTGTCTGTATCTGGATTCGAGAGTTTTACAAGTCTATTTGGTGGTCTGTGATTCCGTGTGTTCAGGGAGGGCAGTCGAGGCCACGCCTCGTTTTGTGGTATCATATTTGTGTTGTTTAACTTTTACCAGTTTCACCGATGTACTGGTCACAATTATGTCAGCCTATGGCATAAACTAGACTAAGGAAATTTCTGCTCGGCAACTTGTCCTTCACATTGGCTAAAGCATTCTTTAACATCCATGTTGGTATATCCACTCTTTTGGTGCCTGTTGCTTCTACATATCACACGGCATATCTGACTCACGTCTGTAGATTTATGCATGTTTTGTCTATGCCACGATTTCGGCCCGGCTTGAAGGCCGTCTGGTTTTTCTAGGCTAGAACTGCTATCAGCTGAAGCTTGCTGGGCTACTCATGTCTTTTAATAATAATAATAATAATAATAATAATAATAATAATAATATTATTATTATTATTATTATTATGATTATTATTATTATTATTATTATTATTATTATTATTATTATTATTATTGGTGGTGCAACACCAAACGTCTTCAGCTACACACTTATGCTGGTAGCTCGTGTTTCAAGGGTAGAACTTGGGTAACTTCAGCTAAATTTTTCATTTCAGTTTTGTGAGATTGTGTAAATAAATCTGCAATTATTTTTCAGTGTCACGTCTACAGCAGAGTACGTAAATCAAGGTAACATGCGGACATTCATGATTCATCTATAGAATCAAGGAAACTGTTCCACCTTGACAAATTCATTCTCACCACCACATATTCAAATGTCAGCACTTTAAACGTTGACCCCAGCTTTCATTTCACTTCAAGTATGACAGCCCAGATAAATGCATGTGCTTGTCGTAAAAAAAAAAAACATTTTGCAGTATGGCTATGTTCTTGCAACGTTGTCGTTACTCGTTGTCAAGGCAAGATACATAGAATATGCGAGTAGTAGTTATTTACTTTTTTTGTTGAAAAGTATACTTTAGAGGTGTGCAAATTAGGCGGCGGCGCAAATCAATAGTAAATACATCAATCTAGGTCGAATCAGTTCTAATCTAATCTACATATAAATAGGTGAGTCAGTAAATACAGTAGTTCAGGTCGATCTAATTAAATCCAATCCACATCCTAACCGGCGTGGGCTACAGCCATTATAGTAAAATAGATTTTACTCCAGTGGCAGAACCGGCCAGGCTCCTGTGTTTTCATTTTACACGAATGCCACCAAATGGCACCACTTCTAAGTTTCTCAGCAGCTTTGACTGCGATGTCAAACGATCGCAGACACCTTCAAACTTCATCTGCGGTTACTCTTAACTTGTGTGTTTTCTTCCTGGTTCTTCGGAACATCAAACAGCTGACTTGCTCACTGCCTAGCTCAGGGGTTTTATTTTGGCCAGATTTACATGTTTTTTCACAATTGTCGCATGCCCTGAGAACATTTTGAGTGCGTCTGGTAATTATGTTTACCTTTATAGAGCGCCCGGTTTTTTTTTCTACTCGGGTTTGTTTGCAGTGTACAGTGTTTTCCATGCAAACGTGGCAGTCATGGAATTTGCTTTGAATCATGATGGAAAACCTGGGAAATTCAAGGAATTTAGAAATATGAAATTGGTAGACACCCTGAAAGGGACCCCTGGCACTTAAAATTTCTAATGCCTTTTGCTGTGGTGTTCCGTACAATGATTCCATAGTTCTGGCATGTAAAAGACTTGTGTCACCTAAAGTTAACTCCGCTAAGACCAACAAAACTACTGCATCAAGTGTTAAGATTATTTACTTCAAGAAGTTCACTACAGGTGTGTTCTTTTTCTCTCACTGTCACAGGTGTCAGGAGTGCCCAACACGATCGGTTGCATTGACGGATCCTACATAAGCATCCGCTGCCCTGCAAAAAAAGTGCGTTCAACCTATGTGAACAGGCACAGTTATCCGTCACTGACACTGCAAGCTCTGTGTGATCACAAAAAGAAGTTTCTCGATGTGACTACTGGACACCCCAGCAAGATTCACGATTCGAGAATCTTCAGGACATCGAGGCTTTCTTCAAAGTTGCCGCATGTGTGCTGTTCCGGGAAGTACCACGTTCTCGGGGACGCTGCCTACCCGCTTCGAGATTACCTCATAACCCCATTCAGGAATTATGGTCACCTTGACGCGAGGCAGCGCGCCTTCAATTATCACTTTTCGGCAACGAGAGTGAAGATTGAGAATGCCTTTGGAGACCTCAAGGCCAGGTTCCGCCAGCTGCTGCACCTGGACTTTCTGTTTGTAGACAAAATGAACAAGTTCATTATAGCTTGTTGTGTTTTGCACAATATGTGCATTAATTGTGGTGATGTGGATGTGCCGCCGTACATCGATGATGAACATGCACCGTGGGAATGGGAGGCACAACCGGATGATGTTCCCCCCAACAATGGCCCGCTTGCATCAACTGAAGATGCACTGCGTCGCCAAGGCGAGGAGAAGCGTGAGCGCTTAATGCAAGCGATGCGCATTTGATTTAAAGTTAGGACTGCCTACGTGTACACAAAACAAGAAACGTTAAGGTGTTGTAAATTTTGTTTCGTGTTGTAGAGATTTCTAGCAGAAAATAACACTAAAAGACGGGACGAAGCAAGGACACAAACTACGGCGCTGACTAACAAGCAAATTCGTTTTATTCTTCTAATCCGCGTATATATACTTTACCACAATCTCAAGGAAACAAAAAAAATAGAATCATGATAAATGCATGCCCCTCATTTCTGAAGCGTATCATTTACAACGGCGGCGAAACATGCATCAGTTTCCCTTATATTTCCCTCTCTCTGAAGGAGTTACCTCTCCTGTCTTATTGAGCATTTCTTTCCTCCTGAGTCAGCCAACATTTGTGTGTGTCTTTTTTTTGCTTTTTCTCACCCTTCAGATTAGTGGTGGAGTGTATATACCTAGACTGGAAGAATAAGACACATTTGGCTGTTAGTCAGTGCCATGGTTGTGTCTCTGCCATGGTTGTGTCCCTGCTTTGTCCCATCCTTTAGCACTGTTTTCTACAGGAAACACTGTACTAACCAGCTAAAATGCATGCCGCACTGTGTTGTAGTGACTCATCTTGCTAGGGCGCAGCCTGATTTTTTTGTTTCTTAGCTTTGTGACACGTAGCAGCTTCCACATAGCGTGAGTCAACCCAAGATGTTTGCAGGAATCTGACTGGATCAGTGTAATTGTTTCCTATGCGAAGCCATCAGCATGCTTATTGCTGACTAGTGCTAACGCCGCAGCGTGTTGGTCGGTATGGCTACTGCAGCTGAAGATAGCTGGTGATATTGATAGTAACTGCACTCTTCGTGCTGGTGAGACACGAGAAAGTGACAAAGTCAACCGGCCAAACATAGCTGGGCTCCAGCTCTCGTCAGCCACCACAAACATTCTGAGAAACATGTAGTGACATTGGCATAAGTCCAAGCTAGTGCAGGCTACACTGAGGAGCATTTGTGTTAATGGAACAATGTCACCAAAATTACGAGCTTGAAATGTTTGTGTTGTTTGTCTTGCAGTTGGGGCACTATGCTTGTCAGTTAAACCTGTCGCTTCGAGGAATATTCGTAATGAACACCCATCCCGACTCATTGTTTCCCACGCATGGTGCCCAAATTCAAAAAGTGCGCTCTGAACGTCACAAAAGCCCGAGTCTACATAGTCTTATGACTCCTGAGATTGTTCGCTGTGTAATTTTTTGTGATTCCAGTAGTAGTTTTACAGTGATGCCAAAATTAGTCACAAGGAGCCATTCTTGCATTAATTACACAGTACATTGCAATATTTATGATCAAAGTTTGGGGACTACCGGACACAATGCTCTTAATTAAAGCATTCAAGTCAAAACAAAAATTTGTCAGGGGTCCTTTAGGCATGGTGACTGCTGCTGTGAGAAATGGCTTCTTTGTCATGCAATTTGGTTATTGCTTGTGCATTAACATTTCATTTGCCTGATGAAAATTTGCATGGACAAACGTTCTGCATTTCTTAGTCTTTGTTCAGCTTTTCTTACCATCAAAACGGCGTGAAATTATAATGATCATTGCAACTTTGTCTTGTAAAAGGGCCCTGGAACCCTTATTTCACCTCAACAACAAACATTGTCAATCTGTTATCAATGCGCCTGCCAACGTGCACATGTGTACAATGCTTACAATAAACATGCTTTTCACATTTTATTCATTTTTCTTCAAGTTGAAAATTTCACGGAGAAGATTCATCTTTTCTTTGTGCATTTCTTCTCGTCGCTGTGTTTTAGCAAGTCGTCGCTCTTCCCTCTTGCTGTCTCTTTCAGCCTTTCGCTCTGCTCGCCGTTCATCTAACTCCTTCATTTTTTCAAAGAAGGTTTGCAGGTGGAGCTCGCGTGCTGAATTCGGGCGTTTTCTTTTTGAATCAGGAGTGTCGTCCTGCCCAACGGAGCTGGATGGAGAGTGTGACGTTGACGAGCTTGAACCAGCAAGTGGAACAGACTCGGTGGATGACTGTGGACATGTCTTTTTTGATACCACTCCACTTGCGTCGCGTACCACTTCTGGTTCCAAGCTGTCGTCCAGCCACTTGATTTTTTCAAGCTCGGCCTCGTAGGGGACTTCTTGTGGGGAACAGCCAGACGTATTATTTTTCCCAGCTGCCACATTTTTTCTTTTCAGTACGGTTTTGTACCGAGAGCAGCACTGCTCACCAGTTCTCATTACACCCAGTTTATTATTAATGTCTGTTGCAATTTTTTCAAACATGGCCTTTTTGTTGCGAAATTTTTTCAGAGGGCCAACTTGAGGGAAATATGAGGCGTAGAGGTCCAGCAGCAGCTTCGTCTCGCCACTCGTCCACTCACACCCTGCAGCTGAAATATGCATTATACACACATAAAATACATATAAACTGGCATTAATAGACTTTTTGATACAGGGCACGAAGCTATATGCTCTCTGAGCCATAGAACACTTACTGTAAAGCATTAGTACTGTCACACTGTTTTGGCACAGCAAATATTGGGTGCTGTGGGGATCGCTTTGCATATCAGAACAGACAATCATGCAAATTCATAATATTACTATACATAACTTATTCACAGCATAATTTTCTTAGAGAGTAAATTTGAAAACACTGCATAATAAATATGGGGCCTCTTCGTGCAGCTGACTATTCGTTGAATTCAATTTTATTATTTAAGCACCCAATATTGAGAAGCGTGAGCAAGAAGCCATTAAATGGTTTTGCGTAATTCGTGGTTTTTTTTGAGAGGGTTTGCAATCTGCTGGACCTATCTTCATCCTAATGCCACTAGCATGTTTGTGTATGCATGCTTACCACGTGCAGGAGTCCCTGGCTGACAAGCCCGACTTGGTGACGCACCAGTAGACGCTGCAGAATCTGTGTTTGATAATTGAAAAGCATTGTAGTATGTTAATATGTGTTAATTTTAAGCAGGTACACAATTTTCTTCAAGTAGTCCTTACACGTTGCTCGTCAAGGCATTGTCCTCTACATATATAGACGACTGTATACAAAACTAGTTCTACAGAGACACATGTAGACCAATTTACCATTTCCTAAAAATGCGCCCTGTGTATGTGACAAAGCGTCGGTGGCGTCACACTGTGTAGCACCTTCAAATAGAGAAAAAGAAAAGACATTTGCGGGTTAACACCAAAAGAGTAGAGGTCAAGAATCACCAAGAAAACGTTACTTCTCTAGTAAATTTTTCATGCATGTATTCATGCGCGAATACAGAGATCGCCATGCATTTTTATTAAAGGTAATACAGCAGCTTGGTGAGCGCTGCGAAAATTCCGGCGCTTGTGATATTCTAAATAGTAGGACTGTAAGGTGTTGGGTAAGCAACTGCTCTGATTAAAAAAAAAAGCCTGCTCACAACATGCCGTATTTTTGCGAGCGCCGATTGCGGCCGTTACCACGTGTACCCGCATGCTTTACAATTATCTGACCAGTCTTCATGCGGAGCTATCAAAGTTAGCATTCCGTGCAGAGTTTATTATCAGCGTCAAGTACGTCGCACTTACCGTTCAGATCGTTGCCGCTGTTTCTGAAAACGCCCAGCAACAGCCGACGCACAGCCGGTGTCAATTCCGCGTGCTCGTCCATACTTGCTACACAACTGCTGTTCGCGACTGCGTTAAAGTGTTCTACAAAGCTTTAACTGCGTGGTCGAAATGCGCGCCCTGCAGTGGCGGCCAAAGTTGCCAAGGAAACGAAGAGAGCGGAAAAATAAACTGTTTCCGGAACCGGTTTGCGTGACGTATGCATAATCAACTTCCGGGGCACCTCTCACGGAGCATTCTCGTGTTTCACTGGCAGAGGTGGCTTCGTGCGATCCGAGTGCTCGCTCCGGGATTTCGGCGGTCGCTCTGAATCTCCCAGTGAAAAACACCAATATAGCGTCACGCACCTGGCCCATAATTCACAAAAAATTTGCAAAGCCAGCTGAAAGCCGCTTCCCCTTCTATCGACAAATGACGGAAGCAGCTCAAAAAAACCGCTCGTCACAACCCTTCTGCCAGCTATTGGCTGATTTGAACATGGCGCGCTCTTTCGTTACAGGGATAGCCGCGGGAGGCCGCGACTTATCCATGCACGCGCGCGTCATCCCACTGAAACGCCGCGTAATCGAAGAAAAAAAGAAAGAAAAAGTGCTCAAGGTCACGAGGCGCGCGTGACGTTTTTCCTTCTTCGTGCCATCCCTCCCTGCTCAGCCTTCAGCGTTTTCGTCGGGACGAGAGCAGAAAGAATGCAATTGCAGCGTGCGACAAATCTTTGTAACTCCAATCGCGCTGGACAGATTCAAAATTTTGTGTGTGTGTGTGGTAGTGAATTCATGATGCAATGATTCCCATACAATGACTCCTTGTAAAAGGGTTACAGGACCCTTTAAATGCACAATTGTACTTCATGTAGTAGATGGGGTGATGACCGCCGCCGTATAGCTCAGTAGATAGGGCATCGGACGCGTTAATCGAATGTCGCTGGTTCGATCTCCATCAGCACAAGTTATCCTTTCGTTCACCTTACTATCTTCCCGCTTACGTGAAAACTATTGCTAAAAACATCCCCCCGTGTTTCTTCGCGATATCGCTCTGCGTTAGTCTTCGTTAATGTTGTATCTAACAAAGATAAACGAGCCGTTTGATTTCCGCTTGTTTTCTTTGAACTTAAAACCGTATAGTTAAAGGGGCACTAAACAGCAAAACGATTTTCAAAGTACAATTTGACAATGCCGAATACACCCCTCTTACCGCGACAAGACGCCTGGTAAGCTAGAAAACGCGCGAAAATAAAATGCGGGTGGAGACGCCCACCATGAGATTCCTGCACCAAACACCGTGACGTAGCAAATTCTGAAGGTGTTTCCTGGTACTTACGTTACTTCTACTCAATAAAAAAAAGGAAGTGCACTGTAACTTGTGGGCGCCTTAGACCTAGCATACAAAGTTTCGGCAAATTTTATCGAGCCAATGTCACGAAAGTACGAAAAAATTACATCTTAAAACTGGTTCTGTCACGCATGGAGGTTTCGGGGCGAAATTTGAAAATATGACTTTAACCTTGATTTTCACCGCTAATATTGAATATATGACAGTTAAACACATTCTCAGAGTGAAGTTAATCAATTTGAGTTAAACAGTTATCAGAGTGAAGTTAATCAATCTAAATCAAGTCATTCTTGCTTTTTAGTGTTCATATATAGAACAAGTCCGGTTAACTTTCCCTATACCTTCCTACGGTTTATTATGGGCTGGTATTAATTAAAGCTGCACCAAACGACTGTGGTAGGTATCTACGTCTTGCCCTTCATTATTACGTCCATGCTTTCATTGATACGTAGAGAACACCTCCTTCCCTCTTCCTCTGTCGATGCCGTTTCCGTACAGGCATCGCGTACAAAACACACACACCCTACCTTTGTTTTTTAGGCCCATTCGCCGCGCCGTTGCCAATACCAGGCCGCTTACACGGCTGTGTACTACGCTATGTGGGTCAAGGTTCCCAAGGTGACGGCCGCGAAAGGGCGAATGCCGATGATCGAAGGCAGAACACGCAGGCTTTCGTGACACGGCCGTGGTTTTTCGTGCCGCCCGCGACATGAAAGCGACTCGACGACGCGCGATCGAAAGGCACTGAGCTTCCCTGCACAATCCCGTATGATTGGCTACATGACTGGAGGTTTCGCTATTGGAGCGAGCACAAAGAAATGCGTAGGGAGAATGAGATGAGGAAGTAAGGAAAACGTGGACGAGAAAAGAGGGAAGTAAGAAAAACGGAATGAACAGACAGACAGACGCACACGCACACGCGCACACACACATACACACAAACATACAAACGCATACACATACACATACACATACACATAGATAGATAGATAGATAGATAGATAGATAGATAGATAGATAGATAGATAGATAGATAGATAAATAGATAGATAGATAAATAGATAAATAGATAAATAGATAGATAGATAGATAGATAGATAGATAGATAGATAGATAGATAGATAGATAGATAGATAGATAGATAGATAGATAGATAGATAGATAGATAGATAGATAGATAGATAGATATAGATAGATAGATCACAAGTAAAAAAAAGAGCCAATGAAAAATGGTGAACTCCAGAAAGATAGGAGGCGGAGGTGAATCTTTCATTCAAGCCAAGAGCTGCAAGACGCGTAGAGTTGTGTAATCCGTGAGGTATTTTTAATGTGACCCTATAACGTAGTTTGAGTGCAGTTTTGTTCATCAATCCTATCTCATATGACTAACAGTTCAGGCTTTCTGTTTTCCCCCATTCAATCGACCCTTCTGATATTCCCGCACTGCCGTCTGGCGTGTTTCGTAGTGGAGCGGAGCAATGCGTGGTGACCGAAACAGCATGAAACAAAAGCCTCGGAGATCAAAGCCTCGTGTGGTGAGCTCACCAAAACGTCTCTTAAATTTCCCGCTAAGATAACGGCGCATGCCCCATGGCACCACGAAAAAGACCATCTGGCGTCACTGTCCTGGTGTCTACTACGGCAAATAAGCACGTACGCCCGAGGTCTCTATCCAAAATCTTGAACTTTATTGACTACATATAGATAAGATGACCCTTTTATTGAAGTACCAATTGTGTAAAGCAAATCGGCTACTGATGTTTTTACTTTTGACACCACTATTTAGAGGTAAATATTATTCGCTACAAAGTGCGGCAAGCTCGAAATGAACTCTGACGATTACTTTCAGAACCGAAATCTTGAATCTCATCTAACTTTATTGGCTGCATGTAGATAAGATGACGCTTTTATTGAAGTATCAATTGTGCAAAGCGAATCGGATGCTGATGTTTTTACTTTTGACACCACTATTTATAGGTGAACACAATTCGCTACGAAGTCCGGTAAGCTCGGAAAGAACTCTAACGATTATTCTCAGAAACGCATCAGTCAAGCCTCACGTCCCAAACACAGCCATTGCATGAAGCCTTTATTCGCAAGAACTAATTTATAGAAACATTCATTCTCCCCGCGAACAATCACAGAGTGGAATTCATTGCCGTCTCTTTCACCCTTGCTACGCAGAAAGTTTTGATATTTCGTGTTTTGTGTCTGTTTATGTACATTCTTTCCTGCATGAACTACTGTAATGTCTGCAGCATTTTAGAAAATAAATTAAGTATATATAAAATAAAGTTGACGCAGCCCCGAAGCAGATAATACAATTCAGTACGCAACGAAGAAAACGGTCATTTCAGGTGATCGATGATCTCACATGTCCGCGCAGGCGCCAATAACACGTGCATTTTCAACATCTTGCACTTTGGGTCATCTTCATTCTGTCATTGTATTAGCTTCATACAAAATTATATATTTTATAAACTGATTGATTGGATCGACTGGAATACGATTCATTAGGTTCTCGTGAGTCGTCACTCACCCCGTGCGCACAGCTCATCTCCAGGTTGACCTCCACGCCATCCTACGTGCACCAACCTAGTCAGAGAAAGAAAGAAGGAAATAAATATTACACTCACATAGAACCAGCATTTGTCCATGCGCATTCCAAAAGCAAGATGCAGGCCAGCTACCAGCTTTCTCTCTGTCTCTCTCTCTGTCTCCACCTCTCTTTGCACACGCGCACACATACTCGTGCATTATATATATATATATATATATATATATATATATATATATATATATATATATATATATATATATATATATATATATATATATATATATATATATTATAAAGGAGATTTATTAAGCAGAAAGGTTGGTGCTTGGAAGGCTTGGAAGGCGATGCACCAGCCGCAATTTCCGAGCTCGAGCCGCTGCTGCACACTCGATGCTGCTGCCTCTGCCCGGAGTACTTCCTCTTCTTTACAATGGCCCCACGGAGAAAAAAAGGAGCCATCCTGGCGACTTAGTCCTGGGCAGGCGGCGTTGAACCGTGGTATTGCTTGAGCCTCTGGACGTGTACAACCTCGCGGTTGCGACGTCGTAAGTCTGATGGTGGCGTAAGAGGCTCAATGAGGTAGTTTACTGGCGAAGTTTGTTCGACAATACGATATGGCCCATCGTACTTTGGCAGAAGTTTGGAAGAGAGCCCTGGTGTGCGATGCGGCACTGACAGCCATACAAGAGAACCCGGAAGAAAAACGGGAGTTGAGGTCTGGGCATCATGAATTGCTTTTTGCCTGTTTTGGTCATCGCAGGTAAAGCGACGAGCTAACTGGCGGCATTCTTCTGCGTGTCTGGCGGCGTCCAAGATCGGTAGGCACTCGGACGCGTCTGGTCGATAGGGCAAAATGGTGTCAATGGTGTGGGAGGGGTGACGGCCGTAGAGGAGGTAAAAAGGGGAGAAGCCTGTTGTCGCTTGCGTTGCCGTATTATAGGCGTATGTAATGAATGGGAGAACTAAGTCCCAGTTAGAGTGGTCAGGCGTCACATACATATATAGCATGTCACCGAGAGTACGATTAAAGCGCTCGGTAGCCCCATTGGTTTGTGGGTGGTAAGCGGTACATGTGCGATGTACAATAGCACACTCAGCGAGCAATTTTTCAATGACCTCGGACAAGAAGGCGCGGCCGCGGTCACTGAGGAGTTCTTGAGGGCCTCCATGACGCAACACGAAATGACGCAGTAGGAAAGTGGCAACCTCCTGTGCTGTAGCCGTTTTGAGAGCAGCGGTCTCAGCATAGCGCGTTAGGTGGTCGATAGCAACTATTATCTACCTGTTGCCAGTCGGAGTCAATGGAAGTGGCCCATAAATATCTATTCCAACCCGTTCGAAGGGTCGGGAAGGGCATGGTAAAGGCTGCAGTTCACCGGCGGAGGCGTGTGGTGGAGATTTTCGGCGCTGACATTCGGCACAAGAGCGGACGAAGTTGCGAACGAAGGTATACATGCCACGCCAGTAGTAGCGATGTCGAAGCCTTTCGTAGGTCTTGAAGACTCCTGCGTGGCCACATTGTGGGTCAGCGTGAAAAGAGGAACAAATCTGCGACCTCAGGGTTCGTGGAACGACGAGCAGCCACTTGCGTCCCTCTGGTGCGTAGTTACGTCGATAGAGAAGCGTGTCACGTATCGAGAAGTGTGGAACTTGGCGCCGAAGCGTTCGCGTCTTTGGGGGTTCAGAAGTGTCGGAGAGATGATTGAGGAGAGACGCAGTCCACGGGTCATTGCGTTGTTCGATAGCAATGGTGTCAAAGTCAAGCGATGACAATGTGGAATCGCAAGCGGAGTCAGCTGTGGCATTCTGGGGCAGGGGGGATCGAGAAAGGGCGTCGGCGTCAGCATGCTTCCGTCCTGACCGATAAACCACGCGTATGTCGTAATCTTGAATTTTCAACGCCCAGCGAGCGAGGCGGCCAGATGGGTCTTTTAACGTCGAAAGCCAGCACAGCGCGTGGTGGTCGGTCACGACGTCAAAAGAACGACCATATAGATATGGGCGAAACTTTCCAAGGGCCCACACAATGGCCAAGCACTCCTTTTCTGTGACGCTGTAGTTGCTCTCAGCCTTGGTAAGTGTGCGACTAGCGTATGCCACGACGTATTCCTGATGTTCCGGTTTACGCTGTGCGAGCACAGCACCCAGGCCTACACCACTGGCGTCGGTGTGGATTTCAGTTGGAGCTTCAGGATCGAAATGGCGTAAAATGGGTGGCGTCGTAAGAAGCCGTCGCAGGGTGGTGAAAGCCTCGTCGCAGGCAGGGGACCACGATAAGAGGTCTTTACAGCTGCTGAGAAGTTGCGTGAGAGGTGATATAATAGACGCGAAGTTTCGGACGAATCGCCGGAAATATGAACACAAGCCGATGAAACTTCGAAGTTCTTTGATGGTGGCAGGTTTAGGAAACGCCGTAACAGCTCGCAATTTCTCGGGATCCGGGAGGATGCCTTCCTTGGAAACAACGTGGCCCAAAATGTTCAGTTGACGCATGGCAAATCGACATTTTTTGAGTACTTCCTCTTCTTTACAATATATATATATATATATATATATATATATATATATATATATATACATATAGAGAGAGAGAGAGAGAGAGAGAGAGAAATCAGGTTTTCGGTCGCCAACAGTGGACATACACAAAGTTTATTTTTTTCTCTGTTTTTTGCATTGCTAATGAAGGAGATTAAACGGTGTATGGTTAAAGAAGCCCGTCATTGAATCCCGTCAGGTTTCTTAGCAGTTTTTCAGACTGAGAGAAGTATTGGTTAAAAAAAATTATTGCCAGCAGACTTTAACACACCGCACACAAACACACTGTACTGTCAGGGGTGCCGATGGGACTAAAATGCCTCTTAAGTTCGTGCCCCTGAGACTCGCAACAGCTTCTCCCATTTCCTGAAACTTTCAGCAACACGCGCTGGCTGTGGTGGCGACAGCGCACGCACAGAAATGTAGTTGCGAAAGAAAAAAAAAAAACGCTCGCGAATTCACTTCCGCGAGATCCACATATTGTGCAAAAAAAAATGAGAACAGTATATATGCCTCGACTGAAAGTTTCTGCGTTGTCCTTAAAAGGAAACAAGAAACGACACAGTTGGGAAAAGTTTGCAGACCCGCACCTCGCAGAAGACTGCAGGTGACAGCATGCTCGTGAATCGTGACGTGAGTTGTGCTGTGCGTAAGAAACGATTCAAGGAAACAACTCGTTTTCATTTTTCTTGCTAACCCGTTTTCAAGTGGTTACTTGAGCGACGGCACAAACGAACTATAGCAGATAGAAGTACGTACATAAATTGTACGCTTGGGCGAAGCTGGTTTGACATACTTGTAAATGAAAACAGCGCGAACGACAGAGGGCAAATAAATACCAGTGAAAGACCGAGTATACGTTCATTCAAGCGTTCAACTATCGCACTGTACCGGAGACATTTTTTGTATGTCAGCACCGCACGAAAGAGCGAAGTTTCGAAGCATACTTTTGTCGGCGAGTGCTTTGTGGGCATGCACTTTTTTTTCGTTCCTTTTTGGAACTTAACTCGGTCATATGGCGAATGCACCCAGAAGAAAACTGCCGCTCGTGCACGGTATAGTTAATGACTTGGCTGACTGGAGGTGTAATAAAAATCCTTTTTTCTATCTTTTTTTCCCTGTCATGTGTATTTGGTGCTGTTTACAGTTCAAATACTAATGAAGTGTGTTTTCTGCGATCCGGCCGCGCGGAAAATATTCGCTCGTGTCATTTTTCGCTTCGTGTGCCACCGCCTGCAGTGGATCCGTTGAAATGCGCTTTCGAACGAAACTTTCGTGAAATCGCCTAGGATAGCGCGTAGGTGGGTATCGTTGCCTGTGCGTTATACCACTGAAATGATGCAAAAACAAAGAAAGAGAGTGTTGCAGGGAATTTTTTTTGCTTGACACAACCCGAATGAAAACCTCCAGATAATGAAGCGGAGAAAGACATATATAGGTAACGCTGATTGTACTATAACAGTGTGTTGTCGTGATTGCGATAATTTCTTATTCATACATCCTGAAGTTCGTTAGGGCTATGGCAAAAGTGGGTGCAAGTGTACAAAACATACAGAGATACGCAATAAGCAGAGATTGCAACATGTAGGAACTGATAAGTAGAAACAAGATTGAAACATGTAAAAAAAGCATACATCAACAACTCCGTATAAAAATTAGAAAATTAGTATAACAAACGATTTTTGGTACGTAATGAATTCCACTGTTCAATCATGCGATGAAAAAAATTGTTCGAAAGGGCTATCGTGTGCGTGCAAATGTATACTGTTTGAATCATGATAAGCTCTATAGTTGATGTTAGACATCACGCGTCAGAGATACATGAAAAAAAAAAGTAAAGCGGACAAGGACACTTCTCGCTGAAATGAACCGAAAATGCAACCATCAGATTATCTGCCAGATGCTTTTCACGATCTGAGAGCAATGGTCATCCCCTCGTTTACTCGTCGCGTGTTTATACAAAAAAAGAGCGAGTAAAAAGGGTGTCTTTTTGTCCCACAACAATAATCGTTATCTATATTGCGTTCCATCCTTGCGCCATCACCCGCGCCCTGTACATTCCGGTCACGATCGACATGCCAATTATCAGGGTTACATTGCATTCTCGATAGGAAAGTTGCCAGCGCCGAGTTTTCAAGAAAGGAAGCGCACGCAAGCCTGATGACGATTATTGTTGTGGGACAAAAATACACCCTTTTTACTCGATATTTTTTGACAGTGTATATAAACCAAGGGAGTGTCAGTCAGCGCCGCTCTTAGCCATGAGCGCGAGTGTTAAATTATTATTTTATTTTGCATGTTCACGTAGCTACAGTTCACGTAGCACGGCAGAGCGGACGGCTAACAGATAAGCCCTCCGACGTTATCAGAAGCTATCTGCCCATCTTCAGCCTTGCCTGGATTCGCGTTTATACTCACCTATACCCACACGTATTCCAAAGTTGGGTCGTTCGTACACTACTTCAAAATTTCTTGATCAGCGGTGCCAATTAAGTGAGAGGGTGCCACGACTGCCACCCCTCGCCAGCTCTTTCAAGGAATTCGTTGATATTTGTTAATAAGTAAATCGTGGGGTGTCATTCTTTCAATAAGATGACGTTACTGTTTTGTAAGCACTCATAACTCTTATTCGAATGCGCTATATCAAAAGTTGCCAAGAAAAGTGGCGATTGCGTGAGATATTGGCATTAAAGAGCATTGACGCTATTGTCAAAAGCGCTAGTTCTAGGTTAACGGACTCAATAGTCAACTCACTCAGACTCTCTCATGCATACTCAGTTGAGCCGTAATTCTGACTGTGAGTGAGTCCGGGTCAGCAATGTCTCGGATGAGTTTGAGTCCGAGTTAGTTGGGTTGAAGAAAATTTCCCTGAGAGTGAGGTCGAGTGAGGCCGAAGCGCAAAAAGTACCGAACGAGTGAGCCTTCGTGAGCTCCACAAGTTCTGCCGACATGTGATCGCTACGCATCAGCTGTACCGGAACGAGAACCCCGTTAGGAAAAAAATGAAGCAAAATGATTTTTAGGGGGCTTGTTTCTACGTTTCCCGCAACCTTAACGAAAATCAGCTGATAAATGCACCCGAGAGAGGTAAATATGCAAGTTTGGGCAGAATAAAATACGCGATGAAGTCATCTAGATTTCCACCTGTCTTTTTAACAAACTACTCCCTTGAGCCTGGTCCTGCCGACCGGTTACAACTTTAAAACACCCCAAAAGGCCGGAGTGTTTTCCAGCTTAAAGGGGTAGTGACACAAAATTTCGGGGCCGAGATAGCCTGCCGGAACATTTCTCGTGAACATTCGTATATCATCTGCAAGATATCAACAGCGAATGTAGCTTAGAAGGTATTTCAAAATAATTTTAAAGTTTTCTATAGAGCGACCAACTCTGTAGCGCTATATACACCCTCGCAGGTGAACCCGAGGTGACCCACTACTTCCCTCACGTCACCACGCTGTGGTCAACAAAACAAGTTATCATGACGTCATGGCCGCCATTTTTCTTTTGACGCGTTAGTTCCCGAAGTCTATATTTCTCGGCGGCTTGTTGCGAGTGCGTGGCCGTGGCACACGCTTAGAAAGTTTTGTGTTTGGCGACATTCCAGTGCCATTTTCTATTTGAAAGTAATCCTTGATGCGGATCGTGCAGAAATGCGTCACAGTTCTGTGTGTTGACGTGGTCAAGAGTTGCACACGCTATAGGTGGCGACAGTTGGACCCAGTTTTTAAAACTCTCTCAAACCGAAACGGAAACTGATTGATAATTAGGGGCCTCTAATTAATTATTTATTGCGTGCTGCAGCAAACAATGTGTCGTGTGATGACTAACAACCATACAGCAACGCATCGCAGCAGAAAAACGAGAGGCCAAATTTTTTTTGTGTAAGTACCCCCTTAAATTGCTGCTTATGTATGCAGTCTATGTGCACAAAAGTACAGCTTTATATTTAAAAAATAACCTATCGACTTTCATAACTCGTCATTCAGGCCACTCTTACAAGATATAGCGAATAAGGCATTGCAAAAAATACTGACTTATTCCGAGTTTGTAGACAGATGTGGGCGGCGTCAAAATACTGAGCCACTTGTAGCGACGTCTCGGTGCACAGGCTCAGCCCAGGATGGATGGATGGATGGATGGATATGGCTGTACCCTTTAGATCGGGCGGTGGCTAGCGCCACCAAGCCAAAGCTCTCCACCGCCCTCTATGGTCACTCGACAACTGGAACAGCAGCTACGAAGGTGCCTCCGAGTACAGCACGTCGGGGAGCTTCCCAGCGGGGGAGTCGGCGCGTCGGGCACATGCTGTGGCGGACATAATTTCCTACAAATACACTATAGGGAACTCTGGCGCTAGTGTCTATGGGAGCTGCAACGCACGGCGCCTTAGCCAGTGTGGGATTGATGGGCACACGGATTTGTCTAATCTTCGTTTGGCTTCGCGTGGTTCGGAGCTGCTTCGTCACGAAACTAAAATCGGCAAAAGTTTAGCAGCCACACTGCACCACCTTGACCTTTTAGGCTCACCATTTCAAATCGGCTCACGAAGTCCACAAACCATTCGTTCTTTCATTCTAAACAAACATAAACACAGCAATAAAGAAAGTCTCAAGTGTGTTCGAAGCCTGCAAGCACGAAGACTAGGCGAATTTGTGAACTACCCGTCATTCCCATGGTCGCTGAAAGATCGCAGCGCCAGAGTCCCCTCCAGTGTGGGAGGCAGCTTAGTAGCTTCTGTGCCACTAGTTAGGTGATCATACAGGGCGGTGGTGAGCTTAGGGCTGGGCGGAGCTAACGCGCCACGACGTCGCTTCAAGCGCCTCAGTATGTCGACGGCACCTCCCGCTGTTCACAACATGGAATACGTCTACAGCGCAGGCTTGCACGAGGGTCCGACTGATCAGCTGTCATCACGAAGAAGATGGCGTCTCTAGCTAAGCGAAGCTAAAAGCATAACCTGGCAGATGAAATGTTCTTCGACGTTTGTTTAGCCAGGAACACCTACTTCATCATGCATGATGTTGTAAGATTGTTACAAACTGGTTACAATTATTTTCGCAAAAACCATTCAGCAAAACCAGTGTCTCTCAATTTTTACGCGCTCCGTTTTTATTAGATGCATGTGCACTCTTCGATGTCATCGCACATTTAAAAAACCCCAGATTGTGTGATTACACGAAGCATTCCGATACTGCATGACTCATGACCGTAACGTGATTTTGTCACCTGAAACCACAGATAGTATGTATAACTAGGCTATTTCCCCTCTGGGACGTGTGGTGGTACCCTAGACAATATCACCACCGGACTAGAAACGCGCGTTCTAACGCTCGCGTTCCTTTCCAGTCCGGCCGTGACAGTATATAAACGAAAGTCTGTGAACTGAACATTGTCTGTGACTCGTAGCCGTATGAGACTTTTGACGTGAAGTGAGCTGCCACAAGCACCCAATGTGTAACCAGCACTGTAACCATTGTTTCTTGGCGGTCAACCTTCACATTTCATTCATTATCATTGTAGCAATGTACGGCACTCACGGATTGAAACAGGATAATTTAGGACTAACGCGCACATTTTCGTTTCCGCTGTCTTTATTTTGGGGTCATTTATCAGTGCAATTTCGACTGCAATGCGTAGACCAGGGTAACATTGTCTTAAGACGCCAAATTCATCACGACATGACGTGCTTATCTCTAAGAAATACGCATACCGGTCTTCATACTAAGAGAAACTGCTGCAACGTTTGAATCCGCGCGTACTGTTATACACTGGGAGCATGTTGAGCCCCTATATATATTGCCGCAGTTGAGTACGGGGACGAGTTGTGTGTAAAGCGTTACAATTCGTTAACCCACCGGGCTGAGTTGAAGCGAAACTGGACTATCGTCGGCAGGATTTGGCGCCTCGGATGCGACACGAAGTTTGTTGTGGGACGACCCGCTCGAACTCGACACGACGTGGACGCCGCGTCCCTGGTGGCACGCCGTTCACTGTCAGCACGTAGGCTCATTCTTGTTCCTGCTCCCCCGCATCGATGGCCCGTACCCACTACAAGGTAATAGCCCCGCAGCGGTGGTCTAGTGGCTAAGGTACTCGGCTGCTCACCCGCAGGTCGTGGGATCGAATCCCGGCTGCAGCGGCTGCATTTCAGATGGAAGCGGAAATTTTGTAGGCCCGTGTGCTCAAATTTGGGTGCACGTCAAAGAACCCCATGTGGTCGAAATTTCCGGAGCCCTCCACCACGGCCTCTCTCATATTCATATGTTGGTTTTGGGACGTTAAAACTCACATATCAAATCACTACAAAGTAATACGAGTCCCTTTCTTTATGCGCCTACTGTTGTCAATAATGCGACGCTCCTTTCTCAAGTTTTTTTATCGCCCCATTATAGCTGTAAGTGGTGCCTTGTATAACCAAACCGATTTACTAAAGAACCATCTAGATGTATTGTAGAACCTTACTATACAATTAGGTGCACAACCAGAACGATTACAGATACTTCCGGACCTCTAGCGATACCGCTGCAATATTCAATGACACACGTATGAATGCCTATGCGCTCCACCACTAATCAGTTTATCGACGGCCGACGCTGTGTTCACCGATATCAGTGTATACGCCACGCATTTATCGCTGTAGTTTGCCCTTTCGTTTCCCGGCCATAAGTTCTGCCAAATAAAGAGCTTTGTCTTGGATACGCCAACTGCTGCCTTCGTGCACGTCACGACCCCGTGACAATAAACTAACAGTCAGTCTTCGAGTCACAGTATGTGCGGCCTTTTCGAAAAGTAAACAGAACTCTAGAAACCAAGTGAATCAAGTGTCGTGATGTCGCACTAATTGCTTCTGTTTAGCGAAATTCGGGCATATGCCCACTACTACTGCTAGGGACAGGCGACAAATTGGGTAGGTGTTTAGAGTACAATGCTTATTGTAAGATGTGCTCCACGTAAAAAATTATTGCAAATAATTGCAAATAAGACTATTGAACATCTCTTGTGCCACTGTGCTCAATTTGATGAAGATCGCCGGACTCTCCAGTGTGCCTAGAACAGACTCGATGATCGGCCATTTAATGAAGCAAAGATCTTAGGAGCCTGGTCGCGCAGCACATCAGCACAGAAAGCTACACGAGCCCTCCTCAGATACTTGTCAGCAACTTCATTGAGGGACCGCCTGTGAAACTCGGAATTGTGTGTGTGAAGTGACATGTGTCTATCCTTCTCTCTCTTTTTTACTCCCCCTCCCCATGTGTAGGGTAGCAAACTGGACGCATAGTCTAGTTAACCTCCCTACCTTTCCTACATTCCCTCTCTCTCTCTCTCTCTCTCTCTCTCTGCAAATAATTTTTCAAGATTGTCAACGAGTCAATTTTACAAAGCGAGAAAAAAATTCATTTCGCCGTAAAGATGCAGTAATAAAAGCTGGAACAGCCAATTGGAATGTCATATTAGGTACGAAAACTTTCTCTTGGGTGGGTTGGCGTACGTTAGAAATTGTTTTTATTGCACACACAATTGCAATTGCAAGAGATGACATGAAAAAGGGCGCCCCTAACAACTAGTTAGATCCACTCTATCCCGTGTTCTTGTGATTGTGCGTTTTCACGCCTTAAAATCAATTATGATCATAAGCAATAGCAGCCAGCTCTTTTTGGATCTGACCTCACAGATCTCAACCGAACGCCAGTGTTTAAGAAACATGGCCGCTCCAGGGAACGAAGTGGTTTCACTGCTGTTTATTCTCTCACCGTGTAAGAGCACAGCACGTCCCACTGCATATCAGCTGTCTTAGGCATGGTCACTGTGTGGAGAGGGTGTGGTCGCTTTAAGAGGAGAGAGCGACCATGCCCTTTTGATGAAAGTTCGCAGTCGCTGCATCGGCGATGTCACTCCCACTCATGCCTATTTGCCCGTGGAAAAGCGGGCCATGTGTTTCCTGTTTCCTCGAGGTGTCATTGAGGCTCCCCACGCCAAATGACCCCCCCCCCCCCCACACACACACACACACAAAGACGCGCGCGCTTGCGTTGATGTGTGGCGAGTTTTGTAAGTTTCGAACTCTACTGTTTCTTAAATGAACCAACTAGCCCAAAACACAATATGGACAACTTATGTGGCCCTCTCACTCTACAAGTACTCCGCTATCCACGCTATCCACACCTGCCTTTTATCCTCGCGTACTCACCGCTAGGTGTCGCCCACGTGACTTTCTTGGCTGTCGGTTTCGCTGATAGTCGCGTTAGCCCCTTTTAGGCCGCGTTCACACTGAGCATTCCGGCCACCGACGCCGCTGGCGTCGGTGGTTTTTTTGGTCTTCGTGCATTAAAAGACAGCCACTTGCCAGCAAAGTAAGCAGTACTGTCTTTTCTTGCTTCTTGCGCACGAGAATCGTCGAAGTATACACCACCGGATAGCGTAGTGGCGTTTGCAAGCCGCGACAACAACGGGGTGACGGTGCATCCATCCCGCGTTCGCCCCGTAGTAGATGGCATATTCGGCGGCGCGGGGCGCGTCCAGTGCGAACGACGCTGCATTTCGGCGGCAGGGGAATTTCGGTCGCTGTAGAAAGCGGATGTTTCAGTGGGAACTAGGCATTACGCCAATGAAAGTGAAGAAGACGTAGAAGGCGAGCACACAGTGCTCTCACCGGTGTTGTTTAAAATCTTCCTCAGTTCGATTCCAACACATAGCGATATTCTTTATATGTCTGTGCAGATGACATTGCTTTCTTTGCGACAAACAGTGATCTGCAATTACTTTATCAGACATTACAAAATTACCTAAACATGATAGAGAAATGGCTTGGAAAAATTGGAATGTCTCTAAACGTAAACAAAAGCGCGCTTCTAGCGTTCTCGTTCAGGGATCCTGTCAACATCTCCTTGATGTATGGCACAGAGCAGATTCCCCAGGTGGATTCACTCAAATACTTAGGCATCATATATAGCAGCTCGTTAAATTGGAAAAGCCACACCGATCACATTGCGTCCAAAGCAACACGACCATGGGGTGGTTACGCACGCTCAGCAACATAAAAAGGGGGTTGCGAAGAAATACATTGGTAATGGTCTATAAAATGTACATTCGTCCTATCATAAAATTTGGCTGTGTCTTATTTTCGGGCAGTGCGACATATAAAATGAGACCGCTAATACTATTAGAAAGGGAGGCTTTACGACTGTGCCTTGGACTGCCCAAGTTTGTTGCTAACAATGTGCTATACATGGAAGCGCGTCTACCGTCATTGTTGAATAGATTCAAAACGCTTACTATCCAAACATTTTTAAAACTATACACTGTGCTCTAGAGAGCATCGTTTTATGCTTCTATTTAAGAACCAAGCTTATTTTTTGAAACTTGGTGGTCGCGATTCCACTGCCCACAGATCTTGTTCGTTCAAGCGCTGCTAGAACCACCGAACGTCAAAATCAAACATATTTTCTCAACAAGAAACAATAATTTAGATCTTAAGATAGAATTTGAGAATATTTATCCCTCTAACGCAAAGAAAATGCCATTTCAATATTTAAATGATTGGCTGCAGGATTACTTGGCACACGTGAACATGAACAACATAATTGCGACTGATGCATTCGTATCAAATGAAAAGGCTGGGGCAGGTATCTTCTCACGTTCCCTTGACTGATCCTTTTCGGTTAGACTCCCAGATTACACACCAATATTCATAGCAGAATTATTTGCCATTGTACTGGCACTACGGAAACTTCCTTTGGGCGAATCAGAAGCAGTCGTAATTACAGATTCTTTTTCAGTATGTGCTGCTCTGTCTTCAGGAGCCAACTTAACACTTATGCACATGTTTCGACAACTCATACCGACAAACTTGAAAAAAACTGCAGCTCTTATGGGTAGCAGGCCATCATGGCATATATCTCAATGAGATGGCGGGTGCACTAGCCACAGTATCTCTTAGTGGTCCCCTTATCCCGATTTTGCCTGATACGGCTTAAGCGACAGCAATAAGGTTTAGAAACCTCTCTTTGCATGTATACGACTGCTACTCATTGGATAAATATCGAGATTTCACACATCTAAGATGCCGCTAAAATAGACAGTGGTGTGCAACACGGCACTTGGAAGTTACTTTTACAAGATTGCGTTGCAGAATTCCACAACTGAATTATTATTTGCCTAAAGTTGGTCTAAAGGCGTCACTTTTATGTCAGACTTGCGAAGAAATGGAAACGATAGATCACTTCTTTTTGTTCTGTCGCCGATATTCTCATCAGCGGAAAAGATACCTGGTAGCTTCACTTGAAAAATTGTGATTAGAATTAAATGTGGCAGTAATTTTTTCGTTTCGCAGCATTAAATTCGATTATAGCCACAAGGACGTCTGCTCTGCGGTATTTGAATACATAATGGAAACAAAGCGATTGCCATGTTAATGTGCATATATATATATATATATATATCATTTTAGACCCACCATTAGCTCTGTCTCAAATCGCACCTGATAGCCTGCATCGCTCCCTGCTCAGATATACTCCTTTTTCGATTTTCGGCTTTTCTTTCTATATATTTTTTCAGCCCGAAATTACGTTGTGTGTGAAAAACCATAAGCCTTTTAGTTAAGATCCTGCCGCCCGGTTCTTGGCCAATCCCCCTTTGTGGGTGTGCGCCAGAGTACCAAGGATCATGATCATCATCACTTTTAAACAGGCGAGGCGAGACAACATCTACTTACTGTTGATATTTCGGCCTGCCGCTTCAAGCGAGAACCATTCCACGCTTCTTTCGCGCTTCTCTTGTATTTCTTTCGCTGTCCAATCAAATGGCTGTTCGTTATGTCTACATTACTCATTAGCTTCGACGTACTGCGTGTCACGAGCATTTACCAACCGGTTCCGTGTTTCATGCCTTTTCGTACCATTCGATTCTGTGTGTTGAGGTGTTCTATCGTTTCGCGTAACTGTGAACGCCAGCTGAACCTACATCGATTACGCGATGCTACTTTATATAGAGGTCTATGCAGTACGTATTGGCAAGCCATCATCCGAGGTTTTCATTGACGGCGCGGAATGAAGTCAAACCTAAATTCATCTTTGATGAGTCTATTTTCGTTCATTGTAAGAACACTATAGTTAAAGTATCATGTTTCCATTTTGAGCCGAAATATTGGCGCCTTTAGACGTTATTGCGAAGTCACAAATGGCAATATCTCAGTTTTAGTACTTTCGCCGTATTGAGTTGATCAAAATGGTTATTACCTTCAACGTTATGTTTAGCATTCCCGTGGAACGCAATGAATTTCATTTCTCTATGCACAAGCACACTCTGCCAAAATCCTCAAGTCCCGAGAAACTGACGCTAGATTTTGAAGGTTACGCCACTACCTGTATTCTTCTCTATTTGTTACTATTTCCATCTTACCTCTCATGGCTTCTCGAGGCAAAAGCGGAGTTTCAGGTATTGTGGTATGGTAATTTACTAGAACGAGTAAAGTGCTCGTTATGTTTAGTGTCTGCTCAAAGAATTCGTGAGAAAAAAAATTGCGAAAACCTTTTGACGGCGTATATATCAAGCTAGCGTTATCGATAAGCAGCATACAATTGACGATGGTCAAGAATTCCTTATCGGCCCCTGAAACAAACAGAACTCCTATTGCGCACATGATGAAGTAAAAGACGCGCAGACATGACCTTCCATCACAGAGTTCTCAGACACGCAGAAAAAGGAAATAAGCTATTGCTTGTATACCGGTGACGGTGTTTGTTGTTCCGGTCTTTCGCACGCGCTGAGACGACAAAGAACGAGAAAATACTCTGCACGCGGACCATTATGTTGTAAAGTCAGAAACGCACTGGACACCACGCCATGTTAGGCCTAACCAAGCGGCAAGGTTATAATGTATTGAAGCTCAGCGCGTTCGCACGTCTCCGTTCATGCTAATGGTTCGTTAGCTGTTGTTATCGTAGTGCTCTAAGGCGTTAAAGGTGCTAGCAGAGAACCGTAAAAAGCGAATCACAGCGAGCAATAGAAATGCGACCCGTTCATTGTCCGTAATGAAGTTGTGTTCAACCGCAAACGAAGCGGAGAAGCACTAGGAAAAAAAAGACTGCACAAAGCATTAACAGGAACAGCCAAACAAAAGGGCGCATATCCGGTAACGAAACCGTGCGTGCTGAATAAAACATGACTGTAAAAGGGCAGGGGAGCGATAGAAGCGTGTAAATAAAATATGTTGCTTTACGGTGGGGGACACTGCACAGAACTAAACAAAACAAGCAGCACCTACAAACAAATACGCAACGCCGGCACTGCGTGCCTCGAATAAAGTAAACGCGATAAGACGTAATAAAAAAACAAGCCGCTAATTGATTAACGTGAGCAGGGGATATCGTAATAATGCGCCTCATTTTCGCACACTGTAAAAACAGTGTGCGAAAAGTTCGTGGTATCCAACCAGGGTGTTTGTTTTGCTTGTGCGCTTTTTTATTTAGATACGAAAACAATATGTCAAGGTCAGCTACGCTATAGCCGGCTATCTCAACATCTTAATATATTACACATAGATACAAAAAATGAAGACGAATGCAAGATAAACAATCGGAGGCACAATGTACGTATATATACACTATATTATATCACATGAGCGTTGTTTACGAACATAGTTTAGTTGTGTGTTTATAAACCAGATTGTAATTACTGTTTGCGAAATGCATCGAAAATACACATTTCGTTGAATCTGCAACCATCACTGCAGTGACATTGTTAAGGCTGGTGGTTTCAGTGGACTATTTTTCTTAACGTTCTTACCTATCAATGCCCGTCTCGATCGTTTGCTTTACTTGCTTGTGTATTTGCTGGTTCATGTTTAGTGTTGTTTATAAAAAGGCATTGAGAAGCATACTCTTCGTTGCGTGAGTAAACATCCCCGTACTAGCATAACAAGGGTGCATGCTCGTTTTAGTGAACAGTTTTGCTTTTCTTAACGTTGTACTTGGTCAGTGTTCGTATCGATCATTTGCTTTACTTGTTGGTTTGTTAACCGTTTTCTGTTTACCGCTGTTTACTGAATGCGTTCAATAATGCGCTTCTTGTCCTGTGAGTAGAAAACCCTGCACTGGCATATGAACGCTCCTGTTTTTTAGAATGACTTTTTTACTTTTCTTAATGTTGTTCTCGGCGGGTGTTTGTATTGTTTGTAACTTTGTTTTATCAACCTGCTTACATTTAATTATGTTTATCACAAGCATTAAAAATACACTTTTGGTTGTACGAGTGTAGGCATTCCCCGCGCTGTCGTCGCAAATCATGCTGCTGCAGTTGCTCAAGAAAGCTGTTACTTAGTTGAGTGCGCCCGCAGCGATAGGCGTTACCATGTGGAGGGAGGCGGGGGAGGCTGGTTTAAACCAGCCAAAACTTTAAGGCGAGTATATCTTAACTGCCTTATCATAACTGCCTGCCAACATCCCGCGTTCGCGGCCTCAAAGCGAGTGGTGTTAAAAACAAAAACAACAACGTATACAATGTACATCCACGAAGTGAATGATTTTGAGTGGCTGAAGCAGTGGGATCGTTCGACGTTGCCGTAATCACCCATGACATTCACCACTCACTCATTTAAGTGAGTGACAAAACGGTGTGCAGTTATACGCAAGGTTTATTGGTCATAAAGGGCACGTTGTGTTGAGCTGAGAATATCATTTTACATTCATTAATATACTGTCATACCGTATCTTGCGCAACGTTGGCGAAGACGAGGTCTCTGTCACGTTCCTCCGGTGGTTGTTGGTTGTTTCCAGTCACACGAAATTAATCGTAGAGCATATCGGGACGTCATCTATACTGCACAGGCCATTCGTCGCTGTCCGTGATCATTATCTTCATCGGCGTCAGCGTCATTTTTATCGTGATGACGTGTCGTGGGCATACCTTGCACATGCTGTACCGTGATCACAAAAAGAAATTGTGTGGTCCGTAATGCGCTTGTTCTTCATCATTATACGCGTCATCGCCATCGCCATCGTTGGTAGCGGTTACAGCGTAACGCTCCAGCAGACATAGTTAGATCCCAAGGAGCTTCACCGCTTAAGAAAACTCGCACGGTCACTTAAGCTTTTGCCTGTAGGCCGTTTCACAAGACAGCGAAAGCAGCGATTCCCAGGCTCTCAATTCGCTCGGAGCGAAACAAACGGCAGTTCGCTTCCCGCCGCAGCGGTCTGTGGCGAGCTACCAACATTTTGGAAATTTTTCGCTCTGATCGCAGCGGTAGAGCAGTGGTGGGGCAATCTATACATTCATCCATCTATACATTCATCCATCTATCCATTCACTGGTCAATCCATTCGTCTATCCATCTATCCATTCACTGGTCAATCCATTCGTCTATCCATTCACTGGTCAATCCATCCGTCTATCCATTCACTGGTCAATCCATCCGTCTATCCATTCACTGGTCAATCCATCCGTCTATCCATTCACTGGTCAATCCATCCGTCTATCCATTCACTGGTCAATCCATCCGTCTATCCATTTGCTGGTTCATGTTTAGTGTTGTTTATAAAAAGGCATTGAGAAGCATACTCTTCGTTGCGTGAGTAAACATCCCCGTACTAGCATAACAAGGGTGCATGCTCGTTTTAGTGAACAGTTTTGCTTTTCTTAACGTTGTACTTGGTCAGTGTTCGTATCGATCATTTGCTTTACTTGTTGGTTTGTTAACCGTTTTCTGTTTACCGCTGTTTACTGAATGCGTTCAATAATGCGCTTCTTGTCCTGTGAGTAGAAAACCCTGCACTGGCATATGAACGCTCCTGTTTTTTAGAATGACTTTTTTACTTTTCTTAATGTTGTTCTCGGCGGGTGTTTGTATTGTTTGTAACTTTGTTTTATCAACCTGCTTACATTTAATTATGTTTATCACAAGCATTAAAAATACACTTTTGGTTGTACGAGTGTAGGCATTCCCCGCGCTGTCGTCGCAAATCATGCTGCTGCAGTTGCTCAAGAAAGCTGTTACTTAGTTGAGTGCGCCCGCAGCGATAGGCGTTACCATGTGGAGGGAGGCGGGGGAGGCTGGTTTAAACCAGCCAAAACTTTAAGGCGAGTATATCTTAACTGCCTTATCATAACTGCCTGCCAACATCCCGCGTTCGCGGCCTCAAAGCGAGTGGTGTTAAAAACAAAAACAACAACGTATACAATGTACATCCACGAAGTGAATGATTTTGAGTGGCTGAAGCAGTGGGATCGTTCGACGTTGCCGTAAATCACCCATGACATTCACCACTCACTCATTTAAGTGAGTGACAAAACGGTGTGCAGTTATACGCAAGGTTTATTGGTCATAAAGGGCACGTTGTGTTGAGCTGAGAATATCATTTTACATTCATTAATATACTGTCATACCGTATCTTGCGCAACGTTGGCGAAGACGAGGTCTCTGTCACGTTCCTCCGGTGGTTGTTGGTTGTTTCCAGTCACACGAAATTAATCGTAGAGCATATCGGGACGTCATCTATACTGCACAGGCCATTCGTCGCTGTCCGTGATCATTATCTTCATCGGCGTCAGCGTCATTTTTATCGTGATGACGTGTCGTGGGCATACCTTGCACATGCTGTACCGTGATCACAAAAAGAAATTGTGTGGTCCGTAATGCGCTTGTTCTTCATCATTATACGCGTCATCGCCATCGCCATCGTTGGTAGCGGTTACAGCGTAACGCTCCAGCAGACATAGTTAGATCCCAAGGAGCTTCACCGCTTAAGAAAACTCGCACGGTCACTTAAGCTTTTGCCTGTAGGCCGTTTCACAAGACAGCGAAAGCAGCGATTCCCAGGCTCTCAATTCGCTCGGAGCGAACAACGGCAGTTCGCTTCCCGCCGCAGCGGTCTGTGGCGAGCTACAACATTTTGGAAATTTTTCGCTCTGATCGCAGCGGTAGAGCAGTGGTGGGCAATCTATACATTCATCCATCTATACATTCATCCATCTATCCATTTCACTGGTCAATCCTTCGTCTACCATCTATCCATTCACTGGTCAATCCATTCGTCTATCCATTCACTGGTCAATCCATCCGTCTATCCATTCACTGTCAATCACCGTCTATCCATTCACTGGTCAATCCATCCGTCTATCCATTCACTGGTCAATCCATCCGTCTATCCATCACTGGTCAATCCATCCGTCTATCCATTCACTGGTCAATCCATCCGTCTATCCATTCACTGGTCAATCCATCCGTCTATCCATTCACTGGTCAATCCATTATCTATCTATCTATCTATCTATCTATCTATCTATCTATCATTATCTATCTATCTATCTATCTATCTATCTATCCCGTATATCCGTCGATCCCGCGATCTGCGAGTCAGCAGCCGAGTACCTTAGCCACTAGACCACCGCGGCGGGGCATTTATCTCATAGAGTTTCCCAAAATTAACTAGAGGGCACTGTGGCGCTGCGATCGTTCAGCGACCATGGGAATGATGGGTAGTACACACATTTGCCTAGTCTTCGTACTTGCGGGTGGCGAATCGTACTTGCGGCTCCGTTTATTGCTGGTTACGGCTTTGTTTTGAAGGAAAGAACTAACCCTTTTGAACTTGGTGACTCGACTCAAAATGATAAGCCTGAAAGAATAAGGTTGTGAAGCGGAAACGCTGAAAATTTGATAATTTATTTTTGTGAAAAAACAGCTCTAAGCCACACGAACACACACGGAGCCAGAAGCAGGCCAAAAGTAGGAAAATTATACAAATGTGTGTACTACCCATCATTCCCATGCTCGCTGAAGCGCCGTGCGTTGCAGCCCCCATAGACACTAGCGCCAGAGTTCCCTCTAGTGTATAGTAGGAAACTCTATGATTAATCCATCCGTTCATGCATCCACCCGCCCGTTCATTTTTCCACCCACCCGCCCGCCTGCGTGTTTGTCTGTCCAATCCGTCCATCCATTACGTTGGTCCTTATGTGAAAACAGAACATGACCAACTTCAGAAAAATAGAGAATTGCATGCTAAATATGGCTAGTTAAGCAATGTTGCGCAAACTACCATACTACTTCACCCTCTGTAAACATGACGTACTTCCTGGGACAATGCGTCTTAATTAGAGCCTGAAGTGAATATACTTAACAATCACCACAAGGAATACAGAAGAAGTATTTTAGCTCCAGCAGTTGAGACCGGCGGACAGAACCTTCACATATGCACACACAATGGCAACGGGTGAAGCTCCCCGACATACGGTATGGCTTGCTCCATAAAGGCTGGCTACAGGTGTCTGACCGACGTTACTCGAACCGAATGCGACAACGCACTCCCAGAAAGCAGCTATGACGCATGCAAACATCTCCGCAACCAAACTGGTCGGCATGTTCTTTTCCCCGTGTACGAGCATAGGCTAGCCAATGTTAGCTATACACGCTAGAGGGCACCACACGAACAACAATCATCTCACAAACCAGACCCGCGCCGCGCAGTACAGATTGACACGAGCAGTTGTCCAGCGCTGAAGGGCCGGCAGCTTATACGCTGAACGCGCATGGAATGACGAATGAACCAGAAATACTCCTACGATGGGTGACTGAGTTGCAGCCGCCAGGGCCAAGTGCCGAAACCATTCGTTTGCTATATCCCCTCCCCTCACCGTTGCGTCTGTAATGACGTGCGTTGTACTTCTTACTTACTTACGCTGTATACTTAGTTTCTCTCGCTTTCAGAAAACCATTTCTCGTGTCCATCCACCATCGTGCCTCCCGTAGCAGCGCTTCAGTGTTTCTTCGCTGCTTCTTTCGCCTGTTTTCAGGGCAACTAATAAGCCGTGACTGCAGTACGCAATGCGCTAACACGTTTTTTGCCGATCGTGCGCAGGCCGTGCAGACTACGTCACGCACGCTACAACTACATAGAGAAGGGGTTGCGAGAAAAGAGCGAAAAGGGTTCTACCACTGGAGACTGGCAGGACGTGCGCAGGAAGCCAACCGAATAAGTCAAAGTTATTCAATTTGCGGGGCGCTAACGTTGTTCTAAAGCTCCTGGAGTCTACAGTGCAGGAACTGAGGTGGTAAATGTCTACGGCGGGTGCGTATACGCTTCGTCGGTGCGATCGGCAGGCTGTCTGAGAATAGTGGCGAAGAAATTTTGATCGGGAAGGACCAGCAGGTCGCGGGGAAGTAGCGAGTCGTTGAACTCCAGATGTTGAAAGCTATAGTCTCCCTACCATTTTCTTTTGCTATTTTTCTATAGTATACAGTCGCTTCCGCGCGAGTATATTCTGAAATCGAAGCTGCACTTTCAAAGCGACACGTGCGCTGAATTTCAAGAGAACAGACTCCTTTCGTATCGATGGCTACGTGATCTCGGACTCACGGAACAGTAGTCATACTTGAAGAAAACTCATTTCTCTGCCTCAACCATTGAAAGCTGTCTGCACTTAACATGGCTTTGTGCTGCCTCCACTATCAGAGGCACTGGACACTTTCTGCATCTCTTGTAGTTTCGAAGCGCCTCTGGGATCGGTACACCAAGCAGCCACTGGCGTGTGCAAGGCTCCCTTTTAAGGGAAAGAGGGAAATATTCGTTGCAGTACACCCACTACCTCCCCATTTACTAAATTTTTGAGGCAGACTTTGCACTGCCCTCCTCTGTAATGTGACTTGAGATATACTCGCGGACAACGTTTCTTGGCAACGAATGGAAACCTAGGGAGCAAACTGGGCATATGCCACTGCTGAACAATGTAGTCCCACAATTGCGTCCGTAATTTACACGTGAAAATCATGAAAAGCAACATTGGTTCATTTATTACGGGATGTTGTTTATGCTATGGACTTACAAAGAGGGTTCAGTTTAAATTGAGAACGACACAACGAGCGATGGAAAAGAAAATGATAGGTGTAATTTTAAGAGACAAGAAGAGAGCAGAGTGGATCATAGAACAAACCGGGATTAAGGATATCATAGCTGAAATGAAGAAGAGGAAATTGACATGCGCCAGGCATGCAGCACGTAGGCAGGATAACCGCTGGTCATTAAAGGTAACTGACTGGATTCCCAGAGAAGGTAAGCGGGTTAGGGGGAGACAGAAAGTTAAGTGGGCAGCAGCAAGCACCGGACCGAGTTGACTGGCGGAACATAGGAGAGGCCTTTGACCTGCAGTGAGCGTAGTGAGGCTGATAATGATGATGTTGTTTATAAGGAGGCGCCGATGACATATTCATAATTATTTTACAATACTTTCGTAGAAAACCAAGCAGACCTCAGGTTCTGACACTCAGGCTTCTTCAGGTCAGAGCGTACTCTAATCCCGCACTAATGAACAAAATTTTATCCCGAAATACAGCCAACTAATACATGTTCTTACTGTCACAATATAGCTACCTTGGATCATATGTTCTGGCAGTGCCTCACATTAGTGCCTCACACTACTTGGCGGAGGAGATAGCTCCACCCCTGTATCGTTGCCTTCATTGCCAAGAAAAGTTGTCCGCGAGTATATCAGTCATCTCCTTGTGCCCCCTCACCCGCGAAGCATCCCTGATGGCGTCATCATGTGACGTCACGTTGCGGAAGCCACAACAAGGTGACGAAAGCTTGGCTATACTTGACGTCATTTTATCATTACGTTATGGGACGCTGTAGTGACGTTACAATGACGTCAAGACGCTGGCGACCTGTGACGGAATGATGTCAGGTTGGCGTCCACACATGATGATTTTTTTTCATCGCTTTTGCTAACACCGAGAGAAATTTTTGGCGTTTGATGGGTTGTTTAGGGGGTTCACCTTGACAAACGAACGTACGTGAATGGAAGGCGAATTTATCAGACCCGGACCCACAGAATCGGTGCGGCCTGATAGGAGGAGCTGGAGAGATGGTCCTGGCCTACTACAGCAACATAAAATAAGCAGGTCGCCAATCTGCGGCGCCCACAGAGCTTGCTCTCGATAAAAACTTACACTGCTCCTTCTTTTCGTCTCCCATCTAGCCGTATACACTTTTTACCACACGCCAACGAAACCCGATGCTAAGCGAAACATCTACACTCCATAGCGGCGCTGTATACATAAAGCCGCTGCCTGCCGCATCCGACGCCGTTGGCACATCGCAATTCGCGGCGCGTCATCCCAAAGCGATACTTCATCGTTAACGTATGGAGCATAAACATTTCGTGAGACCGCATCCAAAACACGCTCTGCACATCACCAAGCGTACGAGTATCCGTCCAGACTCGAGGATGGCAAGCACCACGGATCCCGTTTTCCACGCTCTCCATATTAATGCGACGCGCTGGAGGCCACTTCGCACTTGCATGCGGCTTCGCACCCTCGGCTGGCGCCTTAAGACGATGCGCCTTCCCTAGAGTATCGATTTCGCCTACATGAATGGAAACGAGCCATGAATGATAGCGCGATAAGGTAGCACTGTCGTGTATATATATATATATATATATATATATATATATATATATATATATATATATATATATATATATATATATATATATATATATATATATATATATATATATATATATAGTGTCTTACGGACTCACTGTAAGATGATTCGAAGACGAAAGACATAATTTTCTTTCTCTCAGCTGATGTAACGATGCTGCCCGCCATCCTTCGAATGCTTTCTGAACCTAACGCGGTGTTTTCACTGCCTCAAAGATTGGAGGCACCTTTTTTTTTTTTTGCCTTGCCTGCGTGATCCGCCTACCTTTGATCAATCTGTGACATCATAGAAGGACGTCATCTTGATGTCATGACGACGTAAAAGGTTATAGAGATCTGTGCCGTCATCGTGACGTCATACGGTGGCGTCATCTCCGCGATCATTTTTTTTTCTTGCGTCACTTTGATTTTATCGCGATCGTGCAGATTTTTTTTTCTGCGTCGCTAATGGTGGAAGCTTGCGTACAGTGCGATATCAGTGCACGTCAAACAGCACCAGATGGTCGGTATTTCCGGAGCTCTCCACTACGCGGCGTCTCTCGTAATCATATTGAGCTTTTGGAACGTAAAAAAGCCCGTATATTCTTATTTTTGGCGTTACTTGTTCCCGGAACTGCGCTACGCGAGACGGTCCGACGGACAAATTAGCCACTTGATGAGACATCTAAGGCTATCGAACTGTGCAGACGTGCTACAATGGTCCAGCAGTAAGGAAGCAATGATAGCTTGAGGGCGCGTCAGCGTCTCGATTTCAAGATCACGCAGTCGGGCCCATTATGCAGGGCCTTCGCATGCTTAGCCTCGCTTCTCTGTGTACATCTAAACGATGCTGTATGGAAAAGAACGTCTGTGCATACGTAACCTCGGTCATTTAAAACTCTCATAGAATGCGCGCCTTCTGCAAGTGCCCTTGAGCAGTAAGTGCCCACAATGTCCTTACTTATAATATCACGACACCAGCATAGCACTCTGTGAACAACGACGCAACGCTAATCTCGCCAGTTCTACTTCTAGGCAACAGCTCTGTAAAACGGCCATATATCCGCAAATAGCGATAAAATCCGCACTAAGAAAACGGAGTAAAAAAAAAGGCAGATCCCACGTGCAGTGGGAATCGATGATATGCGAAGCACGAATGAGAAATGTTTATATGCCACTTTAAATTCAGCACAACGTTACGAGGTGAAGGTAAATGATGCCGCACATGACTTCCGTTTCATGATTATCATGTTTGGATGTGTCGTTCACCTTCGTCATCTATTCACGTCACGTGATACCGAATTTACTATAAGTGGAGCCAGCGAAACGACCGCGAACGTGATATAAGCGTGGTAGGTTGTCATGTTCTTACATGACACGTGTGTCAGAATCATGTTTGCACCAGTCATATATTTCGTCATCCATTGACGTCACGTAACACCAAATTTAGCATATGTGGAGCTAGAAAAAAATGGCAGCATATCCACGTAGTGAATGATGGAGAGTGGGGCGAAGCATCCGTCCGTCCATTCGTTCTTGTTTCCGTCCGTCCATGCGTGCGTCTGTGTGGGCGCCCGTACGTCCATCCGCCCATCCGTGCGTGCGTCTGTTCGTGCGCCCATACGTCCATCTGTGCATCCGTCCATGCATTCATCCATGCATCCGCTCCTGCGTCCACCCATGCGTCCATCCATCCGTGCAGCCATCTGTGCGTTCGTCCATGCATCTGTCTGTGTGTCCGTTCTTCCATCCAGTCAACACTTCAAGTACCACCATCTCGCATCTTTTGATTTATTGATTGATTGATTAAAACTTTATTTTTGTCCTGAGAAGACGCAGGGGAGACCCCGCGCCACCCGGCTAATCCCACGTTGGGACCGTCAAGCCCAACTTGGCGGCCCGTTCACGGACACTCTGGACGGCCAGGGTTTGCTCCTTAAGTTCGGGGCTGCGTAAGAGCGCAGCCCACCTGTCCTCGCTGAGGGCGGGGCCGATGGCTTCACATTCCCACAACACATGATTGAATGTGGCTAACAGTCCATAAGCGGGGCAATCCACACTTGGATACCGTTCAGGCATGAAGAACCGCAGGGTTAGGATACGCACTGGTGTGATGGTTAAGGACGTTCGTCACTATGCTTGTCGATAGCGGACGAGAAAGGATTAACATCAACAATTGATGCGAACAAAAGAAGCTTTATATTGCACACTAGAGAGGAAATGGCAGGTGAAAATAAAACTATATATCCAACCCTACACGCCAAGCATCACGCCACCTGCACGAGAGTCAGACCTCTATTATGCGGAGAGCTCACGGCTACGCTTACTCAGTGTCCAGCGCGTATAGTTCTCGGTTCGCAAGCAGAAACCGCTGCCTCACAGTTTGGGTCCCCGTCGTCCCGACATGATGCGGTCGTCGGCGTGCGCGAGGGCAAAGGTGGCACGGCTGGAACGGCTGACGGCACACGGGTGCGCTACCGTGTGCAGCGCCGTTTAGTCGGACGTCGCGGCCAACCCAGCAGTCAGGGTCGCAACTCCTGAGGTCCAGGGTCAGGCAACGGCTCACGAGGACCACGCCCGGTAGGCCTCGCCCACGAACCTGCTCCCGGCCACTGCACCCAGGCAGGAGCCGTTCAGCAGGCCCCGTCCTTGGACCTTGTACAGGCCGACGGACTCGACCTCGATCGGACACACCGGAGCTCGACCTGGCCGACACGTACGGGTCCCACGTCCGGCTCAGGAACGCTGCCAGTAACTCGTCCTCTCGAGCAGCGCACCGCTTCGTCTGCCTTCGTGGCCTCAACCCTCGAGCTCTTTTCCGCACGTTCCTTCTTCTTCTCCTCTTCTTTTTCATTTCTTGTTATCGCCTTCGTGCCACCTGCCCTCCGCTCGTCTTCTTCAGTTTTGGTTTGACGTTCCTCGGCGCTTTTAAGTCCTTTTAGCCACAAATCGTACCTAAACACAGCACTTTTGTGTCCTTTCCTTACAACTGGCTTGCAATAGTCTTAAGGTGACTGCCTGCGCCCTGCACAAGGCCGGGTGTGGGAGAGGGAATACCCTTCTTGACAGATAGAAGTGCTTTGTTATTTCGTTGAACGTAAGTAAGGGTTCCCAGCGAGGCAGAGGGACTGTGGAGGCAGCGCGGTCAGTGAGTCCTCGCGCGGCCTCGTGAGCGCCTTCGTTCTGGTTAGAGGTAGAGCCCTCAATCGACCCCAGGTGAGCGGGAAACCAAGTGAGAGAATGGGGCGTGATACTCTTGACGCTTTGGAGAATGCGGAGGGCCTGAGGGGCTACCATCCCGCTTTCGTAGGCTTTGATAGCCGCCTTGGAGTCGCTGTATATTGACTCTCTGCGACTATCTAGCATAGCCAGCGCGATTGCAACCTGTTCGGCTATCACGGGCTTCGATGTGCGTACTGTGGCGGAGCAAGTGAGCCTGGAATTTGAGTCGACGATGGAAACAGCGAATGCCTCTTGTTGGACATATGGCGCAGCATTCACAAAGCTTGCATCAGTAAGGTTGCTACGGACGTGCTCGAGCAGAGCTCTACCCCAGGCCCTACGCCGATCGACGTTGTGCGCAGGGTGCATATTGCGGGGAATGGGTGCGATGCGCAGCTGAGACCTGATGTTTCTGGGAATCTGCAAGGAATCGGGGCACTGGTCAATAGAGTTGAGGCCCAAATCATCGAGTATCTTGCGGCCCGATTTGGTTCCGGAAAGCCTGAGCAGCTGTGAGCGCTCTTGCGCCTCGATTATCTCTTCGGGTGTATTGTGAACACCGAGCTTGAAAAGGTTTTCAGTGCCAGTGCTTACAGGCAAGCCGAGCGCGAGCTTGAAAACCTTTCTTATGAGGGAATTGAGCTTACTTCTTTCTGCAACATGCCAATTATACATGGCCGCCGAGTACGAAAGGTGGCAGAGCACAAACGCATGTATGATGCGGATGAGATTGTCTTCCTTGATTCCGCGGTGTCTGTTGGTGATCCTCCGGATGAGGCCGAGAGCACTTTCCGTCTTGGTAGTGATCTGTCTCAGTGCAGCTCCGTTAGCGCCGTTGGACTCGATATACATTCCCAATTTTCGGAGCGAATCCACTCTTGGCACTGGGGACCCGTCACTAGTGAAAAGCCGTATTTCACTTTGAGACGCAGGTTTCCAGTCACGGTGGCCGCCGCCTCGGAGTCTTTTCTTGTAGAGCAGAAGTTCGTATTTCGATGGTGAGCACTTGAGACCGGTGGGACGGAGGAAACGTTCGGTCACGTCGATTGCGTGCTGCATGGCTTCCTCAACTTGACCGTCGCTCCCGCCGCTGCACCAGATGGTTATATCATCTGCGTAGATGGCATGATTGATTCCTTGAATCTTCGCGAGTTCCTTGGAGAGCCCGATCATCACGACGTTAAATAGTGTTGGTGAAATAACTGAGCCCTGAGGCGTGCCGCGTGAACCGAGGTTGATCTCTCGTGAGAAGTACCCTTCGATCTTGAGCTTGGTAGTTCTCTGGTAAAGAAAGGATCTCACGAAGTCGTAGACCCTCTTCCCTAGCCCTAATCTCGCATCTTTTCATCATATATTCCGCATATAGAAGCACCGCCATCCAGCGGACATTCCAAGGACTAAACGAGAGGTAGCACACGCACACTTTCTTACGGCTTGCGCTTCGTGTCTACTTCCCACCTTTAACCACCTCGAGTTCATGGTATATACTAGTTTACTGTATTCATGGCACTGCGGCCCAACGCTCGCTAAACCTTTCTAAAACCAAGGAGGTTACGCCCAGCGAGTATGACGTAGCAACCCTTCTTGTCAGATTGTGCTCAATGTACATGCCAATGGCTGCTGAGGGGGAATGAGAGACAGGAGAATTCGGCTTTTAGTTAACGCGCACGCTGCGAATTTTTTATTGTTCAACAACGCACAGAAGAAATCTCCCACTGGCACCATTTTGGAGGTCAAAATGGAAGACTGGTTACACACTACTACTACGACTACGAGGGACGAACGGGTGCCACTATTATGGAGCTTCGCCCCTAAAAACAACCCTTCTGGTATTTATCACCCTTCTGGTAGAATCATAAGTGATCCTCTTACTATCAGAGGCCCACGGGACGGCCTAGTGCTCTCCCATAGTAGAGTACCAAGTACTCTAAATCGTTAAACATTTTTTCTGAACAAAAAAAATTGCCCGCAGCTTCCCTCGGGGGAACACTGAGGAGGATGCGGAGCATATAATTGGTTAACGGGGTGTTAAAGTGCGACTTACTTGGGTCGATGGCTAAATCGGTTAACGTGGTTGTGAAATGGGGTGTTAAATTGCGACTTACTTGGGTCGATGGCTAAATTGGTTAACGTGGTTGTAGGAGGGGGTGTTAAATGAGTGAACACGTACACACGTATGCGAAAGGGCGGCGCTGGTCGAAGGGACGTCGATCATTGTGTTCGTGGATTCGTTGGAATTCATTTCACCGCGACCTTGGACGTCGACGCGCCGTACAAACCAACCGACGAGCGGCAACTGAGCGAGCGAGCGCCGACCTTGAGTATATATACAGCTCGACGGCGCATGCACTGTCAGCTGTTGAATGTTCTCGAAGCGCGACGCCACATGCGCGTCCACTGGAGAATCAGGAGAATTGTAGATGTCGAACGCGGTGTGTAGAGGAGGAAGGGTGCACAGATGGAGGAGGAGTGAAGCACGCGCGGTGTGTAGAGGAGGAAGGGATGCACAGATGGTGGAAGAGTGGGCGACGGCGCGACGGCGCATGCGCGCGCGTCAGCTGTCGAATGTTCGAGAAGCGGTGCGGAAGGCGCGGACGGCGCACTACAAGGCGCGAGTATAAGATGCTCCGCATCTAAAACAGCCACGAGCGCATCATGAAAGGTCCAATATACTCCGACGTAGTGTTGACGCGCGCACACACTGCGCACAGCGACGCTACGATAGCGAAACGCGAACACTCTATAGACTGACGCCAGCGCGACCGGCGTCCGTCGGGGCGGCCCGACGGCAACCGGCGCGAAATGCTACAAGCGGCATTTCGCGCCGACTCGTTACCCAGACAACACTGCGTCTGCCTCTTTTTTGTGACGGAGGGACGCCGGACGCGCTGAAACGCGCTTGCGTCAATGCAAAGCAACGCGGCGCACCCCCGCGAGTATATGGCAGGACCGGCGCCTGGTGGGGCAACGCCAACTTTACGCGACGAAATGAAAGCCGATGAGCACGCGCACCGCGTCACGTCGAAATGTTTTGGCGCGTTGACTGTCACATGTAGTCATGTTCTCGCATGAGACGCATCTCATGATTATCATGTTTGCACCAGTCACATACCGTCGTCATCCATTGGCGTCACGTAATACCAAATTTGGCATATGTGAAGCTCGCGAAACGGCCGCGAGCACATCATCAGTGTGGCATGTAGTCATGTTGTTACATGACACGCATGTCACGATTATCATGTTTGGATGTGTCGTTTACCTATGTCGTTCGTTCGCGCCGCGTAATACCGAGCTTGGTACATGTGAAACTAGCGAAACGGCCGCGTGCGCATCATGAGCGTAGCATGTAGTCATGTTGTTACATGACACGCATCTCATGATTATCATGTTTGCAGCAGTCATATACCATTGTCATCCATTCACGTGCTGCAATACTAAATTTGGTAGACGTGACGCTAGCGGAATGGCTGCGAGCGCATCATGAACGTGGCATGTAGTCATGTTGTAACATGACACGCATGTTTTGATATTCATTTTAGGGTCTGTCGCTTGTGTTCGCCATGCAATCATGTCATGCCATACCATTTTTGCAACATGTCATGTGAACGAAACCACCGCAAGAGCTGCGGGATCATGGAACATAAATCATGACATTGATGACATACTAGTCATGACTTTCCTGTTATGGCTAGTCAAATATATTCTTTATACAATCATGTTATGCCATACCAAGTTTGGTATCAATACCATTATTGAAACGGCCAGGAGAGCTAAAGGTCTTAGGTGGCTAGATATATAGATACGCTCAAAGTCGCCGAAGTTCGCTAAGAAATGCTTAGCATTCAAAACTGGTGAACGATAACTATGAACGATAACTGGTGAACGATAACATAACTATGGGAGAGGACTAGGCGTTGTTTCGAAAGAATGGTTAATGATATAAGGTACTCGGTACTCTACTAGGGGGGGTTAGAAATGTGGGTAACGATTTAGAGTACCAGGTACTCTACTATGGGAGAGCATAAGCCGTCCCGTGGGCCTCACATTTGACGAGAATGCAGAGTTTTGGAGTGTTTAGAAAAAATGTCTAACGATTTTGAGTACTTAGTACTCAACTATGGGAGAGCAGTAAGCCGTCCCAACAAAGAAGTATATGGAAGAGTACCCGTGATCTTTACAATGATTGGAACAATAATGAAGCGCGATGTGTGTTGACGATGGCTCTCAATAAATTCGGCCGTCAAAATAGCACCGGTGGCATGCGTACTTTTATGCCCAGTTTTTCAATAATTGATGTTTTTTTCAATCATGGCTTTGAGCAATATCAATCTTTTGCAATATTGCAATATGACCTTTTAGCAAGGTAACGTATTGGTTAATTCCCAGTGTCCTATTTTATTGTTGTAAGTTATGAACACATGCGTGAAGAAACGAAACTTGCGCGATGCTAAGCACATGTTTGAAAGCCATTTGTAGGAAGGAAACGGACGGGAGCATTGCACAATGCTATAGAAAACATTTCAGCAGATCCTTTATACTACGAGAATCCGCCTCCTGCACGACGTCTCGGTGCATGCACCTTTCCCTAACGGAAAAGTCGCGAGACGATTCCTGTTCTCGGAGGCCTTCGTTCTAGCAATGCCAGTCAGTCCGTCCGCCCGCCCGCCCGCCCGTCCGTCTATCCGTGTGTCCGTCCGTCTGTCCGTCCATCCGTCCGTCTAATCCCACATACATACATACATACATGCATACATACATACATACATACATACATACATACATACATACATACATACATACATACATACATACATACATACATACATACATACATACATACATACATACATACATACATACATACATACATACATACATACATACATACATTACATACATACATACATACATACATACATACATACATACATACATACATACATACATACATGCATGCATGCATGCATACATACATACATACATACATACATACATACATACATACATACATACATACATACATACATACATACATACATACATACATACATACATACATACATTACATACATACATACATACCCTACAAGAAAACGTCACTGCAAATCAGAGCACGTAGTACGCAAATCAATGCAACGCCTTCGGTTGCATGAAGGAATTTCCATGAGGAAAGTGTGTCGGTATTTCATTTCAGCGCCTAGCGTGCCACGCAGCACAAAGAAAGAGTAAGGCACGACGAATGCGAGTGCCAACCTCTAACGTGTTTATGTCCAGTAGCGTGACGCTCGCATCTTTACGGGCAGAAGTAACAACCGGCAAATAAACGGTGTCACAATTTTATAGTTTGCAGTCGATGTCTCTTTTCGTTCTTTTGGGGTTATCGTTGTGCGTATGTTACGAATGCAGTTGCGCAAGATCTTTACTCGTATATAAGAGTCTGACGTCTGCGAAAATTAATCCACTGAAGTTGGCGCTTGCCGATAGTTTTAGCGCGAGAACAGAACGACGGCACAGATACAAGAAGGACACGAGCGCTCGTGTCGTTCGTGTCTTTGTTGTCTCTGTGTCGTCGTTCTGTTCTCGCGCTATAACTATCGTCATGTCATACCAACTAGCCCAAACTCCCACGCTTCTAAGCGGCGCTTGCGTTTGTCGTGAAGTGATTGATTGATTGATTGATTTGTGGGGTTTAACGTCCCAAAACCACTATTTGATTATGAGAGACGCCGTAGTGGAGTTCTCCGGAAATTTTGACCACCTGGGGTTCTTTAACGTGCACCCAAATCTGAGCACACGGGCCTACAACATTTCCGCCTCCATCGGAAATGCAGCCGCCGCAGCCGGGAATCGAACCCGCGACCTGCGGGTCAGCAGCCGAGTACCTTAGCCACTAGACCACCGCGACGGGGCGTTTGTCGTGAAGTGTTCGTAGTATTTATTATAACGTAAAGTAACCGAACCTAACCTACCGTAACGTAGCCTTGTATAAAAGAAAAACTACGAACAGGGTACACGTGCAACCGCTGAAGGACACAATCGTGATCGTCAAGAATAACCGCACTTGTCAAGCTTCCTTATAGGATGACGAACTGTCTTCCACTAATTATTCCTGATGTGACGTAATCAACCGCGCGATTAATCCAGTGAACTTGCCATTTCCTTCTTCTGTTGCATTTGCTTCAGTGCGTCGCCTGCCTAACGATGGATTTGGTTACGCGTATCCGACTAGAAAATGCCCTTTGTTTTTTCAATGCGTACAAATGGTTTCAAAAGACAGAAGACAAGACAGGAAAGAATGCACACTTGATTAGCGCGTGGTAACCCGACCCGCGCAAGAAGAGTGGAGAGAAAAAAAAAAGACCACCATTGATGTACGGGTCTCCTACAGCAATATCAACGAGCATCGTCTATGCTAATGTCACAATCGTACCTGTTGATCATTTTGCACAAGTAACGCGTGGCTGTCCATTCTTAGTATTAAAGGGGTCGTGGCTACTTTACGACGACAATGCGGCACCATCGGCAGCCACATGCGCTAACTGTATCATGAGCCCGAGTGGACCTGCATAGACGCTTTGCCTATCGAGGAACGCGGAACTCTATGGCATATCGAGCACGCGCAAGAGGCGCTCATCAGCGTCTGCCGTACGCGATCCGCGTCCCACAAGGACGCTGTTTAATATGACGTCAGAGTTCAAGTTAGCGCCGATTGCTCATGACAAAGACGCTGATGAGTGTCCCGGTTGCCCGCACTCGCAAGTACCGAAGAGTTCCGCGTTCCTCGATAGACAAAGCATTACTTATAATGACGTCACCTAGTTAGTGCGTGTGGACGCCGGTGGCTTTGCATTGTCGCTTTAGAGCGAGCGTTTCACGACCCCTTTAATGCAGGAAGAATTCGATGAACGTTTCAATACTGTCGTGGTCCGTGATTCATTTGCCTACGTAAACAAAAGCCTTCTCCTTCTTGTTCTTCTTGTTTCAGACAAGTGCATTGATTCATCCCCCCTTCACCGACATATCTCTGCTTTTAACGAGTTTTTGCATGGCCTCAAAGATTGGAGGTGTTGCAAGATTTTTACCATTCCTTTTGTTTTTTTTTTTTTTTGCACTGCCTCCCAGATTGGCCCGCGTGTGACGAAGCAACCAAGTCGTGCGACCTTGTAATCGTTTTACGTCACATTATAAGACGTCACAATCCCCCACGGTGGTGCAGCGTTAAAAGTGCTCGCCTGCTGACCCGAGGGTCATTGGTTCGATTTCCGCTGCGGCAGTTAGATTTCGACGGAGACGCATTGATGAAGGCTCGTGTACTACGCGATGTAAGTGGCGGTGAAAGGGCACCTGTCGGACAAACGTTTCCAAAACGTTCAAACTACGACACCTCTGATAATCATATCGTGGTTCTGGGGGCGTAATATTTCAGTTGCTATTGCAAGACGTTAACGTCACAATGACATCATAATGACATGGCCAATTCTGAAGGCCTGTCACGTCATGATGACGTCATCACCGGATCGTGTTGACACCTTCACTAAGTTATCGCGTTAGATGACGCATCTAGGCTATCGCCTAAATAGCTTACCGGCGATAACAATTTGCCGATAGCCTGACACGTTCCGCACTTCGTCCTCTTAACGGCCCTGATAGGATTACAGGCGGCAATATTTCAATGGCTTTCCGGAGATAGACTAGGCGGTCGATCCACCTCCCTGACAACCGATTCGAGATGAGGTCTCGGCCCCGTGTTGTAAAACAGTTTATATTGAGACGAGGAAAGTTGTTAACTATCACGACAAACATTCGCTCAATGCCTGTGTAGCTAATTACTCAAGTTCATTAGCATCACCTCTCCTATATGGAAGGGGGTGGGCAAAGCTAAACACAGTGGGTAAATATTTCGAGGTAAACGAGTCACTTTGCGCACTTTATCCCAAGTTAAGTTCTGAAAACAGATTATAGTTTTACTGTCATCGAGTGTGGAAATAGACGCAACGAAAGATAAACTAAATGACGCACCTTTCAAGTAAATACGCAACAATCTGTTTATTTTTTTTTTCTGGTGTACAGGTAGACAGAATTATAAGATATAGAAAATAGGCTATTGATGGCTTCTTCTCGGCAGTGCCAAGGGAATAGACTCAATGAATACGCACTACACTCTACTGCTCTTTAAGGGAAAAAAAAAAGACGAAGAAAAACAAACAAAGAAAAAGAATCCTTCAAGTTTCGACCCCGAGAAAAAAAAATACTTTGGGACATTTGCAGCGACAGCGTTTATCTGTGCTCAGCAAGAGTTCTTAATAGAAAAAAAAGGAAAAGGGACAACGATTATCGATTTCTTCGCTCCCTGATAGCCGATGAAGACAAAAAAACGAAAAAAAAAGTGAGAAACTACGGGACTTGACAGTGTAAGTGGAATAATTGACAACGAACCTGAAACTACCTCGCTTCGCCGAGAATGGCCAAACGAAGCTGAAGTAAAGCGAAAACAAAAACAAAATCGAACAAGCGCTACGGGTAACATCGAACATCATTAAAGAGCGGATACGGACAGGATTCCTTTCCGCGTCGCAAAATGTGTCCGCGTGCGCTAAAATGAGCCCCCCTCCGCCCGACTGCAGAAGCTGCCTTCTCTCCCTCCTTCGAGTTTCTGTCTCGCTGTGCCCAATGACGTAGAAGACGGGGTGAAAAAACCTCCGCATCCCCCTAATGGATGCTTTCGTGGAGCGCCATATCGCGAACGGCAAGCGCGTTATAAGAGAGCAAACTGCCGGTCCGATGGATTTGATCGACTGCCGATATAGCTCACAGCATTTGTCAAGCAACCGACCTCCTCTGCTCTTCCTATTACGCGCTTTCCCACTCATTCCACTCTCTCCGTGGCACACCCGAACTACACGATGTTCGGGAATAATAGTACACGGCCTTACTTTTTTTTTATCGCCCATTCTCGATAGCACCTGATATTGGAGACCTGTGGAGAGAACACAGCATCCAAGGCCGTGGAGATTGCGAAGCGCGCGTGCCCCAAATCACTCACTGTTGTCCTTGCGTTGTTTGCTATCCCTGAGCAACTATACATTGAAGTGGGCAGCATACATGTTGGAGCAGTCTTTACGTGCGCTCGTATACGTGAAGCTGTATTCCCGTGACGAAGGTCATCACGGAATAATCAGTCACGTGACATACGCGACGCGATTCGTTTCTTTCCTCCGCGAGCATTCGCACGACAGGAAAGACTTTACGCTATAAGCTCGCATTTCGGCATTGCTCTCCGAGGATGCCAACTGTGATTTGGGCCTGCGTCGTATTAAGAATCGCTCCACGTGAGCTGAAGCCCGGGAACGCGGAAATGGTTAGAGTATGGTGACGTAGCACGCAATCAGCCGTCCCGAGTAGCAGTTTTTTTCCCCCGTCATATGAATACAACTTAACTAGAGGACGCGTTAGAGGCTGAGTTAGTGCTAATAAAGAGAGAGAATGGAGAAATTCAATCCCGAACGGAATACCGGAAGAGAGTCGGGTAGCTTGAGAGCTTCACTTCGATTTGCATCGCTTAACTAGCATGTGAAACGCAGGTGGACATCTGCTATGATTTATACATTAGGCTGAGATTAAGGCGATTTTGGTCGACTTCAGCCGTTCTTTAGCTCACTTAACTAATGATTGTGGTTTGTTCAGTAGCTGTAGACAACATTCAGGTAACATTAAAAAGTAAACATTCATCAGTCATAACCAGTGTTAGTATGGAATGCTAGACGACGTACACCAGAGGGCCGGATGGCGCCCGCTTTGCGGAAGTAGTCACACACTTTATTTCTGCACGGACTGTTTCTTACAACGTCACGAACGCACACACACACACACACACACACACACACACACACACACACACACACACACACACACACACACACGCACGCACGCACGCACGCACGCACGCACGCACGCACGCACGCACGTTTCCCCCTAGAACCAAGGAAGGCTTGAATCTTCCTCGGTTGGACCAGGAAGGCTTATCTCTTTGTTAGAGAAAGGGAGAGATATAAGCCATACCTCAACCTCCGGTTTGTTACCCTGAGCTCCAGGTTTACGTAAAAAGGGCAGGAAAGAACAACAGGACAGAGCACGAGCTCATTGAGGAATCGACCACACAATGTGCTGCAATATGTCTACTTGTAGGCGCATAGTAGCTGAAGGGCACTACCGCAAACAATGCAGACAAGCACGCGTGACATGCGGTTATCACGCACTTAGTTGCCTGCATTGTATCTAGTTTAACCATTGCGCTAAAGCGTCTCCACATCCGCAGCTGCTTTTCTGTGCGTGTCACAGCGTACTTTAGCTCGCGCGTGCTTCGGGTTAGCCTTCTCGCGTGTTGCCCTTGTATGGACAAGCGTGTGCTGATCGAAGCACGCGAAGTGTAAAATGCGGTTGCGTGCATGAACGCACTTGATAGGGACGGCAACCATTAGGGAGTGTTTAGTAAACTAGGGCGTATAATATGTACTGGCATAACAGCAGAGCAACACGTCAAGTCCGTCACTCGACCGTGCCCTGCTTATCCTAGCCATCGATTCTTTTTCCTTGTCGAGCATCTTTTATTTCATCGTTACTTCCGAGTGAATGTGCAGGGTTCACCAGTCAGCTTTCAAGGTAATGGTTTCCTAGGCCTCTCAACCAGCCGTAGTCGTCTAGCAGTTATGGCACTTAATTCACTGCTGACTCGAAGGCCACGAGATCAAAACTATAGGTCGCGGCAGCGGGATTTTCGATCGAGGGGAAAATGGGGTCTTTAGGAGAGCTACGCAAATACGAAAGGCCAATGTGCTCCTTTTTTCTCGGTCATCGACCTTTTACCATTGTAATCACCCCAACTACACAAAGGCTTTTTTTTAGAAAATTACCATGGCTTTGTCACGCCTCGTCGTGGCCTATCAGCCTACGCATTGAGAACGAGGAACCTGTCTTCCGGGGGACGCATTGTCACTCGAAAGAAGGAGAGCTACCCCACTGCCTTACCGTATTTGCGTAGCGTAATTCCGTAACTTGCTAAGAGACCCTAATTCTAAAGGCCCGCGTACTTGAATTTTGGTGTAAAGAATCCTCATCGGGTGGTGAAAATTTCCGGAGCCTTCCAGTATGAGGTGTCCCTCACAATCGTATTGTAGTTTCTCGACGTAAAGCCTTGACGACTGTTATCGTTATGTTAGCCGAGGCCTGTTTCATCCACGACTACTGCCTATTTCAGACTGACGTTTAGGTAAATGAGAAAGTGTGGCGTTTAGTACCTGTCTACGCTAGCGATCGCTTCCTAGTGTTACTTTTAAATACGTCTTACTCTTTGATAACATCGGTTAGCAGCGATTATCCCCTGTTAAGACTTCGATACTATCTTCTTACTAATAATTGAGCTATCACCAAACGTTTTTTCAAAAAAAAAACTAAAACTTGAGGATCTTGTTTCTAAGAAGAAAAAGATATCTAAGATTTCTAAGAAATGATAGAATCGCTGACTTAATAGTGAATAATTTGTTCGCCTTCCTAACTGATTGGTTGATTGATTAATTGATTTAGTTTTCAGCACTCACCAATTCTTTATACTAGGGGGTGGTGAAGGGAAGGAGTTCTTTCGAGCACTGCGGAGGATAGCACTTGTCCTAACAAGCTGTCACTGATACGCTCAGCTAGGCGACCACAGAGACCTTGTTTGATAATTGTGAAGCACTCTGCGAGCAACTAAAGCTATAGCACACACTTAACGTGATGAGATTCCGTAACATGAGCGATGCTTGTGCGGACGATTTCAAATACGCACTGGAAATCTGTGCCGCCAAACGCGTGCCTATGCATTTCCGTGGTGTGCGCCCCATGGGTTCTTGCGACACACTCGAGCGCTCTATGTGCGTGGGTCTCACATTTCGGCATGTTTTTTGTGTGGTCCCGAGTAAATATGCTTCTCGGCGCGACCAAACCTATGGTGCCCTGCCAGCTTTCAATCACGAAACAGCCTCCGGAAACAGGAAGCTTGCCGGAGCAATATTTGTTCAGTACGGTCATCCTCGTTGTGTTGCTGTTTTAGCTTTGTCTGTTTCTGGCCAGTGTGGCTTCTTCATTTCCATCAAATCTCCCTTTCATAGTGTCACGCGTGTTTAAAAGGGTATCTAAAGGGCAAAATGCTTTTAGTTAAAGTACAATTTCACAACCCCGAAAACACCACTCTTATATACCGCGACGTGACATTTGGTAAGAATAAAATACGCGAAAAAGAAACTGCGGTTGCAGACGCCACCTTGAAATTCCCGCACCAAACACTGTGACGTCATCAATTTTCGAAGGCGTGTACTGGGTACTGCGTAGCTTCTAATTCATCAAATTGAAGTAGGCTGTAATCTGTGGGTGCTACAGAGTTGGGTTCCGAAGCATAAGAAAATTTCGTCGAGCCAATGTCGCGAAAATACAAAAAATACATTGCGGAGTTTCTTACGTCACGCTCGGAGATTACGCCGCGAGTTTAAAAATCGAACTTCAACCTTGCTTTTCTCCGAAAAATAATGAACTTATGAGAGTGAACCTTATTACACTGAAGTTTTCAGAGTGTCGTTTATCAATCTAAAACAACTCATTGTTTCTGCTTAGTGTCTCATTAAAAGCTTAATTTTCATGTATTCAAGTTTCGACCCCTAAAAACCGTTAGCAATGCTCCGCGCAAACCACGCCGCGATGCTTGTGAGTCATTTCGAGTGCTTGAGGTCATACTGTTGATAGTGTGCCTATAGGACGTGAATAGTCCAACTTATTCGAGAGCTTACGCGAGCTCCAGCGATAACGCTAGGCCCCACCGCGGTGGTCTAGTGGCTAAGGCACTCGACTGCTGACCCGCAGGTCGCGGGTTCAAATCCCGGCTGCGGCCGGCTGCATTTCCTATGGAGGCGGAAATGTTGTAGGCCCGTGTGCTCAGATTTGGGTGCACGTTAAAGAACCCCAGGTGGTCGAAATTTCCGGAGCCCTCCACTACGGCGTCTCTCATAATCATATAGTGGTTTTGGGACGTTAAACCCCACATATCAATCAGCGATAACGCTAGAAGGTTCGATCGCTGCTTTGCAAAAGACGACGGGCAGTGCCGATAGATCACACTATTGACGAACGACGCTCTGTTCGCCGCTATCCGCATGCGTCGTGCATTGCTTGAAGTATTTTCCGTGTACAAATTCACCCAAATAAATTGTTTCATCGCAAATCTGCCGACAGCTGCTTCCTTAAAAGTCAGGACCACGTGACAATATCACCTGTTCCCAAAATAATTGACGTTCTGTCCCTGCCCGCGGCATTTGTCAGCCTGCTTCTCTTCGTACGTTCTCGTCTGTATATATTTGCATATAAAATACTACTGCTACTTCAAACTACCTTGTTAAGGTGCTCGGCTTCCGACCAGAAGGTCGCAGGTTCGATCCCCGGTCGTGGCTGCCGCATTTTCGCGGAGGCGAAATGGAAGAGGCCCAAGTACTGTGCGATAGCATTGCATGTTAAAGAACAACTGTTTATTGAAATATTTGGAGCCCTCCCTCATGATCCGATTGTGGTTTTAGTACGTCAAACTCTAGGTATTATTATTATTATTATTATTATTATTATTATTATTATTATTATTATTATTATTATTATTATTATTATTATTATTATTATTATTATTATTATTATTATTATAAGACACAAGGTGTTTCAACACAAACATATTCGTTTCGTTGCTGAGCTGCGCGCTCAGTAATCGAGTGCTGTTTTGCGCACTCTTGTCACGTTTTTCAATTTTTTTTTCATTCCTCTGTCGTTACTTTTTAGCTACGATTTGTTTCTTTCGTTCTGTTGTTTTTTATGCATGTATTTGGTTGCCGGCATTTTCCCCTACAATACTTTTCGTTTTTTTTATATTATACTGTTTCTAGTATTTCACACGCTGTAAATACCGTTGAAGACAGATCGCTAAACGTTTTTTTTTTCTTTTCCCCTCAATGTGTATTCACTGTTCGTTACTTTTGTTTCTTTTAGCTTTTTGTACAACCCACTCCTGCTTATAGCTTGCCAAGCAAGCCAGCAGAAATAAACAAATAACTATAGTAGTAGTAGTAATAGTTCAGCTATCAAGAACAAAATAATAAAAGAAAAGAAAAAAATGTGTTGTAAGGTTAAAATACGTTTACAGATGCTTTAAACATTGACATTTTACTCGTGGTTATACAGACCCATCTCCTCCACAAGTTGAAAACAAATAGATCATGATGATAACGATTAGTATGATATTTATCTATTGACTTCGCTATAACGTTTAAAACGATCATTCACTGTGTTGAAGGTATTGTCACCACGGGGCTAATACGGTGGCGCGGATAGCCCATTTGTCACTGCCCGAAGTGCGTCGAAGTCCTAATCTTTCTGTGGCGCTTTTCCCACAGTAGTGCAGACGACATATATACTCCCACCAGCCTGACTACGCCTGCTGCAGGACAAAGGCTTCGCCCATGTACCGCCAGGCAACTCGGTCCTGTGCTTGCTGCTGCCACTTTATACCCCCCTGCATGGATACGCTATATATATATATATATATATATATATATATATATATATATATATATATATATATATATATATATATATATATATATATATATATATATATATATATATATATATATATATTGTTACCAACACAGGGAACGCCTCTTGGCAAAGAGCATTTATTCAGGGCGAACTTGTGCCCCAGAACTTAAGAAGACAACCTTACACACACAATGTTCCTCCCGAGCCACACGAACGTCTTCCACCTCTTCTCCTCTCACGCAGCCTTGAACTGGTCACACACCACGAGCCATTCGTCGTCTTCTTTTAGCGCGTGGTGTGGCGGCACGTGCAACTTCGGTGATTTAGAGCGTATCTATCTGTCTATCTATCTAGCCATCTATCTATCTAGCCATCTATCTAGCCATCTATCTAGCCATCTATCTAGCCATCTATCTAGCCATCTATCTATCTATCTATCTATCTATCTATCTATCTATCTATCTATCTATCTATCTATCTATCTATCTATCTATCTATCTACATACGCTTACGCTTTGGTGCTTTCGTGATCACCCCCTTAACTTGGCGTGAACTAAAATTAGCATAGGAGGGCAAGATAGTTTGACGAATATGACGCGCTGGTCAAGTCATTAATAATGTCCCAATCCCATCGCGTACGTCGTCAAACGCTTCCCGCCATACAGTGGCACATACCCAGGGGTGGGCATGTACCGCTGGTATGCGGGTATGTGCCACAGGTGATTCACACTAAGTATACCCAGCAACGACCAGAACACCCAGGGGCCATTTTAACGCGCGAGCGCTAAGAAATACCCGACATCACTAGCGTTCAACCGACGAATGCAAAGAACCAACGTGAGGGTCCCAGCTGGAATCGGACCTAAGCATTCTGCGTGGCGATGAGGCTTTTTACCACAGAGCTACGCCAGGCGCCAGGTCTCGAAACTACTATTAAAATAGAGGCACATCTTCTGAAAAGTCAAAACTGGTTGCAGCGCTGCCTACCCTGTTTTACAAACGTTACATATGTACTCCTTTGATACAGCCGTCACTCCGGGTTAACGTCAATCGTGTTTAGTTGCCATGCGCTGAAGTTGATCTATTTATGTAGCAGTGTCCAGCGCCAGCATCGGCGCTACATATCAGCTTCAAATATTGCTAACACGCATGTTCGAGTTGGCATCGTTGCGCAAGTGCGAACAAATGGTCATATAAACATCTGCTACTCTTCAGCATATGTCTGTGCGCGTAAAATTTGCATATATATTTAACGTCATTTCATGACGTGTCGTTCAATTTAAAAATAAAATGCTACTCAGTCACCTTCCTTCCACAACCTTCACATAACGTCGATTGCCAGGTACGTGGGATCTGCCGAATTTTTCGTTTGGCAGCCTTTACAAATGCAGGAAGCTGGATGCATCGTCGATATATATATATATATATATATATATATATATATATATATATATATATATATATATATATATATATATATATATATATATATATATATATTAGAATCGAAAACAGAGTGATGATTTATGGGCACTTTCACAATGAAAGCTTTGTTGGTAATCTTTAGGGACCATTGTAGTAGGAAATGCTGCAGACACATGGGGAGCAGTGGGAGCACACAAAAATGAAAAGCTGACACAGCCAAATGCATGTATTTTGTTTATGACATAAAAACAAATATTGCGATAAAGATGATTGATTGTCAGCGAGAGAACTGAAAAGATCGTACGTCTACTGGAGACGCGTTCCGCATTTCCCATGGAGACAAGTACTGTTGTGCCGTTTCGCTCAGGCTTCTGCAAAAATACGTGAATCATGTCGAACCTGTCTCCAGAGCTTTAGGAAGGCGTTCGGAGAAGGACGCTTAAAATGCGTTTCAAGTAATCTGTTTCCATTACGCTCGTCTTTGTGTCTCTTTCACGACTTCTGCGATTTTCCTCCCTGGCTGTGTATCCGTATATGTTTAACTCTCTCTCTCTCTCTCTTTCTAGTTCTCTCACTAAGAAAAACAATACTAATTCAAAGTTTGCGTATTCAATGTCTGTTTCTTTCCTATCTCTTTGTTGCATCTGTTTCCCTCGCAGTATTTCCCTCTCCCTATTTTTTTCTGTGTTCTTCTCTTTATTTCTCTCATCATTTTTTATTCTTTCTATTTAATTCTTTTTTTTATTTTCTCTGAGCTAGTTATCCCGCTCATGAGAGTTATTGCATCCCGGGCCGGACAAATAGGCTCATGTGTTTTGAGAGCGAAGTGTGACACGAAGAAGAAAATGAAAACAGCGCGCGCTGTTCATGATGATGATGATGACGATGACGACCACAATAATAATAATAATAATAATAATAATAATAATAATAGTTCTTCATGGTGTAAGCTCTACGGGACGTGTTTCCTTTCCTGTTGTATCTTCATATTTGTTTCCTTCTTCGTATCACCCACCCCTGCCTAAGGCCTCATGTGTGAGGCTGGCAGTACTTCTGAAATAAATAAATTAATGAATAATAATGATGATGATGATGATGATGATGATCACAGTTTTCGTTCGCGACTACCATGGTTTTTTTCCCGAAAATAAGGAGCCCTGCTGTTAAAAGCATGCCCATAAGGCGCAATGCTGCCACAAGGAATAGCGGCACAAGTCTTCGCTACTGCGAAGTCTGCTAACCCAACATTACGCTAACGCGTGTTCAGCACTATACGGGACACGCTAGAGCTCTCTTTAACGCCGCTAGGAAAGGCGCAGCGGCGCACAGCTTCTCCGGCAACATCGTTGGAACTTAAAAGTGGCGGCCACTTTGTAGCTTTCGCAACAGCGCGAATAGCTATGCGAAGATGGCGGCGGAGAGCACACGATACGAGTCAGATTCTTACGTGCAGGAATTCCAGAGGCCCGTATGCCATGGTTATGATCGAGGTATTGTACGCTAAAACCGTGCACCGTTTGACCGGCGGGAGAGGCGTACATCTCACTCGGTAGTCCGGGACACAGCGTAAAGTGTACAAGTATTTCGGCTGACGCGGAATGTGCCGAACAACGTATACGGAGTTGAGGGGAGAAGTAGCGTTACAGGGTTAGCAGACTCTGCAGACGCGTGAACAGTTCTGCAACAAAAGAGGAGCAATCGGCGCTAAACATTTCCAGGTCATCTTATATCCCGAACTACTCGTTAATCGTAAACGGCTGCAGTACCTACATAAGTACTTTCGAACGCTGCAATGAATCGCTCTCTGTAGCACAAACTAAATTCTAAATGCTTAGAACGACCTAGTTGGGCCAGTTGTCACAGATTCCGGGAGCTTTTAGGGTGTAAACCGCAATGTGATTCACAGCGAATGCCGTTTCAAGAGAGGAACGTGGCATATAATCTCGGAGATATGGCGATGCACAATACGTACACATACGCTAGCTTATCAGAGCAAAATCTTTTTTTTTTTTGTACCCTGGCCTCCATTTAGATGCCGCTTTATTTTCCTATACATACCACATGCAGCCCTCGTAAAGCAACCAGCTTGCTTAACTCACTTCAAAGACCACATCTCTCCGACCTTTGATTTTTCCAGGTAAAGAGTTGTCTTCGCAAACACCCGAAGCAAGTTTTGACGATGTCCAGGGACAAATTAAGGCCAGTGTTTTGGACGTAGCCACGCGCAGGATTTACCATTGGGGAAAGGGCGGGGAAGGATACAAAAACAAAATATTACAAGGGGGGGGGGGGGGTCAATTTCTCGCCAGCTGTCCTTTTTTAACACCTACGATTACATTGCACTGCACGTGCAATAAACTGCAGTAAAATCAGGAACAGGTACGCCGACCGCTGGTCTACTTGAGTTAGTAGCGAAAACAAGAAAGACAATTTTCTGCGCTATACTATCAACAAAGACACGATACGAGGGCACTCTTACCACCTCGGCCATGAGTTCTCTTAAGATTACTTGTAGCTACGATTAAATTTAGAGCAAAAAGTTTACGCTCATTAGGAAGAAAAAGTGCTAACAGACGTGGAGGTATCCTCTTGTGTTTAATTTTTCACTGTGAATTCACTTACAACGATGGTAGACTACCTAGGTAGGCAGACTGTTCTTCTGACTATATTTCACCATCCCTTTTTCAAACATGATGCCGACAAACAACCATTGCAACGCCACGACCATCAATAGCATAACTAACCAAGGTCAACGTCACTGTGCGGAGCTATCGCTTACTACAAACGAACGGACAGCGGCCTATAGTTATCGCAAACGGCTACGCAAGCGGCCCTATCGTACACGCGAAAACAAACAAGCCATGGTTGAACTTGGCTCGGATCTAGCTTAGGCTCGGCTAATCTCGGCTTCGTGCGGCACTTGCCTTCTCCGTACAGGCCACCCAGCGCCGCAACCATTCAGCATCAAAACGAGGAGAAGGCCCGAAGAGAAGACCTCGGCCTGGCACGCTGGGCAAATTGGATTCCCGTGTTTCGGTTGCCACACGAACAGTTCAGCAAGACAACAGAGAGGAGAAGGCTTCTGGCAAACGCGGGCCACAAGAAATAAAAAGTTCGCAAGAAAGGAAGAAGCACGACGTCGGAAAGACCGTATCGATTCGACGACAGCTTCCTCCACGGCCTCGCACACAACGCCTTTCGGAAGACAGCGACTCTTCGTTCAAGCAAAAAGTTGCTTGAAGGCAGCCGAACCACAAAATGTGATAAGCGTATTCAAGGGGGGATCCTCCCCCTTGCATACTCGGTGACTACGCCAAACACGCCATGCAAATTGGATACCCGAGAAGTACAAAAGAGTATAGAAAACAAAACAAGAATGAGTAAAGCGTGAATTCTCGGCAGCGTGTGCCTCGAGGGGCAGGCTTTTAGGGATGGAACACTTAATATCCGTGCGCTTACGGATATCGTCCCACGACGCGTGTCGCCAGCCACAGCCGACGTCTTATCTTCCAACGGGAATTTTTTTTAAGCGCTACTGCGTTATTTGTCTCCTCTCTGTGTGCACTTTGAGGACGCTGGCTGCTACTGCTGGCTTTGTTGCTGTTCTAGTCATTGTCATCGGTCGCCATCATCTGTCGTTGTTGTTGACATTGCCTGTTGTTGTCGTCTGTCTTCAATGTCACTCTTTGTTAATGCTGTCATCACGTCTTATTGTCATATTGTTGTTAATGTCTTAGCTTGTCACTGTCGTCCGTCGTTACCATCTTTCCATTGTTGTCATGGCCAGTCATTGTCCTTTCCCACCATCATCGGTCGTTGTTGTCATATGTCGTCTACGTTGGTGGTTATATTGTTGTTCTCACCTGTTAGTGTCATTTGTCATTGTCATTGTTGTCATCACCTTCCACTGTCACCGGCCGTCCCCATCTGTCCTCGGTGTTATCATCATCTGTCATCATCCTCTCTCGTCATTGATGTTGTCATAGTCTGTCATTGTGAAGTGTCATCGCAATCTGTCGTTGTTATAGTTGTCCTACGCCTGACATTGTCGTTTTTCCCAACTGGTCGTTGTTACAGTTGTTTGGTCGCTATGGTACTGTCGTGTGCAGTCATGATTTCCCTGCTGTAGTGAACGCTTGTCATTGTCATCTGTCGTAGCCATCTGTCGTTGTTCTCATCACCTTTGATTGTCTATCACCACCACATGTGATTGTCGTTGTCATTGTCCATAATTGGCGTCTGTCTTCAACATCTATTGCTCTTAATGTTGTCCTCCCGACTCTTCGATCTTAACGCAAGAACGTTAAATAGCTTGTTTCGTAGAAATCTTGGCGTTGGCGTCGTTGGTTGTGAGCTAAGAGTCATCTTATGCACGACCGAAAATTCGAGTTTGGTGCAAATAAAATTCATAATAAAAATGGGCCCGAATCTGCACTGTTACACTGCAAATGTCGTCGAAAGACGATATTCTTGCGTCTAGGGAGAGAGAACAAATCGTTTATTTGATGTTCTGCGCAAGAAAATCAGTGAATGGTATTTTGGAAGTGCTGCGTTCGAGTGCCTCAAGCGGGTAGCGGAGGCGAACGAGCACATTGAGGCATGTTAGACACGAGCGCCATCTGGCAGTTATCTTTGAAAACGAAGGAAGGCGTGCGCGCCTGCGGTGAAAGATGCGTGGCATTCTCGGAGGCGATAAGGTGTACAATGCAAAGTGACAGGACATGGTGCCACCACCGTGTCGGTTTTAGCAAAACGTTGGCTAACACTTGCCTTTTTGAGCATCGCCTTGTACTGTCAGCGCAGCGCGATAAACGCTACAGTTTTTAAGAGTTACTTGTGTGTGCCTCTTCCAGTGCAAAGGCAGACATACAAAACAGTCGACGTGTTGTTATGGCGCCTCAGATATGTGCAATAATTGCTTTTCAATTGACAATCGCACAACTATGAACGCTAAACCTAGTGCATTATTGGTGCGCGCTGCGGATGGGGATGGCCGTTTAGTGCCGTTTGAGGTATCGTTAGAGCGGACAAACAGACAAATGTACAGACTAGGCAGACCAAAATTTTTGCGTCGAAGGTCCCCAAGAAAGACTATCGTCTTTGAAAAAATTCTGGGCCTGAGTGAGGATCGAACCCGGATCGTTTGGGTCCGAGTGGGGATCGAATCAGGCTGGTGCGTGGCAAGTAGATGATCTACCACACGGCCGCACGTCTACTTGTGAACACCTCGAAAGTAACTGCTTCTGCTTGGAAATGCTTGTGAAAGTAACACGTGCTTTACAAACGCATGCGTCGTGTATACATGGTTCACAATACAACATGAAATATTGCAGTAATGCGTGGTACAAGAGCTCATCAGTGCCATTAGGCGTCAGATCGTGTGATTAACACACTGACTTCGTGGCTTAAAGCATCTGACCCACTACAAAAGACATCTGACCCACTACTGTACACAAAGTAAAGCATCTGTAAAGCATATGACCCACTACTGTACACAAAGTAAAGCACCTGTAAAGCATCTGACCCACCACTGTACACAACTCATGTTACTGCGCCTATTTCCTTAAGGACACGTTCTGGGTACGTAGCAAGTATGAAAAGGTTCATGCACTAAGTCTTTTGAAATAAGCACTATAGAAACAGAATATCACAATCGCATTCAACTCGTAAAGTTGGAGCTTTAGGATCTCCTTTTCTTTGCTGAATGTCATGAGTATTTAAGCTCAATAAATTGATTGATTGATTTGTGGGGTTTAACGTCCCAAAACCACTATTTGATTATGAGAGACGCCGTAGTGGAGGGCTCCGGAAATTTTGACCACCTGGGGTACTTTAACGTGCACCCAAATCTGAGTACACGGTCCTACAACACTTCCGCCTCCATCGCAAATGCAGCTGCCACCGCCGGGATTTGAACCCGCGACCTGCGGGTCAGCAGCCGAGTACCTTAGCCACTAGACCACCGTGGCGGGGCAAGCTCAATAAATAGGATTCAGCCGAGAGTAAAGATGATGAACCAAAGTGCAGTTAATAGAGATTGTCAGTGTTTTTATATTGATACACAGCAGCCGCCACAGCCTTGCTTCGCATATAATTCGTCACGTCACGACACTGCCGGCTATTCGCCATGGTATCTTCTATACGGCCAAGAACCCGCCCTACCCTTTGACACCTTGCTGCTATCGGTCATTGAGTATGCCGGCGAAGCCATCGCGCGAGCCGACCACGCACGCCAACTCGCCCGCAGCCGTCTGCAGGCCTCACAGGAGCCCTAAAGACAGCTCTACGATTCCCATCATCGAAACGTGCACTTTTCACCGGGTTCCCTTGTCCTTCTCTGGTCTCCCACTCGGCCTGTAGATCTTTCTCAAAGACTGCTGTCACGCTACACTGGACCATACCGCGTCGTTCGCCAGGTGACTGACGTTACATACAAGATCGTTCCAGCCGATCCAACGTTATCGTCGTCAGCTTCTAGCGACATCGTGCACATAGCTCGACTCAACCCTTATGACCCTCCTACTACCGCATCCGAGTAGCTCAAGCACCGAGACGGTGCTTCTACCACCGGGGGGGGGGGGGGGGGTATGATACACAACAGCTGCCACAGACTCGCTGCATAAAAGAGAAAGACGACGTCGGCTGCTGGTTGTTGATGAACTGTCGCCATCTTGTTCGCCAAGCACGGTCCATCGTATATAATTTAATAAAATAAGTTACTCGTAACAATATGTTGCAATCGTTGTCAATCTGCTATCGTCGATGTCGCTCTTTGTAAATGTTGTCATTTGTCGCTGTCTGCCCCTGTTGTTACGGTCGTCTCTTATTCCTGTCGTATGTCATTGGTGTTACCGTTGCAGTTGTTTTGAGTCTTTATCACACATAATGGCAATGCCTGATAAGCCTGGTCTAGACGAGGGACTATACAGTCTGCTAAACATAAAGCTATGGTCCCAAAGCGCGAAACCAAAATACTATACAGCTAGCGTCATTTGCCATTTGGCACTGCATGTACTTATCTGCAGTGGCACTGCCAGGGATGTAGTTTTGAGAAGTCCAATGCCCATTCCCCCCCCCCCCCAATCTTTGTAGATTGTATATATATTCTAAACGCACACACTGAAAAAAAACACGCGCAAAAACATATAAAGTGGTGGTCAGACATCCCCTGTCCCTAACGAAAAAAAAATTCCAGCTAAGCAAACTTGGACCCTCTCGTGCATGCAAAATTTTGCATTAACATTGTCCCGCATTGCATCCACCTCCCGACGCTTTCGCAAGCTGCATCTCATTTACGCTACCTCGCACTTAAAGCATCTGTTGTAACGCTCACGAAATGTTTGGCGTAAGCATCTGACTCGACTACTCAAACCACTCGGTACGACAAGAGTCTGCATTAAAGGCGTCGCATTGCATTGCGTCATCCGCCTTGTCGTCTCGGCAAAACTGCGCGGCACTTCAGTCGTCTTGAAATAGCGTTCTCGCTTAGGACAAGGATGACCATCATGCAAATGCCGCAACCTTCAATACAAATGCGCCCATCAGCCAGGTACTAGTATAAACGACCCACAAAAACGATGCCTGCGAAAGACCTTTCTTATGAAGGCCAGCTAGGCCCGCACAAACACTGCGCATGCTCGAGCAGCAATTTTCAAGCTGGATTACCAACATAATAACAGCTGGGGTTTAATTATGCACCCAAAACCCCGATGTGATTGATTATGAGGGACACCGGCTTCGGAAATTTTAACCGACTGGGGTTCCTAATAATTGTTGGAGTTCAACATCCCAAAACCATGATATGATTATGAGAGACTCTGTAGTAGAGGGCTCCGGAAATTTCGACCACCTGGTGTTTTTTACCGTGCTCGTAAAGTTGAACCCACGGGCCTCTAGCATTTTCGTCTCCGCCGAAAATTCGGCCATCGCAGCCGGGATTAAATTTCGCGACCACCATAGCAGCTACAGCACCATGGCAGCTACACCGTTACTGCACGCACTCTGGAATCGTCTGCAAAGCGTACTAATACATATTTGGACCGCCAACACCAGTGAGGCTCAGTTTGCCTGTTTGAAACAGGGAACCTCAGCTGGGCCCGTCATGACCACGACCGTGCCAGAATAGATAGCCGCAGCCGCGTCTGACTTTCGCCATGCTCGTTATCCCCTGAACACAACTCAATAGCGTTAACGCGCTCCAATGAGCAGATAACAGATGAACAGTAGAAAAACAATAGGCATTAGTGCGTGCGCAAAGAGCGATAAGGAACAGCTTATCTGAGGCACGTTATCCCTGTTTATTCAGCTTCAATGGCATTTCAGTAATACGATGTGGTGTGCCGGATGTGTGGAAAGGATTTGTACAACTGAAAGAAGATGAATATAGCGCGCGGTCTCATCAAAATGTGTTAAGGAATTTTTTTCAAGTTTTCAGTGTCCTTATCAAAGGAAAATTAAAGGGCGTTTAAAAGCAAAATACTATTAAACTTCGACTAGAAATTGAGGTGAATGGACATAGATGCTGATCCTTCAGAGAAGTAGCAGGCCCGAGACAGTGATTCTCTCTTTTGATGATTAACTGAATTGGACAGTGGAATGTGGTGGCGTATAGGCGGAGATTCATTTCGCTAGTGACACGTGCTTAGTCCTCAGTGCGAATCATGCATTCAAGTGTGGTCCAGTGTCAATATGTGCTCTGTATTTCATGACCGAATAATCTAGGGGATCGGAGAAGACACGATACTTTGTGTGTCACCCTCTGGCTACGTTACTGATCGAATTAGCCATCAGAAAAGGTGCGCCACTATAAAGCAGCTACGTTTGACTCGCTTTCCGTCCACCTCGGTAGATCAGCGGCTACAGTGCTCGGCTGCTGACCTGAAAAGTCGTGGGTTCGACCCTTGCAGTGGCGACCGCATTTCGATAGAGACTAAATGTAGAGGCCCGTGTAGAGTGCAATGTCAGTGCAGGTTGAAGCACACCAAATGGTCGAAATTTTCGTAGCCCCCCTTCCCCCCCCCCCCCCCCGACGTCTGCCATAATCATATCGTGGCTTTGGGACGCCTGATAATAGTATTATATATTTTTTTTTGCGCTAGACTTTAACTGCATCGTATAATGAAAAGGCGAATCTCCAAGATGTTCCAACTTCAAAAACGGAGTTCACTTTTCCCAAAAAAACCTACTTTTATGAGACTTACAAATCAACTTGCGCCACGTACTTAAAGCCATCGTTACAAAAAAAAAAAAACGTCATCACAGAATGCTACCGTTTTCTCGAAAGTTCAACCAATCTCATCCGAAAAGATTCAGCGCTGCTCCCGAAGAAGAGGGGGAACCAACTTTATTGAGAGAGAAGGCACGGGGTCTCAAGGTGGCTCCAGGCGCGCAGCGAGCATTTGGGCCTAGGCAGCAATAGCGAGCTGCTTCTCCTTAATGGGAGTCTTAATTAACTCCTCCCACCTGAGCGGGAGCAAGCTGGCAGGAGCATTTTTTTGTGAGGGGGGGGGAGGAAGACAGCAATCACAGCCAATTCTTACGCGCTACAGCGAATTCTTGTGTAGCCAATTCTTGCGCGATGCAGTTTTGGCAGATGGTGTTCACCGATCCGCATGCAATAAGTGCCAACCGGTGAGGACAAAAAAGAGAAGGGGTACGAGGAGGCACACCGCCTATAGCACGAGGTCTAACAAACCGGAAGGTGCGTCTCTCGGACCTAGTCTTTTCTGGTGAGCCACCGACTTCCCTTAAAGAACATACCAAACATTTAGAAAAGTGATCGGCGCTTCTACCCATCACTTGATGATGATTGATTGATTTGATATGTGGCGTTTAACGTCCCGAAAACCACGATATGATTATGACAGACACCGTATAGTGGAGGGCTCCGGAAATTTCGGCCAACTTGGGTTCTTTAACCTGATGAAGACCTTACGAGAGCGCAGGCTACGATACTCCGCCGCTGCTCTTGAGTAACCGTTTTGCCGCTTTGTGCGCGTGTTGGAACGAAAAAATTGTTTCTTTCCTTGGAAACGAAGCTTTTTTTTTTCGAATCTGTCAGTCCCATTCGAATGTGATAAGGACGCGACGAGTTATGCAGCGTGAACGGTGTTGTCTCATTCACCGTAGGCCTAAGATCACCGTACTGAGATAACGTTAACTAACTGCACCAAGATCCATGTTCCATCTCTACACCACCGTTTAGATACGCGTAGAAAAAAAATAAATTCTTCTTCGCAGGTAAGTGTACGTGCTTCTACAGCTTTACACATCTTAGATACACAGATAGATAGGCGTGTTATACAGTATACATGCGTACGTGCTGGGGCAGCGTTATAGATTTTCCGCCTTTACGACGCCGTTGACGTGATGAATCACAATGCGAGCGAAAATGGCGAAATGGTGCTCCCAAGCGCAATCGTAAACAACCCGTATAACCGCGGTTACGTAAACAACCCGTACAAGCCCGATTACGAGGCGCCTGTTTTGCATCGTGCGCAGATGCATCATGCACTTGGTGTGTGCTCTTGTTGCATGAAGAGCAAATGGCGAGCCGGTCGAAAATGTACCGTTTCTCGGAATGAGTGGCCTTTAATTCGCTCGTCGTTTTTCTCACAACATGATTTTCCGAGTGTTTGAACAGTGTGTGTGTGTGTGTGTGTGTGTGTGTGTGTGTGTGTGTGTGTGTGTGTGTGTGTGTGTGTGTGTGTGTGTGTGTGTGTGCGTGTGTGCGTGTGTGTGTGTGTGTGCGTGCGCATGCGTGCGCATGCGTGTGCGAGCGTGCGTGTGTGTGTGTGTGCGTGCGTGCGCATGCGTGCGCGTGCGTGTGCGAGCGTGCGTGTGTGTGTGTGTGTGTGTGTGTGTTGTGTGTGTGTGTGTGTGTGTGCGTGCGTGCGTGCGTGCGTGTGTGTGTGCGTGCGCATGCGTGCGTGTGCGAGCGTGCGTGTGTGTGTGTGTGCGTGCGTGCGCATGCGTGCGCGTGCGTGTGCGTGTGTGTGTGTGTGTGTGTGTGTGTGTGTGTGTGTGTGTGTGTGTGTGTGTGTGTGTTGTGTGTGTGAGAGAGAGGAGAGAGAGAGCGAGAGAGACTTGGTGAGTGAGTCATAGTGTCTGTGCTGCAAACTGGTATCGTGAGAGAATCAAGCAACCATTATCAACACACCCCTATATATGAATGTGAGGTGCAGCTACGACGCAGATAATTCGGCGAGAGCGCCGACATGTTCGAAGAATTCGTGGTATTTCGCAATGAAATGAGGGAAGAGCGCGATGCAGGTTGGGTGCCAATTCTTTCCAAGAAACGTTTACACAAAGTTTCATTTCTACCGATGTTTACTCTTGCTCTCGAATACAAGCAGATGTAGATAAGCAAAAATTTCAGTGTGCTATACAATGTCTATACAATGGTATACAATTTCATTGTAAAACTTTTCTTATTACCAAGATTTTACTTAGACGGACACTACAGAGGAAACAATCTTTCTTATAACAGGTAATTGTTTTTTTTTCCAAATTCTAAAATAAGCACGCGTTCCGAGGAAAGACGGAACTTCTTCAGCGAGAAAACACGCAAAAATGAAAAGTGGGTGGCGACACATCTTAGAAATTACCACACCGGGCGCCGTGACATCATTAATTTTTCAGGGCGTCTGCTGGGTTCTATGCAATGCCTAAAAAGCAGAAGTCAACAACGCTGTCATCGGAGAAGGCCAAGGACTTAACGTTCCAACGTTCCAAGTTTTAATGTTATTTTTCGTTGAGCCAACGTTGTTATTATATAAAAAACACTTTGAAAGCTAGGACGTCATCGTCAGAGATTCCGTTGGGAAATTCTAAAGTGAAAATTTCACGTTCTTTTTGTCCTCAATCAGATAACATATCACGACAGAATTAACAACATAAAAGTTATTAATCCGATGAATTCTGTCGCGTTAGTGTTTCCTTATTTACGAATAGCGCAAAAAAAAAGAATAAACACGACGGCAATAGAAGTCCTTAATCTGTGTTAATCACAAAGATACCGAGAACATGGTGATTCATTTCTTTTACTCACGCAGAAATGTGATTAGATAAAGTCGAGCGAAATTAGACCACACCAGGAACTTTTCACCGCGGTCAAATCAAATCAACAAGTTTTTTTTTTCTATTTTAGTCCGATTGTGTTTCTAGTCAATCAGTTTTAACAGTTTCCCCCTAAACGACACGTAATGTTTCCAATGCATGACATCATAGTGCACCGCCGGCATCGCGTGCTTCTGGGTAACAAGAACGGAACACCAATAGCAATAACAGCATATAATGATCCGGTTTTCTTTGCATCTCAAAACCGCAATAGGATTACGAGAGACGCCGCAGTGGAGGGTTCCAGAAATTTCGGCCCTCTGGTGTTTCTCTGACGTGCACTGACGTCACACAGTACACCGGCCTCTACCATTTGGCCTTCACTGAAATGCCGCCGCCACAACCGGGATCGAACCTACGGCCTTTGGGTCGACAGCCGAGCAACCTTTAGCCAGTGATCCACTGAGGTGGACAAGAATGAAGCACTTTCGTACTATTTATTTTTTTTCCCTCTAGTTCATCGTGTGAGCGAGAGTCTCGACTCCGGTAAGTTGAAAGCCTTCACGTAGCATTCAAAGGCTTTGACTGTGTAGTCCAGCTTTTTTTTCTCTTCTCGACTTTGCAGCGCTGCCTTCACCTACAGCATACAGAGGCGTGCCATCGTTGCCACACCGTAAACATTCAATCTTGCTCGACCCCCATACAGATGTGATGCCTTGATCGCGAGTAGCTCATGCAGATCAAATCAATCAGACCGAACTGTCAATTCAACGCAGGTATTTGGGCTAGTTGGCGGGTTCAGAACTTTTTCATCTTATCAAACAAAACGCAACAGATGCAAAAAAAAAACGAAACAACGCAAGCATTGATTGATTGATATGTGGGGTTTAACGCCCCAAAACCACCATATGATTATGAGAGACGCCGTAGTGGAGGGCTCCGGGAATTTCGACCACCTGGGGTTCTTTAACGTGCACCCAAATCTGATGAGCACACGGGCCTACAACATTTCCACCTCTATGGGAAATGCAGCCGCCGCAGCCGAACAACGCAAGCAGGAGCACACGTCAATTTTAAGCGTCCCTTTCTTTTTTGTCTGTTCTGTTGCGCTTGCTAAGATGCACAAGTTGAAAACTATCTCCCATTCTGCAGCAAAGAGCAAGAGACGATGGCAAAATTCTGTACCAATCGGCCTTGATCGCCTTAGAATGTGCAGTTAGATGTGCACTGCCACATTATGCCACCATTTGCCTGCTTTTTGCTAGTCAGTGGTCAGTACTTTGCGTAACCTACAAAATGCCTAGTAAACATCCCGAATTGAGAAATGTTACGCTTACAGGGCCTGGTACAACGCATACACGCGATAGAAGTTTTGGTCAAACCACCCACTGAAATAATGAATTCATTGTAATAAATAAATTGCCCTGTTTTGATTGAACCCATCGCAGCTGCGGGCAACGAACGGCGATTAAAACATGCGCAAACGAGACAACGGGCGCCCAAGTTCTGCCTACATAGCTTTCATTCAGAAACAAAGGACTCAATAAACAGTAAGCTTACCAATATTGCACGCTGTTCTTCCGTCAGTGTTAGGTAGCCAGACATTCAGCTTATCAACACAGGATGTCGACCTCCACACCACCGATGTTCCTTTAGGCAGCAACTGGCTCACGACACCACCGTCAACAAAACCAAAGCACCACCTCGTAATAACACGCATAACTCAGACAGCAGGCATTAGCACCGCATCACTCGTTAGAACAGTGCACACCACCGAAGATTTTTTTTTCCTTTCCATGTGTCATCCGAAAATCCCGTCGGTGTACGCCCCACACCCACAATTACTTAACACGTCGCAACAAAATAGTCACTTCCACTCTAGCTTTCTCACCGAAGAAAAGAATGGAAGCTTGCTCTTTGCGCTCTGATTGCTCGCAGCACTTCAAGAAACGGAGCTCCACACAAGAGACGAGAAACACCCTACTCGTCTAGACTACCCGATGCTCTCTAGTCTCGGCGGAGATACAAGGTCCGTTGTCTTTATCTATCGCTCGAACAATGCGCACGCCGTATCGGCTGCGGCTCTGATAGCGCGAACTAGAAAAAAGCGTCACAGCTACTTTCGTTACAACGTTAGCTCGCCTCTTGTTATTTTTTACGTACGGACATGCGTATTATACACCGTCATATCGCCTCCGTTGAGTAAACAGACGCTTCTGATTTCTCAGAAGGGCAGACCTCGCCAAAACGGCACTCTTCTCGGCAGCTGGGAGCACAAAAGAAAGAAATGCAGTACACAAGAACTGAAGCTAAAGTGCCCTGCTACCGAGGCCAAAGTGGTGCACCTTGGGAGATTGCCTGCCCATTCTATTCAGGGGACGTGGCAGGATAGCCTGCCCATTCTATTCAATGAACATGGCAGGATAGCTCAGGCGAGCGTTTTCAAGGTCTTTCAATCTTTCTCGGTGTGGATGTTTCGTTTACTTAAGGGCTAGATACCTTAGATATCTCATCAAACAGGGAAAGTGAGCGTTGGTGGCATCGGCATCGACACGACAGCCCTAAAGATATCGCTTGACCTCCCTCAGAGGAGACGCCCCGCCGCGGTGGTCTTGTGGCCAAGGTACTCGGCTGCTGACCTGCAGGTGGCGGGTTCGAATCCAGGCTGCGGTGGCTGCATTTCCCATAGAGTTGGAAATGTTGTAGGCCCGTGTGCTCCGATTTGGGTGCACGTTGAAGAACCCCAGGTGGTCGAAATTCCCGGAGCCCTCCACTACGGCGTCTCTCATAATCACATGGTGGTATTGGGACGTTAAATCCCACATATCAATCAATCCATCAGAGGAGCTCTTTCGTTCATTAAAGGAATGCCTAATATGCCTCATGAAACGGGAAAAGCGACTTGCGGTGCCGTCGGCGTCGACACGAGTGGTTGAAAAAGTATCACTTGATCAGAGATGATGTAATCGTGATGTCATATATATCGCAGAAATTTATCATCATGAGGTTACCATGATCGTACAACATGACATCACATGATAACATCGTTACATGGCTTTGTTCATTCATCCAGAAGGGGGGGGGGGGGCGACCCCAGAGGCAGTGTGACACCACGCTATAGATGTTGAAGGCTACACGACGGTGGCGGGGTTGAGGAACAATACAATCGACTGAAACGTCAAGCTAATAGCTAATTTGACGCGTGTATCTTTCACACTGACACTCTATTCCAGGAGGTTTGGTCCTGATTCGTACAATTCAACAGATTGTCGAGTGTGAAGCAGGCTTTTGTTTTCGACTGTTTCAGAGAGTGTAACACGCTTCACAACTTCATCTTATGGTTGTTTGTAGTTACGTGCAGCGAAACGAGAAGGCAAAGAATACGAATGCAAAGCTGGCACCCCGGAAAGCCTCCACGGGGCGGCGCCGGCCATTTGGAAAGAGTAGAGTTACTGTATATGCTACCTGTATAGCATATACAGTAACTCTAGGAGAGAGTGAACGCATTCACGTGACTCCTCAAACGTATACAAGTGTGAAGTAACGAGATAAAGGGTACACTATGAAAGGTGATGATCCAGACCCTAGAAGTTTGTGGTGTAGGGCCCCAAGCATTTCACTTTCTTGTCCGTCATCTTGTTTTCTTCCCCATGCTTTGCGTCACTGCCTCTTGCGAGCACTTCGCTGTTAGGAATGTTAGAGATGTTTGTTTCTTTGCCTCTCTGTAAGTTAAACTCTGGTCGTGCGGAAATCACGCCCGCCCCAAGCGGTATACACGCAAAGTACTCGCACTAATTTCAAGCTCTTACATAACTGCATATTGGGTGCCTAATTCTTTTGGGCCTACCTCTTCGCCACGTGCTGGGAGTTGCTCCTGGATCCGCTAACCATCACTGATTACCTGGGTGTCGCTAATTAGAAATAATTACCACCACATGCCGACTGACCAAAAAAAAAAGGACACCTTTGGTATTACATCACCTACACTACTTAACAACCCTTTCAAACGCGCGCGCACTCGGGTTCCCCAAGAAGCAAAAGTGAAATATTAGTGGCCAAGCATTGAGTCACAAATAATTAAGCCAGTTTCCCTTTCCAAAGGCGAAGCATGGTGCTTAATGCACAACCTTGCAAGACGCCAGGTATACTCCGAATGATACGATGAGTTTATTCGTGTTCCTGGTGTCCTAGAGTAAAACACAACTTAACGAAACCCTGTAATTGGCTCCTCTTTGTGTAGATATGTTGGAGTCTGAATACATAATATTCGTAAGTGTATGTGATCATTGTAGTTATCGTATTCATAAATGCGACACCTGGAGCATCAAAACTGGCCGCAAAGAGGTGCTAACGTCTCCGAAATCATCACGAAATAGGTTTATACGTGTTTTTGTATTGTCGCGATGATAAGCCCGATAAAAAAATTTTGATGAAAGCGCCGACAAGTGAATGTAGAAACTCGCCTGATGGTCACGGCATATCGATAACAGTGATAGCGCATGATTGAGCCAACCACCGATTAACTCGCATAAGGAGAAAATAAACGCATTAGCACTTATCTGTCGCGGAGACTCTCGCATGAGCCGGATCGATAGTTTCGCCTGTTACCTGCACATGCGCGGATAAGTTTTCATGATTCTTTTTGCCCAGCTTTGCAGTTGTTATCAGGCATTTGTGGTGTCTTCAAACAGTTTGTGGAGATTGAAGGATTCGCTTCATCGCCACCTTCTATCATAAACTCTTCTTTCTTTCTCTCTTCCTGCTTTTCCACCCCCTTCCCCTTTGCTAACGCTGAATAGAAGGCCCGAAAATTGATTTAGGCGAACCTCTTACCTTTTCTTGCCAGAAGAAAATCTTTCTCTGTGTGTCCACAATTGCATGGCCTGTCTTTGAGTACGAATAAAGATGCTTTCTATCTAAGGTCTAGTGATAAGCCCCGGAGCAGTTACAGGAAACGTTTGCGACGCTTCGCCCAAGCTTCCGCCCTCGTCTTGTCAATGTCAACCGTACTAGCGCTGTCGAAATAACATTGAGTGCGTTTGAAAAATGAGAATGGCGGGGAGTGTTTGAAATATGGCTAACTCAATGTGACGTAGTCTGTCGTCATTCTCGGTGTATGGGAAGGAGGTGCGACGCGTTAAACGCAATTAGCGAGTCCGGCACCACGTAGACGTTAGCGCCGTCGGCATCGTTAGAACCCCCCTTCAGCGACTGTCGCTCTACACTGACATCTACACCAAGAAGGTTTAAACAACAATTCTTGCTGTATTTATATACTACCGAAGAGTTCATTCCTCCTTGAGTCTTGTGTACCGTAACGGCACTGGCGTGCAGGGGGGGGGGGGGAACTGCTTGCGTCTGCAGGAGACGCCCGTCGTGCGTTCGAGGGTGAGCGTGATCGTGCGAAGTTCGATTAGTATCCAGGACGTTTCCACATCGCAGCCGTCTCACACGGCTTCACTAACCTGCAGCTCCGGGTTTGCTTTAGGGCGAGCCTTCTTCGCTTCGGCCTCCCGGGCTGTCACCGCAGGGTGTTGGCGGTGAGTCCGAGCTGCTGCTGCGTTGCGAGAGCACCACGCTGCTGCCTTGGCTTCGGAGGTGTTCAAATGGCCCGGCGGTAACAAAGTCTTTTAGGGGCGAGGCTTAAAGCAGCACCCGTTCGTCCCTCGTAGTAGTACGTAACATGTCTTACGCTTTGACTTGCCAGATGGTGCCGGTGGGAGGTTTCTCCTGTGCGTTGTTGTACTATAAAAATTCGCAGCGTGCGCGTTAATTAAAGCCGAATTCTCCTGTCTCTCATTCCCCATTAGCAGTCATTGGCATGTACGTTGAGCACCATCTGACAAGAAAGGGTTGCTACGTTATACTCGCTGGGCGTAACCTCCTTGGTTTTAGAAAGGTTTAGCGAGTGTTGGGCCGCAGTGCCATGAATACAGTGAACTAGTATATACCATTAACTCGAGGTGGTTAATGGTGGGAAGGTGGGAAGTAGACAAGAACCGCAGCAAGCCATAAGAAAGTGAGCGTGTGCCAGCTCTGGTTTAGTCCTTGGAATGTCCGCTGGATGGCGGTGCTTCTATATGCGGAATATATGATGAAAAGATGCGAGATGGTGGTACTTGGAGTGTTGACCAGATAGACGAACGGACACACAAACAGATGCATGGACGGACGCACGGATGGCTGCACGCACGGACGCAGGGGCGGATGCATGGAATAACGCAGGGACGGGCGCACAGATGAACGTGCAGACGCCCGAATAGACGCACGCACGGACGGGCGGATGGACGCACGGGCGGCCACACAGACGCACGCATGGCCGGACGGAAGCAATAACGAATGGAAAGACGTATGCATGGCCCCACTCTCCATCATTCACCCGGGGATACGCTGCCATTTTATTTAACTTCGTCGACTCCCGCAAAAGAGGAAGGAAGCGCACGTGTTCAGAGCATTTCTGAAGTCACCGGAGAAGTGTATACATGCCGCCGGCGCCACCGGACACTGCGCAAACAGAACAATCTTGCCGAGCAAGCTCCTACAACTCCTAAAGTGGGGTTTAAATGTATGGTGTCAATCGCTAGCGCTAACAATCGGATAGACAGAGCAAGAAAAAGGGAGCAGGCGGTAAGAGCACAGGCAATCAACTAGTTTTATTTATTTGGTCACTGCATGTACCATATGCATCTTGCACACGTACCAATAAAAGATAAAGACGTGGGCAGGGGGGGGGGGGGGAACAGAAAGGCGAACACACATGTCGAGATTACCTCACGTCGACAAAAAAATGCGTGGCGGCAGGCATACCTATGTATACATGTAACCACGTACATTTAGTGGTGGCTCTGTAGGTCATTGATCATTATTAGGCAACCATTTCCACGACCACAGTGCAAGGCCAGTTTCACAATGTGGCGGACGGCTCTTTGCTGCTGCCTTTTCACCGACCGCGACTCCAAACGACGCCGACGGTGATCGCAGAGCAGCGACGACCTCATTACATCCGGCCGTGGTCTCAATTAGAGTACTCCGCGACTCTCCGAGCTCATTAACAGTCATTATTCAAACGCACACCGAACTCAGCGAGCAGAAAGTGTCCGTGGCAACTGCGGGTGCCGCTTCAATACCGTGCTTTAAACTAATTTACATTAATGAACGAAGACAATGATAAAGTTTGCGGTGCGGTTGTTTTAGGTCAGTGGAACTTTCGCCGCTTCCACCTTGTGGTTACGGTGGAAGTTGAAAAATATTCCTAAAAACCACGTGAAGTGGCCAAGCACATTATGTATGTATATATATATATATATATATATATATATATATATATATATATATATATATATATATATATATATATATATATATATATATATATATATATATATATATATATATATATATATTGTCGCGACGTCAAGACAGAGGTCGTACTTGAAGACGCTGAGAAAACAGCAGCGGGTTGGTCTTTTTATTAACCGTGTACGCGAGAGATTTCCTCGTCTTTCTCGTTGTTGCGTTCTGCATAAAAGCGTGCAGATGCGCGTATGCGCTGTCGCCTTCGTCTTTTTTGCGGGACGCACGTGACAATATATATATATATATAATATATATATATATATATATATATATATATATATATATATATATATATTCACATCCTCATATATGTACCTTCACAGTCCTCATTATATCTCTTCGCGAAATGATCATTGTTTCAAGATTTAAAGTACCGTACCAGATCTAACTTGTATGCTAATTCGTTTTTTGTTCGTTCCATAGAGAATGGAATCACTTATCAAATGAACAAGTGTGCTGTATTAATGAAGATGTGTTTTTCTCGACATTGTAACCCCCTGCTGCAGCGCCTTCGGGCTAAGCGGGGTAATCATAGAATAAAAAAATGAAGAATATATATATATATTATATATATAATATATATATATATATATATATATATATATATATATATATATATTATATATATATAATATATATATATATATATATATGAGACAGAATTACTGTCTGTTAGATCTCATTAATATTGTGTCAAAACACGGAAAAACGAACCTAGGTATACACTTTTTTCCCTTATATATATATATATATATATATATATATATATATATATATATATATATATGAGATTTAACAGACAGTAATGCCAAGGAATGTACAGGGGAAGTTATTAGAACCAATGGAATGTAAATAAGAAGAAAGAAAAGTGGATGAAAAAATAACCAGCTGTGAGCTCACGGCTGGTTATTTTTTCATCCACTTTTCTTTCTTCTTATTTACATTCCATTGGTTCTAATAACTTCCCCTGTACATTCCTTGGCATTACTGTCTGTTAGATCTCATTAATATTGTGTTAAAACACGGAAAAACGAGCCCTTAGGTATACACTTCTTTTTCCTATATATATACGATTATTGACGTTATTACAGGGGGCCACTCTTTCCCAATAGAAATATTGGTTTCTGGGTAAATAGTTGAAGATTCGTAATATTAATCATAATAATTGTTGGGGTTTACCATCACACAACCACGATATGATTGATATGTCCGGCTTAACGTCCAGAGACCACCACATAATTATGAGAGATGCCGTAGTGCAGGACTCCGTAAATTTCAATCACCTCGAGTTCTGCACCCAAATCTGAGCACACGGGCCTACAGCATTTTCGTCTCCATCGAAAACGCAGCCGCCGAAGCCAAGATTCTATCCCGCGACCTGCGGTCAGCAACCGAGCACCTTAGCCACTAGACCACCATGGCGGGGCTACAATACGATTGCGATGGAGTGCCATAGCGCAGGGGTCCGGAAACTTTCATCACATGGTGAACACGGTCTTTAAGAATGTCTTGCCTCAATCGCAAGTGTGGCCGCCGATGCCAAGTTAGAGGTCCATTGTAATGGACCGAAGTATTACGACTAGCTGAGCCGCAATGTGCAAGTCCCTGGCGAATGTTGGTTGGACGTTCATGTTTTCGACTTCACACCAGGGACACAAGCGTGTGTCTCCATTGTTAAGTCAACTGTCTAAAACAGTGTAGAGTTCGACATCACAAGAAAGATCAACGGCCAAAGTCTTTACCGCGTAGCTTCCTACCCATAGTTGGTGGACGTGTCCGGTTAGTTTTCCACCTGGCCTGGTTCCTGTAGCCAGGTCACCAGTCAGTGTCTAATCTATGGTCTGATTAGTGCATGTAATCTGTATGTGTTCACTATTTCTTTGTGTTCGTGTATGCCCCGTATGCGTTTAGGTTATTGTACATATGCACTCCATTTTAACGCTGTAAACAAACTATGTAAATTACAGGTATCTTGATACCTCTTGTATATGTTTGCTAACATTTTCATCAAGTACTAAAATTTTTGTACATATATTATCATCTTGTACACCACGCTTATTGTGATTATATATATATATATATATAGTGTATGTTGTAATTAGTAACATGTGTTAGGGATAACCTACGGACTTGGATACTTTTGTTTCTTTGTTTGTTATTGTGCTTGTTGTAAGGACACTGGTTCCATGGGTTTGTAGCGTCCCACGATAGAATAAATTTTTTCTAAACACAACTTTTCAGACCGTTGTCGTGTATGTCTATAGCTTATTTGCATTTCTTCCAGCAAATAGACTTATCTTAGCGATCCTCACTATAATCGATAACACGTTCGTCGTTCACTAGTAGTGCACTCGTTGATGACTGAATAGATTAGTGTTGAAACCAAACATACGCTTGCGGAGTCAAGTAATGCAGTAATGGGCTGGCAAATGAGCATTCAACCGAATACAGACTACCCTGGCGGCGCCGTTAAAAAAAAATCACAACATATCCACGGAGTGAATGATGATGAGTGGGGCGAAGCGTTCATCAGCCCGTCCGTGCTTCCGTCCATCCGTTCGTTCTTGCTTGCTTCCGCCAGCACGACCATCCGTGCGTCCGTTCATGCGTCCGTTCATGAGTTCGTTCATGAGTCCGTTCGTCTATCTGTCTGTTCGTGCGTCCATACGTCCATACGTCCGCGTTTCTATCCACCCGTCTGCTAGACTGTCTGTTCGTCCGTTCGTCCGTGCATCCATCTAGTGAAAACTCCAAGTACCGCCATCTGCCATCTCGCATCCCCTTTGGCACATACCTGCTCTAGAACGGGTATGTGCTACGTACTACTATACATACAGAAAAGGAATGGACAGACCCATGCCTCAAGGAGCTTGGTCCCTAAAAGTTGTTGCGCGCTTTTCTTCACGGTAGCGCATATTTTCGCTGAGCAAAACAACCATGTCCATTTTTTTTTCAGCCTCTCTTCTTGTTTCAGTGATGTTGCTTATTACGATTAAAATATTTTGAACGAGAAAGAAAGCTTTAAGATTGCGCTAATTCTCGGGCTCATTTTGTGATAACGATTTTGTTCGGTAGCTTGATATGGTCTGGCAACTCTGGTAAGCGCTGTTGGATTAAGCATACATTCAAATTCTCCGCGGTAAGATTCCTATTGTCGTGGGCGGAGTGTCGTTTTTTTCTGTTTTCTAGTAGGTAACCTGCCAATTACAACTTGACCTCTTTATGACGTCAAGTTCTAACTATTGTCAATGAAGGGACGTCAACATACGTGTTTTAAGCGTGTTGTCAAGCCATATTTGTTGTCCTATCTGCCTTCGTAGTATGAGCACAACCTCAAGCATCACGTGGTTTACGACCTTTGTATATAAAAAAGAAGAAGTGTGTTTGATAACTTTATTTTACGTGTGTTGTCAACGGTTGCCGATAGTACGACGTCATGATTTTCCCTCTCTCAGTGCTTTCGATTTGTATTGCATAATTGCTCGATATGTTCACAGCCTTGTTGAGCAGCGCTTGGGTGGTAGGGTCATTTTCAGGCAGTTAATGTGTCTCAAGCCGTACCATCCATTCACAAGTAACGTGTTGAAAATAATTTAATAATATAGAAGCTGATGGTTCGGCTGCAAAAGAAAAAAAAAACTCTGCTACTCACCCCCAGTTTCACGTTGTGAAGAGGGTCCACGCTCCCGGCGATCTCTATCTCCCCTGCAAAAAAAAATGAAAGAACACAAATTTAATACTTGCGATGCAATGCATTTCTACATGACTATATATATATATATATATATATATATATATATATATATATATATATATATATATATATATATATATATATATATATATATATATATATATAGCACACAAAGGCGTGGTGGATTAATGATATTCTTATAAATAATTTCAATTTTTTATACAAATTTTACAAATTTGGAGGAGAAAGTATTATTATATGAATTGTTGACATCAGTAAATACTGTTAACTGTAGTAAACTATGAAGTAGGCCTGATGCATCGAATAATTATTAATCTGTGGGACTTACCCTTTCAAATCATTGATATGATAATGAGAGATGTCGTAATGAAGGGCTTTAAAAGTTTGCAGCCCCTGAGGTTCTTTAACGTGCACCTAAATACAAGTACAGACGCCTCGATCACTTTTGCTTCAATCCAAAGCGTGGTCACGGCGGCAGAGATTCTATCTCGTGACCTGCTGCCACTAATAGGTCAAGGACGAAGAACAATGTTAAAAACAATGCCACAATTGATGAAAAAAGAACGTTTATTGAAATTCGTTGTTTCTGCATAAGTTATCCCCACTGCAGTGAAAGAACGCGATGAGAAATTATTTTAGCCAATTTACAACAGTTCGAGTATGTAATTTTCACACTGATTAATTTTAGTCCAGGAGCGAACACCACCGACATCATAAATACATGTTTAAGTTTTCTAAGATCTTATCAATCCTTGTTAAGCTTCCCCACCGAAACCTTCAAATAGTTTCTCTGTTTCGTATGCTGCCATATTGCGTAGCGCGTGCTATATACTTGATCATGTAAAATTCGTTCCATCTCGCTAGAACATTTGCAGGACATAAATGTTACATATCAATCACTAATAATTGCAAAGCTAGTTACACAACGCTACTCAAAGCAAAGTATTCACGTGTCTATTCGAGGCGCCTTTTCCAAATCAAGGGTATGGCGTACATGACTCATCATTAAGACTCATCAAATGGAACAATTGACCCTCGGCGGAGACCGTCACGTAGTGTAGGGACGAGCGATACAAAACAGACCATCACGTGATGACGTCACCAGGCAGAGTCATCATGATGTCACAGATCGCAAAATACTGTGACGTCATCATTGCGTCACATATTCCAGCATGGCGTCATGCTACGTAACACCACATGATGGCATTGTATAGCGTCCCTCTTTGCCAATGGCACGCGATGCCATGGCTGGGGTTTCCTGTTCTCTTACAAATCGATTCAGAGAAAAAATAGGACGGATTTAGCGTTCTAGTCGTTTTACGTGAACGCAGAACGTGCCCAATGAGTTTCACATTAAAACCTAATCGTTACTGGTCTGTGAGCCTCCCCTAATGTGGAAAACACTTCTGCGTTTAGAGCATCCAGAGCGTGGGATCGAATGTCGACTGGGACGACCGTAGTTTCGGTAGAGGGGAAAATGCGTGAGGCCCATGCGCTTATATTTAGGCACACGTGAAAGAACTCTAGGTGGCCGTAATTTCCAGAGCCCTCCACTATACGGCGTGTTTCATAATTATATCGTGGTTTTCGTACTTAAAACCCCCCAAATTATTATAATTTCTTGACTATCCAAAAAAACAGCCCGTTTAACAAATCAGACACACTGTGCACTGTTCTTCGCTGTGGTTCTTTCTTGTTTATTAGATTGTTTTCGTTCAACAGATAATCCTCTTCATTCCCCGGCGAACACTGCGGCAAAACTCGTTCGCTATCCCTCATCTGAAAAAATTATCGACCATGCGTTTTGTCTGCCTTGCTTCCGCCAGCGGACAAAATCTGCACTCATCCGATTGATGGCACATAACATTTATTACATAGGACGTTTCGTTTCGTTCAACTCTTACTCGCAATCTATCCCACAATTCTTTTTCCGCCACTGCCGTGTTCGTATTCCCCATAGCTGCCTCCCTTTGTGTTCCCGCAACAAACAACCATTCGGTGCAGCCAGCATTGCAAACATCCAACACAGTGGTATTTGTGGCAAACACGTTGGACTCCACTATTTTTTTGCCTAATCATCGTCACAGTCATTATTTTCCTCCTAGGGTCATCCGGCGATCGTCGCCAACACTGTCGCCAACGGTCCGTTTATTGTTTCTGTCCGCTCTGCGTTTTTCGAAGGGTCCTGCAAGCGCGCAAAACAAGTGAAAGCGAACGAGTGTGCTGTTGTCGTGGACCGCAATGACTTCCTCTCTTTTCTATCTGCTGCGATATAGATCTTTCGCAGTTCTTCGCGTTCTTTTTAAGCGAAAAGCTACCATCGTAAACACGCGACTGACCCCGGAAGGATGCGGGTCACCCTTCCTCCATAACTCGCGTCCCCTTCCGTCTCTTTCTTTTTTACTTCCTGCTCCATGAGTTCGCCCTTATATTGCATTCGCTTCTCTGCATTATCGAATTTTTCGCCGTCTTTAACTGCGTTTCTCGTCATTGTACGTTAATTTCTATCTATAGAAACTGAACTCGTCTCGGTCTTCCTTGTGGTACCCCCGCTTTCATGGACAAATTCCCCATTTGCCCTATTTTCTGGCTTCACTCTCTCCCCGTTGTTTTATCTGCCCCTTTTTATCTACATTTCCTTTTTCTGCCTCGCTCGACTCGTTTTCTCGACACTGTATTTTCTTTCTTTTCAACCGACTAGAACTCGCCCTGATCTCCCACTTTAATATCCCCAATTCCCTTTTTTTTCTTTCATCGGCCTTGCCTCCCATCATCCCGTTCCGCCTTCAGCTACTTATACACAAGAGTTCATTAGCATTATCTTTTACGCATGTCTCCTCTCGTGGTGTCCGTCTGCAAGTTTGCGCAGATTATTTTGATCTGTTGAATTATCATCCTTTCCCATTTTCATATGTTCCTTCATTTCTAAAATAACTGCCCTATTTTGTAGATCTCTTCTCAAACATCGTGTGCACCTGGTGAGGCGATAACTCCAACGGAGTCGAAACTTGAGATCAAAAAATCCCATTACTTTCTCCCCCACCAATTGCTTCCCTTTAGTTCATTTAGTTTGTCGTATTCCGCGTAGTTCCGTATCACTCTCTCGTTTCGGTATGCATTTTGAACGGGCTTCACTTTGTACTCCCTTATTTTTCTCCACCAGTGCAGACTCCTGACTCTCATTTCTTCGCGCCTCACTTCCTTTGTCTCCCCTATCCTACTTTTTTTTCATGTAGTAGGGTTCCCTTTCATTCATTCCCTCAGCTCAGTGTGTTCATGGCTGACGACATTTTTTTATTCTTACCGTGTGTTTTTTTTTTTTCAATTTGTTATCTCCGCGTTCATCCCTGCTTCTCTCTAGTTTCTTCGCACTTTCCTCAACCCGACTTCAGGCCTCTTTCCAAATCTTTCCTAATTCATTCGCAGCCTATTTTTATGGTCTCCATACTCTTACTGATTTTTTGCGTATATAACCTATTATTCATTATTATTCATATTTCGGCTCCCGTTAGCCAACTTCGGTCTCATTTTCCGATTTCATCCCGTAGTGCCACTTCCTACTGCATTTTACGCTTTCCCTGTGCTCCCTTTTTTGCTACGCTTACCTTTTTTCACTCTCCTAGTACTCCTTTTTTAATTTATGCGTCCTCCTCTTAATTTTTTTACCCGTTCGAGTGTTGAACTATGACTTCTCTTTTCTGCCCAGTTCCCCTCTTCGTACCGATTTAACTCTGACTGCTGCCATTTCTGCTTTCTTTCTTAAATATTAGCTTTTGTATTCCTGCCTTTAACGGCTATTCGTACAATTCAACGCCTCCCGCCACCTCACGTGGTTGTTTTCCCGATTCCCTAGGACTCCTCAATTTATTCCTTGCTCTAGCGCCGCCACCTCATCTCGTTTTTTTTCGGTTTTCCAAGCACTCCTTTCCTATTCTCCCTATACTTTTTTACTACATCCCGAATGGCAATTGACTACCATTTCACTACCACTCTCTTCGAAACTCACTACTTCAATCTTATTATTTCCCGTGGTGGCGTCATAATTTGATTCCTTGTTATCTTCATCACTGAGTCCACAATTCTGCGCACTTTTTTTTTCCAATTCTCGTCTAAAAGCCGTCCGATTGATACTTTCACTTCACGCGAATTCAGCACTCCCTTCTTTTTGATTTTCTAGGCTTTGCCTAATTCCTCCCCTTTCCCGACCTTATTTCACCAAACCTTTTTCTATTGTCTTGGCGTTGTCCAATGTATCAATCTCCATTTCATCAATTCAACACTTCTCCTTCTCTAGGATTCGTACAATTGTTTCTTTCCTCACAAGCCAGCTGTCAGCTCAACATTAGATTTTCAATCGTTGTCAAGACATCAGTCGTAATTTGCGCTCCCATGTCCTACCTGTCTCAACTCGACGCATTTTTATTACGGATTATCTAGGCGTCATCTAGCTTCCCTTTATCCCCCCTTAGTTTAGCGCTCCCTTTTTACTGCTTTTCAGGGAGTCATCTTATTCCCCACAATAATACAACACTTCCATATTACTTCACGTATAGAAATCATCAAATTTGTTTTCTTTTCCCGTCCTACCACTTTGGCCCCTTTTTTAGGTGTTCTCTGATCACCTCCCTCCCTTAAGAATGCACTCCCCTTTTACTCCATGCGTTGGGCGTCGTTTATTCCTCCCTTTCCAACGCAACGCCTTTCCTCCCTAATTTCATACATGTGCCGAAGACCCTACCTGACGACGACGGCATGCCTTCGTCATCGATGCGCAGAGTCATCGTCATCAACGCTTCCCTCGTCCATGCAGCGGGTGCCAAACTCTTACTCATTTCCTCCATCCCTTTTCCCACTTGCGTCGCCATATCTCCAGGCTTATCGATCGATCACTCTGCTCGCTGACCGTGCGTGCTGACCGGAAGGCCGGCTTGGGTCCTTCAAAGAAGACACCACGCTTTAGCCCGGACCGAGTGCGCGAGAGGACGCCGCCCGCATGAATGGGCCTCGGCCCTGCATAATCACCCCGTTCCCTCTCCAGCTCTTCATATTTTTGTGCAGTCTGCTTCAGCCTCTCGCTTTCGATCATTTCTCCACTACCCATCTCCAAACGAAAGCTGGCGTGTGGGGCCTTTCGCACAGCGGTATTCCTTCAGGACGCCTTCGCTCACTGCCTATGCCTGATTTTTTTTTCACTTAGCTGGTCTTTCTGCACACCTTAGCTGGCACTCAGCGAGCTTGATGCGTTACACGCCTGTAAGCGTATACACCTACGCCGTGAAATAAGAAGGAAAATCCCTCAGTGGCTCTTAGAGATGGGACCAGTGCGCTGACGGTGGGAGTGGCTTATCGCCAAATAGAGATGGATCGATCTAGGAAGCGCCACTGAAATCGCAAACTTTCTTGCTGCATCATGAAAACTATAATCATACCGCAGCCTTCTATGACCTGAATTGTCTGAATGTTCGATGTGCGACGCGTTGCGCCGCGAGCACTGTAACAAAGGCGACGGCCTCTAAGAAACGAGGGCTTCGACAAGCGTCATCATTTCGACGAGCTAACGTTCCAAAGGGGACACAAACTTCCATTTCTCGAGTTAAATTTGACAGAAGAACTATTGTTAAAAATAATTACATCCATCTCGAAACTATGAGATGTAACTCAGCGGCCGCGCTGAGTTACATTTGTAACTCAGCGGCCGCGCGTTAATCGTAAACGTACAGCGAATAGTTTAAAGAGAACGAGAGCTTTTACCAGAATCTACTCTAAAGCCGGACTGCTTTACTCCCGGATAAGATGTTGGGAGGCGTTGGTAACAGTGCTTGTATGTGCCTCCAGCACTTCGACAGACGACAAATTTTGGTTGGAGTGTTCCTTCTGTACAACACAGTTGCCCCAAACGAAGATGATATCTGTCGATCGCTTAGCTATCGATGATATTGTTGAAGACGGTAACAGTAGCATCCCCACAGCGGAACTTACAACAAACAAAACTAGACATGGTTGTAAAAAGATTGGACAAATTTTTTCATGTATGGACCTTTTTTTTTTACGAAGAGGAGGATTTACTACTTTCTGGACAGTTGTACGAGAGTACAAAAGCCGACGTCACAGCCTTTGGGAAGGTCACGCGTGCATTAAGAGGACTAGGGCGGTGCCCAGGGAGCCTTAAGTGAAAAGGTCTATAAAATCGATGTCATTCGCTAATGTTCTACGGATAGCATCGCAGGGCCTACGCTCCGGCATGTCTTAATGGTTGTAGGCTCAGAGGCTACGATCACCGAAATACCGGGACATAGTGAAGAGACAAAAAAAATCACAGCATATCCACGGAGTCAATGATGATGAGTGGGGCAAAGCTTCGAAGGGCTTTATCGGCAAACCGTCAATCATCCGCTGGCCGTGTCCGTCCGTCCGTCCGTCCGTCCGTCCGTCCGTCCGTCTGTCTGTCTGTCTGTCTGTCTGTCTGTCTGTCTGTCTGTCTGTCTGTCTGTCGGTCCGTCTGTCGGTCCGTCTGTCGGTCCGTCTGTCGGTCCGTCTGTCCGTCCGTCTGTCCGTCCGTGTCTGTCTGTCTGTCTGTCTGTCTGTCTGTCTGTCTGTCTGTCTGTCTGTCTGTCTGTCTGTCTGTCTGTCTGTCTGTCTGTCTGTCTGTCTGTACGACCGTCCGTCCCTCCATCAAGTGAACACTCAAAGTACCGCCATCTCGCATCTCTTCATCACATATTCATCATATAAAGGTACCGCCATCCAGCGGACATTCCAAGGACTAAACCCAGAGGTGGCTACTACATGAGACGCACGACCCAAGCCTTGAGGATGTTCGCCTCTAAAAACCCTTTATTTGTTCCGCGTATGAAAGTTTAAATTCAGACTCGAGCGGCGCCAGCTGTTTTTGTTGGCGCAGTTGAGTGTGGTCGAAGAAGCTAACAGTATAGTTATTAGTACAAGCTCTAGAGAGATGTTGATAGAATAGAATAAAACTAGAGCCTATCTTCACTCTTACGTGAAATTAAATGGTCACGTTCCCCGCGAATACGATAAAGCCTTTCGGTGAAACGCTTTGATGCATGGTGCATTTTAGACAGCCAGTACTTAAACTACCGAGAGTATGAAAAGAGCCCCACATTACAGCAGTCCACAGCGCGGTACCTCTTGTTCAATATCTGAGCTGAAAACACAGCCGGCGTCCGCAAATGCAAGGAAAGAACTATGGCGTACGCTGGAATAATGTAAAAGAAAGGGAGCTCGACAGCCGAATAAAGTTACACGATTTGAAAAGCACTGAATTGGCGCGGTTTAGGAAAAATAGTCGCGCAAGTGAGTTCTCTCTTTCTAAACGAGAAACTATGATGCGCTTGTAGCAGTCAGATAAACTGCACCGTTATTTCAGTGCCAGGAGACGCTATGGAGCGAGAAGCGATGTCCTATAGAGGTGCAAAAAAAAGCTATAATGTCATGATCAAAAATAAGTACTAAAGCTTTATGTGTCAGAGAAATGTCCAAGCTGCAGAGCGAGTGAATTTGAAATTAAAATTTCGTTTCACTCTACGTACGTCTCCGCTCGGCAGCGCAAGAAGTTTCAAGAGTATATGTGATTGCCGTACTCCGGCGGCCATCTTTTTTTTGTGAGTGTAAGAATGTTAGTCGAGCGTTCTGCACCACGGTCTACCTAACGTTTTGGGGGGAGGGGGGAGATTACGATGAACGATAAAATAAATTAAAATAAATAAACGTCTTAGTGCGTTGAAAAGAGGTGGAAGTCTATGAAGAAGGGACTGAAAAAAGAGAAAGCAGCCACCGAAGAGATGACTTTTCTAGGTCATTCCTTCTGACTCGAGCTTCAGCGTCGGGGCTCGCCATGGTTAAATGTGTTCACGTAGAAAAGGCGCGCGCCTTCGCTTCCTGTGGAACGAGGGACGCTATGGGGGATCAGTATAACGACCCCTTGGAAATGATCCTTTGACCGAGCACCTCTTTTTGTGAAAACGCACACACACGCATACACACACACACACACACACACTGCTGCTGCTGCATATCGACCTGCTCATTCCTGAGAAGCTAACTAGTTTATTCATTACAGTTTCATGCCGCACTCACTAGGTTTTACCCATGTTATTTTTTTAACTAATTGGCTTTTTAAAAAAAAATAAAAATTTGGGAAGTTTCCCCTCTTCATTTATGTTAGATTGGCTGTAGCCCGTTATACCTCTTGGTGGTACGGGCTACCCCCCCCCCCCTTTTTCCTTTTTGTTTTTTCACATATAGGGGGCGGAAAACACACACACACACACACACACACACACACACACACACACACACACACACACATGTACGCACGCATTGATACATTCACATACGCACGCTAAAGCGTGCGCGCATGCATCTGTACACGCAATCGCACTATATGCCAGACAGACTCGCAGTGCTGAGGCATGCGCTATTTCGAACGGCCATGCAGGGCACACCTGAAGGGGCTGTGCGTATGTTTTGTACGTCGGTCAGCAAAAGTATGCGGACCGTTGCCGTCCGTGCTGGCTGTAGTGACGAGCCGCCTGCCATCCTGGACATTTCGCCGAGTGATTCCAGCAGTGTTCGGCTTTCGAGAGAAATTCTGTGGAAACCAATGCTCTCGACAGTAGACGGCTCGCCACTTGTAGACGGCGTATAGACGGCGATTTCAGCCCGCGCTCCCGTGGCCCGTACACTTTTGCTCATAGGTGTATACACGACGTACAGGCGTAATAAAGTAATCCAAGTATTCTAGACGCGGAGAGAAGCATGATGAGCGCACAGCATTCGAGTACTTCATGAAGGATTGCAATAATAATAATAATAATGAATCACTCATTTATTTAACGTGCCAGGAACAAGCAAATGGTCTTCGTACAGGCGCACGCAAAAATAAAACAATGAAAATAAAGAATGCAATACAGGACAATCTTCAGATAAAGAAATAAAAAGAGCGCATACGCGAAGACAAAAAGAGATCAATGCAGAAGACGAATAATAATAATAATATAATAATAATAATAATAATAATAATAATAATAATAATAATAATGTGATGGTGATGAATATCATGAAGCAAAGTAATAGAAGTTGTTTTTTTTCAGTACCAAAACCATGAAATCAAGTGCGCTTGCTTATAGTTGTGTGAAAGGGGTCAGTCATCTCGTGTGAGAGCTACCATGTCGAAAATATGCCCAAGGTGCATACAACTCTTCGTACACGAAGAAATAACAAAGACACACATAGCATCTCAACACTTAACGTGCAACAATTAATTTTCAAACTGCGATCGACAGCCATCGTCTTTCGTAAAATAAAGGTTTAGCTCGTTCGGTCATTATTGGAGAGGTAATGGTGAAGGGCACTGGAAGTTTCGACCATCTGAGGCTCTTTAACGCGTGCAAAGCTGCATGTACACAAAATTCCACCATATCGCCAACACCGAAATACCACCTCCAAGGCGGGTATCCGATCCCGCTACCATCCGATCCAGCAACACGAGTACCACACCACGTGGCTGACTGACACGAATCCTACGCTAGAAATACACGTGAAAACCCACACACACACACACACACACACACACACACACACACACACACACACACACACACACACACACACACACACACACACACACACACACACACACACATATACATATACATACATACATACATACATACATACATACATACATACATACATACATACATACATACATACATACATACATACATACATACATACATACATACACGCGCGCACGCACGCATACACACACACACACACACACACGCACACACACACGCGCGCGCGCGCGCGCAAGAGAGAGAGAGAGAGATCACGTACGCAATGGCTTGCCGTTGCCGGGTTAGCACACGCACAGCGCGTGCAAATATACCTAAACTCTTCGAACGCATCCAACTCACGTAACCATGGCAACTGTACGGGAGCGAGCACTTCCCCGTGTCTTCCCATCCCGCGACCACGAATGATTTCTGGGAGCTGCCGGCAGTCAGATATGGCCACGAGCCGACGACTACATTTATGCATACAGTGCTGCGCCTGGTGGGATTAAGCGCCAAACGGGACGCGCGCGAAACTGCCGACGCAAATCTGGCGCCATGCATGGCGAATAACTCCGTTTTCTTGTTCTTTTTTATTTTCTATCTTGTATAGTTATTCTACTCTCGATGTGTAGTTATTTCATTTTGTTTTGCAGCAAGCTCTCCTTTTTCTTTTTTTTTGCCCACATCCACAAAAGGAAGGAAGCGGTGCCATCAGTTCAGCGCATGTATGGCGAATCGAAAGCGCGACCCCTTTTAACGCTTATTCATGCTCTCCTATAAACAGCTTGCGTATATATATACGCTCGCTGCTAAAACTGAGGCTGTTCAGTCCAAAGCAATTAGGGATGGAGACCGTAAAGAGAAGATTACACACCATAAATAAGCTAAAACAAGCGAAAAATCAATAGAACAAAAATATCAAGGATACCTACACGAGGTTACTGGCATTTGACGGCTAGACGGTCATTGCGGTTCGCAAGCCTTTCGCGAAATTGTTTACGACCGCTAAACAGAGTCGATTTTAGGTTCATGGTCTATTAACTACTGCGACCATGGTTTGACTCTGTAACGGCATTAAATGGATGTAGGCTATAGTGTTATTGTGCCTCGCAAAGGGCAGGTTTTTATGTGTCATCAAAACATGACATTCTATTCACTGGTGCTTAGGTGCTTGCTGCAAGAACTGTGGTTTGAGACAGGAATTACTTTCTTGAAGCTAAGCCGATTGATCGTTTGTACGAAAAAAAAAAAGGAAGGTGGCATACAGGGGCATATCGTTGTGGTTTGGTCTTTATAGGTGAGCTGTTCTTGAGAACCCTTTTGAAATTTGGTTAAGAATCTCGGAAGAGCCGTTTTCTCACGAAAAAAAGGTGATCGATCTCGCACGAGTGCTGGCGCACTTTAGCTCGCACGTGTATACCCGTTAAAGCATTAGCACTTGCCATAAGTCTTAATTCCTGCCACAGGAGTACACCTGTATCACCTTCCCCGGAAATTTAAGATGGACCTTACACGCTCTAAAACACCATTGAGTAAACGTTCGACAACTGCACTTCTGATGCGAAGCGTTATTGCTAAGCGACTTCAACGACCTAGTTCTGCAACCCCCCCCCCCCCTTCATAGGAAACACAAACCGGACACAACGCAAGGTACACGTAATACGAAAGAAACAAAATTTAATAGATTGATAACCTCCATACATAGCACGCCAGCAAGAAAAACACGTAAATCTGTATATTATACTATGGAGATAGCACGTATACGGGCAATCCAGGCACATTTTTGCCGTAGGCATCGCTGTGAGGTGTATAAATGCGAGGGTGGTAGCATCGCCGTCAGCGTTGTATCTTGTATGCGGGAGCAAAAGGATGCGAAGGCTTCCGATGTTTTCGTTTCTAGCGAAAAGAAAATGCGTCGGCCTTCTCCGTTGTGCGAAGGTCACATGTAAACGTGCCAAAAGGGGGAGGGGATGTAGGGCTGAGCTGTAGTAGACATAGGTATACAACTGTCAACACCTGACTGTGACGTCACCTCCCTTATATACAGAGGTCATAGCTTAGCAGAAAAGAGCTGCGTTAGTGGCACCAGTCGCTTGTGTATTGCGACAGAGAGTCAACACCACAATACCAGCAGTATTGACGTATTGGAAAGAACACATGCGGGTCTTTACGCTGTAAAACCGCGACATCAATGAAAAGCACGCCATAGTGTGCGTAAGTGCGGGACATAGAGGTGCACTCGAGGAGTAATCGATTTAATCTACTTGAATTTATTCGAGTATACGCACCTGAATGTAAGTATCCTGGTGTTTGTGTATCTAAATGCGCCCGACTTGGCTAGGAATTAAGCCCGTGTTCTCATGCTCAGCGGCGTATAACAATAGCCACTAGACTACCCCATTGGAGGATCCTTTCAATGCAAGCCGTACTGGTACAGACAAAACAATGGTCTCCATTTCATTCCACTCGAAGAAGGCACTCAGCTTTATTGGAACGCTTCTCCGAGCAGAATTCATTGTAATGCGAACCGAAAATCCTTCCTTTGTGCCCTGCTTTGAAGGAAAGCTTCTACGCCTCGGGCGTCGATTTTAAGGTTGTGGCAACTGGCGTTGTTTCTCCCTTTGAAATACGACGACAACTTCTATCTTCCACGACTAACTCCGCCAGTGGTGGTGATCAAACGGACGCTCACTGGCAATGGCATAACTCCCGAATAAAAAAGTACATCCCTCATTTTACGCGCATTTGTTTTCCTTCTTTTTCAACGAAGCGTCCGTGTCTATGGTTCTACCCGAAGGGCAAAGGGACATATCGCACGGATCAATCGATGTGGATTGAGTACCAAAATAGATATAAGACTTTAAACACTTGTTTCCGCGACCACGTTCAAGCAATTAGTAGAAGACATTAGTTTAAAACTGGTACCAACACTGTACGCTGCGGTCAATCGGTGTTCTCTTTATACGGGTTCTTCAAGATTTCTATATGGTTTGTTTCATGATAAAGCGAAAGTTATAAGGACCCTTTGGACGGCCCCTTGAGCGTAGCAGGGCGAGCGAATTGAGTGGCACAAGAACCTACGTGGCCAACGTCTTTGAAGACGTCATGACTGCACCATGGCGCGGCAAACTGACGTCACCAACCATGGCGTCATCACATGACGTCACGCATTGACGTCGTATGACACTCGTCAAAGGTTGGCTAATCTCGGATTCCATGGAAAACCACGTGACCTACAGAAAGCTGAAGCTTGAAACAATGCAACTGACTCAGAGCGTGTAGGTAAATCAATTAGTGTTTCTCGAGCTGTCACTCATTACGCCTTGTTTCCGGTGCAGTGGTCCTCGATTGTATGATTTATTGCATTAACAAGTGTGCGCAGGCTTTATTTAGCCTTGAAGTGTTAAAAGGGAAGGTAACATGCTGCAAAACTTTTAATAAATTATCCGCAGAAAAGCATTTTCATGGAAGCGACATGCTATTAGCCCATGTATTAAGGTTGAGGTGCACAAGCCTAGAAGGTTGAAATTCTGCGAGCCCACAGTCCATTAAGGCGTCCCTCATAATCATACTATGGTTTTTGGTCGTAAGAGGCCCGCAGTACAACTACCACTACAACAACTAATAATATTTTATTATTATTATTATTAGTAGTAGTAGTAGTAGTAGTAGCAGTAGTAGTATTTACTGCGAAAAGATGTTGGCGTTTGCAGAGACACCGGCTACTCTCTTGTTTTTAAGACCACCGGTGGAAGAGCAAAGTATTGAAAAGAGTTACTTCGAGTAGTCCACGGGTCACGTCGCCCTCCTAACGGCACTCTCAAATTTAGAACACAGACTACTTGGACATTAGACCATACAAAATACACGGAAATATTATGAAGCAAGGATGTGGAATTGAGTAACAGCGTTATGCGTAGGAAAAGGAGTGCTGTATATGACAAAAAAAAAAGAAAGTGGCCGTATAAGCTGTTGTTCATCTGAACAAGCACCCGTAAAAGAAAACGTGACAATCAAGTGTTTCTGTTATTAACATAGCGTTTTAGGAAAGGTAGTTTTGAAATTACCGGCGGGAACATTGGTATTTGTTTTGAAGGACCTTCGAACTAGAAAATTGTGGGTTCGGATTTCATCGTTGACAAAGGCCTACGGGACGGCTTTAAGTTCTCCCATAGTGGAGTACCTAGTACTCTAAATTGTTAACCAATTTTTTTGAACATACAAAGGTAATTTTTGTCATCTACTTACTTTCAGTTGAAGTGAGAATCATCACAACACAGCTCCCTGTGCTTTTCTGTGCTTATTTGTCTGCCAGTTTCATTTATTTGATTTAACTAAGACATCACTCGCTCTTGTATACGGCTCTTGTATACGGCTCCTGTATTCTGGCCGCGATGTTTTACTGTAGGGGACGACGCGTGGTCCGAGCATGCGCACATATATGTGTGCGTGCATACATGCGCCGCAGCATGCATGCATGTTTCGAACATTTTGATTCAGGCTTTATTTTTTTTTTCACCACAAAACCCATCCTACGTTTCAAGATTCGAATTTGAAATCGGCACCAATTGCACACATGAGAACCATACGTATACACAAACGTGCAGTTACTAAATTTTTCCCCCACCTTTACGAGAATGCAACATCCAGGATTTTCAGAAAGTCAGAATTGTTATAGATTCGGCGTACGTCGACATCAAATCGGGAGGAAAACGATGATTCCTCCGACGTCTCAAGGGTAGCGCGTGAAGATATCGGCACAGAATATTACGAGGGATAGCATTTAGAAAAGCTTGCAGAAACATTAAGAAGGAACGTTGCATTCTCACAAGGAAGTGTGGAAACTTGATGGTAATCTTCATGACCTCGAGAACCTTGTACACCCGGATTGTGTGCGCGCGCTCGCCATTTCCGGGCACAGCTGCACGGACCGAACCCAAAGCGGGAACGGAAGGATATGCTCTTGGGGCCAAAGAGAGTTATATTTTATTTTATTTCTTTAATTCCCGACTTTCGAAGCGAACTGTTATTCAGCAACCACTAAACATTTTCGCGATCTCCACTACTGCGGCCACTGTGGTGTTGTCAAAGGGGTTAGTAGTTTAGCAGTTTGTCGGTGTTGTCAATGCGACAGCAATTGCATAGACCCTCTCAGTGAGTTTTCGCCGTCGCCGTCATGTTCCGTATAGAGTCTGGATCAATAACATCGCCGCGCAAATCATATATGCTCCGCGCTCTAGTAAAAGCGCGCGAGCACTGCCGACGAACGCGGCTGCATCAACGATAAAACGAGCTGGCCATCTCCGCAGTACGAAGGACACATACAATAAATCCACCCCGCATGCGAGGCCTGCCGTCAATGGCTCAGTGAGCGAACGCCTGGCCTGTCTTTCGTACAGGACTAACGTACATGACGGTGACGCCGGGATAGATGAGTTGGTGAGGGGGGGGGGGTTGAATCGCTCCAGCACCAACACTGAACTTTCAATCACAATGACGCTGCTGTAAATGTAGCATGCATTATCTCGCGACAGACATCGGCCATATTGTCAGATATCAGCAGGCGGCTTGTGTAGCTGTCGCGCTCCCGCCGGTGGCTTCACGTTACGTTGAGACGCTGTACAGGCTGTTAGGTTTGGCCTGGGGATTCATCTCTCAATCCCTTCGGCGCCCAGTCTTACCGACGCTGTCAAGTATTTGAGTGATTATCCCGACCAGGCGGCGGGCAGAGGCGAGTCCCGTCCTTCAAGTGCGGACCCTTTGGTCGTCCCTTCGAGCAGCAGCGTGACTGATGACCTCGTCGACTCGTCGGGCGACAGGAGGGCTGGCTTGCCCGGCGCCGGAGCTGACCGAGGAGCGGCGCTCCCTTTTGATCCCCATTCACCAAGCCGACCGGCAGACTGCCTATGCTCGTCATGCATTGTACGTGCTAGCCGGAGGGCGAGACGTCGTGTCGCCAAGACGCCGCTAACCATTCGAGAGAGGCCAACGGAGACAGCACCTTCCTGGAGGAGACCAACGGCCACCGCAGATTACTCCGCTAATTGAGCGAACAAAGTCTGCGGACCCTTTGAAGTATGCTGCCAGGATCATGGGAACTCTCGAGTGGCGGCACACACACGACGCGGAAGAGCCCTGCTGGCGCCACCCATTGTGCAGTGTTCACGTGGACCTTGCATGCTCGCCTCCCTCACCTGTGTGTGCGTGATTGGTGTTCAACTCTGAGAGGAGGAGCCCGACAGGGCATAAAACGACGAGACAGAGTGCTGGACAGCGCTCTCTGAACCTGGCTCTGAACTATGTAGTGTTCAACCACCACGCTCGTGGTTTGTTAAACCACTATCCCTTCTTTTCTGTAAATAAGTGTAAATAATGTCATAAACTTCTGTTATGTTTCTCGTATCCTCTTGTCGGCGTTCAGTTCCTCCATCCGGATGCCATCACCTGCAACATCTTCCTTCCCATCTCTTACAACTGCTCCTCCGCCGCCCGGAAAATCTCGGCTGGCCAGCGCTCCCAACCGCTGGGCACGAAGAGAATGGGTGGTGACGAGGACGATGGCCTGGCCTTTCTCTCCAGCTGCGTACTCGAAACCAACTCCCAATCCAGCTCACAATGACCGACCACAGCAAGGCGAACCACACAACACAATACCATGCTGCAGTCAAGCACATTGGACCCGCTCAAAACCCTCCAGGCTTCTCAAAACACAAACAAAAGAGAAACCTGTACGCTAAAATTTTGAAACAATTTTGTGCCGCCAAAGTTACAACAATCATGGATGTGGAGATGCTTACTAAAGATGGAACAAATTGCCGTGTGAGAAAAGCACACAAAGGCAAACACAATTTGGCCCCATATAACCGTAATTCCAATTTTACAAAACTAGCTTTCTCCTACCACCCACACTACTAAGTTGTAACTGACATTTAATTTCATGACTAACATCATGAAATACCACTACCTAAATTACACGCAAATGCAGCCCGAACCCACGAAAGATAATTGTGCGCATCCTTCATTCTCTAATACTTAACGTAGTCGTGAGTGCCTGCTTTTCTGACACCCTGACGCCAACAAAACTCTCTCACATCAAATCAAACTGCGTCTTATCAATCCTAGAAAGGTATCTAGCCTCAAATTTTGGCGAACGCCACGCTCTCACCTCAAGTGATCATTTGATCCCTATAAGTCATCACTAAAACAAAAATGAAGTAAACCTGGTGTACTAACACGCTCATTTGCTGGATGTAGTTTCATGTCAGCCCATGTTTTTAAAGAACGCACATGACTTTGCTGTGCGCTCTAGCACGACATCATACTATCATCCAAAGAACGCTAGCACACCAACACGCACCTAACCATAGGCGATATCTCTCTCACCTAGGTATCCTTAAACCCGCATCTGAACGTGAATTTTCTCAAGATATCGAACTGTGTAAATCCTTAAAACGCATCTCTAATCTCAACGTTCGATATAACATAACGCTCAGCTAAAGAATTTCACTTGATTCCTGAGCACATACTAAAATAACAAAGGGAAATGCAACTCGTGTACCAACACGCCCAATAAATGAATGTAGCCTCATGCCAGCCCATGTTTTTAAAGAGCGCACAAGACTATGCTTGTGCGCCCTAGCACGACATCATACTCTCATTCAAAGAACGGTATAGCACACCAATCGCACACCTAACCGTAGGCCATTTCCCTCTAACCTATAGCCACTATTCCTTAAATGTAGCGGGCGTACCAAATCTTCAATTACGACATGCGTGCTCTTATCTTAAAAACTCCTTTCACGCAGTCGGTTGACTGATGCGGGTAACTGCTTCCGAATACCGCTTAAGAACTTAACTCAAAATTTTGACAAAGCTTACACACAAACAAAATTTAGAGGGAAGAAAAAGTATCAAAGCAAACTAGCTGTGGAGATGACACAGGAACACCACTTTAAAACCAAATATAAACAAACAAATATGTTTCCAAAAAAAAAACTCCTGTGTCCGACTCTCCAGCCTATAGCCGTCGCTCCCTCTTCAGTCGTACACGTGGCGGTCGAGGACTTGGCGGATTTCGAGGGCGCCCGAGGCAACGTCGCGTAAGTGCTACAAGCTGAACGGCAGCGCTACGCCTCATTTGCGATTTCGGCCGAATTCTGTCAATCTGGCGGAGGGAACCCGAGCAATGCAAGGGAAAGAGTGACGGTGTCCTCTTAGGTCTAGCCGAGCGGTGTTTAGCTATTGTCGCTTTTCTTGTAGGACCCCTTCGACACTCCCGTCCCCGCAAAGCTCTTAATCGCCGGCGCGCATTCCGTCGCGCGAATGCGCGCTGTGGTCTACCCTTCGCCGCTGGTGCCTTACTTCCCGCCACAAAGGCCTCTTCGCTGAACTGGCCGATGAGCCACCCTCTTTCCTTTTTCCCCGATGCTTGCATCTTCCTTCGTGCCTTCGCTTTGTCGCGCGCGTACCCTTCACCTGTCTACGGCGACGTCTGCGACCAACTTTTCCTGCACCGTTAGGAAATTGGCCTCGGTTCGCGTCATCGATGGGTTTACAGCTCAAGGGTGCTTCTGCACCACCTGCCCTACTGCTTCGACACTTCGCAGTGTTGCCTTGTCGGGCCGGTTGACTTGCGCTAACCTTGTGCTCACGCACCCCACGAAACTGGCGCCTTCCATTTGATTTCATTTGCAAAGGACCCGCTGTCCCCTTTTCTTTCGTCCGGCAGTTCAGACGCATACAAATGAACTTTGACGCTGACGCAAAATGCCTAGTCCTGCTTGCTGCGCTAATAGGCTTCAAACTTTTCTGAACATGCGTAGAGCTGCTTGTCTCACTCGCGACTTTGCGACGTCTCTTGCGTCTGCGCCGCTTTCTGCGACTCGTCTCTGAGCCTACCGCTCGCAGCTCAAGGTCGCTAACATTCTCACTGCACTCGTCAGCTGTCGACGCCGCTCCGTCTAGATGATTTTCGAAAAAAAACACCTATTTCACACTCTAGATCGGCGGACAGCTTGACGCTCTTAGGAACAGTGCAGCTGCTGTCCTGCAAACACTCTAGCTCGCATTGCTGAGAGCTGTCTGCGACTGCACTGATATCCCCGCTACCTACTTTCGCTGCTTGTGAGCTTTCTTCGGTGTCCTTGCATACTTCCACACTGTCTGCAAGATCCACCGTCGCGACAAACACAGGTGAGGTCTGTACCAGTTTTTATACAGCTATCCTAGCTGTTCCGCTAACAGTTGACTGGCACAGCACCTCGTCGCACTCGCTCTGGCCTCCTTCGTCGGCCTCGCTACGCAGCACAGCATCTGTAGCAGCACTCAAATTTGGTTCTTCATTGAACCTGCTGCATGCTGTCTTCACACGTGCTAGCCTTATCTACGGCTACCAACTGCACCTCACTTAGGTTTTTCTCGCACTTTTCATGTGCTACAGTTGCGGATGGCTGAATCTTCCGCCTCCCTGCTTCGACTTTTTCTTCCGACAGTTCAACCACTAGGCGGAGTGCTCGCTCACGCTCGTCACCTCGCTCCCGTTTTTCTATCTCCCCTTTTCGCTCACTATCCACCTTGGTGCTATAAGAGACACGCGGACCTCTCTCAGGCTTGGTTTTACTACCAGCACAACGTCGCGCGTTCTTCACGGGAGCGTTCGTGAGCTTGTACTCTATTCGCTTTCTGTCAACTCTGATGCCGAAGCACCGCAGTAAAGCTGCCTTAGCTACATCGTACCTATTGAACTGTTCCTCAGAAAGGTATAGTAACCTACCCATCAAGCTGCACGGAAGGACACTCGATAAGGCGGCACCTGCTAAGTATTTAAATGGGGCGTACGGCACTCCTCATTAAGGACCACGCTCCGCTGTACAGGAGCGTTCCCCTATATGATAGAAATACGAAACTCTCCAGAAACAATAATGAAGCTTAAGCGACTTCCTTTTTCCAGCGAGTCGTTAGCGCCAGAAAATAAAGCTTAATAATCATGCCCCAAGTTTATTTCGCATGCGAGTCTCATCATGTGCTTTTTTTTTTCTTATTCATTTTTTCGTCCTTTTTTTCGCAAACAAAAGATATGGTGTCCTTCATTTACGCTCGTCTTGGCATACACATTTCCTCCCATTCTGTTTTTGTTTTTTTCTATGTCTCATTCAGTGTAGGCAGCGTTTACTTTTCGAGGGGGCGTCTTCTTAATGCCGCAACATCCTCTCAGTGTGGAGTGTCAAGATCAAATACATGGCGCACAAAACTGCTGTTCACTTTTCATCTGCAGTTCCAAGTGCAAACAAAATTTTCACACCTTTAAGCATATATACAGGGTGTTTCAATATTATACGGCTAACACCCTATCGTTCAAGTAAGTTGGAATCGTACGTATAACATTGCTTTTTTTGTTTTCTCTATTAAAATAAGGACTCGCAATATTTCTTATACTGCTTTGTGTGCACTACATCTATGCTGCAAGGCCTTTGCTGTGAGTGATTAGAAACGGCTTTCATTGTTTTATTGCAAAGACAGTTATATAGAGATATCAGCGAATTTTCGCCGTCGGCGTAGCCGTGATGTTTCGTATAAAGTCCAATTTGATAACACCGTCCCTTGCGTCTTATGTTCGGCAGGGTCTGCATAAAAAGTAAAGGGAACAATTTTTTTTTTCAGGCTTGACTATACGTCCGAGGAATCTCGTAGCCGAAATGCGCTGTGGTGCCAGACGTGGCCTTCAAGAGTCGCCAAGTGCCCATTGCCTTCACCCTTGCGGTTACACTGAATTTTTTCGTAAGTCACCCTCTCATCGCAAGTGAGGATATGGCCGGAAACTGACCGCGCAGAAATGGCTGCATAAATTTTTATAACTATCGTTGTTCAATTCTTGGTTCCAGTGTTCCTAAGCCATACATCTGAGCTAGTCAAAATCGCCAGAACATTTTCCACGACACCTGATATTTCGCACAGCAGAAATTTGCTGCCCAGTGCAACAAATTTTGTCGCCCTAAAGTTGATGATTTTGCCTATGAGAAACCACCTTTAGGAGTGGAAGCTTTCTTCAAAATATTCATCAAGAATTTTTTTTTCTTAGAAAGGTTTCACTCGGTTGGTTTTAAATGTACGTGGAACTAGTGTCAACGTATTTGTAGACTAACCTGAGTCACCTGGAGTTCTTAGACACACAACTATAGAGAAACATACTCAGTTAAAGCTTAAACAATTTTTGTTGTGGTTTGTGAATAACTACAACGTTGCGTAGTCAAGCCTATGACCTATCGAGCTGAATAAGTCGAACACTGCAGAGTCACTGTGTCACTATGGTGAGTTAATTGACGTGAACAATAGCATCGCAGTATAGTTAATACGTAGTTATAAAAAAATCTTTGTGCGCACATGAAGATTGTGTTCTGCCGAGAGAGAGTCCGGTCAAATTATCCTACTATAAAAAACCCCTAAAGGGACCCACCTCAACAATAGATACCGGAATATTTAATCAAGCTAAGCAAAGTATTCACCAAGGTAACGGCTTTGTTGTACTGAGTAGGATCAGAAATGTGAGTTATAGCACGAATGGGAAGAAAACAATGAAAAATTGAACAAGTTCAAAAGACGTCGGCTACTGTAACTGATATTGCTTTGCGCCTTCAATGACAAAGTTCAGAAAACAAGAATTAGGCTCAAAGTCTTTCATAAAACTGGCAGGTCATTCCTTAAGTTTATTAGCACAGAGCCGAGCGAAAAACAAAAGGTGAAAAACAAAAGGCAAAAACTCGACACTTATTTACGGCTTGAAAGGTTCGACATTTCTTTGTCTTTTTTTTTTCATCGTTTCTTTCATGCGCATTCAGCGCAAAAGTTTTAGCGGACGTTCGCCGAAATCTGACCATAGCAGGTTGGGTGACTTTTCAAACATGACTTGCAATATTCACCGTTATACTTGTGTAGCTTTCCATTATAATGTTGAGACTGTATCTAGCCTGTCGTGGTGTTTTGCGAATAAGATGTGGCACTTCTAGGGCCAAGGATGCTTGTTTGAATACCTGCTACGGCGGCCTTATAGCGGTGAGGCGATATGCAAAAACAAACAAAAAACGCCATTGTATTAAGACTTGGGTAACGTTGCAAAAGCCTAGGTGGTAGAAACTAATACTGGGTTTACCCAAACACCCAGAACTCATCGTTATCATATGCTCTCTTTGGCACTAATATGATGGTACGTGTTACGTGTAATAACGTGCATGACATCTCGTGATGACGTCATCACATGACATCGTCACTTGTTGAAAAGTGTGCCGATGACGGAGGCAATAGAAAACATGGTGCGGCGCACAAGGCTTGCTCTTCCTCCATTCTTGGAGGCAATGCAATGTCACGTAGGGGCAAAAAGCTTTTTGAATAAGGTAGCAGCGGGAGATCGATACGAAGACTGAGATAGATGTTGCCTACGAGTCTCGTCTTTGACGCATGCGTAAATGGACTGCAGGGCGAGTAGGTAATTTATCTTAACTGAGTTGCGCGAAAAAAATGAACCACAAAAGGAAGACACCTGGACACAGTGCACACTAACAAATGAACGTTTATAGAAGAATATTATATATATATATATATATATATATATATATATATATATATATATATATATATATATATATATATATATATATATATATATATATATATACCGACTTCTCTATTATCAGTCAGGACCTCGCCGACAGCCTCAGAAAAGTGAAGACGCCGTGGACGGGCCCTCACATAAGAACAGCAGGGGGCCAGTTACTGATGCCCTCTGGAAGATGTACCGCAAGAGTTGACATCAGAGGTTCTCCTTTCACTGCGTCGTTCGTCGTTATCGCCGCATGCTGCAGAGATGTAATTCTTGGCATGGATTTTTTTACGGGAATATGGCGCCGTCATCAACATACCAGAGAGCTTGATTACGTTTTGTAACAGGTCGGGCTTACCCAATTCTCCAGAGGCGCGACCAAACCAACTACGTATTACTGATGACGACGTGGTTCTCCCGCCTAGGTCATGCACGCTCGTTTCGCTGGCCGCCGCTGCCCAGTTTGACGCCGAAGGAGTTGCAGACCAAATAAGCTCGCTGCTCTTCACCCACGGTATTTCCGTCGCACGAGGCATCGTCGGAGTTGCTGCTGGACGCACAGACTTGCTGCTGACCAATTTCAGTGCTGAGCGCCGGCACCTTCCTAAAGGCACGGCTGTCGCTTACTTCGACGACGTCGTAGATGCGAAAGGCTGCTTGGCGGTAGTCGATGAGTCACTAAATCTTGATTCAGCGCCTGTTCTGGACGTTAGCACTACTTTGCCGAAAGACGACCGACGCAGACTCCTTGAGCTACTGGCCAAATTTCAAGACTGCTTTTCGACAACATCAAAAGTTGGCCGCACGCCTCTAACCAGGCATCGAATAATTACCGACGAAACGGCGAGACCTATTCACCAAAACCCTTATCACGTGGCTCTAAAAAAACGTGAAGCGATACAACAGCAGGTAGACAGAATGCTTGAAGATGACATCATTCAGCATTCACAGAGCCCCTGGGCGTCACCTGTAGTCCTCGTTAAGAAAAAGGACGGCAGCCTGCGCTTCTGTGTGGATTACCGCAAGCTAAATCAGGTGACCAAGAAAGACGTACATCCACTACCGCGTATAGACGACTCTCTCGACAGACTTCGACACGCTCGATACTTCTCTTCAATGGATTTGCGCAGTGGATATTGGCAAATCGAGGTGGACCCGAGAGACCGCAAGAAGACCGCTTTTGTAACACCAGATTGGTTGTATGAATTTAAGGTCTTGCCATTCGGTTTGTGCTCAGCGCCTGCTACCTTTCAGACTCATGGATACTGTGCTTTCTGGGTTAAAGGGGAAAACATGCTTAGTATATCTGGACGACGTCATAGTGTTCTCCGCAACGTTTGACGAGCACCTTGAGAGACTTGAGGTGGTCTTACGAGCCATACAGTCCGCGGGCCTGACGTTAAAGCCTGAGAAGTGCCAATTTTGCTACGAAGAGCTGCGACTTCTTGGTCATGTCGTCAGTCATGCTGGTGTTCGTCCCGATCCTGAAAAAATCACAGCCGTAGAACAGTTTCCTGTCCCGACTGACAAAAAGGCTGTCAGACGCTTTCTCGGCCTCTGCGCATATTATCGACGATTTATCGCGGACTTCGCACGCATAGCATCACCGCTAACTCGCCTCACGAGAGAAGACGTCACCTTTGAGTGGAATAACGAAGAGGAAGCTGCTTTTAACGATCTTCGCCAGCGACTACAAACACCCCCAGTCCTTGCCCACTTCGACGTGTATATATATATATATATATATATATACATATATATATATATATATATATATATATATATATATATATACGGTTACGAGAACAAGTGCAATGAACAATGAATTGAAAGATTAAATGTGTAAATGACTAACTTTTAAGAATGATAGTCTTCAGATACTTGAACGCGGAATTTTCGGTCTATCTATCTATCTATCTATCTATCTATCTATCTATCTATCTATCTATCTATCTATCTATCTATCTATCTGCCTGCCTGCCTGCCTGCCTGTCTGTCTGTCTGTCTGTCACACGATTCAGCCACCTGACCAAAGTTTAAGCCCTAGCTGAAAGCCCAGCCAACTTGAACTGCTGGCTGAGTTCGTACATGTGGACATTGTGAATGAAAAATCACATATTGTGCGTATCTGAGGAGCAACATCAATAAATAGGCATTAGATTGTGTGTTCTTTTAGTAGAAAATACATAGATACGAAGAACTTAAGACCCCACCGTTTTTTAGGTTGCACTGAAAATGCGATTCTATGCGCGAAAGAAGGCCGCAGACGACCATCCTCAACGACAAAGTACGCAGATATGTGGCCAAGCTCTGAGTTTGTAATACTCATATTACCAATTCAAGAAATTCTTACGTCAGCGTATGATTTTATTGAAAACACACCACGAATGTGTCAATATTATTCAGAATTCGTTTGTCCTAATTGTTTTCTTTAAATGTAAAAACATGGAAAAGTAAGCTGAGCGAAAGTCGAGTATACCAAAATCATGGAATCGATTGGGAAGTAAAAAAAAACAAAAAGCAACCACCAACAGTTTTAGATGGGAGGCATATAGATAACGTATAGATTTATTGGAACGTCATGAGGAGTTCCTAAATATTGATGATATTCTATACAAGCTCATTTTCTGCAAAACAGTACGAATAAATTTAGAGTGAATTTAAGGTTACATAAGGTAGTTCTTTGACGTATTTCTCCGGAAAAATGTTCTTCAGATTTCGCAAAACACAATCTTCATGCCTCATGTAGTACCACTTGCGGCTGTGACTCCATTACTAAAACAGACAGTGAAACGTTAAAAAAAATGTTCTGAACTAAATCAACATGACGTATAATATGCGTGAGTGCCTCTACTAATAGGCCTCTAAAATCCCAGCCACGCAGATGCACAGCGCTCGCCTTTCGTTCGGCCCTGTAAAAGTCAAGGGGCCTGAAGTGCTCGGCTATGTAATTATATTCTGTGAAACCTAAGCGACCCAGGTAATTAGGAGAGATAAAACATAAGAGGCACTAAGCACCACTTCTTTCCTGTACGGTAATGTTATTCCGCAGTCCTAACAGCACCACTCAGACCCTGCTGAACCAAATACAATGAATCAAAACGTGGTGCTTTTACGAGTAAAAAAAAAAAGGTATTTTAGTAGCAACTCAGCAGCCGTTCCAGAAACAGACTATCTGAGTAATGGACCCATCTGGTAACCGGTAAGCATTGATGACAGCATTGCACTTTTTATAAACAACGAATGTAAGTGTCCTTACGCAGTAAAAGAAACGTCTTTCGAAAGAACCTGGTAAGCGATTCTGAGTCTCATGAGTGCTGCCAAGAGGTTTTAAAAAGGGCACTCAGAGTTTCGCCGCCAAGGCTAAGGAATGAAATCGATAGCGTCAAACTGGAACGTTGTACGAAGTGAGGCTAACATATAAGCTGATTCCATTAGAACTCCATCTCACGTGATTCTACAAGACGTTGACGTAAACGTTAACACGTCTCGACACATACTTTAAGTGCATTTTTTTCTCAATAGAGTCGTAAGATTTTTTTTTTAGTTTTCAAGTGTTCAAACTTTGTCTATTGGCACGGATTCTCGGGATTTCTTTTTTTTTTTCAATGAAGTCTTGTAGTAATTTGCTGTTGTGCGTGCTGTTGAATTTTGCTAGCGTGATGTGCTCTTAATTTTGTCGTAATGTATTTTTCCATGGCTAATATATTTCGTCTGTGTTATTACCCAGTTTCTTGAAAGTTTACTTCTAGTTTCGTTGTAACTACCGGCCTCTTAATAGTACCTTAAAGCCTGAAACTGCTTGGAATAAATAAATAAATAAATATTGCGTTACATTACATTTGTTTCCGCGTTTCTGTACAAGAAAACGGACTCATTTCCGATTATTCTCCATCTAGCTACGACAAAGGCTTTTAAATTAAACAATACGCAACAGAAAATGAGGTTTTAGGAAACTCGTTGTTTTCTCACTCTGAATTATGAATTAATTAGGAACCGCTGATGAAGTCTCGCGAGAATTCAAGAACGAAACACGTCAAAACGAAAAGAAAAAGCGTCAACACACAAGCGCACCCGCTTATCAAGTGGTCTTGAGTCATCAGCACACCCTGGCGCTCGTCAATACAATTGTGCCGCTAATCAAGGCAATAATTAATGACCGTAATGGAATCAAAACTCGCATATACCACACCGTAACTCGAAGCTATCGTCATTAAGACGACGATTTTCCTTAGGGATTCTTCGAAGAAGAGCTGCGAATGACTAGTTTATTTTCTTTAGAAGCTGGAAATCACTAAGCCCTATAAGCCGATGAAGATCGATTTTTTTTTTCTTTAAGGCCGACAGGGGAAAGAAAGTGCTAGAAAAGCGCATCCTTGTGTCAAGAAAGTGGTCTCATTAAGAGACCCGCGTACACAGGAAGAAAAACAACGACGTGTCAAGATAAACAAAAAAAAAACTAACTGCGACAATTGTATCACGTTGCTCAGAAGAAACAGGCAATAAGGATTCGACAAATCAAAGAGGGGATGCTCTTCTAAACTATACTTTACTAGGTTAACTAGGTTACGACACTCTCTAGAGGTCGTAAATGGTTAGCAGTTACAGAACTAAGCGGTTAGCTCACCGACTGGGTTGTCTTCTTAAGAAAAACTCAGTTTTACGAAAATTGCACTCACGGGCCGAGAGGAAGTAGGGTACTAGTACGGTACTACTCTGAACGAGCTGAGAGCAGAATCGCGAGTTTCCCTCTCCTTCTTTTCAATGTTTTCTCTTTCCCCCTCCGTGAAAGGCAAGTCATTTGCATATAGACCCAGCGGTAACACGTGAGCCAGGCGAGGGCAATTAAGCGTTCACGATGGGGAGACGTTAATGGCCGTATTATGCGGCTCCACCGCTGGCCTCTGTGGAATATTCTTCGAGCCCACAGCGAATATCGAGAAGGAAGCAGCAGCGTTTCTCTCGAAGGTCTTCCCGATTACCCCTCCCCCTCTTCCTCTCCCCTGGAGTTGGCTGCGCCAAGCAAGTATCTGAAGAACAACGAGCCAACCAACCGGAGAGAGATGAAGCGGTGCGCTCCATATATTAATATTCATGGATGCAATATGAATCCTTATTACGCGCCATATCATATGCCCCATGTGACCACTGTGAGCACAAACGTCCTGATCTATCTATCTATAGATAGGTCAGGACTTTTCTATCTATCTATCTATGTTTGTATCTATCTATCTATCTATCTATGTTTCTATCTATCTATCTATCTATCTATCTATCTATCTATCTATCTATCTATCTATCTATCTATCATGTATGTATGCATGTATGTGTATGTACGTACATACGTACATATGTGTGTATGTATGTGTGTATGTATGTATGTATGTATGTATGTATGTATGTATGTATGTATGTATGTATGTATGTATGTATGTATGTATGTATGTATGTATGTATGTATGTATGTATGTATGTATGTATGTATGTATGTACGTACATACGTACCTTTGTATGTATGTATGTATGTATGTATGTATGTATGTATGTATGTATGTATGTATGTATGTATGTATGTATGTATGTATGTATGTATGTATGTATGTATGTATGTATGTATGTATGTATGTATGTATGTATGTATGTATGTACGTACGTATGTATGTATGTATGTATGTATGTATGTATGTGTTACGCCGTCTATCTATAGCCTACATTGTGGCGCAGGTAAGCTACAGGACGCCGGCTCCACTCCCGACACAGCTGCCGCATTTCAGAGGGAGCATCATGCAGTGTACTCGAGTGCAGGCGACAGAAATTCCAGGCGGTGACACTTAAAGCTCCATCTACACCGAGTCTCCTCCAAACGTATTGCCTCCACCAGTTAAAACAATGCAATTATAATTTCTGCCTTTCGTTCCCCAATCATTACTCGATAACAGCGCACGTTTGCCTGTAAAGCTGGCTTGGCTGTAATTACGTCAGCAGAAAGGGAAAGCCAACGACAACGAAACGAAAGAAATGCTCTGACGTTAGTGACGCTGCATTTACGTATAAATCGTTTTGTTCACCAATTTTCTTTAATAAATAACGTGTATAAATATGTGTTGTATTTGAATTCATGAGTTGTAATTGCATGTTGTTACTTAAGAACTCTGGGTATTTCTACCCATTCCTTGTTTTATTGTCTGAAGAAAAACTATTACACTTCACCTTTACTACATATTAAGTCTTACAAACAGGTCTCGAAACATCGGTGTTTTGCTAACGACGTTTTGTGGACTCTTATGAAAAGTGTGAAACTGTCGCTACTGCTTTGTTTAATACTGTTTTAACGTATGTACATTACTGCTCATACTGTGCCTGTTTGACTGGTGACAGCACCCTGTCAGGCATTAATTTGCCTTTCTGCCTACTCTGTCCCTTGAAAAAAAAAAAAGCGGTGCACTCCGTCACCTTTACTGACAAACATGTACGTGCCGAGCGACACTGGTATTGGTAATCGAACGCTTAACTCCCGTCACGGGTGCTGACGCTGTGTACCATTTTATCGCCGCTGCGGTTAACTTGACACATGGTAATACGGGTACTCACATCGAAATAGCGAGTTAATCTTCATTCGCCTTCTTCTGTTACAATCTACCCACCCCCTCCTAAGTGCAGGGTAGCAAACCGGCTGACCATAGGCTGGTTAACCTCCCTATCGTTTTTTTCCTGCCATTTTCCTTCTTTCTTTCTTAAGCTTTCTGTACACTCGTCGTATAGCGCAAAGAATTGAATCTTCATCCACACGCTGCTAAGCATGCGAATGAAGATACAATTTCTGTCATGGCGGAAAGAAAAAGCTCGGAGGGTGAAACACTTGTTTATTAATTAAATATAAATATTATTTAGTAGTCTCAACTTTAAAAACCTTCGGCTGCCGACAGTCCTGAATTCTTCTGCTGATGTATTAAGCTCGCCGACCCGGCGGACATATTCACAGTGTCACCAGTTGTTTTGAGCGATTCCACAGCTCCGAAATGAAAACACACACACACAAATTTAACACTGTACCGGAACTACGGATTGAGATCATGCTCGATGAAGAACCACGAAGGAAAGCCGCAGAAGTGTAAGCCAACGGCAACCGTGGACTGGCTGCTCGCTTTGGGAACGCTCGGCGGACCATGCGCTTCTCGCACCCCGAAGACCAGGAATAGACTGGAAGGCCGCGGCAGGAGAGGCGAGAGGCCGCAGCCGGCAAGCGCGACGACTTCGGCCTTGCGAATCTCTGGAAGCCTGGCGCGCGATTCGCGAAGGGCGCGCGCCTACTATAGTAGTAACGGGGAAATGCCCTCCGAAAGCTTGAAGAGGGAAAGAGCGCTGGATGTTATTGCCTTCGCCTGGTCTCTCGTCGAGATTCTCGGGGTCAGCGACCGAGCACCACGACCACTTGACCGCTGTGGCATGTAAACGCCGTAAGTGACCGTCGGTGTTGGCTTCTTCCACATGAGAGGCCCACGAAATCACGTGAAGACACTCTCCGATGCCGACGTCGTGACGTCGTAGATCGCAAAATTTCTATCGTCATTGTGACGTTAATGCATTGTTGCCTACTGCGACCTGTCCGATGTTGAAGTCGTTGTCTCTGGGCGCCGAACAGTGTAATTTGATGAAATATTATGCATTGTACGATCACATCCAGGCTTTGTTAATCGACTTTATAATAAAGTATAGATAGACAGCTTTTTCGACTGCATTTGTACACCTCGTTTTCGTTCACTAAAATGACGAGTGTATGCATGTCCTAACGTTTTGCATTGACGCCATACGCAGCCATTATGTAGTTAAACTTGCCATGGTGTGTGTGCGTGTGCGTGCGTGTGTGTGTGTGTGTGTGTGTGTGTGTGTGTGTGTGTGTGTGTGTGTGTGTGTGTGTGTGTGTGTGTGTGTGTGTGTGTGTGTGTGTGTGTGTGTGTGTGTGTGTGTGTGTGTGTGTGTGTGTGTGTGTGTGTGTGTGTGTGTGTGTGTGTGTGTGTGTGTGTGTGTGTGTGTGTGTGTGTGTGTGTGTGTGTGTGTGTGTGTGTGTGTGTGTGTGTGTGTGTGTGTGTGTGTGTGTGTGTGTGTGTGTGTGTGTGTGTGTGTGTGTGTGTGTGTGTGTGTGTGTGTGTGCGCCTGTGTGTCTGTACGCGCATGGTTGTGTCTGTACGCGCGTGGTTGCTCAAACATTTTGGAACTTTCCTCACCCGAACAACAAAGGCGAACAGAATTAAAGTCCCGCCATTCTCCTACACCCGTACAACCTGTGCGTTTTCAGATAACAAAGCTCAGGAAGCAATTCGCTGCGTTTTATTGTCCAGATTCATAGTCAGGAAGCATGCGGCTGGAACAGATGCCCACTTCCTCTTTGCACCTTGCACAAACACTGCCGAAAATTAAACAAACCAATCTTTCCTTTAAACAAAAGAGTAAAGGTCGCCATCTTCATCTTTCTCTAACTCATTTTGTTCTTGTATTTGTACATGCATTTCATAACTGTACAACTGTTTAGCCTAATCGCGTTGCTTAAGCGTAATTGAGTTGTGGAAGACTTTTCAGTCCCACAGCCCAGCAGGCATACGTTTTGCCGCCAGGCACTGGCACATCAGACGTGCACTCTTAGAAACGAAAAGCAGCCGGCGGTAAGCTAGAAGACTGCGTTATTCCAATTTCCTTTGTTTTCTGTTGGTCTCTATTGTGATTTGTTCCTTCGTTAAAGAAAGTTTACAGTCCTCCATTTATGTCTCTTCTTTTCTTCGCCTCTCTACTTTTTATCTTCCTTTTTTTTCATATACCTTGTTTGACTTAGTAGATCTTCTTTATGTTTCTTCTTTCATTTCCTACTTTTTTTCTTTCCTGTTCTTTTCTTCATTCATTGGCTATTTTTTTACTTCTTGTTATAACATGAAACTGTTTTATATCGTGGTTCACCAATACTTCAATGACTTATTTCCGTCTAGGAAATGGTGTCGAAACATGTTCATATAAATAAGCAAAAAAAAAAAACTTCTGTCAACGGAAGTCTAACTCACGAACTCTCGATCCGCGCCGACAGAGGGAGGGCACACTACTCATTGCGCACCTGCCACATACCCAGGAAGCGTTACAAACACGCCTTTTACATCTACCAATATCCTTTCACCGGGCTCTTTGTTAAGGGAAGTGATGCATCGTCACCGTGACATTCACGATTATTTCTTCAACGCACCGTCTCTACGCGTCAGTTTCATTCGACGTGTTTGGAATAGGAGAACGACAATTTTGTCGATGCTTTTACACAACGCCAGGTGGCGACATTACCCCAATCGTCGGCTTCGCTCAAAGCATCAGTTCATACAAAAAAAATGAACTTGGACTATCTCCCCGAGGAGGACCAAGATGGGATGCGAAGCAGCGTTGCGCACGGGTGGCATCACGGGTTGAACAGCGCTAACATGAGTGCTTCAGTGAGCGTTGGAAGATTCGCTTGAAGTGATGGCTGGCGTTAGTATTGTAGGTGACACGTACAGACATGTTTCAACGCGTACGTTAGGCGCGTGTCAGGTTTATTGAGCGCGAACCGACGAGTCGGCGGTGCAGCGAGCGGCAGTCGCGGCAGGTGTTGCGGGCGAACGAACGAGGTGGCAGCTGCGGTCGCCTCGGTGAGCGCGCGGCAGGCGAGGGAGAGAGTGACGTCAGCGCACACTGCGAGGGGAGTGGGACGTAACGCGTAGTACTGGTGTGACTTACTTGGCACCGTGCCAACACCTGTGGCGCGAGGCGCGTTCGTACGGAGGGACAGCGTTACACGGGCAATTCAAGAGCTCCTTCGCATCTAAATTTTCTCTCTGTCAGCTGGCTGTAACTCCACGTTCAGCACTTACGCTCGACCGACGTAAAATCGCTTTTGGCCAACAGGGTTGACAAGACGCGTGTTGCGTTTTCGGGCAGAGCATGGCGCTCAACACTCCAACATGCCCCGAGTAGACGAACTTTTCCCAAGTCAGCGTACATTCAGAGACGGTTCTCCTTGCTGTCACAGCGCTTTTACTGATTCCGCTCTCACCTTTATTGACTTCAGGTACCACCAGCGTCTGTGACAACAATGCTTTGTTATACATTGATCACGCACGTTAGTCGTGGAGATGTAGACTTACCACTAAGCATCAACGTGGATCCATTCGCGTTGAACAATGAGCTCTCAAACATCAAGAGAAATCGTGGAAGCTAGCTTCTGCATGAAGAAGTTTCACTTTCGCGTTAAATCGATTTCTATGACAGAGGGATCAACAATGTTTTCATCTTCATTTTCTCCTACTTCGTTGCTTATTTCATTTGCTTTATCAGTCTTGCTTTGATTACCTTCCTTTTCCTGTTATTTTCAATACTTTTTCCTCTACTTTTTGCTCCGTTGTCTTTTTTTTCCCTGTATTTCATTTTTCTTTCTCTTGATTCCTTCCATCTTTATTTCTTGTTTTTTTCACTTTTCTATCTCATTTTTATTTACAATTTTCTGTCTTTTTCTATTTCCGCTTTGTTTCTTTGTTTCTCTTTCCTTCTTTCTTTCATAAATTCTTTGCTTAGTTCGTTCTTTCTTTCTCTTTTTTTCGTCTCCAATTATCTATACCTCGCTTCCTGGTGAACCGGAGACGCACACCTCATTTCCTGCCAGCCCGCGTGGCACCCGTTTTCCGCCGCGCTGCACTCCGCGATTCCAACGCTGGCGTACGCGCGATTCCTGCGCCGGCTCTATTAACGCGCAGGACGCTAAGGGTAGAGGCACGATGTTGACTCAGTTACTCGCGGGAAATAACAGCGCGCCCGTTGATGGAGCAGCGGCGAGCGGCTTCCGCACGAGGAACTGAATAAAACAGCAAAAACAAGACGGAGACGTTCGAAAGGTGATGCCGGCGAGGCTTTGTATAGAGGAGAATATGGAAGAGTGCTCCCAGTATGCAGAGTTCAGGATGTGGTGAACATGGCGTTGTACGCAAATGCCATACGGCAACCATAAGTGGGCGTGACACTTGGTATAAATGAAGTTGCGGTGCTCGACACGTCGGATTAAACGAACTTTCAATTGAGAAAAGGACAAGCGTTTCTCTTCCAACGGTGCCATGTTCCGGCTTGAGAATTAAGCACACACAATCCTCTAATTTAAAGAAACTCACAGGCATTCTGATGTAGTCACCAAAGACAACTCAGAGGTGAAAGCCAGTTTCTTTTTTATTTTCTCAGGGTCAGTTGATGTGACCCTGTCACCCTCTGCACCTAATGCGATTTTCCACTGCATCCGAGATTGGTGTAAGCTTGGCTCTTTTCGCATAGCCTACGTGATCGAACCACCTTTGACGAAGCAAGGACGTTATATGACGTTACAGTAACATGATGATGACGTAGTTAGGACATCAAAACTGCGGTCTCCAACGTCAAAATTACGTCAACGGTGACGTCGATTTCGTGATGATTTTTGCGCCACTCCGGTTGGCGCCGGCGACGGGAGACACCGCTCCATTCCAGCGCTTTATGTTGCATCGTAGAGGGGGGTGAAAGTTGTTATAAATGGGAGAACTATGAGAAAGTGCATCCCGTGACCGACTCTCTCAGGGGCTTTCGTCTTAGTAATGATATTTGAGACGTTATTAGGTGCCAAGGATAAGATGAAATGATGAAGTCCTCCGAAAAGTGGGACTGCGAAGTGGCTGTAATCACCTGCAGTTCAAATTTAGGTTCATCAACTGGCGCTAAAATCTATGCCCACGGGTGTTTTGGCATTTCTACCAGATCGAAATGCAGCCGCCGTTGCGGTGATCCAATCCGGGTTCAGAAGCTTAGCAGCAGAACACTAAGCTACTGCGTTATTTTCTTGTATTTTGGTCCCACACGTGCTGACATGGGTTTTATTGCCGAGCTATACCAGCAACAGGTCACACGTTCAGTGACGTCTCGTTGCAAAAAGATATATATATATATATATATATATATATATATATATATATATATATATATATATATATATATATATATATATATATATATATATATATATATATATATATATGGAAAAGAAGTGTATAATACCTAAGGGCTCGTTTTTCCGTGTTTTAACACAATATTAATGAGATCTAACAGACAGTAATGCCAAGGATTGTACAGGGGAAGTTATTAGAACCAAATGGAATGTAAGTAAGAAGAAAGAAAAGTGGATGAAAAAATAACCAGTTGTGAGCAGGAATCGAACCTACGACCTTCGAATAACGCGTTCGATGCTCTAACCACTGAGCTACCACAGCAGCCTTCCCTCCATCCACTTTTTTGGGTTTATATGTGAATTTAGAAGTAAGAGTGACAGTCAGCGCCATCTATATATATATATATATATATATATATATATATATATATATGACAGTCAGCGCCATCTATATATATATATATATATATATATATATATATATATATATATATATATATTGTTTCGCATTTGTCGTCGTTGCAGCGATCTCAGTATTACACACGCACAGAAGTAACCGCGAGAGTGAACATGCGAACGGCAGTAGCGAAGTCAATGTCGAGCACCACACGCCTTCATGTAAAGATCGTGGGTTCAATTTTGGCTAGCAACATGTGTTTTTTTTTCTCTCGCCTGCTTTAGCTCATTTTGATGAATTTCACTTGACGCCTTTCATCCGTTATGTCCCTGTGCAAGCTGTTCTCAATCGTGTTAAACCTACTCTTATACCACTGGACAGCGCAATTCCGAGTATATTTATTAGTTTCGCTTTGTTATTTCATTTCTCTACTTGTTTATTTAATTCAGGGAGACCAACCCTGCTTTTTCTTGCTGTCTACAGATATTGAGTAACCAAGGAGCGAAGTGTCTCAATGTCTTCACTCCTCTTCTTTTCTATCCCTTTCCTTTCTATTATTCTCCCTTCACGCCACCCCAGGTGTAGGGTAGCCAACCGAGCCAAGCTTGGTTAACCTCCCTGCCTTTCCTCTCTATTTCTCTCTCACACACACACATCAATGAAATTATCAAGAAACAGCGCCGATTATCACTCATACGCGATTCGTTGTTCACTTATCAAAAACGACATCAACATGAATGAGCTGCAAGGCGACCCCGTTCATCTCTCGACTAACGCTGATTGGCTCGTCACGACGGGGCATCAACACTGACAACATCGAGAAAAGGAGGAAGTAGTGCTCTCAGCCAAGCACAAGAAAACCTCGCGTGCCATAGTACACCCGCGCGTCTCATTTTATTATGTAGCCTCGGTGATCCGTCACCACAGCTACAAGGCCATGCGGCGTCTGGGGCTTCGCTTAGAGTTTGTACTTTTCCGAGAATACTCATCAACTTAATCAGATCGGCACCACCACCTTCAAGTGCGCGACCTGAATGGATCGTCAGCAATGCCGCGCAGGCCACGGCATAAAAGCAACCGCGAACATCTATGTACCCAGTCATTCGTGCACGTTATGAATACAGTCTCGTACTAATAAATCGCGAACTGGAGGTTAGAATAGCATTCTGAGTGGTATCTGGACCACATCATCACAGACCATCAGTCATTATCATTGTCAGCCCAGCTACGCCCACTACAGTGCAAAGGCCTCCCCCATGTTCCGCTAATCAAGAAGTTCCTTTGTTTGTTGCTGCCCCTTTATGCCACCAAGCTACTTAATCTCATCTGACCGCAAAAATTGTCGGCGAACTTTTCGCATGCCTCCACACTCCTCCAATCTAGTCTGTTACCCACAATCTCGCCTACGCGTTATCTCGCCTACGCGTTACAACTCCTACCCAAGTATATTTCTTCTTGACATCAACTAAGGTGACCTTAGCACCCACTTGCAACCTGACCCACTGTGACTGTTTCTTAGGTAATTAGATGGGGGCGCCCCCTAGACTCCCGAAGGAGGGGCTGCAAAATTTCCCCCCTCTTTGACTTAGTATGGGGGGGGGGGGGGTCTGAGATCAATCTTTGCCCCGTACCTGCGCATGTATGTGTGTGCAGCCAGTTTTTAGTACACGGTATGTTCTTGTATTTTGCCCCCGTTGATACACTGTCGCCGTGGCTTAAAATCTCACACGGAAATGAAAGCAGTGCTACAGTTTAAACGAAAGCATAGTATATGGGTCAAAACATTGAGCGCTTTGTTTTATTTTTGTTCTTTTTAGGTGTCGTCTATTTTTCAATGAGATTACTAACGCCCCGGTGTAATTGCATAGTGGAACACACAGAGCACTGCGTGAGCACGTGGCAACACCTTGCGGCGGCCGTGCTAACTATGCAGCTCACGATGTTCAGATACACCACCTCGAGGATCACAATCTTGAGCTCTCTTTTTTCTTGAAATTTCCATTTCCCCTTTTCTTTGCCACAGTCACGAGGTCAATGAGTGATAAAACATTGAATACATCCAGTAATTGATTGATATGTAGAGTTTACCGCCCCAAAACCACTACATAAATATGAGAGACGCAGTAGTGGAGGGCTCCGAAAATTTCGACCACCTGGGGTTCTTTAACGTGCACGCATACTTGAGTACACTGACATATGGCATCGTCGCCTGCGTGGAAAATGCAGCCGCCGTGGCTCCATTTCGATCCCGCGACCTTCGGGTCAGCAGCCGAGTACCTAAGCCACTAGATCACCATGGCGGGGCACACGTGCAATAAGTTTTTTGTTTATTCATTCACTGAAGTCGGCCGACAGAGGTGTCCCTGAGCTAATGACATAGTGGACATCGATCCCATGACGTCGTTTCCCGAGAGAAGGGTGGGCAATTTACAAGAACTTGTTGCTGTGCGAGTTGGTGGATATTAACAGAAAGGAAATAACTGCACTACACTCGTATAAACCTGGCAAACACACAGGTGCAGCAATTTACAGCCGACTTCAAAACTCAGTTGTAAATTTCATTCCCTGTGCTGCATTGTAATATTTGGCTCCTTTACGGTCTCACTTTAAGGCTCCAGGGTATCTTTAAGGTCTCACATATGTCACTGTTCGCTTAAAACGCCACTCTCATACATATAGACATGCATTTAACACAAGACTATAGTGCGTATTAGTTAGTCCATAACCTTCTGCAAGTTTTTCTCCGTGGCGAAGAAAAAAAACAACGTCGAAAAACCAAAATGCAAGATCACATAGACAGTTGCCGCTACACAATAATTTGGTTCACTATTCTTAAAAAAGAATGAAGAAAATTTCGTCCTCAAAATTTTCAGCTCAATTAGAAAAAATTGGTTACAAAACCTACGCACATAGCATTCATTTTCTGCCGAAACTAGAGGAGTATAATGAATTGAATGCGTTTCACAGAAACTGCCGCCTCATGCAGCCGCGTCATTGAATGGAGGATGTGACGTGTCATTCACTATAAATGGGCGTGCCAAAAATGTCAGCCATCGCGCACGTCTTTCAACTCGCCGAGCTATCACTATGGTTCCTAGAACTACTACGAACGACACCGTGTGTGAACAATGCTCATGGCTTACGTAAAAGCCCCCCAAGTGGTGTGGCACATCTGAGCGCCTTTGTTCAAGGAGGAGACGCAAATGAGAGGATGAGAAAGGTGAGTAAGAGGACAAGAACATCACGTGCGCATGGCATGCTCCACGGTGAATACGACGCCACAGTTCACACTCGCATGCAGCATCCGTGTGCCACCGATTCTCCCTGAATATCTTCAGACTCTTTAGAGATACATGAAAAAGGAAGATAAAAAGATCTGTTCGCGGAACGGCCACGTTTTCCCAAGTACGATTTCGAAGTTTTCCGCATTGTTCGCTACCGTGTCACAACCGGTACGTCGAAAAAAAAAACAACAACACAAATTTTATCGAGCAAAGAAAGCGACACACAGTTGTCACTCTGGGTGTATGAGCGCCGTAACCACGCCAGATAAGGCGACATGAGAGGCCAACCGAGACAACCGGACGCGCAAGCGCACAGCAGCAGACATCTCGTCACTAGATGGCACGCCGATGCCTTCGGCAACGCCATCCCTTTGTCTGCACACTTTTGCTGATGCCTGTACATCAGCCCAGAAAGCCGCCTGAACCCTTCTACGATTCTTGAGGGCGATATCTCTGAGCGACCGCCAATGAAACCAACGTTATTCGATAGGATTGATTGATTGATTTGTGGGGTTTAATGTCCGCAAAACCACGATATGATTATGAGAGGCGCCATAGTTGAGGGCTCTGAAATTTCCGACCACCTGGGGTTCTTTAACGTGCACCCAAACCTGAGAACACGGGCCTACAACATTTCCGCCTCCATCGGAAATGCAGCCGCCGCCGCCGCGATTCGATCCCGCGACCTGCGAATCAGCAGCCGAGTACCTTAGCCACTAGACCACCGCAGCGGGGCGTTACTAGATAGGAATCTAGTAACGTAGAGTGAAACCCTGCACTGCGTGTGTGGTGTGTGAATGTGCATCTCCTTCCCTTTCTCACTTTTTTTCACTCTCTCATTTCCTTCTCCTCACGTGTAGGTTAGCAAACTGGGCGTAGTATAAATAACCACCCCAATTTCTTGTATTCATTTTCTTCTCTCTCTCGGCTTTTTTTTTAATTCTTAGTATCCCATTGAGAGCAGAGTGGATTAGGGAACAAACGGGGGTTAAGGATGTCATAGTTGAAATCAACAAGAGGAAATGGACATGGGCCGGGCATGTAGCGCGTAGACAGGATAACCGCTGGTAATTAAGGGTAACTGACTGGATTCCCACAGAAGGCAAGCGGGTTAGGGGGAAACAGAAGGTTAGGTGGGCATATGAGATTAAGAAGTTTGCGAGTATAAATTGCCAGCAGCAAGCACAGGACCGGGTTAAGTGGCGGAACATGGGAGAGGCCTTTGTCCTGCAGTGGACGTAGTAAGGCTGATGGTGGTGATTATGGTGATGATGATGATGATGATGATCCCATTGAAACCTCGATTGTTTTACGGTTTAAGGAAACTTGTTCGGGATACAACGCCGTTTTGTTACATACAGATTCCTCCCTACGCTACACTGTCACAGACAGAAAACATCTTGAAAAAAAGGTCCCATTTTTACCTTTAGAGCCGCCACTAACAAATTCCCAGAATCGCAGCATTACTCAAAGCGGAATCACAAAAAGGAAAGGAGACACCATTGAGTCGGCGGCGCATCGAAATGCACGTACACGACAGACACTTTGACCTACACGACGCTCTCGATTTGCGCGTTCACCTGACGTTCGCGTGACGTAGGCGGCCTTCTCGAGAACAGACGTCAGCAGGCAATAAATGTTTCAAAAAGCGATAGTGTCGCAGGTCGTCCACTGGGCAAATGCGCATAAGCTGAGATTGATGACTCGCAAAAAAAAAAGGGGGGGGGGGGAATAAAGAAGAAAGATTGACGTCACTAAGTAGCTTCACGCGCTTTTGACGATACGCGGGCAATCTGGAGTTCAATCTGGATTTCCGTAAAAGGAAAATGAAAAACAAGAAGAAAGAATTGATTGATTGATATGTGGGGCTTAACGTCCCAAAACCACGATATGATTATGAGAGACGCCGTATAGTGGAGGGCTCCGGAGATTTCGACCACCTGGGGTTCTTTAACGTGCACCCAAACTTGAACACACAGTCCTACAACATTTCCGCCTTTATAGGAAATGCAGCCGCCGCAGCCGGGATTCGAACCCGCGACCTGCAGGTCAGCAGCCGAGTACTTTAGCCATTAGACCACCGCGGTAGTGCAAGAAGAAACAAGACGGGGAGGTTAACCTGGCACATGCCCATTGGGCCACACTACGCTGGGGAATGCGTCGCCTTTCCATGCTTGTTCAAGACGGCCGGGGCGCCTTTTCCCTGCTTCGATGGCAGGTATCCCGAGTCGCCGCGGTGGTCTAGTGGCTAAGGTACTCGTCTGCTGACCCGCAGATCGCGGGATCGAATCCCGGCTCTGGCCGCTGCATTTCTGATGGAGGCGGAAATGTTGTAGGCCCGTGAGTTCAAATTCGGGTGCACGTTTAACGACCCCAGGTGGTCGAAATTTCCGGAGTCCTCCACTATGGCGTCTCTCATAATCATGTGGTGAATTTGGGACGTTAAACCCCACGTATCAATCAAGGCCTCCCGAGTGGGATGATGTTATCAAACTATCCCCCTGAAAGATGGAGATTCACTAGTTTGTTTCTTTTCAGCTTCAGCTGCATTCAACAACAACCCCCCCCCCCCCCCTCGCACGTTTTTATCCGCAGTAGAACATACGACGATGTGGGGTTCACGTTACAAGTTTGGACCTTATACGGCACAAGACGGCGACGACAACAGCAAAAGCCGTCAGAAGTGTCTATGTAATTGACATTGCACTAAAAAAGCAGTGGCGCGCAATACGCGTCCCTGGACAGCTAAAACCTGTACGTAAAACGACGGTGAAGATGCGAAGGCGCGAGAAAGTGACGGCCAGTTGACGTTCCTTCTATGAGCCCCGTAGCCACATCAGGCAAAGTTACATGAGAGAAAGCAGATATGATGGGACACACATGCCCACAGCTGTTTTTTTGGCCCCGGTGTGGTGGTCTAGTGGCTAAGGTACTCGGCTGCTGACCCGAAGGTCACGGGTCAGCAGCCGCAGGTCCCGGGATCGAATCCCGGCTGAGTTGGTTGCATTATCGATGGAGACGAAAATGCTGTAGGCCCCTGTTCTCAGATTTGGGAGCATGTTAAAGAATCTCAGCTGGTAGATATTTTCGGAATCCTCCGCTACGGCGTCTCTCATATTCACATGGTGGTTTTGGGACGTTAAACCCCACATATCAATCAATCAATCAATCAATCAATCAATCAATCAATCAATCAATCAAGAGCTGTTTTTTAGATCCCTTGCGCAAACATCCGCTGCGCCCGAAGATAGCGCGTCGATTCAATTGGCCACGTGCTCCTTCATGTTCCACGCGGTACTTTGTTCCCTTGCGTATCTAGCTACGACGGACAAATGTGCGATGACAGCGTGATCTCGAAGCTGGCGAAATATCATTCTGGCTCTTCACACAGCATTGCGATGCACTCCGCTGCTGTGTCGATGCAGCGCACGGGAGCAGGTAGTTTATAGTCATCGCGTAAAGATCGTGTAAATGGCGATCACCGGTGTTGAAAGACGCGCTTTATAAGGTCGTAAAAAAGCGTTAGTCACGCGGTTGCTCCTCGGAGCTCTCTTTGTTTTGATGGCTTTGTGCCTCAGAATAATATAATAACACAGACGAGTCAGGCATCGGTGGCGAATGCAGTAGGCATGAACTTGAGCATTGTCCCTTAGTAACGGCAAATATCAATGAAAAGAACATGCAAACCATTCATTCGCCTTATTCATATTTTTTTCGTCGAAGGTCATCTCACCTACAGTGTGTTTTTGTTTGAGATAAAAAAGACATAGTTAGCGATATTAACCAATGAGTCACCGAGTCGATTACCCTAAGTACTGGTAAGCGGAAGGGACGAAACATATTCTATAGAAATCATAAAAACAAGAAAAATTTACAGCAAGAATAGAATGTCGTTCTTTATCATTGCTAACGTGAACAGCATGTACCTGTCGCAGTGGTCTGGCTGTTCTGGTGCTTGGCTTCTGACCACAAGGTCGCGGGATCGAAATCCGGTCACATTCTGAAGGAGTCAAAGTACAAAAGTCTTCTTTTCTTTATATTTACGTCCCCGTGAAGGAATTCTAGGTGGCCAAAATTTTTGAAGTCCTGTACACACCACATATTCATGTCGTAGTTTTGGGACGTAAAGCCCCCAACAAATATAAAATGTCTAGTGGCACAGCGGCGACTTGTTGCCACTCAGTCATTGTCGTAAAAAAAAAAAATCGCCAGAAATGCCTACGCGCTGGCTTGCACAACATAAATGTATTATGGAGAGAGACATGACATGACAAGAAATTATTTGAAGTGCTGAAGGACAGATATTGAGAAGAGCCACAGCCGCCCTCACCCATCCCGTATCAATTCGTGGCTTCGACCACGGTAGAGAAAGGAAATAAAAATTGGAGGCAGGGAGGTTAGCTAGGGCTGAATCCGGTAGGCTTCCTTGCTGGACATTTTCGAAGGCTGCTTGATGAGGAGATTTGGCTTGATGAGACATGAACTTTGTTGTTGTGAAGAGACAATCGGACTTCAGTACCAGAGGTCCACCGTTTGAACCACGAAGAGGAAGCACGTTGATGGAGGAGCAAAAAATACATGTTGAGCATGATCATCATTCCCATTCATCATCATCATTTCCTAGCCACCTCGCCGCGCCTCTCGCCGCACCTCATGCCTAGCTCGAGCTGCGAGCAAGCGACAGAACGGGTTCGTGCACATGGCGTGTCGAACGCTGGCAGCCCCCACCGCTCCGCTTCAACCCGACGAATGAATTGCGACGACGTCCTGAAGGCGAGGCGGCCGACGTAGCCATGCCGATTTCGCCGTCTCCCTCTCTCTCGTTACAATGCGTCTCACCGGTAGAGAAATGCAACGTACGACCGCTGCGTGTTTAGGAAGAGTACGAAAATTCTCCTGGCTAAGTTAACTACAGGCGAAATTCGTGCCAAATCATAAGGAGTAGGACGTAAAGTGAATTCTTAGAAGAACCTAGCGATGAGCGTGTTGGTATTCCGTTGTTGTTAAAATTTTGCCCCCCCCCCCCCAAAAAAAAAAACGGATAAGAAGGAAGATAGCAAACACAGGCATAGTCCGTGCTCTAAATCAAGTGAATTCAAAGTAAATCAGAAGTGAGTATTTAGTAAATCAACTTAGATTACTGTGTATGAAGCGTAAGGGAATGTACGATAAAGTGCATCAGGTGACTCAACTTCAAATAAATAAATAAAAGCAGGTTACTCAAGCCATGGTAAAGCCTGATTCGTCGAGATGATCAAAGAAGCAGAGACTTGAATCAAAGAGAGAATAGAGAGATTACATATTCTTGAACACTTGTTCTCGCTGGAGCCACTGTTTCGACAATGGTCTTATCTTATCAAGGCTGCAAGTGAATGAAATCTCGTTGCACATCGAAGTTGAAAGAGACAAGGTTGCAAGCAGACATCAAGGTGGACATGTTCACTTACCGAAACGGTTGCCCTAGCCACAACCCTTGTTCAAGAATACTCATCAAACTTCCATCGTCCGCTGAACTTCAGTCTTCTTATGAGCTCGTTAACTTAAGTGCGAACCATGAATGAATCTAGTGACTTAGACATGACTCAAGCATGAGTCAATTGAAATAGCCTTCAATCTATACGCACACGAAAGCGAATCAAGAGTACAGCGATTCAAGTGACTTTTCACCTTCAAAAAGTTTCAACTTCCGCCAATCTTCCGTCTTGTAATGAGTTCATTCCTTCATTAAATGGCAACTATGAATGAATCAAGTGACTTAAACGAGAATCAAGAATGTGTCAACTGAAATACGTTTCACTCTGCGTACGCAAAAGCCAACCCCGTGAACAGTGATTCAAGTAATTTAGGTGTGTCTCGCAGAGCACCGGTAGTACATAGCCTCCTTAGCGTTAAATGGCTGAAGAGAACTGGATGTTATCATGTTTGTTTATCTATTTGAGCAATATTATCGCTTTACCGCAACCGCTCATTCTATCTAGGCCGCCATTTCCAGCTGTTCCGACTTGATGTCACCCCAACGAACGATTTCTTCCTAGTTGTCAGCTGTACTGCTGACGCAATAAAAAAAAGGCACTGAAACGTTCGAACACTCCCTTAAACAACTGTCACTGACACGAGTCTGACCCCGTGTATTGCAGCAGCACCGAGCTGGAACACGTGGCCCACGCAACGGCAACAAATTTGTTCGATCGGCAACGAGCAGAACACACTCAAACACGCCAGCACATACCGTATTATGCGGTTACAAAGCGCCTTCCAAGCGTATAGCTTGCACGCGTTTAGAGAAGATTTATTCAATCATACGGCGTTACGAACACCTGCAAAACAGTGACGATACAACTAGGACCATAATATACCCAAGTGACAAAGCACTATTTACACGGAATAGTTTTACAGAGCTTCTCAATTCCGCAAGCTGTCTCAAACACGCGCTGCTTGTAGCATACCTACTCATTTGACAAACTTTTATTGTCACACTATGTACATAACATGCCGCATCACAGCCGCCGTTGGCGCTGTAGTGTCGTTGGTGCTGCGACAGCATGCAATGAAACCTGGTGCCCGTGCACGTGCGTAAATAAAGTGGCCCTAGCATGTGCGCATGTCCCATGCGCCTCGTATTGCGAGGATCGATGTTCTCTCGAACGTGGGCTTGAAGAGCGATCAGCCATTTCAGGGGCGGCAATTCGATCTTTTATCAAGGTGACTTCTCCATTAACGTTGCAACGCGCCATGTTGCATGGACGCGCACGCGTGGCCAAGTTGCTGCGCGAAGCAGCTAAGGTGTTGCGGTGCTAAGCACGCGGACGAATGTTGAATTCGCGACACTAAAGAAGGAAACAGCAGAAAGGAAATGTTCCACATTGTTACTGAAAGAAAGAGAGGAAGGAAGGAAAGAAGGATGAAACAAACAGACTGCGAAAAAGGACTGCGGGAAAGTTTGATCACCTGGGGTTCTTTAATGTGCACCCAGATGTGAGCACACGGGCCTACAGCATTTTCGCCTCCACCGAAAATGCAGAGGCCGCAGGAAGAATTATAAATGAAGCTTTAGTAATGGGTTGGAGCATTCGGCTACGCACTCGATTCACGATTCGCATTGTTTGACATCTCGTTGTTGTTTTTTTTTTACTGTTCTAAAACGCTTTATCACTCATTTTAACGCGATTCCCTTACCGACATCAAGCTCGGGTCAGCTTGCGATGGGGTGTCAAGCAACGGCGCCCTCTACTATGGCGTGTTTCATAATGACATCATGGTTTTGGGACATAAAACCCTTCACAATATTATTATTCTTAGAAATTAGTGCGTCGAGCTTGGCTTGCACCCACTTTCTCGGTAGGGCAAGTACCCCTGAATGTTTTTTTTACCTTTTCCACATTTTGGTTGTGCATACTGGTTTTCTCATTAATTTTTTTTAGAGGGAGGGTATGCATATTTCACGAGACCTCACTCGGTTGTGCTGCTGCGCTTCCCTCACTAGGTAAATTCAAGTATATCAACTGACATGCAAATGCGCGGTGCAACACGGTCTAACATTCAGACGTCGACTTTTCATATACGAAGGCGTCTTTAGCGCTATCGCTAACGCAAGCACATGAATTCCGGCGTGGAAGTTTCATCAGAATATTTTTTCATGAGGCAGCAAACTTGGCTCCCACGGTGTGAACATGTCCGAATCGAACAATCGTTCACACGCTATAGAATCCCGGGGGTTCTGCTCCGCAGCCTGAACCCCAACTCACAGCAAACATCATCAGTCAAGCCCTTGTTACTGCCTGGTCTCGAGGAATTGCTGCCGACGGCTGACGGCGATGCGCAATCCCTGACGTGATTGACTGTTCTTTTTTTTTTTTAAATAAAGTTTACTCCCTTTCTTTCTCTCGGAAGTTATTCGATACCTTAGCAAGATGAAAGCGCACACAGCGCAGCGCATGTCATAGTGTATATAAGAGTAGAGAGAGAGGAGAAGGAGGAGGAATATAAGAAGGATGGGGAGATTAACTATATACTACTAGTTTGCTACGCTTCATGATAAGAGAGGCGAATAAAATGTTTCCTGCACACACCACGACATGCACTGCACACAGTGTGCGCTAGAAACTTTTTTATATACAATGCCAACCAATCCAACAAGCTATTCGCGTGAGCTATTCGGGTTAATAGAAAAGAAGCATGGAAGGTGGGAAGAAACTACGATATGTACACTGGTGCCATTTCAGTCCTTTTTTTTTTCCATTTCCTGTGTGTCAGCGGGTGTGCATGCCTATGCTTTTGTTGCGCGTAAGTGCAAGTCTTTTTTTTTCTCCTATAGGTTGGACAAAATTGTGTTGATCCGCAACCGTCTCTCTTCTGCTCAACAATGCCGAGCAAAAATATGTAAAAAAAAAAGACCAAAAGCTAGTCAATGCAGCCAGCTCCGACATTGTGCGACACCAGAGGTAGCGTTCGAATTCGCAATCAATACTTGAATGCAACGAAGTGAAAGACCAAAAAATGCCACCAGCTATTAGTTACGACCCACTGCCCCCGAAAAGAACTCGTTTCAAAGGATGTGATATGCTCTATTGTTGCAGGAGCGATGTACGTTAGCTCGAAATCAAACGCGTGCACTTTAGAAATCTTTTGAAGAGTAAAAAAAAAGGAAGGGAACTGGGGCACATCCTAGAGAGAATAGTTCATTGCTGAAATAAGCATTTCTGCATGGACGCACTTTATTGAACGAAATGCAAGAAAATTTAGCAGCGCATTCCCCTATTGGAATATTGCGTATGAGTGCGCGTGCGTTTTTCTCTCTCTCTCTCTCTCTCTCTACCCACTCTTTCTTGCCCCTACTTCCCGGCCCCCTGCACTGGGTAGCAAACCAGATGCCAATATCTGGTTAACCTCCCGGCCTTTCCTTTCTCACTCTCTCTCTCTCTTTCTCTCTCTGCAGGCAAGCAGAGCTTGGCATGTGCCTGCCTGACGTACTACTTTTCTTTCTTTGTTATTCTCCTTCACTCATTCATTGATCTTTTTTCTTTATTTCTTTCTTTCTTTCATTCATTCATTCATTTTCCTCTCATTTTTTCCAAGTTAAGTGCTTTATTTTAATTTCTTACAATAATGCTTATACAGGTATCTGGACCAATAGCCTGGGAAAACTACTATCCGGTTCAGTGTTGATAATAAAACATACAGGTCAGTGAAGTATTTTACACATAGATATTCAATTACATATCTTAACAGACAACCAAACGAACAATGCTTATCACGAAATGCACCCGAATAGTTATCTCTCTCTTTGTTCCTTTCTTTTCTTCATTCAGTCCTCAACTTTCTTTTTTCTTTCACTTTCCTTCATTCAGCTTCGCTCTCCTCCTTTCCTACACTCATTCATTTTCTCCTTTTCTCTCTTTCTTTATTTCTTTTTTTTCGTTTCCTTCATTCATTGGTTTAATTTCTCTCTTTTTTTCTTTTTTTTTCCTTCAATCAGTCAATCATTTACTCTTTTTCTTGCCAATTCATATATTCATTCATTCATTCATTCAGTTTCTTTTTCCTCATTTGCTAAAGTCATTCATTCATTTTTTTCTCTGTCTTCTTTTCCTTCATTCATTTATCCTCTCTCCTTCTTCCTTCCTTTCATTCATTCACTCATTCAATCATTCATTTTCTCTGTTCCTTTCCTCATTCATTCATTTTTTCTTTCTTTCTCTTTCTATCATTCATTCATCTACTCTCTTTCCTTCTTCCTTTCTTTTTTTGCCTTCCTTCGGTCATTCAATCAGTTTCGCTTTTTTTATTCCTTTCGTACATTCATTCATTCAATCATTTTCTCTCTGTTTTTTTTCTTTGTTCACTTCCTTCATTCATTTCTCCATCTTCTTTCATTCAGTGATACTGTTTCACTCGTTTTTTGCTTTCTTCTTCCTTCATTATTTCATTTAGTTTCTCTCTCTTTCTTCCTTTGCTTTCTTCTTTCATTCATTCGTTCATTTTTTTCTCGCTCTCTCTCTCTTTCTTTCTTCAACATTGCGCAATGTTCCCCATTAGCTGCTTCATTCCTCCGTATCAGGAATTCTAGCTTCTTCCACGTGCTCAGCACTTCCATTTACTAGACGCAACAACAACGACGGTCACGCGTTCGAATCCTTGCAACGATGAATTGTTTCATCCTGAAATGACGAGTGACCTGGATAAAAGATATAATTTTCCAAACAGAATCGCATGATCGCAGACAAGCCCGTGATTGACAGAGGATCAGTTATTAGAAAACTGTACGTACAAATACGCACACGCCCAGTACATTTAGGAGGACCGCATTTTTGTTACCTCGCGGACGCCGTGTCTATCACGTACAACTTCACCTCGCAATTGAATTTTCGGAAGTACTAATTTAGGTCAACAGGTAGTCTCAGGGCGGCTTTCAGCTCTCCCTAGTAGAGTACCAAGTGCTCTAAATCGTTAACAACTCTTTCTAAACACAGCTGGATGTTATTAAGGGACGGCTTTAAGCTCTCCCATAGTAGAGTACCTATAGTACTCTAAATCGTTACCCACTTTTTCTAAACAGATTGTTCGGTTAAACTATCGCTCTACGTTTCTTGGAACTCATATTTAGGGACGACTTTATGCTGTCCCGTAGTAGAGTACGTCGTGCTCTAAATCGTTAAAAACGTTTTCTAAAAACACTACGGATGGTTTTAGCAAGGGACGGCGCACTGCCCTCCCATAAATGAGTACGAAGTACTCGATCGTTAAACAGTTTATCTAAACAACTCTAAAGCGTTAAACACACTTCGACGTTAGACTTGGCTCTGTGGTGCCATAGTAGAATACCAAGTACCCTGAATCATTAAACACTTTCTTCTAAACACACAAGCAGTGGTACTCCCCTGAAGTGTTGTTACTATTATTCAATAAACTGCCCTGTCTAGAGTGAGTCATGGTGGATAGCGAAGGAGCGCTGGTGTTCACGTGTGTCTCCATTTGTACGTTTCTGTGTATCTTTCATTTGTGTGTGCAGTTGCGTACATCTTGTGTACCGGTTGAGTTGCTCCGTCCCATTTGTGTGTATTACCATGAGTTTGCCGCAAAGTGAACACGCAGCGTTGCTAGGAGAGTACAAAGGAGTGAGCGAGGCATTATATACGAGTGCACAACTATGGCGAAGAGATGAACAGCAGAGAAGAAACGGAGTGTAGATAGCGTTATTCCGCCATTTATCGCTCAAGCGAAGAGAGGGGGGAGAGTTGGCGGGTCCACAGTGGTGGGAGCAGACAGTCGCCAAGGGACGGACACAGCACCGAGCAAAAGCTGCTTTGCATATAAAAGCTCTGCTTAAAGAATGGTAGTAGCTGGACGTGTGCAACCGGTTTTGAGTGGGAAGCATTTCTTTCTGTATATATACTGCAAGCACTTTCGGTGTCTATCTATCTATTTAGTGAGTCATCAAACTATGCGGTCACGTATGACGAGCTAGGGGGGACATACGCACGGCTTTGGGAGCTTCACCCCTAAAAATAGTGGCACATACCCGGGGGTGGGAACGTGCCACTGGAATGCGGGTATGTGCCACAGGTGACAGACATTTTATATTTACCAATGGACGGCGAGAACATACATTGGTAACTTTAACAATTGAGCGTTAAGAAAATGTTTTTATAGACAGTGTAGACCAGACGAATGCAAACAATAAACGTTAGTGTCCCGACAGGAATCCAACTCTAGCATTCTGCATGCCAATGAAGTATTCTTCTACAGAGCCACTCCAGGCCTCGGATATACTTTTGAAACAGACCTTAATATTTGTGTAACGTCAATTGTGGTGGCAATACTGGCTATCTGATTTCACAAACACTACTTATGTACTCCTATGATACAGCCTTCATGTCGGGTTAACGTAAATTGTGGTTAGGCGCCATCCGCTGACGTTGATTTGTGTAGCAGTGTTGAGGGCTACCATCGCCACGCGCACCAGTGCAAACGACAGCGCTTCATATAAGCTTACCACTTCTGGTATTGCTAATATTCACGTTACTGTTGGAATCGTTACAGAAACGGTAACCAACTGCTCATTTAAAACATACGCGGCCGTTTAACGTATGTATGTGCGTGGATTTGTACATATATTTAGCGCCACTTCATAACGTCTCACTCAATAACAAACACTAAAACACATTCACCTTCCATCCGCACGCTTCACATAACTTCGATTGCCAAGGCACGTGGGTTCTGTGGAAATTTTTATTTGGCCTTTTTCTTGCAGCGAGGTCACCAGGGAGTGATTGATCAGCACGTAGAATCTGTACGCGCTTAATTTTTCTCTTTCTCTCTGTGTGTGTGTGTCTGTATGCGTGTGGGTTCTTCTATATGTAAACGACATGTTAACTGGGTACATTATGCAAGTTATGCGCACCATATCATTCGTTGTACAGATTTCCTCATCCGGTTGTACAGATTTCCCGACATTATAATCGTCTTGTATATTTTGTATATAGATCTTGTACATTACGTATATTGGGATAAATGTGTGCATGTTAGTCTTTAGCAGCATGTGTTAGGGACATCCTTTGGGCTTGGACATTTTTGTTAAGTGGTGTCATGTGTAATCTGCTTCATCTTTCGTGTATGTTATTGACTTTGTATATACACAATTTCCGTGTGTTTGTAGCGTCCCATGATATATATATTTTTTTCTAAGCACAAAAGAGTGAGGGAAAAAGATAAACGGAAGACGGAAAGACTAACCAGACGAAGCCCCTGGTTTACTGTCCTGTACTTTGGAAGGGCAACGGCGTTGTGAAAAAGACGAACGAGAAGAAGATCATGTGACGACACAAACAACAAAGTCAGAGGGTTACACTCGACGAAACATCAAAATCAAAAGAACAAAACTTCAGAATCAAAAGTGAGAGGCAGGTAAAGTCGTTTGTGAAATCACCTATGTCCAATCGAAAGCAAATGCCCTCTTCTTTTTTAATGCCAGTCAATGTATTTAACGTCGCCCGTCACCTTTCCAAAGCTCTTTGCAGCTAATGTTGTTTTTGTACTGCCTCCAGGGTCAGAAGCATCATCGGTGGTCCTCAGGTGGGCCGAAAACGATGTTCACGGGACGTCCCGTTTACGTGACGTTCACGTGAAATTACAAACGGTGATCACTTGAGATTCCCTTATATCTAGTCGTGGTGAAGTCACGATTACATCCTGCTGATGTCCCAAATTATGGCGATCTGTGGCATCTTGATGACGTCATCACGCGATAATTTTCTGCTTCACTCGTGTCGACTAAAACGCCGAAGGATGGCGACTGTCAGCTTTCGCGATCGATGAGTTATCTAAGGCTTTTGCCTGAAACAGTCACGACTATAGCACCGTTCCAGTAAGACACACCAACACTGTCTGGCAAAAAATCACAAATTTGTCATTGTTAGCTTGAAAGCGCAAAAGTAATGTACTGGAGGTGGCTCGGCCGGTTCGGAACGTGGCCCGCACGCTACGCCACCAGCCGTGCGAGTCACAAAGGTTACAGTCTCTGAAGGGGCCCCCTCGGCTTTCTCTAAATAGGATCGACCGGGCGGAATCGAACGTCTGACCTTGGCGAACGTTGGGAGAGAGAGCAGGGGTGGGGAAGGTCGTACCAGGTAGGGTCGGTAAGGCGGGGAGCACGTGACTGCCCGTGCGTGCGTACCCTTGTAGAGAAGGGTTCACTTCGCATTATATACGGCTGACCTTCGGGAAGACCGCTGCGTGATGATTTGAGCGGAAATATCCTGCTCAAATGTGCCGCGAAGCCGTTACAACGATGCCGTGTTCTTCCGCGTCATTATTATGAAATGTATGAGTGATATAACAAAATGTACACAAAAGATGCACCTTTTCAAATAGAATATCATAGAAAATAACAGTAACAACACCAACCGGTGGGCTACTTCGTGTTGCATATATTAGCTTCAGATGCGAGAAAGCCAGCGAAACTCGAAATGAAAACGGAACAGAAGGCAAATTCAATCACACAGCATCACTGGACTATAGCAAAATAGTTTGTTGGCGCATCCACGTACACTTAAACGAGCTAACCCGTAGCTTTAGCGTCTGCGCTAGCGCAAGTTAGGTAGTTAAAGTGCAAACCAATACGTCAATAAAGTGGTTGCAAGGGATGGTGTGTGATATTGAATGCGTCTTTTTTTTTTTCGACGTGCTTTCCGAGTTTTTCCTGGTTTTTTCGCATCTTGACTTGAACCAACTGCTCAGTTTTTCAAGCCTCTAAAGTATCTTATGTTCGAGCGCGAAAAAACAAAAACATGAAAATAGCGAGGACTCAGATAAAACACGAAGATAAATTCAGATCTGATAGAAAAAAAAATTGAGGCGTGTGAAATGAAGAGAAACAGAGATTGCGTGAGCTGTCTATGAGCACATTAGCAAAATGAGATCACAACCATCATCATCTCCATCGCAACCTTTCGTTGTCCAAACAAGAGATGGCGTTCCTGTCGCGGTGTCGGTGGCGCTGACCGTGCAAAAGCGATAGGAGGTGTGATGGTGACTTTGACTACCACCAACCCCCCCCCCCCCCCCACCTCATTGCGTCTATTTTGAACATTAGAAGTTATAGTATACCGGGCGTGCCGTAATACCAAAATCGAAGTGCGCATGCGCCGATACGTACGTTACTCGTACTGCTTACCGTACGCGCGGTATTTTTCAGATTCAGCATTACCGTGGTAGCGTAGGTGTACGTAGTGTACGTAAACATGGCGGCGCTCTCGGACGCCCGCTCCGAAGTAATTTTAGCGTAGCGGTTGGAAGATTCACCTTGTTCGCAGCAAACGACTGATTAAAGTGACTTCGCTTGCCTTCAGTTAGCTTCGATGACCGAGTATTACGGATAAGTTGGCGTAGTTTTTGAGATAGCTTCCCATTCCGAACGCGTCTAGGCCTAACTACAAGATTAAACCAATCGGCAACATAACTTTTTTCGCGTTTGGAGCGTGGTTCATATTTATTTGCTTTAATTATTAGTAAGATAAACTTGCAACAATGCTTCGCGCGCTGGCATAGGCAAACATTGTCGCTTCCTTTTCCTTTTCGCTGTCTAACTTATTAACCATCTGATAGGTGGCGCCACCGTTACAGCTGGGGCACGTAAACGCTATCCCGTTAAACTATAAGAGGCTGTCCACAAGGAACGTTTGCTGCACGGTAACGCTATTTCCTCAACCTCCGCTCTCACGTTAACCGTAAACTATAACTGTATTAGCATTTCACGTTGTTACCATGTGCAATAAGCCCCATTCCTTATTGGCACTGGGTCTATCATGTCTTCTTTGCATTCTCTTGCATTCTCGCCCTAAAATATAAGAAACTAGTGCTAAAAATTTGCGGAGTTTTACGTGAAACAAATTTTCCATAAATACTAGCGCACACATTGAACGAACAAACAACACACCAGCAGTCAATGCGGGAAGTATATAAACAATGAAGAAAATGCAATGCGTTCCCTGCTATTTAGCTTCGCCATGATTGATTGATATGTGGTGTTTAACGTCCTGAAAACCACGATTTGATCATGAGAGATGCCGTAGTGGAGGGTTCCGGCAATTTCGACCACCTTGGGGTTCATTAACGTGCACCCAAATCTGAGCACAAAGGTCTACAAAATTACTGCCTCGATCGGAAATACAGTCGCCGCAACCGGGATTCAATCCCGTGACCTGCGGGTCAGCAGCCGAGTACCTTTTAGCCACTAGACCATCGTGGCGGGGCTAGCTTCGCCATGGTTGTGAAACGAAACAAACCACACTAAACCGCGGGCTAAATACGCGTGCTTATATATGCATGCAAGTTGGCGTTTCGCTTTTGTCAACTTGCGTGTAAAGCTACACGTTCGTGTGATCAATGTTTGCACTGTGTTTCCCACAGTTCGTGAGCTCAAGGCTTGTACCCTGGTCCAGCAGTGTTTCCGTCTGCCTCTTTCGAGTGGCTCGTGATTTTGCTGGCTTTCTTCAAGTATCATAATAAACTGGCCAAGATATTAACTTTTTCCTTCTTTCTAGATGTCAGTAAATCGAAAAAAAAAAACGGAAGGCCAGCGCGGAAGGTGCAATGAAGTCACAGTGAAAGATGAATCAGCGCCATTGCAGAAACCCGTTGCAAACACTCTTGGGGCTACTGATTCAATACGCTTGCAAAGTACTCACTACTCTATTAATTTATTCGGTGGCTGTTAAGGATGAAGGTTACGGTTGAGCCCTCTATAATTGCCTGGAAGCATTCAACGGCTCGCTCCAAATGCTATTCACATTGTGTGATGCCTGGTTGTTATATTACTCTTCTACCCCATGTTAACGTGGTTACTTTCTGACATAGCTCTTGATTGGGGTTTTTGGGCGCAGGAATTTCGAGCACCGGCATAGGTCAGTGTTTTCGAGTACATGTGAGCAGCCTTGATATGCGAGACAATAACGAGAAGAAATGTAAAAAAAAAACTAGTACAGGTAAGTGGTTGAATACCGGGCTCACAAAAAGATGACCCAGGTTCGGACCCCACTAAATCCGGAATTTCTATTACTTCGTTTTTGTTTCTTCATGTGGAAGTGGTTATGGAACTGGCGGCGGTGGTGGCGACGAGTCAACTACGGAACCCTTGTTGTCATTTCGTAACAGCTTTCGCTGTGAAAAGGAAGATTCATCCACGAGTTGAAAAAATTGAACATTTAACTACGCCCGGAACATACAAATGTGATTTTTTACGAACACGATCATGACTAGAATATGACGCGCCACGGCGGTTTAGTTATAGTTATGGTGCTTGAGTGCTGACCGAGCGGGTCACGGGGTCGAATCCCGGCCGTGGTGGCCACATTTTCGATAGCGGTAAAAGTGACCGAGGCCCATGTACTTAGACTTAGGTTCATGTTATAAAATCCCAGGTGGTCATAACTTCCTGTGCCCTCCATCACGGCGTCTCTCATAATCATGTAGTAGTCTTGGGGCGTTATAGACCGTATCAATCTTTTTTCATAGAAAACACATCTGACATTTCTCCTACAGCTGCATTGTTACAATGCCCCTTCAAGAACATCGTTTCCGTGAAATGCATTTTCAGCAATGCCTCAACCTTTTTCTACTTACTTTCTTTCGACTGCTTATGCCGTTACCCATTATTAGCATTGCCGTTGAAACGCACTGGCGACAGGTATTCAGAGATAGCGACTGTTAAAATCGTGTAATAGTCCAGGTACTCCAGTAGCCCAGTCATCCTGGCTGTCTCTGCTGAATGGATTAATGCATGAATGGATTAATGAATATTTTAGGTGTCCGTTTTGATTGGTGGTCACACCTAGTGTTATTAAGCTCTTTATTATCCTGCTTTATGATTTGCTGTTTTAGGAATATCAAGTGTTGGGATTTTATGTACCGAAACCGCGATCTATTTATGAGAGACACGGGTTTCGAAGGCTCTTGAAATAGTTACCACGTGAGTTTAGATAAAGTGCAGCCTGGCACTCGAGCTTCCAACATTGCACCTCCATAGAAACAGAGCCGCCGCGTGTGGGATTCGATGCCGTGACCTGCCTGCACCGCTGCATGTTGTACTAAGACTTACCATGCCGCAAGCACTATTTAACAAGGGCCAATTACACAAGTAACACTTTCTTATTCTTCATACTTCGCTATTACTGTAAAACATCTTCATCCCCCGTGTTTTATAGTCTTCCGCCCCCAGTACCCCAGTCTTCGGATAAGTGGCGGCAGCGCCATCTTTCTGACGTCTCGCTCCACATCCCAGACTGACAACAGCTTTAAATCGCCACCCGTACCACACACAAAACGCGCGCAACAGCAACGAAAGACACTACGTTGCTTTCTGCAAGTTTGGAATGCAGCGGGCTGCAAGCGGCGCTTTCTACGAGGCTCTCGTTGCTTTTTCGCCCCCGCGGAACACAAGAGCGTGGCGCTGGGCTTTTAAGTTCGAAAGAGCGGCGCGTATGAAGAAATACACATATAAAGCGAGCGAGCGAGCGGCAGCCTGGACTCTGCGTCGGACGTCGGGGCGACCTGAGGCGGCTCGGTATTTCGGGTCGGCGTCGCAGTCGTCTCCACAGTCAACCCCCTCCACGCCGTATTTATAGACGGCGGCTGAGGAGAAAAAGCAACGGCCATGTGGCGTGGACGAACAGAGGGGCCCTTTCCGTCGTGTTGGGGTCCTCTGCCCGCGTGCGTACATCGATGCAGTGCATTACCCGACTGCTGTCCTTCTCGGCGGAGACCGCCGCCTCGTGAGCAGAACCGTCGCCGCCAGTCTGCGTAGAAACCACGCGGCTAGTCCACGGCCGGTCTGAACTGCACCTGCGTGCTCCTTCCCTTTGGCCTTCTTGGCTGTCGCGAAAGCATGGGGAGAGTTTACGAGTATGTTTCGCCGCCCATCGGCGGTAGGGGCGCTGCGACCCTGACCTTGCATCTCCTGACCCGCGCACACAGCACAAGAGCGTTGCTCGACGTGAAACCACGGAGGAGGAATTCTCGATGGATAGGGGGATTATTCAAGAAGTCAAGGATAAAAAGAGGATCGTCTTCTAAAAAAAAGAACCTAATGTTATCGGACGGCTCACCGCATAATGTAGGTATGCATGTGCTCGACTATTGATAATACAAAATGAAACTCAGTGAAAAATGCGCGCAAATCGGCTAACGAGGCAGGATGCTGGAGGTTTAAAGCACTCGCAATGATCAGAGAGAGAGATAAACAATGCTGCATGTGTTGTACAAGGAGAGAGCACCAATTACCTTTGGCACTTTGTCTCGATGGACAACGAGGCCGTAATTAAGAGAAGTCGCTTACAGAAATGACGAGCACGCCTTTTTTTGAGAGCTATTTTCTTTTCATTTTTCATTTGGAGTGGTTTGCAGGGCTTAAAATACGGTCTGCAGCTTCACAACTTTTTGAAACACGTACCTTAGTTGTATCTATAATAGTTAAAAACGACTGCGTATAGGGACAAAGAAAAGAAAAAATAAAAGAAGACTCTTGCCGCTTGATAACCACTTCGTGCAGCACTTTCCGAGATGGGTAACATGCATTGTGAAGGTGGTAATACTCCCTGTAAACATTAGTTCCTGAAACCCCAAGCTCTTTGGTGTCCCTTTTTCTGCAAGCCACATCCATGAAGAATGCGAAGAACGCAGCTGCTTGCGCTCGCAAGCCGCTTGCCCCAAAACTAAAACTATCAAGTGCAAATCAGTTCTGCGCTATCTTTCGAGTTCATGGAAGAACATGTTTAGAACGAGAAATTGACAACATTCCAGCTTTTCGGCTAGTAAGCAGCTTTTTTTGAAGAAATCTGTATGGATTCTCTTGTGGCTTAGTGCGACAAGCAGGTTGTTGTCAATTTGTCTTTCTATCAAGTGTGGCTTATTTAATTTTGGAATTTGCCCAAAGCGGCCGCATTTTGTTTGGTGCTTTCTCAGTGTTCAGTCTGCAGCGATTTCTTGACTCGAGAAGACGGTCGTACAACCTTCAGTGCGCGCAGCACGTACGTGGATATATATCAGCTGTGTGATAGTGCATTGCTGTGTTCTGTATAGTTCCGTTCAGATGAAATACCCGATGTTTCTTTTCACCGATTCCCAAGTAAAGCTGTGCTGTGCGAAGCATGATAAAAGCATATTGCGAGAGACAACCTCATCCTCAACGATCGGTATGCATCGACTGTCGTACGCAGCAGACACTTCCGCCAGGAAGACTATATGTGCCCGCATCAGAAAACTGCTTCCTGACTCTAAGCCAACTCTCTTCGAAGACTATCCTTCCTTGTTTTTCACTTGTTTTTTAACGCGTGACGAGAGAAGAAGCGCGCCCAAACTCAAGTTCCGGCGTTGCGCGCACTGCACGTAGCGGCGTAGGAAGGTCAGGGTCGCAGCGCCCCACTCTACTGCGGCGAGAGGCATGTACTACATTCGATGAGAAGGGCGTAAGAAGCCAGCGCGCAGGTGCAGCCTAGCCCTGCCGTGGAAAGTCGTCGGAGCCTCCGGTACCCACCACCAGGGAGACGCGTACGAGTAACGCTATCCACGAGGGCGCCATTGTGGTCTCGTTGGTTAATCGTAAACTGGCTTGATGCACAGTGCAGAAACAAAAGATGACAAAGATCAAGTAACATACGCTTGTTTTCGTCTATTGCTTCGTCTTTGTCCTCCTTTGTTTCCGGGCTACGCTATAGGCGACTTTGTCCTCCCCAGGCCATCGACAGTGCTCCTCATTGGCGAATACTATAAGGACAATGTTCCGACAACGTGAATTCTGCTATTACGGATTGCCAACAGAAAGAAAAAATTGCAGTGGCTTAGGTCAGTTATGCCACGAAATGTGTAGCGTGAACTAAGGACGGACGGATGGACGGATGGACGAGTCAAGCGCGAGACGACTAGTGACTTGTAACTCCCGAAGCTTCCAGGCATTCTTCGGAGCGCCAGCTGTGCGGCGTGTGACGTCACCACTCCTGGGGCATGCGGACGACGGCTCTCGATAAGCTGCGTGAAACTGCTCAACCTCGGCCAGTGTAGCTTACGCTTCAAAAAACTTACAGGGTGCCTTATGCATCTGCTTAAAACGACTCGAACACGAAAGCCAGCTTCTTTTCTTCCAAGTCGGTGTATTTATTCACCCTCCCTCGCCTTTGAAAGCTGTCTGCATCTAACGTGGCATTACATTGGCTCCAAAATCTGGAGCACTGCAAGATTTCTGGGGATGACACAGTTTTGTACAGCCTCCATGATCAGGGCACCTTTGATGAAGCGACCAAGTCGTAGTGACGTCATCATGTGACGTCATGATCTCGCTAACATGGTAAATTCATCCCGTGTAGGTGATTGCTCGATTCGCTGAAGTGGCGCCGATACCGTGGGACACGAACGGTCAGTTTTCGCGTGTCATGAGGCATCTAACTCCCGTATTCCCAGACACTCCTTGATCTGAACTTCACTTGCCGCCGCTTTTAGTAAGCACAAAGGCGCTTTGAACGCGTAGTTTTTCATTGGTGGCGAGGCAGCGCAAACGCGTTTCGAACGTGCTTCCTTGAGGCGGTGGCAAGTCAAGTTCAAGTCCATTAGTGTTTCTCAATACGGGGGTAAGGCTCTCTCTTTAAAAAAGAGCGACTGAGAAAATTAGTGAAGTTAGCGGCACGAATGACCACGTCATGAACCTGAAGCGCAGCTTCACGAGCATTACTTGGAGGCTTACGACTGCAGCCCTGCAAGATACAGGATTTGCATGAACGGCGTACGCGCAACGAGAATCGAGAGTGAAGTGGAATGCAGTATAAGCGCTTTGAAAAGCTTCCCTGCACCAACGCAGAGAATCGAGTGCGACTGAGCACGGCTAACAGGAGCGAAGCGACGCGTGAACTAAGAATGGCCGACTCTGCCTCCCTTGTGGCAGGCATGCAGTGTAAATTTCGAGCTCACTAAATGAAACGGCTCTCTTTGGGATCCAGGAACGGTAACTACCATGTCCGTTGAACGTAACTAATTCAATTGAGAACCATGTACTATATAACTCTTAGGTCTATTAAGAGAGCCGACTCTAATTGAGCGAAATGTACTGTAACTCTTACATCTGTTAAATGAACTGGATCCCTTTGGCAGCAATGCGTAGTAACTCTTACAATTGCATTATATGAGAATGATTCCTTTTGGCAGCAATGCGCTGTAACTCTTATATGCTATATTTAAACTGCTTTCCTTGGGTGGGGAGCCCTACGTCCATTCAGTTAATTGGCTCCATTTGAGAGCCTCGTACTCTAAGTCTTTTGTGTATTAGATTAACCGACTCCCTTTCGGGAGTAATTCTATTGCTCTCAAGTGCATCGAATGTACGCATTGTTCAATAATCGAGGAACCCGCCAGAGCAAGCAGACGCCATTTTAGGGCTACCATGCAAGCGGAAATAACGTAGGGTGAAATCCTGGAGAATGCTACACGGAAACCGGAAAGCGCACTTCTCCACGGGCCTTACCGTTGGCGGAGGATTGTCCTTGACGAAGACAAAGCCGCCAGGGCCTTTATTTTAAGACAGCCACCCGCTTGGTACCTCAAGCACCTCGTCTAATGACTCGAGTCGAAGCTCTGGCGTCCACGCTTAAACGCGCTATTTCACCTCGCCATTGTCTAACAATAGATTTTCTCCGGTAGTGACGGCATGAGCGGGCATTAGATCTTCGAGCCAAACTCCATTATTCACCAGGCCTCTATCGCTCGGATCGCAGCGCACACGATTCAATAGCTTCACTTAGCTATACGCGCTATCTTCTATTAGTCAGCAGGCAAAGCAATGCACACAGCACCGATGATACGGACAGAGAAGAGACACAGCGCTGTCCGTATCTAACATACTGCGCTGTAAAAGATTCCACGATGAACATTCCCCTACTCGTCCAACTCGCGATTCTACTTCAGCATGTTTCTTTATTGTTGTTTAACTGAGCCATTGCACTAAGTAAATACCATAGGTAACCGTCACAGAAGCTGATTCAGGCATCGCCTCCGTCATACCTAAAATCTAGCGCCTAGCTGCAGGTGTGTCAGTGGGGTTGACTTGTATGTCACACCTGATGCTACTTGTATACCCGTAGCGTCTTTAAAAGATACGGAAGTGTCAGTGAGCAGGACAATACAGCAGCTGTGTAAACCTCACGATCGCTCTGTTCAGAATTTTATTATCTTTGCGAACTTCGATCAGCTGACATGTTCAACAACGCGGAAGACTTTATTTCCGTTAGCGTACACACATAAAAACAACAGCACCCTACCGGAAGCGACAAGCCGCCAACATAGGGCATGGTTAAGTAATTCCTCTTGCTACGTCCATGGGTTCGCTATATTCCGCTGACCGTCTACTTTTGTCTTTCGTCCGACCGGACCCGTTACACGCCTATAGCCACTGTGTTGTGCCCACCGCGCCGGAATTTCAAATATTTTGGATTGTTCTGGAGCGTGTGCTGTACAGTCTTTTCTTATAACAGGTTTCAATCACTCATAACTCGTATATTATAAGGTATAAAGGTCGCGCCGATTACGAGCGATATTTATTTTATTTATTTATATACAGATATTGTAGGCCCTTCTAGGGCTCATGTAGGATTAAATACAGATGATATAAACAGACAATAAATACAAGTGCACAGTATATCTCGACACAGCTGAAAAAGCAATACATAGCAAATTGTCAAGTCGAAAAACTTGTTAGCACTCAGCAGTATATACACACATACACATTTATACGTATTCATATATATACACATGAGAGAGGCCTTTGTCCTGCAGTGTACGTAGTCAGGATGATGATGATGATGATGATGATGATGATGATGATGTGAGAAGAAGAAGTAGAAGAAGAAGAAGAAGAAGCTGACGACGACGATGATGATGATGACGACGACGACGACGATATATACACATATATAACCATGGTCAAACAAGCTAAGTCTGGACTCGTCAGTCAACTCAATCGGGTAGGCTTCAGCGCGATTTAAACGGAGACCAAGGAGACACACGGAACACAGACGAGCGCAAACTCCGTGCGTCTCCTTGGTCATCGACTGAATCGCGCTGAAGCCTATCCAGTTATGTATACCAGCTCGCCCAAGTCAAAGTGCTACCAACTCAATTGTTCTCAGTCAGATTCAGGTCGTGCCGTGAGTGTGAGTGTGTCTAGATGAGTAATATTTTTGCGAGTTCGGTTGAAAAAAATTTTCGTCAGAGGGAGTCCGAGCGAGCCTAGCTCAGCGAAAGTTTGCCGATTGTGAGGGCGAATGAGCCTAAAGTGAGAAATAAATTTCCGTTTTCGCCAACCTATACGTCTGCATATAACGTGGCTTTTCACAGACTCCGCGAAGCCCTATTACGTTTGGCCAGGCGACGATGCCATGCCGTGACGTCATCGTGAGCAGTCATATTGACGTCAAGATGGCACCGATGACGTGCCAAAGTTTGCCGGTCTGTGACGTCACGATGATATCGTCTCTGGACGGTTGATTTTTTTTTTTCATCGTTCATGTTGGTGCAACCACCACGGACGGTCATTTGTCATGTTTGATCGGACATCAAATAAGGCTTTCACTTCAGTAAAAAAATATGTTCTGGTCGAGCTCAGTACGCTCCTGCAATCTAATGACAATAAACAACCAGGTTTTAGTAAATTGATCAAGCGTTGTCAAATGCATTCGATATCTGCAACGTTCCATTGAGGTATCGCTTCATAGATTTTTTTTTTAACACTCGCAATTCTGAACGCATGGTTGTCAACATCTTGCAAGACGGTTGAAATCGTCAGTTTGCGTTTTATTTCTGGTTATGGACACGCGCGTTACTGTGAGGATTCTCTGCGTTCGACGTGCATCTATATAAGACAAAAGATTAACAAAAAAAGAAGGAGAAACATTTGCTAACCCTAACTATGTTAGCGTACGAAATCTGAAGCACCATCAATGAACTTTTCCGCTCATGTTCGTGCGTAAGCAAGAACACATACCATTAATAACAGGTGCAGTAGCCTGTAAAAGTCTGTTAAAGTAGTACACACACACACGCACGCACACGCACACGCACACACACACACACTCACGCGCACACGCACACGCACAAAGTAAGTGAGCACGCGCTCCTAAACTTATAAAGCACAAAGAAAAAAGAAAAAGCGCACTCAGCCCTTGCCCAAACGACGAACAGATAACCAAACGGTTAACAGGCGGTCTTTGTTCGAATCGGCCCTTAAAAAATAAATAGCGATGACGAACTTAGCCTAAGCGAATGCAGAAAAAAACGACTACACGAATCTTATCTGAGTCATGGCGAAAGAAAAAACGTGAAGGTCTTTCTATATGCTAGACAAACCTTTGCCCACATGCCTTCCTTTATATATTTCGCAAACGAACGGAAACGTGACCCGAAGTAATTTCAATGAAATCCTTGCTGGAAGAAATTTCTCGGATGGCACGAGAAACGGAAAGTGTTGTTGGAAAGAGATTGAAAAAAAAAAGATTCTGAGCAAAAATGGGAGAAAATCAAGATATAAAGCAGACTAACAAGGGAATTCGCACTGACTGCGGCTACAAGAAGACACAATAATTTGCAAAAAAATAATTAAAAAATGCAAGACAGTTATTGCGTTTCAGCAGTCACTTTCGAAATCAGCCCAATGTTCAATCGCCGGAACACGATCTGCCTTCAAATCAGCAGCGCAATATCTATTCCGCAGAAGACATCGTTCGTTGTTTTATTTATTTATTTATTTACTTATTTATTTAGGTCTAGAATCGATTCGAAGGTGTGAAGCAAGGAAGTTCGCAAAATTGACGGCAGTTTCACAACCAGCATAGACCATATGACACATTACATCGCTCATTTGAAAAGGAAGGACAAGTTCAAGATCGATGACGGGAGGTCGGTGCGAATCTCGAGTTAAGCAAGATTGGTTGGGGCCGGTTGGTAGATAAAAGGTGTTTCCAGCTAACTTGTGTATAGTAAAAACAAAAAAAAAACATGTGCTATCTGCATGTCGAATCAGCCCAGAATTTTTCTGAACCACATGCAACTCGCCGTAATATTTGTTTTTACTCTTTGTAAAACCTGGGTAATTATCAAGGTTTACCTAACTTAACTATCCACCCGTCACTGAAGCAGAAAATCTTCAACACAAACGTTATCGCGCTTGTTCTGAAACGTCCGAACGTGTCACATCGGCAAATATTTCTGCCAATCCGGCGATGTGGGTTATTAACAAAGCTTGAAAGCAGTGACTTTGACGAGAATGTGTGTGTGTTTGTGTGTGTGCGTGTGTGTGTGTGCGCGTGTGTGCGCGTGTGTGCGCGTGTGTGCGCGCGTGTGTGCGCGTGTGTGTGTGCGCGTGTGTGTGTGCGCGCGTGTGTGTGTGCGTGTGTGTGTGCGTGTGTGTGTGTGTGCGTGTGTGTGTGTGCGTGCGTGTGTGTGTGTGCGTGTGTGCGTGTGTGGGCGTGTGTGCGTGTGTGGGCGTGTGTGCGTGTGTGGGCGTGTGTGTGCGTGTGTGGGCGTGTGTGGGCGTGTGTGGGCGTGTGTGTGCGTGTGTGCGTGTGTGTGGGCGTGCGTGTGCGTGTGCGTGTGTGCGCGTGCGTGTGTGCGCGTGCGTGTGCGCGCGTGCGTGCGTGTGTGCGCGTGCGTGTGTGTGTGCGTGTGTGTGTGTGTGTGTGTGTGTGTGTGTGTGTGTGTGTGTGTGTGTGTGTGTGTGTGTGTGTGTGTGTGTGTGTGTGTGTGTGTGTGTGTGTGTGTGTGTGTGTGTGCGCGCGCTTGGTCACGAAGTTTCGACACAAGTGAAACCACTAATTCTCTGAATGGCAACGGTACGGGATTTGCACGTGTCGAGAACATTCGCAAAGCTGCTAGACAGTTGAATTACAGATGTGCGAGGGGAGGACGAAAAACACATTACACCGGCGTCACCACCACTGACGTGGCGGTCTCCCAAGGATGTGTCATCGGTTATCGTTCGAAATTGTGTGTCACGCCTACGTGATGCGGTAAACACCTTCTAAGGTCATTCACTTTCACGAAGTGGGATGGTTCCTCACATTCCTTTCTTTTAGATTACGTAATGTTCAACTTCTTTAAGATAACTAGTGTCGTGTACTTTACATCACCAGAGATTTCATCGCGAACTTTAGCCCAGAAAATGTACTTTTTTTAAAAAATGAATAGTGATTTGTGTCGAGCGCCACTAAGACTTAGTTGACGTCATTTACGTCACGAAAATAGCGGCTATCTAGTCTACGTTGCACTCCACAATGACAGCGAGGTAAGCTCTCCAATAAAGAAGGAAATAAGAAACTGCATAACTCAAAGAAAAAACTAGCGTCCCTCATACATTTGTCTATGACTACTCATAGACGGAAGCCATTCTCAGTTCTCGTGAGTTGATGTAAGGATTAGGCCCCACCACCTTCCGAAAGCTTTCGAAACCTAACGTGACTTTCCGTTGCCTCTAAGATAGGAGACACTGCACCTGGCTTCGCATTGCCTCCGTGATCGGCCCAACATTGACCAAGCTACAATGCTGTGATATGACATGTGACGTTTCGTCATGTGTAGGCATGGTGACGTCATAACGAAGTCGCAATTTTTCGCTATTTGCGATGCCATGGTGCCGTTTGACGGGGCCGGACGTCACCACATAGTGATGCCATATGAGGACGTCACGATTCGATGGCGTCATATGGTAACGTCGTTGCGAGATGAATATGTTTGCCTCCCTGGTGTTGACGCCGCCAACGGGGTGCGCCGACTCGAGATGCTGCTCACTTTTCAAGCTTGATGAGGCTTCTGAAGCTTTCGTGTTAACAATAAAAAAGAATGGGCAGCAATGTTCCATTGTCTCTGCCACTCCAAGCCTAAAGCTTGCGGCATAGTTCGTAACACGTAAAGCCATCACATCGAGAACCAGATTTCACATAAGACGTATTACGAAAAAATGGTGTCATTTGATTCTACTTTGGTATACGGATGGGCCTCGTTGACGCTCTTTAGGAGCGTCGTCAGACAATATGAGATAAATAAGCCATTACTTGCATCTCTGTCTTGAACACCAAGAATCAAGAGGGATAAATTGCTCTCTCATTTCAATGTTCTTCCATATTTCAAATAGTATTTGTTGCGCGATAAAAAAAGGTCAAGGAATATTACTGCCTTCGTTCCATTTCGCTACTAATGTGGTGATAATGCGAAATGACTCGGCTACTTTGGCTACATTTAGCTAAAAATCCGGACCCTTTTCAGAAAAATTCATTATCGCAGACAGTGAACATCAGTACATTTTTTAGTATATTTACTTGCTAGTGTTTTGAAGAAATTTATTTGTACTATGTACAAAGCATAAACTATCAGTACTAAATCAGTGTTCACGGGCGCATTCACATTCTCAAACTTGTACATCGCAAAAACCATCAATTTCGCATAAAGCGAACAGCAGAAGAATGATCAACGTAACGGCGAATGGACAAAACTGCCAATTGACGCAATAGAGAACAGTAAACGGTGAGGTGCACATAATCTTTCATCGTGCACACCAACTTCGTGGTGCTTCACAGGGAAAGAGATACCAAAGTGGTGAACTCAAGACACAAGGGGAAGGAGACAAGCACGTCAACTCCAACCTGATGGTATGCGGCTCATCGTCACGTCGGCCAAAAAATAAGTTTGGCCCGTTTATGCTCAAGGTGTGTTTAGAGAAAAGTGTTTAAAGATATCGAGTACTTCGCACTCAACTATGGAACAATTCTGAGGCGACCCGATTCAAATACCTCACATAGTTGCCTACTAATTGCAATCGCTTATGCGTTTAGAGAAATTTGTTCTCACGAACAGTGAACATCAATAAAAATCCAACATAACATCGCGACGGAACACAACATGCACAGACACACACACAAAAAAAATCACACCATGTCCACGAGGTGAATGATGAGTGGAGTGAAGCGGATGCACGGGCAGAAGAACGCCCTAACGGACGGACGGATGGACGGATGGACGGACGGATGGGTGCACGGATGGACGCATGGATGCTTCGCCCCACTCATCATCAATCACTCCGTGAATATGTTGTCATGCCGTTTTTATTGACATACAATGCAGTGCAACTGGCTACTACGACGACACGGGACATACGAAATACGGCTTACGAAGCTTCGCCCCTAAAAGTGTTGTTGAGAAAAAGTGGTTAAATATTTTGAGTACCTCGTGCTTACCATGGAAGAGCACCAAGCCGTACCGCAGGCCTCGCATTTGATGAGACTCTATTGCCAAAAGTGTTGAGAGAAAGTGGTTAACGATTTCAAGTATGAGGTATACTGTACTATGTGAGAACATTTAGCCGTCCAGCGGGCTTTACACTTAATGAGGCCACGGCTAGATGCATGAAAGAAGTACAGTGCTGCTGCTTCGGCGACAAATTTTCAAGACTCATCACCTTCGAGATGTTATCCTTTGTGTTCTTGAAAAAAATAAGGCGGCCACATTTGTCGAACTTCTTGGAATGTTGCGTCTAATTATTACTCAACTTCTGGTTGATTGATTGATATGTGGTGTTTAACGTCCCAAAACCACCATATGATTATGAGAGACGCCCTCAACTTCTGGTTTCCCCTGCTGTTTTAGGAACACATTGACCGCGGAGTATGACTTCTTACCTGAAATTTTGTAATATTTCTGGAAAAGAATTAAATAGAGCTATCCTTGTTGCTATAAATTTGGAGGAAGCTACGTGTATGAATCATAGTTCAGAAATTGAAGATTCGGAGAGGCGTGAAATAATATATATATATATATATATATATATATATATATATATATATATATATATATATATATATATATATATATATATATATATATATATATATATATATATATATATGAAAAGAAGTGTATACTTAAAGGCTCGTATTATTAATGAATTAATGAGATCTAACCAACTCCTTGGATCTAACGGAAAACGCCAAGGAAAGTATAGGGAGAGTTATTCCACCGAATTGTAATATTAATTCGAAGAAAGAAAAGTGGGTGAAAAGATAACTTGCCGTGGGCAGAAAGCGAAGCTGCGACCTTCAAATTGTATCATGTCCAATATTTTTGCTGTAGGACTATTCCAAGTTATAATCAATTCTCATAAAGTATAAGTAAACCATCCTCACTTTTTGAATGTTGATGCAAGAAGCTTGAGATTTGAGAGATTTGAGATTTGAGATTTATTTTTCTGTACGTGCTACTTCCGAAAACCCAATTAAGCTGATAATTTGCTTCCTCCCGACTTCCTCTGCATTCGAGTACGTACTTCTGTTTATTAATAATAATAATAATAATAATAATAATAATAATAATAATAATAATAATAATAATAATAATAATAATAATAATAATAATAATAATCCCACTGTAGAGGATCTCATCGAAAACGAACGCGCAAGCCACAGTTTCTCAGGGAGAACTCGTTCCGAATTGGCGCGAACTGAGCAAAGTCGCGTATGGCGGTCGGCGACAGCTGCACACTCCAGCGGCTTAACGCGACAGCCGTGAGTGCTTTGCGAGCCGCACCGGTGACGGCGGCGGCGGCGCGCAGCGTCTCGAGACCGGCGTCTCTTTTACCCCGGGACTGAGTCAGCCACGGCCCAGTTACGAAGTGCAACAGCTGCGACTCTTTTGTGCCGGGGACACTCGTATAGTACATTGGGGATTCTTCACTACCGCGACTGCTGCTACCGCTGAGCGAACAAAGAGGGTTATTACGATTCAACAGCCTTCGAAATGATGGCGCTTTTGATCGAGTTAAGCGGGGAGTCGTATTTACTGATACGAAAAAGATAGTTGCGGTGGGCGTTGCTCCAATGAGATCCCTGAAAGACCTGGACGCTCAATCGTTACTTCGACGGCGGCGGTCATAGAGGGAACAATTTCAATAGGAAATAAGAGTGCACTTGCGGCAGTACTGCAATGTATGTATGTATGTATATATGTATGTATGTATGTATGTATGTATGTATGTATGTATGTATGTATGTATGTATGTATGTATGTATGTATGTATGTATGTATGTATGTATGTATGTATGTATGTATGTGTGTGTGTGTGCGTGTGTGTGTGTGTGCGTGTGTGTGCGTGATACATCATACGTGTGTCTGTTTCCGTTAGAAGGTCTTGTGACATATATAGTCGTGGTACTGAAGTATCACACACACACACACACACACACACACACACACACCACACACACACACACACACACACACACACACACACACACACACACACACACACAACACACACACCACACACACACACACAAACAAACAAAATAAAGGTCAGTTTCAGCGCAAGGACTAGTAAGTGAACGTGACAGCCACAAATCAGACTATATACATTAAACGCCCCATAATTCGCAAGGTAGGATCATTCTAACATGTTCCCTTCTCTGGGTCACCATGCACATCCCAAAGAAGAGCCAAATAGTACATGTTACTCATGCGTACAGAGAGCTAAATGGAAGGAATGCTGTGACGGTGCCCCACCTTACGCTAAAGCGAAGTGATTCCATAGTCCAGATGGGAGGCTGCTTCTTATCAGCTATGGACTAGAACAACAGTTACGGGCAGTCCAACGGGCCGACGACGTTGCACAAAGGTTTCGTCTTTTCGTTCCGACACGGGAGTGGCCCGCAACGCGCAACAGCGCGAAGAACGCAGTAAATTTTAACCAATCGTCCATCAAACTGTGCTTAACCAGCTCACAATCGGCTGTAACCCAGTCAACTCGGACGATCCTCATAGCGCACCCCGCCGCGGTGGTCTAGTGGCTAAGGTACTCGGCTGCTAATCCGCAGGTCGTGGGATCAAATCTCAGCTGCGGCGGCTGCATTTCCGATGGAGGCGGAAATGTTGTAGGCCCGTGTGCTCAGATTTGGGTGCACGTTAAAGAACCCCAGGTGGTCAAACTTTCCGGAGCCCTCGACCACGGCGTCTTTCATGATCATATGGTGATTTTGGGACGCTAAAGCCCACATATCAATCAATCGATCCTCGTAGAGCACGTATAGCGCAATGCACCGCGAATGAATGAAAACTGCGCTCGCCGACTGCCAAAACGAAGCGGCGCTGTCCGCATACTATCTTCAACAGTTCAATGAGTTCAACAGTTCATACTATCTTCAACAAACATATGACCGCTGTTTCGTCAACACGTGAATGAGGCACACGGTTTAACTCCATGCAATGAGCGCGTTTCATGTGAAAACTCAAACATGACGGACCCTGTCGAAGAGCTTTCTGCCACGGTCGTCCTGCTGGCGTAAAACGGAGCTTGCTACATTGCGGCGGGCGAATCGGACGAACGATCAGGTTCCGGCCATATCACCGCCTAATAAGCTCTTGTCGCGTGCGCGTGGTGGTGATGGGTGGCTACGTGACAACGGTGGTGTGCAGAACGTGTTTCGGTATGGTTAAACACACGAGTCGCACGCCATGGTCACATTGTGAACGAAGTCGCAGGATGACGAGAATTGGCGCGTTTACGCTGCTATTATGCAAAATAGGTACACGATTTACGCATTCGCCAAAAAAACTAGAGTGCATCGATGTAACACACGCTAGTTTATCGTTTTCTTGATGCTTTCTGTAATTCCGAGTTCGGCTGATTCACACATTGTTTTGCGGTGCCGTGAAATCCGAATTTACGAGCTATCACGGCGTTGTTCCATGTAAGCCTAGCGGCTAATTCTTCGAAAGTTCTATAACACCTGACTTGACGAAACGCTGGCGTTAGCGAATACGGCTGCTTATAGGGAGAGAAGCGGTGCTTACGCTGTGTGTCGCTTCGACGCGAAGTCAGCGCTGAGAGCGTAGCACGTACAAGGGTAGGAGCATCCACTCATGTCTCTCAAGATAGCGTGCGTGTTGGCGCGCGCGACCGCACCCTTTCGATCGTAAGCGTGCGGAGGGCTCTTCTTCGGGAGAAGGAGAAGGCAAATGTTCGTAGCAGCACCCCCCTTCCTATCATGTCAATACATAGGGCCGTTTTTGCCACCTCCCCCCCCCCAATGTGCACGACTATTCTTTTGATGAAGTGTTTAGGCAGTGTTGGAACCCCCTCTCACCTCGCCCCCTGGTTAGTACCGCAGTGACAGACAGACAGACAGACAGACAGACAGACAGACAGACAGACAGACAGACAGACAGACAGACAGATAGACAGATAGATAGATAGATAGATAGATAGATAGATAGATAGATAGATAGATAGATAGATAGATAGATAGATAGATAGATAGATAGATAGATAGATAGATAGATAGATAGATAGATAGGAACTAGACATCCACACGGCAAAAGAAACGTCCCACACCGTGTTTCAATGAGGCGCTTTCGCGTCCTTCTCCGAAGTTAGAATTCCAATCGATCCTCTAGCCTCGTCGAAGTGACGTGTGCCCGCCAAAATCTTCCTTTCTTTTTTATGTGCTTTTTTCGCATTATCAACGTCTGAAACGCACGCATACCTCCTTATCAGGGTGGCAGAGTCTCTTTGCCATCGGCATTCCAGGCCTGAAATGAGCCCCGTAAGATGAATTCCTGAACGCCAAAAAAAAAACAAAGAAAAAAAGAGAGAGAAAGGAGAAGCCGTAAGCTCGGCAGAGAAGACTTCAAGTGCTCAAGATGCTGAAAAATGATGGCCACTTGAGGGCGTTGCAGAAACAGAAATGCCGCCTCGAACAGATATTTCCCCCTGCGATAGCGCGATGCACCGCGAATGAGTGAAAACTGCGCTCGCCGACTGCCAAAACGAAGCGGCGCTGTCCGCATTCTATCTTAAACAAACATATGACCACTGTTTCATCAACACGTGAATGAGGCACACGGTTTAACTCCATGCAATGAGCGCGTTTCGTGTGAAAACTCAAACATGACGGACCCTGTCGAAGAGCTTTCAGCCACGGTCCTCCTGCTGGCGTAAAAGGAGCTGGCTACATTGCGGTGGGCGAATCGGACGAACGATAAGTTTCCGGCCATATCACCGGGTAATAAGCTCTTGTCGCGTGCGTGTGCAGAACATGTTTCGGTATGGTAAAACACACGAGTCCCGCGCCATGGTCACATTGCGAACGAAGTCGCAGGATGACGAAATATGGCGCGTTTAAGCTGCTATTATCCAAAATAAGTACACGATTTACGCATTCGCCAAGAAAACTAAAGTGCATCGATGTAACACACGCTTGTTTATCGTTTTCTTGGTGCTTTCTGTAATACGGAGTTCGGCTGATTCCCACATTGTTTTCTGGTGCCGTGAAATCCGAATTTACGAGCTATCACGGCGTTGTTCGATGTAAGCCTAGCGGCTAATTCTTCGAAAATTCTATAACTCATGCCTTGACGAAACGCTGGCGTTAGCGAATACGGCTGCTTATAGGGAGAGAAGCGGTGCTTACGCTGTGTGTCGCTTCGACGCGAACTCAGCGCTCAGAGCGTAGCACGTACAAGGGTAGGAGCATCCACTCATGTCTCTCGAGATAGCGTGCGTGTTGGCGTGCGCGACCGCACCCTTTCGATCATAAGCGTGCGGAGGGCTCTTCTTCGGGAGAAGGCGAAGGCAAATGTTCGTAGCAGCACCCCCCTCCCTATCGTGTCAATATATAGGGTCGCCTTTGCACCCCACACCCCCATGCGCACGCCTATTTTTTTTTTTTTTGATGAAGTGCTTTGGCAGTGTTGAAACCCCCACCCTGATTGATATGTGGGGTTTAACGTCCCAAAACCACTATATGATTATGAGAGACGCCGTAGTGGAGGGCTCCGGAAATTTATACCACCTGGGGTTCTTTAACGTGCACCCAAATCTGAGCACACGGGCCTACAACATTTCCGCCTCCATCGGAAATGCAACCGCCGTAGCCGGGATTCGAACCCGCGACCTGCGGGTCAGTAGCCGAGTACCTTAGCCCCTAGACCACCGCGGCGGGGCTGAAACCCCCACCCTACTCACCCCCTGGTTACTACCGCAGTGACAGACAGACAGACAGACAGACAGACAGACAGACAGACAGACAGACAGACAGACAGACAGGACAGACAGACAGACAGACAGACAGACAGACAGACAGACAGACAGACAGACAGACAGACAGACAGACAGACAGACAGACAGACAGACAGACAGACAGACAGACAGACAGACAGACAGACAGACAGACAGACAGACAGACAGACAGACAGACAGACAGACAGATAGATAGATAGATAGATAGATAGATAGATAGATAGATAGATAGATAGATAGATAGATAGATAGATAGATAGATAGATAGATAGATAGATAGATAGATAGATAGATAGATAGATAGATAGATAGATAGATAGATAGATAGATAGATAGATAGATAGATAGATAGATAGATAGATAGATAGATAGATAGATAGATAGATAGATAGATAGATAGATAGATAGATAGATAGATAGATAGGAACTAGACATCTACGCGGCAAAAAGAGGCGCTTGCGCGTCCTTTTCCGAAGTTAGAATTCCAATCGATCCTCTAGCCTCGTCGAAGTGACGTGAGCCCGCCAAAATTTTCCTTTCTTTTTTATGTGCTTTTTTCGAATTATCAACGTCTGAAACGCACGCATACTTCCGTATCAGGGTGGCAGACTCTCTTTGCCATCGGCATTCCAGGCCTGAAATGAGCCCCGTAAGACGAATTCCTGAACGCCAAAGAAAGAAAGAAAAGAAAGAGACTCGGAAAGGAGAAGCCGTAAGCTCGGCAGAGAAGACTTAAAGTGCTCAAGATGCTGAAAAATGATGGCCACTTGAGAGCGTCGCAGAAACAGAAATGCCGCCTCGAACAGATATTTCCCCCTGCGACACCTTCGCTAGAAAGCGAAAAGACGCACTTCACCGCCAGAATCGAGAAAGCAAGGTAAGTATAGGAGAGAAGCACGGAGAACTCCAATCCCTTCAGCAGCGGGTTTCGAAAAAAGCACCGAACTTCTTTTTTTTTTTTTTTTCATTCAGGACTTCCTTATTCCTTCTTGAAGATGACGCATAAAAACCACGTTGAACTTCGTGTATGGGCAAAACGCCTTGCCGCATGCTGTGAATATTTCATCGCCTCTGCTTCAGAAATTCTATTCCGCGGCCGTATACACGAACTCGGAATTCGCGGCCTTCGCGCTTTTCATAGCGGTGCCGTTCCAGTTCTATGCTGCCAGTCAGTTTGTTTCTGCTGTGGAGGTGAGGCAAACGTGCTACGCGCGGACTAGATGGACGACTGTTTCAAAACTGTCACGGTGTTTGTGTCTTCGGCTTGAAGGCAGTGTTCGTCATCCTGTCGGCAAAGGAAACGGCTGAAATGCGTGCATACGGGCTCGAACATGCGTGATGGATTGATATTTGCATACTATAACTCGTAAAAGACGCGGATTAAAGGCACCGCTCAAGAGTACTGTTTGCGTTATAAGTTCTTTTTTCATTTAAAGTTATTACAGCCATTGAAGTTTAGCAGCGTATTGAGATGCCCCTCCTCTGCTGTGAAGTGTCATCAATCACTGGCGTATTCAAGGCGAGAGGGTGAGAGGGGGGTTCACATTCCCCGATGTTTCTCGATTTCGCATGTTCATGTGCACGTGTACGCACACACACGCACACGAATTAACATACAACGAAGTAATTGACCCTCTATCACCCCTCCCGCTTCAAGATTTTCTGGCTCTAATCCTGATTCAAATAAATCTGTGGTCGGATTAAGTCGACTTCAGCTTCTGGAGTTAAATCAATCTGACTACAGATTGAATAGACCATTGACCCTATGGTCGCCGAGCCAAATGCCGGCCGCGGCGACCAATATTCAATCGACCCGATATTGTGCACGCGGTCGAAATCAGGAGCCCTCCACTACGGCGTCTTTTCTCCGGAAATTTTATGGTTTTGCAAAACACCCCATTATTATTATTATTATTATTATTATTATTATTATTATTATTATTATTATTATTATTATTATTATTATTATTATTATTATTATTCAATTATATAGGACCCTATGAACATCTCGCAGTCTGGGGCCCTCAACTGTGATTTTGTGCACTGGATTTAACAAACCTTTTACTTAATGAGAAAATTTAATTCATTTTGATTATTATTTATATATTTTTTCACTAATTGATTCGTTGATTGATTGATCGATTGATTTAATGATTGATAGATAGACTCGAGCTGTCTCAATAACACTGATAGCAAGCTTAGCTGGTGCTGCAGGAATTGTCCTTCTGCTAATCTTAGCGATTTGGACAGTACTGAGTAGCCAAGGACCAAATGAAAAAAATACTCGTTTCCTTTCCTTCCAGACTGCAGTTCCGCCAGAATCTTTTTTTCACCCGCTTCGGAAACGCGCAGCGTTCCGCAAGGCAGCATCTTCTCATTGTCAACGTTTGTCTTCCCCGCGAGATAAGACCGGCTAATGACGACCGCTGTGGTCGAAAATGAAGGGCTTCCTTGTTTTCCGAAGGCGATTCTTTTGTTGTTGTTACGCTGCTTTGTTGTTGTTACGCTGCTGTTACGCTGCTTTTGTTGTTGTTACGCTGCTTTTGTTGTTGTTACGCTGCGCGTGGAGTGGCAGCTCATAAACACCGACTTCCGTAAACCGCGCGCGCGTCTCGTCTCGTCACGCGAGCAGTCGTGCACTTCCGGCATGCAGCAAACGTAAGCACCACCACCTCCGTTCCGTCTCCTTGGCGGCACCGCAACACTCGAGCCTCGGAGAGGCGCAGGGTATACGCCCGACGTTTTAACCAAGTTGCGCCAAAGCTTCTCCTCTAACGTTGTGCAGCCCGCGTAACAACGACTTCATTAGCCATGTTTTGTGCGCAACGAAGGAAGCAAGGGAGCTGATAGAAGATGACAATAAACAGGCTGTCAGCGCTAGCTTCCAGCGGGATAAGTGGATTTGTTTGTCAAATTTAACGTCTCAAAGCGGCTCGAGCTTGAGAGGGTTGTAGGGAGATGGGTTGCAGTAATGGAAGGCTGCAGACAATTTTGACCTGCTCGGATTCATTTTTCACCGTGCACACGGCCTCTGACATTTTGTTTCCATGGAAATACAGCAGCAGCGAGCGGGATCAGTACAATCGAGTGAGGAGAAAAACTCGCAGGGCAGCTTATGTATTCACGCAATACTACACAAAGGCAAAAAGCGATCTTTAACCCGTGACATCTATTGATCCTGCACCGCCAACCCTTCGAAAGCCTTCTGCCGCTAATGCTGTTTTCAACTGCCTCCAAGATCGCGGGCAATTGAGCTGGTTTTGCATTGCCTCCGCGATCAGACCACCTTTGACCAAGCCACGATGTCGTATGATGACTTCATCACGTTGCGTTACATCACCTTGACATCGCAATGACGCCACGAAATCGTCATAGTGACGCCCCAAACTTTATTATTCTGGGACGTCATCTCGACAAAATATGACGACCATCATGGTGATTATTATGGCATTTCACACTACTTGTCGTGGACGCTGCTGACGGGAGACTCCGACGTCGACTGTCAAATTTCCCTTTTGATGACGAATTTAGATGTATCGCCTTCAAAACGAAAGGCGGAAGAAAAACGAGACTTGCGACTTCTAGTCGCCTTCGGCAAATTACGTAGTGTGAGACTTACTGCGATGACTACCATGTGCAGTCTTGAAGAAGGGCACTAAGGCGGTAATCGGGGCACGTTGGCAGCCTATGTTTATAAATGGTAAGAGCTCACTGAAGACGACGGACACACCATGAATCAATCACATGCGCTATGTGTGTGTGTGTCTTCATTGTGTGTTTGTCTTCAGTGCGTTCTTACCATTCACAAACTTCAAGAAGAGGAGTCCACTCGCCGAAACGCCGGGTCCAGCGACACCTTCCGTTCAATAATGTCTTCTTATTGCTGCGCAGTATAAAGGCACCCAAATACACCCGTTGGACTTGAACCATGTAGTAAAATTTCATCGTCCGTGGCTTGAGGACGTACGGCGTCACACCAGAAAGCGACGAAAGGTGCTGTTGAAGTCTCCCCGAGCGAACAGCGACATTCATTGAACGACTGTATAGCACACATCTGTGGTGTGTGCTACAACCATTATGTCAAAGTGTGTGCCGACACTACAACGTCCGTGTTGTGGTATACCACAGAGTATAACGTTCTAGTAGCTTGTCATACTCTAACTTCCATGTCATGATGCGATGACGCAACGTCTATTTGATGACCTCATTGTGCAACGTCTGCGTAATGACGCCGCAGCGTAATGTAGACGTCACCTTAGCGTCCAAGACGAGCATACGCAGTGACAAGGTTAATGTCACCCTAGCGCTGTACGGAGAATGACTTTTCGTCTTTAGAACAGTAAAAAGGTGAGTTCCTTTTACAAAGCTGTTTCTGTTGTTTTATTGTATTTTAAGATTCAACTTATTCAAAGAATACGAAGGTTGAATGACTCAGAAGCAACTTGACCGAAAGTGCCACTCAAGTCTAATGCCGTGCTGGTTTCAAACTGTGACGTATCAACTGGAACACGTCAGTCATGTGTCTGCGTGTGTCTGGAACACGTCAGACACACGTATAGTCACGCAAGCAAGTTTGTGCGCACAGCGTCCACGAAATAACGCTTTGCGCAAGTTCACCGAGGTGAATCATACAGGAAAGGGGCTCGACTGCTGACACGAAAAGTTCGGGTTCGATCTCGGTGGTCACATTTCGGTGGAGGCGACATAATGCGAAATCCCGTGTACTTTGCGACGTCAGTGCATGTTAAAGAACACTGGATGCTCAAAATTTCCAGATAATATTGAAAAAAAAAAAAGATGTTTGGCGATAGAGGCGGTGGCCGTGTACGCAGGCACCATCCATCAGAGGCTTTCTCGCAGCATGGTGATGTAAAAAGAAGAGTAAAAAACATGAAGTATCGAAAAATCGGGGGACCCCCAACTTTTCGGCAAAATTGAACGAATGGGCCTTTCTCTCTTTCATAAGTTCTTTCACAAGTCACCCCAAGCAGATCTCATTGCTCCCGCACACCGACACTCAAGCCGGACCAACCACGAAAAGACCGTGTACCCCCCCTTAAGCCCGCACTGTCTCCCATGCCTCCTCATTCTTCAACCTGACATGACCGTCCCACCAAGGCAGTGCTTCGTTCCGACCAAGCCATCTTCAAACACATCATAGAAGAGCTGTTTTTGTAGATATGCCCACCCCTCATGCAAAACCCCTTCCTTTAGGGGCCTTTGAGGTATCATAAATAAATAAATAAATAAATAAATAGCTCGGCATGCGCGTGCCTGACCTAATACTACCCTTTCTTTCTTCCTTTCTTTCTTTTTTTCTTTCTTTCTTACCTTCTCTCTTTATTTCTTTCTTGCTTGCTTCCTTCCTTCAGTTCCTCAATTTCGAAAGTTTTATTGCCACGCACAAGCTAACTCCTAGTCCTCGACTTCCTCCATTTTGGGTTGGTGCCTGGTACACTTCTGGTACAGCAGGCAGCAACGATGGTTAGAATTTCCCGTTCAAGCAACTATTATATGCAGCAACGCAAAATGGCGCATGCACTGGATAAAATACAATATCGTCATATCGAGAGCACCTGATCTCCGACGACATACCCCATCATGATAAACAAATAACCGATTACTAAAAAACGCATACGGACACGCACATGACTGGCACAACTTTGAGGGCCGCGCTCCTCTACGGCCAAGGAAGCGGGTAAGAGCGTACATTGTTAAAGCCACTACCAGTAAACACCGTGTTGGGTGTGGCTACTGGGACCGCCTATTTCACTCCCATGGGAAACTACACTGATAAAATTTATGCAGGGTAAACACGGGAGCGCGTATGGCCTGCGCGCTCCAAGCGGCAGCGAAAGCAACCACAGACTTTTAGGGGCGAAGATCCCTAAGCCGTGAGATGTGCGTCCGCCATCTATGTATGTATGTATGTATGTATGTATGTATGTATGTATGTATGTATGTATGTGTATGTGTATGTATGTATGTATGTATGTATGTATGTATGTATGTATGTATGTATGTATGTATGTAGTAGTAGTAGTAGTAGTAGTAGTAGTAGTAGTAGTAGTAGTAGCAGTAGCAGTAGCAGTAGTTGTAGTAATAGTAGTTGTAGTTGTAGTTGTAGTAGTAGTTGTAGTAGTAGTAGTAGTAGTAGCAGTAGTTGTAGTTGTAGTTGTAGTAGTTGTAGTAGTTGCACTAGTAGTAGTAGTAGTAGTAGTAGCAGTAGTAGTAGTAGTAGTAGTAGTAGTAGTACTAGTAGTAGTAAGTAGCCACCTCAACGGCCGGACTAGAGGATCAGCACGCGCGAACCACTTTCAATTGAGGAGAGAGCCCGCGCACGTTAATCATGCGTAAAAAGATAGTTGTTTCTGATGAAATAACTTACAGACACTTATTCTCCAATGAAATTTCCCTCAAGTCTGATGCTTTATAGAAAAAAAAACTAGTATAAGAAGGACGCACTTTGAGCGCTATCTGACCAGAAAGTGTTGCCACGTTAAATTCGCTGGGCGTGACCTCCTTGATTTTAAGCAAGGTTTAGCGAGGGTTGGGCCGTAGTGCCATGAATATAGTGAACTAGTATATAGGCACGAATTAGAGGCGGTAAAAAATGGGAAGTAGACACGAAGCGCAGGCCGTAAGAAAATGCGCGAGTGCCACCTCTCATTTGCCCTTGGAATGTCCGCTGGATGGCGGTGCTTCTATATGCTGAATATGTGATGAAAAGTTGCGAGATGGTGGTACTTGGATTGTTCACTAGATGGACAGACGGATGAACGGACAAAAGCACGGGTGGATGGACAGACGGACGCATGGATGGACGCACGGACGGACGCATGGACGAACGCAGGGATGGACGCTCAGACGGACGGATCCACGGACAGATTCACGAACGGTCGCACAGACGGGCGGACGCACGGACGAACGCTTTGCCCTATTCATCATCCTGCACTCTGTGGATACGCTGTGATATACTTTTTTTTTTCTTCGCGTCATCTCGCAGTGAGCGAAACAAGCAGTCATCGGTGACATGGAACCGCTGGCAATATTGCAACCCCCTCCCCTTTAAGGTGATCAACCAGGAGGCCGGTAAACGTATTAAATGGGGAGGGCGTTGCGTTCTTGCTAGCGGTTCCATATCATCAATGACGGCTTGTATTCGTCACCCCGAGATGACTCGAAAAGAGTATGTGGTTGCTTTCGCTTCCGCTTGAACGCGCTGCCAGCAGCCACCAGAGCGCGCAAGCCTCGCGCTGCCGCGTTCCCTTTCACGCAAATTTGCAGTGTGCTCTACTACAGGAGCGCAATAAGCTGTCCCAGTGGCCATACCCAACACGACCCTTACTGGTAGCGGCTTTAACATCGGGACGGCTCAATGCTCTCCAATAGTCGATTGAGTGCGAAGTACTCGAAATCGTTAAACACTTCTTCTACACACACTTCATCATAACGCTACTGTTGTACCAACCAACACAGCCTGTCGCTGGCTAAACAAACACAACTCTGTAACAAGTAACGCCACTACACAGTAACGGCTTTGCTGTAGCATATCGCCAAACTAAACTGCATTGTTCCAGAGCCTCCCGTTCTGTTAGTCTAACCAGCTACATACGCGGCGCACGCAACTGCATTATATAAAGGCGTGAACAACAACGAGGACAACAAGGGGGAAAAAAAACACGGTACTAAAAAAACACGCATAAACAGTCGGCGGCTGACAACAACGTACGGGATCAAAATGGAAAGTCAGCGCCAGACAAAGAGGGCGACATGCCGTATAGCCTCCCTCATGGAGCTCATTGCGTGCCATGTTACCCCTTTGAACACAGTGTTTGAGAGACAGAGGTAATGAATGGAAGGGAGATAACGCACTGCAAGAGCCCAGCAATGGCCGGCACACACGCACGTATGTATATATATATATATATATATATATATATATATATATAAAGAGCGCCCACCAGTGCGACGCGAGGAGTCGTCCTCGTCAAACAAAAGGCGACCGGGACGGAACAACGAACGCCCGAGTTGGGAAGCGATGTGCTCCCCCTCCTTCTCACCCTCGTCTCTCACCACCTCCTCCGCGGGTGTTCTCAATTGTCCGCAGAGGGCAATGCGTGCTCCAACGCTGGACTGAGCCGCATCCTCCTACGCTTTCCCCATTTCCCGCTCTCACGTACTCTCTCTTTCACTCTCTCAATGAACCGTGCTCTGTTCCCTTTTTTTCCCCTTCTGCGCCATTCCGTGTCACTATCTGCCTCTCTCGCTTCGGGGCTTAGCGCGTCCCTTTGTTCTTACGGCGTGCCGCGGCATGGCACTGCCGTCACTCTCCTCGTGTGTCAAAACGCGATAGCAAGCGAGCGTGCGGACAGTGTTCGTACTTTGTATACATTGTTGGCGTAACCAAGAGGGGAAGAGGATAAGATTGTTTGCCCGCACCAGAAAGTTTTTCAACCTTGCATGCGTACATTTCAACATTGCATGTGAACGCACACAATCACACATGCGAACTCACATAAGGGGTGGTTGAATTCCCCCTCCTGCCAAAGGAAAATACCTGTCTATGTCTTTATATATATATATATATATATATATATATATATATATATATATATATATATATATATATATATATATATATATGGGGGAAGAAGTGTGTACTTAAGGGAAGGGCTCGTTTTTCCGTGTTTTGACACAATAATAATGAGATCTAACAGACAATAATGCCACGGAACGTATAGGAGAAGTTGATGATTGATATGTGGTGTTTAACGTCCCAAAACCACCATATGATTATGAGAGACGCCGTAGTGGAGGGCTCCGGAAATTTAGACCACCTCGGGTTCTTTAACGTGCACCCAAATCTGAGCACACGGGCCTACATTTCCGCCTCCATCGGAAATGCAGCCGCCGCAGCCGGGATTCGATCCCGCGATCAGCGGGTCAGCAGCCGAGTACCTTAGCCACTAGACCACCGCGGAGGGGCTGTATAGGAGAAGTTATTAGACCAATTGTAATGTAAATGTGGAGAATGAAAAGCGTGTGAAAAGATATCTTGCAAGTTATCTTTTCACCCGCTTTTCTTCTTCCCATTTACATGACAATTGGTCTAATAACTTCCTCTATACATTCCTCCTCTATACATTATTGTCTGATATATATATATATATATATATATATATATATATATATATATATATATATATATATATATATATATACTTTTATAGCTCTATCAGTGGGGTCAATGAGTGCGCATACTTATGCGACTGCATAACGAGTTACTGTTACCTCCGAATGATAGAGAACGTTCGAACAACGACGTGAGCAAACCTAGCGGCGCAGATGCAGTTGCGTGGTCAGAAACCCATTCTCAAATACAGACGGTTTCGTCAGAAACTCTTTCGTATAGGGAGACGGTCGATTCGAAGCGCTGCCGGGCGAATGAATTCTTCCCAAAAGAGATTAGGCACGGGAGCTTCACAAGCGAAATGTTTGTTGGTAGTCTGAGCTTCAATTACATCTTTCACAGGTCCCCTGACGCCTGCTTTAAGTTTGCCCGCGGTGGGTCCGAGTTCCATAAATATAGGAGTCGCAGAGCCCTCTGGCACCATCAGTTTTTCGGACCACTTCAAAGTGACCAAGTTTGCTAAAACTTTTGCGACTAATTATCGAATCGGAATGCAACGAGTAGCACCGCTTAGCGTCATTGTACAAGATATCGATGTAGCGAATTATCTGTTATAACGAACAAAATACAAATGATGGTTCGTCGCGCGTCGTTTAAGTGACATTTTATTTTTATATTTGAACAAAATACTCGAGAGCACCTGCAATGTCGGCTGTGATAAAGAAATATCTGTTTTGCAAGAAACTCTAAACTCACAATTTAGCTTCAAGATCGAATCGTTGGATTACAATTCGCCACCGTATTTTCTTGAAACGTGGCTGTGACATTAAAAATCGGGATTAAAAGTTTGTTAGCTTGTTGAAAAAAAACATCCAACGGCTTATACTGCCACAGTCGAAACTACCCTGCCGGGCATGGAAAGGGAGAAACGTTGTTCTGCCAAGCTCCGAAAAGTATCCATGATAACGTAACATCATCATCTTCATCATTATCAGCCTGACTACACCCACTGCAGAATAAAGACCTCTGCCATGTTCCTCCGGTAAAGTCGGTCCTCTTCTTGCTCCAGCCACTTTATACCCACAAACTTCCTAATCTCATCTGTCCACCTAACTTCCTTTTTTCCCCCTCACGCGCTTGCCATCTCTTGGAATTCATTCTGTGATCCTTAATGACCAGCGGTAATCTTGCCTTCGCACTACGTGCCCAGCCCATGACCGTTTCTTCTCCTTGATTTCGACAATGATGTCCTTAACACCCGTTTGTTCCCTCAAAATTTCGCTCTCTTATTGCGCCTTATGGTTACAACTATCATTTTCCTTTCCATTGCTCGCTTCGTCATCCTCGACTTAAGTTGAACCCTCTTTATAATCCTCCAGGGCTCTGTTCCGTAGGTAAACACCGGTAAGGTGCAGCTAAGACGATAATGTCACATCCTTATTGAAATATATGTGAACAAAGGCTCAGTGTGCCAACCAAAATTTGTTCTATTGTAATCTCAGCTCTACATGTGTCAGTCTTCCGAGTTAGAACTGCTTCAATGAGGCAGTTGAAGGTTACCTCATTGATACTGGGAAGAAAGTCGATAGTAATGCGTTTTTCTATCGATAATTCTTGCGGGGCCCAAAGTGGCGATTGGTTAAACACGATATTTAAAATCGCCACTGTTACAGCTAATATCGGATATAAGAAACTAATTTCCCATTTCTATGCTACTGAGTCATAACGAAATTCAAGCGTACGGACATGATCATTTCCGTAATCGATCATTTTCGAAATAGATAATTAGAGATACTCCACTCAACGTCAGCCAAAATAAGCCTCACAAACAGTGCCGCTGTGAAAGAGGTGTGCAGAGCCGAAGGTCGCCGGTTCGGATCCCGGCTTCGGGAATCGTTCATCCACGCAGGCGAAATGCTTAGAGGCCCGTGCACAGTGCCATGTTAGTACACGTTAAAGAACACCAGCTGGTCGAAATTTCCAGAGCTTTCATATACCGCGCCTGCCATTATCATATATAGTGGTTTAATAACTTAAACCTCAAATATTAAAATCATTACTCGCAAGCATATGCACTATCATTTCCATGACGTCACAGCAACCATAGACAAACTGGCATAGACAGTGGCACCACACTTTTCTCCAGGTATTGCAAGAAACTCCAAGGGCAAAGTTAATTAGGAGTTAGGGTGAGCGTCTCTTTGCTGACAAACGTGTCATCCTAGCGAAAGCGCACGTATACTACTTCAAGCGCGCGTCCTCCCAAGCGTCAGGTTTGCCTCTATAGCAATTCCCCTCTCGCGCCAGTGAGTACGAATTCAGAGTATGCTCTGCATGCTTCAGCGATCATAGCACTACACAGAGCACATCGAGAACGACTGCGAAAAGAGAGACGCAACACGCGCGTTTCTACCATTCCTTGTTCCCGCATACCGCGCGTTACTGCATGGATCATCATCATTTTTTTCAACTTACCCGAACCACCTTGTTACCGTTAGGCAACCAGGAAGCGGCGTAATCTTCCAACGCCTTGCCTTCAGCCAGCACCCGTTCTACTGGTATACCCAAGGGCACACTTGCATCACTGTTGTATTTGTTTGCTTGATTTCTCTAGCCATTTTTTTTTTTGCCTGCCGGGCATAATAAAGCACTCGGAAGAATTCGCTCTGGCACAGTCTGCAGCGCACCTATATCTTGAAAGCGCTAGTCCCCGCTGCTGTTTCTGATGGACGTGATGCTCTTTCTTTACCCCCCCTCCCCCCCCAAAAAAAAGTAACAGCCGAAAATTGGTGTTCTATGCCAACTCTCTTGTCGCACGCTGGAAGAAAGCAGGCATCGTTGTTGTCAAACAACAAGCGGCCACCTCCTGGGCCAGCAACAGAATGAATACATACTTAATAAATGTGCGTTGCTAGCCAAGCGAGGCAGTTGATGCAATCGGGACTGTAGCTCAAACGTGAAACCAAGTAAATGAGGGATAGAATGAGCCAGGAATTAAGGAAGAAAAGAGCTTCGTCACGCCACCAGAGGAAGGCGGCATGGTCAAAGTGGTCTGCGCGTGCTTGCGTGCAGCCACGAATAATTGAATAGCAGAGGAACACCAATAAGAAGGAAACACAACTTTGTATACTTATGTATTCGTGTATCATTCTCTTTGACACCACCAGCTTGATATTCATATTTCGATATTTAATCCCTGTAAAGAAATTATCATTTTGAATACTTTTTTTCTTTACTATGGCCCCTTTTGCCACGATTTTACAGCTAAGTTAAGGAGAACCAGAGTATAAACAACAACTACACTAACGACTTCCACAACAACAGCGAAACGGGGGTGAAAAGCTGGTGCCAAACTTCTTAGAATATAGATTCAGCGTTCGCATTACGTGCGCTGAGGAATGGCCCTTCTCAAGACAAAAGACAGAAGAATGCCCGATTTTTTTTTTCGAAAATCTTGATCAATATAGGCGTTTTTTATTGTGTCAAATATAGAACCAACTGAGCTAAACGAAGTGGTGGCTACAAATAATTGGTTTTGTTAGGTCAGGCGGAAGTCTGCTATGGCTCAGCAAACGCAGAAATGAAGGGCACATTGAAGAGGGAAACGATTTCTTGGATGCGGAGTATGTCTTAGTCGAACGAGGCCATGTATCCGGCGTCGGCGGCGCTGTCCACACCCCCAAGTGCGCATGCTCGCGTCTCGTGCATGTCGCGCAGTGCCATTGCGCAGCTATCTTTCATGAAGCTAAGGCTCTATCGACACACAGATATCAAAGCACGCGATAGGTAATCGAAGCATATAATATGAAAAAGAGGGGCCAGCAATGCATTAGTGTGCCTTCTATGGCCCTACATGATAGCGAGGTTTACGTTCTCGGATAGCACGATATCTGAGCTTTTTTGCTGTTGGAGAGCACATGTTGGATGTTCTAAGTTTTTTTTTTTTTTTTCATCGCTTGAAATTTCAGCTTATCTGCCATTTCCTTGCCGTATAGTGTGGTCACACGGGCGCGAAGGTTGAAGTTTTTCGTTTTCGTTCATGTTTTCCAATCAAAAATTCAGTTGCGAGTCACCGCTGTGGTTTCCCCCCTTCCCTCTTCTTCTACTGTGTCAGCAAAGTCGTGCGCTGTGTTAAAATACGTTCAAGTATACTGTCACCAACTGGTCCAGCTTTCAGTCCATCTGGTCTATATGCAAGATACCTGGTAAGATGCCCTCTAAGTCTTACACGTGTATACGCTCTCAGCAATCATGTGATGGCGTCGGGAAACGATATTTTGCAGACTCGTTCCTCCGTGGAGATGAACCCGCGTGGCGTACTCTAACAATATATACTTCGAGACATGCAACAGCAACAGAAATTACAGTATGTTCATGGTGTGCTCCCGTTGCAAAGACGCGTTAACACGGGGCAAGATACCTGTGAATAACGGAACCTTACGTCGACCCATATGCGCTGCCTCGCATGCTATTAGTGGTTCCTTTTAGTGCGAGATCATGTAATTCTTTGGCCCGTGTGCTCAGATTTGGGTGCACGTTAAAGAACCCCAGGTGGTCTAAATCTCCGGAGCCCTCCACTACGGCGTCTCTCATAATCATATGGTGGTTTTGGGACGTTAAACACCACAAATTAAGTAATTAATTCATGTAACTCTTTTTTCATTTTTCGATGGACATCTTTCAAAAGAGTTTCAAAAGAACCACTCGGGCGTTTTCCGCGCGTTTGGCGGCCTGTGGCTGGCCCGGGACTGTCCGAACGATTTCTTTCTGGTAGCCGGCAGACGACGGCGTGGTGCACGTGGTGGTGCCTCACGTGTGCGGTCGTCTTAAAGGACCGCTGAAAAAAGCGAGGTTTTTACAGCATTTCGCAGCTTTCCGTCTGGTAATCTCGAAATTACATCGTAAGTGCTCTGACGCATCACATAGTCAATGCTAGCGGCGTTAATATCAGAACGTCGGTTCAAAACGCCCGCCAAAATACCTTAAGAAACTATAGCGCCCCACAGCGGAGCAGCGCCTGAAACTACGTGCGCTCAAGCTTTTGTTACGTTGAAACACGCCGTCTTCAAATAGGCGTCCCACGGGCGGTGAAGCACGAAACGATGTCGGGGCTTTGAGCAATGTCCCCCTCAGGAAAAAAGAAAAGCTTTACTAACATAATCCGACTAAACCATTTCGAGAGCAGCCCCACAACAGAGCGAGAGGGGTGACGAACAATAGTCCTCGCCGGGTGCCAGTCGGGGTATTGTGCGTGCCACGAAAATGTTCTTGCCCCGCCGTGGTGGTCCAGTGGCTAAGGTACTCGGCTGCTGACCCGCAGGTCGCGGGTTCTAAACCCGGCTGCGGCGGCTGCATTTCCGATGGAGGCGGAAATGTTGTAGGCCCGTGTGCTCAGATTTGGGTGCACGTTAAAGAACCCCAGGTGGTCGAAATTTACGGAGCCCTCCACTACGGCGTCTCTCATAATCACATGGTGGTTTTGGGACGTTAAACCCCACATATCAATCAATCAATCAAAATGTTCTTCACCTCTGCAACGTCAAAAGGGGATCCCCTATATACGTAAAACCACAAAAAGTTGTCGTTGTACCTGAATGCTCGGAGGAGCGCGCATGCACCCTTACTTTAAAACAAAATTAGAATATTTTCTAGTCTACGCTCGCCACTAATAATCGGCCAGATATGGCCCCGCATGCACCCCGCATGCAGGACTATCAAACAACACAAACATCTCGAGTTTCCAAATTTGGTGTCAGGGGTCCTTTAAGTTGGACACTGGAAATTTTGGGCGCTCTCTTGCTCTTTCGGTGCTTTTGCTTCCGCCTCTCGCACGTTTGCAGATTTCGCATTTTGCGTGCCCCAAGTTCTTGTCGTAGGCGTACGGATCCACGTCGAGCATGCGATAAATACTGAAGGTCGGCCAAACACGCGAAATGCACACCAGGAGAAACGGAGGTGGAATGGCAACCCGCGTCTTCAATGCACGCGCTCGCTCGAGTAGTTCATTTACAGTAAATTCTGCCACAAATGTAATAAGTATCACTATCTAGCCGCTGTTGAGATCGGAATCAGGCCGGCGTTCTGGCCTGTGTCGCAGCCATGGGTGAAGCAGACAGCGTAGCAGACGCTACCGCGAAATCGGACCAGCATGAACCGCGCAGATGACCAGATGGCGATATATAGGGACTTTTGGATTACGTACTATTGGCGGCATGGGACATAGCTATCTATAAGCCGAAGCGTATACGTGGGCCGCCAGTGGCTAATCCGGGGCTTGGTAAATCTAAACAGAGTTCATTGCATACTGTTAGTAGCAGTTCATGTGAGTACAATTGCACCGTGTAACAAGATGACTTCAGTGGGACGTACAAACACAAGAGAGCGTAGGTACGAATAAACTTATAGCAATGCGATACTGCCGCACATCACGAACATTTAGCAAAAAATTGTTTTATCATAGTAGGGAGCAAACAAAAGGACGCAGTGCTCGTATTACAGACAGTGATTAGCAAAATTGTTTAACGATTCACAGTACTTTGTACTCTATATAGGAGAGCATTAGGTGGTCCTAAGATCCGCACAGAAGCTGGTGTTACCGCGCGAGTGCTGCGTTTACAAGAAGTGTTAGGTTATAAGGAGGATGATGCTGATGACTATGAAAAACAAATGCGATCCAGACCACACATTGTTTCTGCCATCACGGCACAGCATATACAAGGTGCACACTGAACTCAAGCCTCGATATAACAAACATGGATCAAACGGAGCATCATAACGCAGTAAGTGAAGAGTGGTCTTGCAATGAAAGAGAGCTTCGAGTACCTGGTGCTCAACTAAGGGACGGCTGTGACCCATCCCGAATCTAGCCCGTAGACACTCGTCCGATCACAAGAAGCGCGCTGTGTTTAGAAAAAAAGTAGTTAACGATCTACAATACACGGCACTCGTCTATCGGGGAGCATGGCCGTCCCGTGGGACTGTTTAGAGAAGGTTGACCTTACAAACCCAGGGATTGTGTATTTAAAAGTTTTTTGTTCTGTTTAAAAGAGCTGTGTTTGGAAAAAGCGGTGAACAATTTTGAGTACTTGGTACCCTACTATAGGAGGGCACCATTGTACGCCCTACGTATAAGCGGCTTCTACGCCAAGCACAGCATGCGTAATTTTTGATTGTCGCGGTCGAAATCTCGGTTTCAGGTAGCTGAATCTCCCATGTGGACACTCGTTTATGCACCTGGCATTTGGTCGGAAACTTGAACGCGGTGCTAAATTCCAGCAGGGATACCAGTGGCGCTGCTCTGCCAACATAATTATTTATGTATTAACGAAGAACCTTTAGCCTTGAATCTGCGTAGTAATTATATAAGCAGAAATAACGAGCTTCCAGTGTGCGCAGAAAGCAGCTAGTGCGACTCTATTTCACAGGTGAAGGGCAGGCGCGCTGAAATTTTGTGAGCGGAGCTCACCACTTCCTTGGTGGCCCGGATACGGTGTCGATCGTATGCTGTCACACGCTGTCATCTCTTAGCGAAGCGCAGGCAGAACAACGCAAGGCACAACAAGCTGCTGCAAAGAGAGCACGCACTCGCGCCAAGAAGACCTTTTGTCTTTAGAAAAAATGTTTAACGATTTCGAGTACTTCGTACTCAACTATGGGAGAGCAGTGAGCCGTCCCGCTAAAAGAATAAAAGTCGGCGACTAAGCCCGCTAACAATAGGGATGCGAGATGTCGACGGTTCGAAACTTTGTAAAGCGGCACTAATTTGTCCCTCGTCGAGGTCATCGTGCGTAACCAGTCTTGCGTTTTGACCTGCAAGGTGGTGCCGGTGGGAGATTTCTCCTATGCGTTGTTGAACAATGAAAAATTTGCAGCGTGCGCGTTAACTAAAAGCCGAATTCTTCTGCATCTCATTCCCCATTAGCAGCCATTGGCATGTACATTGAGCACTATCTGACAAAAAAGGGTTGCTACGTTATACTCGCTGGGCGTAACCTCCTTGGTTTTAGAAAGGTTTAGCGAGCGTTGGGGCACAGGACCTTGAATACAGTGAACTAGTATATACCATGAACTCGAGGTGGTTAAAGGTGGGAAGTAGACACGAAGCCCAAGCCGTAAGAAAGTGTGCGTGTGCCACCTCTCGGTTAGTCCTTGGAATGTCCGCTGGATGACGGTCTTTCTATATGAGGAATATATGATGAATAGATGCGAGATGGTGGTACTTAGAGTGTTGAATAGATGGACGAACGGACACACAGACATATGCATGGACGGACGCATGGACGTACGCAGGGGCGGATGCATGGACAAACGCAGGGACGGACACACGGATATACGAGCGGACACACGATCAGACGCACGCACGGCCGGGCGGGTGGACGCATGGACGGTCACACAGACGGACGCATGGACGGCCGGAAGCAAGAACTAATGTACAGACGGATGCTTCACCCCACTCTCCATCATTCAGCCCGTGGACATGCTGCCATTTTTTCACTTCTCTTATTCTTCGAGCGCTTTGATGATAATAGCGGCGCGCTTTAGAAACCCGAGTTGTCGTATGCTGATATATGCGGCCTAGCGCAGGCAAGGCCAGGTATGAAAATTGAAAAAAAAGGAAGCAAACAATGAGTACAAGTGGAGCAAAAGAAATGAAACATTGAAAGAGAAGTTGATGTAATTGTTTATGAAGATAGAAAAAAATGAAAGAGAGAAAAAGAAGGATGGACGAAACTAAACACAAAACCTAAGAGGAACAAAGAAGGCCGCCCAGCTCTGCCTTTTCTGCAGGCTTGGCAACACCAGCGCGAAGTTTCTCTGATCTTTTTTTTTTTTTTCTCAGCTAGCAACTCCGGGCTGTAACAAAGCTTTTCACCCCCCCCCCCCTTTCGTTTATTGTAGCTTCCTCTAGTAAAATTATAGCGACTTTTACCGTAGCGTTCAGGCCAGATTACAATACAATCACAAGTCGGCATATATGGTTAAACAGACAATCTCTATGCCAGCTGGCCCGCTCTGCCATTGGTTCACACAAATACGACCGCCTTCAGTCTCGCACAGTTGTCGTGGCCTTTCCGTGCGGTGACGTGACACTGTCGTCACTGCGCGCGGCCACGTGTCTTTGTTGTTTCCTTTTTTTCCTCCATACTCGACGCACTGCTTGCGACAATGACGTGTATACGAAACGAAAATAACGGTAGTGGAAATATCACCAGCTGCTGCGCGAAAAGGAAGAAAGTTAGCTTACGCATCAAAATGACGTCAGCAACCCGCGCTTCATCGTGAAACCACATATGCGTGTATATTGTTACCGTATGTAAAGCATGTATGCGGCGTATATAGGATGACGGGGAAAAGCTTAAAAGCTTATAACGCTGCAGCAAGCTTTCCGCTTTGTCGTCATTGTGTCCCGTGTCGTAAATATATTGTGTCCCGTGTCGTAAATACATTGTGTCCCGTGTCGTAAATATATATATATATATATATATATATATATATATATATATATATATATATATATATATATATATATATATATATATAGTCAGCATGGAGTCCGCGTGAATGATGCGAAAGGTCGCGTGATCCAAGATTACGCCATATGATAGGGTCACCCTGTGATGTCCTCATGACGTCACAGATTGCCGAAAATTGAGACTGCACTATGACTTCAACGCAGCCTCACAGTCACGTCGCACAACATAACGCCCCGTGATGACGTCATAACATGACATTGACAGTTCGTAAAAAAGTTAGCAGATCTCGGACGCAGTGAAAAACCCCGTCAGGCATACATAAACGTTCTTGGGTGTGGATCAAAAATCATTCGAATTGCCTTAGCAGAAAAAGGGGTGAAAATATCACCGCATCTCCACGACGTGAATGATGATGCGTGGCCGAAGCACTGGCGTCATTTGGTGTTAACGTAAGCAAAACGTGACGTTGTCTACTGACGCATGTGATTGAGTGACGATATGGCACAGTCGCATAGAATGTTCTTTTTTTAGTCATAAAGAGTATGTCGTGTTGACTTGTGGATTCTGTATTGCCTTCATTATTAGTGCTTTGTTAACTGTGACATGTAAAGCCAATGGTTCTACTATCGGGTCTGGCCTGAAGTTAGTAAAGACGACGTCTGCGCACGTTCCTATGGCGGGTGATGCCCTGGTAGTCTGGAACGCGCTTATTCTTCATCGTCATCGCTATGGCATGTAGTGGTTACCTTGCATATTAAATGCGAATCATATCATAGCAAACTTTGGTGACATTCAGCGTATCTATCTATCTATCTATCTATCTATCTATCTATCTATCTATCTATCTATCTATCTATCTATCTATCTATCCATCCGCTTACGTTTGGGTGCTCTCGTGGTCACCCCCTTAACTTGGCGTGAACCCGAATTAGCACGGCAGGGTAAGATGGTTTGACGAACATGACGCGCTAGTCAAGACATGACTATTGTCACAATCCCGTCGCGTACGTCGTCAAACACTTCCCGTCAGGCAGTGACACATACTCACGGGCAGGTATGTGCCGCTGGTAAGCGGGTATGTGCCACAGGTGTTGACACTTAGTTTACCCAGGAACGGCGAAAACACACATGCGCAATTTCAACGCGTGAGCGTTAGGCAATACCCGACATCGGTAGTGTCGACCCAACGAAGGCATATAATAAATGTCAGTGTTAAGGAAATCCTGACATAAGCAGCGTTGGCCACCCGACAAATAAAAGTAATAAATTTGATGGTCCCAGCAGCAAACGAACCCAAACATTCTGCGTGGCAGTCAAGAATTCTACCAAAGAGCTACGCCAGATCTCGGAACTACTTTTCAAATAGACGCTAATCTTCGTGAAACTTCAACAGTGGTTGCATTGCTGCCTACCCAATTTCATAAACATTACATATGTACTCCTCTCATACAGCCGTCACGTCGGGTTAACGTCAATAGTGGTGAAGTGCCGCGGACTGAAGTTTATTTATGTAGCAGTGTCAATGACCGTCATCTTCGCGAACATTAGCGCTTTATATCAGCTTCTGGTGTTGCTAAAACACATTTCCAGCTGACATTTTTGTGCTAGTGAAAAACTGGTTATATAGACATCTGCAAATCTCCAACATATGTCTCTGTGTGTAACATTCGTACATATATTTCGCATCAATGCATAATTTCGCATCGCCGCGGTAGTCTAGTGGCAAAGGTACTCGGCTGCTGACCCGTAGGTCACGGGTTCGAGTCCCGGCTGCGGCGGCTGCATTTCCGATGGAGGCGGAAATGTTGTAGGCCCGTGTGCTCAGATTTGGGTGCACGTTAAAGAACACTAGGTGGTTGAAATTTCCGGAGCCCTCCGCTACGGCATCTGTCATAATCATATGGTGGTTTGGGGACGTTAAACCCCACATATATCAATCAAATCAAACGTCAATTGATGACGTGTCGCTCAATAAAAAAAAAATGCAACACAGCCACCTTCCCTCCGCGTGCTTCGCTATAAGTTGATTCCCAGATACGTGGGATCTGTCGAATTTTTAATATTCGTAATTCCTAGTTTTTCTCTGCCGGACGACGCACGACGGACAAGCGTAAACACTAAGGTGCTACGTTCCTCAAAGCAGACAGCTTTTGCACTCCCCTAATCTATTCGTATGTATAAGGGACATGTGTGACGCTTTTGATATCTCAACCCACAGGAGTGACGTTGTCACGGACGGCCATTTTTGGCGACCCCGCGTCACGGCAATTAACGGGCGCCGTACTCCCCCACTGACCGTGGGAACGGCGGGCGCATGAAAGAGAGCCGAGAAGTGCAGAATGGGGTGCTCTTCTTCGAACGTCGCCGCCGACGTTTGATCCTTTGTGCCTGCGGCGGCGTCTGCAGGGTCGTGGAAGGCCGCGATGTACCCCGAACAAGGATTCGACTACGGGACGCACCGGATGAGAGCCAAACAGTCTGACCGTTCCCACGGGAAAACCGTGGGAAAACCTCTGGTGGCCAAGCCGTATGACAGCACCCCAACAGGTTGTCACTCTCGCTAGTTGAGGGCCCTCTCCTAATTAAAAAGGGGTGGGGTCAATATATATTTTTGGGGCGGAGTTTCCATCAAGGAAACGCGCATGATTGGACCCATGTAGAGGTCTCTTGTCCCCAAGGAAGAGAGCGAGGGGACACGAGAGAGATTTAAGCGAAGGATTTTGCCCTGCTAGGCAGTCTAGTCGCTGACCAACATGGTTTAGAATCAGATCAACAAGTATCTCTTCTAGAAGTTTTTAGTGTGGCTCTGTATCGGCTGGCCACCTAAACTTAGCCGTTGTTCTAGTCGAGACGCGATATTACCGTCTGCAACGTAGACATCGGGACTTCGCCTCGAGTTATGTCAACCTGCCCGAGGTCACCTGCAAGCACTAGCCTCCCGGAGCCACCAGTGTTGCAACACCACCGACATCGCAGTCGTGCCAGAACTCTCTTCGACTTCTCGCATCCGATCGTCGGGGACGCAACGCTGCCGGTCATCACACGTGTGCCTTCACCTGTTTATATCTTCGAACTTTCTCCTCCGTAGTTCTATTGTAGTTAGTTCGTGTAGTGTGTAATAGTTCTCTCTCGTAAGCTGATTTATTGGTTTTTTTATATGTATTTTCTTAGTTGTATCAAGTGTTGACGTATTTTGTTAGTTGTATTGAAGTGTTGTACTACATCCCGTGTGCTGCAATATCACTAGTGTAAAGTTTGTTTTGTTTTCTCACGTCTCTGATCTCTTCACTGTTTCTGCTTGCATACGGAACGAACTAACCAGCTGTCATTCCCGTCGCCGACTTCGCGCTGGCGACGCTAGAGTGGCAGCTTGTAACAGACGTCAACTGGCAAAGTATCACTACGCCACTCAATGAGTAGGATATGCGCGTGAAATACGCTGTGTACACATCACCACCTTCGTTTCGCCAATAAAGACCTTTTCATCTTACGACTATGGGCCCTGTGCTTGGGCTTCGAACATACCTATTGACAGCGGAAGGGCGGGGAGGTGGGGGGGGGGTAATCGTAATTTACGGTGGCGGACAGTTTATTGAGTTCTGGTTGTACGCGATGTTACGACCGGCCCTGGAGAGCCAAGCAGGGAGAGTTTGGGGGAGAACCGGTTCTTGACCTGACGTTGTCGTCCACCCCCACCTCCCCATTCGGGTTCCTCCTCGCCGGGAGAGCTACGGGGTCTGCTGTGCGTTCGTGACCATATTTGGTAACATTTTGGGGCGCCGGGACCATATATGGACCTCGTGTTGGGTTGTGCCACTCCTTGTGTTGTGAGAGGTGTTTTCCCCTCCCTCGTGGCCGAAGTGCCGGCGACACCGTATTGGCTGACGATGCGGACAAGGCGCCCAGTGTCAACAACGTGGCGCTATAAAATGCCGAAGACGTTTTGTATCGCACGCACTCTTCTCTCTTTGGGTCAGTTGACCACTTCTCCACATGTAAATAAATCTCTGTTGTTCGTTCGGGTGCTTCTTTCTCGCTGAATTGTTGGACGATGGATCCTGCGACGGGGCCAGCTACCGAAAACGAGACCGGCAGGACCCGGAGTCCCAACAACTGGATGGCAGCGGCGGGATGCCAATAACCCCGAAAGCGACCACTGGACGGAGTGAGCCCGAAGTTCAACAACGGGACGACAGGAGAAGGAGGACACGAGCTCATCGACTTCCAGAGGGAATCGAACGGCACTTCTGAGAGGCACGACGCCGGAGACATGACTGCGAACTGGGTGAGTGCCGGCTTTCTCTGTTAAATTTTACCAGGCATTTACTCTATGTGTTAAGTAAAAGCTGGTAGAGAGGGGCTGTCTTGGTCATTGGGTTAACAGGTAACTTGCGTCAGGCAGAAATTGTGTGATAGCTTGGTTAAGCTCTTTCTGTCAGTGGCGTCAAGGTTAACAGTGACAGGGCAGGATTCCGTGTAAGAGCTTTTGAAGCTTTATTTGTAGACTAAGTTAACGGAAAACTTGAAGCAAGGCAGGTATCTAGAGCTGTCCTTGCCGTCAAGGTTAATTAGTTGCAGGACAGGAATCTTTGTGGAACAGAGACAGCGGTACTGGAGGCAGCCATGAATCTGAAATCCCTGCGAAAGTCCATGTTGTTGCTTCTTGCAAGGGAGTTGAATCTGGAGGTGTCGGACTCTCAAAGAAAGCCAGAGCTGATAGAGGCGATTCTCGCATTGGGGGCGGAGGATGACGAGCTGTCAGAATGTGTCGAGGAGATTCAGGAGAGGCAAACGGCAGAGGCCGAAAGAAAGGCGGCCGCGGCCGAGGCCGAAAGGAAAGCGGCAGAAGCCGAGGCAGATAAGATGCGAAAGCACGAGCTTGAAATGAAGCGCCTCGAGCTAGAGATTAGCCATAATAGTAGAGCAAGAGGCAGCGAGGCATCCGGTACCGCAGAGCGGGTCAGGTTCAAAATGACGGACCTAATGAGATCGTACAAGCTAGGGGAGGACATTGGGCTGTTTCTCGTCAACTTTGAGAGAACTTGTGAAAGGCAAGGTTACAGCCAGGATACGTGGCCTCAACGCTTATTGTCCCTACTTCCGGGGGAGGCTTCAGAAGTAATCGCGCGCCTCACGAAAGAGGAGGCTGACGAGTACAGTGAGGTAAAGTCGAGCCTTCTCAAGAAATACAGGTTGTCAGCGGAAGGTTTCAGACAAAAATTTCGCAACGCCGTAAAAGAGAACAATGATTCATACCCGGAGTTTGCTTACAAGTTAATGGCCAACATGGGGGAGTGGCTCAAAGAGGCAAAGGCGTATGGGAATCATGACAAGGTGCTCGAGTGTATCGGTCTGGAACAATTCTATCAAAGGTTACCAGAAAAGGTGAGGTTCTGGGTGCAGGATAGACCGGACGTGAACACAGTAACAAAAGCCGCAGAGCTCGCTGAAGAATTCGTTACGCGCCGCGCCCTCGGGGCAAACAGCGAGCCAAAAAGGGAGAAATTCCTACTACCGAATAAGGCGCCGTTTAGAAAACAACCGGCAAGTCTCGCACAAAAGGGTGAGGAAAACAATTCATCTAACCATGGGGCGTCGGCAGAGGCAAGCAAAAGGAAATTTGAGGCGAGAAAACCGGCCGCTTGTTTCAATTGTCACGAAACAGGGCACTTCGCGAAACACTGCCCGAAAGAAAAGGTGGCTTTTTTATCTATAAATGAAGCCGACGAGAACATGAAGTTGTTAGAGCCCTATATGTACGAGCTTACCGTGAACGGCAAGCAGTGTCGGGTTCTTAGAGACTCCGCAGCCACTATGGACGTAGTTCATCCGTCTTTTGTTCAGTCCGGACAGTATTCAGGAGACTGTGCCTGGATTAGACAAGCCATAGAAGCAAACAGTCAGTGCCTCCCCGTAGCTAAAGTTGTCCTTAAAGGCGCATTTGGTACGTTGGAAACGGAAGCCGCGGTATCGCCATATCTACCCCCTCAGTATCCTTACTTATTTTCAAATAAGTCAGATCAAATGCTGAAGGAGAAAGGTCTAACGTTGGGAGAAGGCATAGTGCAGGCACTGACTAGATCGAAGGCACGTGCGCTGGCTGCAAGAGCAACATTCACTGAGGCAAACAAGCCTCAAATCGACAACGGGCCTGGTTGCGAGTTGGACACCACGGTAACAAATCGACTTGTGCGAGAACAGACTGCAGAAGCCGTAGTCGCGGAAGCAACCATTCCTAAAGGCGACGATGAACCTCCTCCCGAATTGGAAGGGGTCAATTACGCCTCGTTGACCGAGCAAATAGAAAATGCCGTTGCTCCCAAGCCGATTCCTGGTAGTACAGAGGATAGCACAGAGGGTGACACATTCCAGGTACTAGGAAATACAAAAGAGTTGTGTGTCATGCCAACTTCGGATAATTTCAGTCGGCTGCTGCAGGTGAGTCCCGCTTCATTAATAACCGAACAAAAGGGGGACCCGACGCTTAAGCAATTCCAGGACAGTTCGAAAGAGGGAATCGCCAAACGAAATGTGAGATTCCAAGAGAGGAGCGGCATACTCTATCGAAAATATCTAGATAGGCGAGGAGTAGAGTTTGACCAGGTAGTCGTACCTCAGGCGTATCGTCAGGATTTGCTTAGTTTGGTGCATGGAGAATCATGGTCAGGCCACTTAGGCGTAAAGAAGACGAAAAATCGTCTTTTACAGGAATACTACTGGCCTGGATGCTTTAAAGATGTAGAGAGGTTTGTAAAATCTTGCGATGTGTGTCAGCGAGTGGGTAAGCCGGGAGATAAGGCGAAATTTCCAATGAAGCTGGTACCCGTAATCACTGAGCCCTTTCGTCGGTTGGTAATTGACACAGTAGGTCCTTTGCCCAAGACAACTTCAGGCTACCGTCACATCCTGACCTTAATCTGCCCAGCTACTAAATTTCCAGAGGCGGTCCCGCTAAAAGAGCTAAGTTCCGTGGAAGTAGTGAACGCACTTCTGTCCGTGTTTGCCCGGGTAGGCTTTCCTGCCGAGATACAATCAGACCAGGGCCCCATTTTCACGAGTGCCTTAACGACAACCTTTCTAGAGCGGTGTGGCGTGAAATTATTGCATAGTTCCGTCTACCATCCGCAGTCTAACTCGATAGAAAAGCTTCACTCCGTGATGGAGCGAGTGTTAAGAGCCAACCTGTGCTTAGTTCACCGGACTACTCGAGGCCTTTCATAGTCCAATGCGACGCTAGTGATAGAGGCATGGGGGCAGTTCTTAGTCAAAGGGATGAGGGGGATCAAGAGCATCCTGTCCTCTATGTTGGCCGGAAACTCACCCTTCGCGAGCAGGTTTACAGCGCTAGCGAAAAGGAATGTGCGTGCTTGGTTTGGGCAGTCCAGAAACTGGCTTGTTATATTGCCGGAAGCAAGCTCATTGTGGAAGTGGACCACTGTCCTCTCACCTGGCTACAGACCATGTCCTCTAAGAACGGCCGCCTGCTGCGTTGGAGCCTCGTTTTGCAACAATATACGTTTGAAATACGCTACAAATAGGGTGTACTCCATGGCAACGCTGATGGCTTAAGTCGATGCCCCTGACGCGAGAGGATGTCTCGAGAACTCTGGCATTTTTTTTCCTGACCTAAACAAGAGCTAGTGATTGTTTTTTTTTTACTCTTTTAGGTGTACTTGTTTGAAAACGTTGAAGACACGGCTATCCAGGGTTTCGGGTTCGGTGTGCTTCCAGTGTTGTTGTTTTGTGTCACCTTAAAAAGTGAGTAACATTTTGAATAAATTGTGTATTTCCTTTAATATTAGTTAAAGGGGAAAATTGCCCGGTGGAGTTTGGCAGAATTGTCCGGCGCTCACCGGCTGAGTAGTTGTGTTTTCATGTGCGTATGTGACGTCTGTTGAGCCCTCAATGAAGCAGGTGTTGCCCTCTACTTCATCAAAGACGGTCGTCACCAAACCGACTGCCGGCGCTGATCTCTCCGGACAGTGGCTGCAAACCTCAGCCCATCGAGATCTTCACCCCCCCGCGCGAGAGACTGTTACGACCGGCCCTGGAGAGCCAAGCAGGGAGAGTTTGGGGGAGAACCGGTTCTTGACCTGACGGTGTCGTCCACCCCCACCTCCCCTTTCGGGTTCCTCCTCGCCGGGAGAGCTACGGGGTCTGCTGTGCGTTCGTGACCATATTTGGTAACATTTTGGGGCGCCGGGACCATATATGGACCTCGTGTTGGGTTGTGCCACTCCTTGTGTTGTGAGAGGTGTTTTCCCCTCCCTCGTGGCCGAGGTGCCGGCGACACCGTATTGGCTGACGATGCGGACAAGGCGCCCAGTGTCAACAACGTGGCGCTATAAAATGCCGAAGACGTTTTGTATCGCACGCACTCTTCTCTCTTTGGGTCAGTTGACCACTTCTCCACATGTAAATAAATCTCTGTTGTTCGTTCGGGCGCTTCTTCTCGCTGAATTGTTGGACGATGGATCCTGCGACGGGGCCAGCTACCGAAAACGAGACCGGCAGGACCCGGAGTCCCAACAGCGAGTAGATACAGCAATGAAGCGCAGCACCTCTCGAAAAATAGCGGGGCTGGGTTTCGAAGGAAGCAGAATAACTTCCACAATATTGGCAACGACTTTTTATGACACTTCCTCGAAATTATGGCTGCATAGATTGGTGTTGGTAAAGCTAATTGGTGCGCGAGCTTGATAACAACTGAACGGACGCACGTCTGCGTTTGCCGTTTGCCCTTGGTGTGCTAGTGCTGAAAATCTCGTTCAATCGCGTCACAAGCGTATACGTTTTCACCACTACACGTCAGTGTGTGACGTACGTAAATATTGCAATTGAAGGATAGTTTTTCGGGTATAGTATTTATTGCATGAAGATTGTTGTTAAGACCTCGTCGCGGTGGTTTATTGGTTATGGCACTCGGCTGCTAACCTGAAGGTCGCGTTATCGCATCCCGGCAGCGGCAGCTGCATTTTCTATAGAGGCGAAGATGTTCGAGACCGTTGTACATAAACTTTGGTGCACGATGAAGAACGTAAAGGGGTTCAAATTTCCGGATTCCTCCACTACGACGTCTCTCGCAGTCATGTCTTGCTTTTAGCAGGTTGAACCCCAGATATCATCAAGATTGCGGCTAAGCATACTACAACGACCATTTCTCGTAGTTTATCGCCAAGTTTCTCGCCGCCAGGTATCGCCACCTATTGACTCGCACCCACTTACGCATGCAGTAAGCTGGTGTGCTTCGAAGAAAGCCGGTGCGTTTACGGTCGATCTCACACTCTAGTTTGCATCTGGTGCACGTATACCGCATAACAGATGTCCGGACACGGTGAAAACGCCTTGTCCTCTCGATCTACCTGAACACCAACACAAAAATTATTCGGCACCAAAGCAAAAAAAAAAAGCGGTTGCTTTTCCGATACTGAGGGTAAACTTATAGACTGCTCTAACAAAGAACGAATGAGAAGAAGACAAGAAAACAGGTTAGGGCAAAGTAGAAGGAAAGAAGGCTTCGTACTTTCAAGCTTGCGTCAGGAAGTCCGCACTGACACCTTAATAGACAGCCTGGCAATAAGTCTTCACCAACTTCAGGCTGTGACCTCCTTACTTTTTTTTATTGCCGCCCTATCTGGGGGCCAACATCAGAATTGGATGGCCGTATAGGTGTGGGGTATAAAGGCGGGGGGGGGGGGAGTCACGGTCCAGAGAAAACAGACAGTCACGGTCCCACGCTGACCCACCGTATAAACGACATTCGCCCACTAATTGCAGAGCATTCAGTCAGTACGGGTTGCTACATCGTTCCGGGCCCCTAGCTGCGTCAATCTTGGGAAGGAGTAAATCTATCGTCCGAAACGGTGCAATGTTTGCGCAACAGTGGACTGTACACTAGCCCCCTCTGGTAGACGATCCTGCTTCCTATGACATTTCTTTTTATCGCTTGCGCATTCGGACATCTTGACACGTTAGTAAACGGTTGCGTCAGACGATGGTCATTCGTTCCGCCCTTTCGATTATAGGTTGCACCTTTACGACTTGCGGGCCGGTCAGAAAACACTTGGCCTTTGAGGTCGACGGACGGCCTTTCAAGTGGAGGAGTGAGCTTTCGCAAGTGCGCTACACTCGGCGACAACCTGTGTTTACAGAAAATGTTTAACGATTTCGAGTACTTCGTGCTCAACTATGGGAGAGCACTGAGTTGTCCCGTTAAAAACAACTAACTAAACATGTCTTGACATTAGAACGAAAGCTACGGACGTGGGGCTACTGAGCAATCGTGTTTCGCCGCAAGTAAGTACGGCAGCAAGCGGCTGATTCCGGTTTCGCTTCGCCCGCTTGCATCGTTAACGCGTTTAGAAGAAAAAAAAACATATACATACACGGAAATTATGAATCAGACAAACATTTACATTGCTCAGTGTACATTTAGTCATTTGTTAGGAGTATATATTTCTTGGAGAAACAAGGAGCGCGTTTGAGGCCGCACAGTGACGTCAAGTATACGCCACAGTTTCCTTTGAAAACTGTCGACTGAAAAGGTGGTGCTGTCTAAGAAATGGATAGGAAAAGTAAGTAGTCTTGCAAAGTGAACAATAGCTTTATTATAACTACAACTTCCGGCAGCAGTCAGTTTTGTAATGAAGCATTAGTTCAGCAAGAAAAAGGAAAAGAGTTATTAATGAACCTAAGTTTTTTTTTTATTTCTTACGTGTTAGTGAGAACTCGTTTTAGCTTCCACAGTGCCGTAAAAAAAGTTGTCGCTGAGTATAGTTGTTGTTGATGTTGTTGTTGATGTCGTTGTCGTTGTTGTTGATGTCGTCGTCGTTGATGTCGTCGTCGTTGATGTCGTTGTCGTTGATGTCGTTGTCGTTGATGTCGTCGTCGTTGATGTCGTCGTCGTTGATGTCGTCGTCGTCGTCGTCGTCGTTGTTGTTGTTGTTGTTGTTGTTGTTGTTGTTGTTGTTGTTGTTGTTGTTGTTGTTGTTGTTGTTGTTGTTGTTGTTGTTGTTGTTGTTGTTGTTGTTTTCCTCTGCAAATGGCTCGTACCCAAAAGAGGGGATTGGCTAAATATAAGGTGAATTTGCCCGACACTTTCAGCCTTGCTTCATTCCTAAAGAACTTTTGTTATTTAATTATGATTTGAAGTGCCAATTGCAAATTTGCAGAAAAAGAAATGAATTAAAAGTAGTGAGACCATAATTTAGCAAGAAAATCGTTTAGTCACACTGATGTATTCCTGAACGGCGAATAAAACATTTCTGTGGCTGAAACCCAGTGTATATAGGCTCCAAGTGAAAGAATATCAGGTTGTGATAATTGCAAGCCCAGTTTTTGAAGAGTTGGTGCAAGTATGCTTTGCCTCAATAAATCGAAACGACGACAATGTAATAAAGAAATGCCTGCTCGCTTCCTCTTGATTACAGTAAATGCACATCGGGGAATTCAATAAACCTGATCTATGCAAGTAAAATTTGAGAAAGATAACGCGGCAACAAAATTTTGTGATGACAACTTCCATCATCCTTGAATCAGACAGTTCACTGCGCCAGGAAAATAACAAGTGGTTGTACTCCGGAGAAGCCGTCAGTGCAGGGTCTGATAAATTTTGCCCGATTTTAAGTGTGCGAAATCGCGCCACCGTAATCTGCACTGTAGGAGGCACGTGTAGTAAAGGCATAGAAAGGCCACTATTCGCGGTGAGAGTTACGTACAGCGACCGGCCATCAAAGCCTTCGAACGTGACGTCACCTCCGACCGGGCGCATGCGCATTCTCCGCAGCAGGAATCCGAGTTCCCTGAAGCCCCACACTGCCATCTGGTTCCCCAGCCATCTCGGCCAGGTGCCCCATCCAACCTCAACGAGATCGCCCATGATGCAGCGCGTGCACTTACGTACCGACAATGCCTACACAAGGCAACCACCATTTAGAGACCAATCGAGATGCACCCATTACGTACAACATCTCAAAGCACTTTTACCTCGAACGCCATATGTTCCCGCCACCACACCCCAAACTTGACAGACCGCGGCGTTAACCCTACGCCTATTACAGACCCGCACGTACCCAAACCTTGCCAAGCTTCACGTTTACTATCCCGATGCGTATACCCCATCACGGGCCCCTCGTGTGGACGAACTGTGAAACTCGCACACATGCTCTGGGAGTGTAGAAACGCTCCTCCCGACTGTGCCTCACACAGGTGGGAAAGGTTCCTCAGAAATTCACTTTTCGCCGACCAGCAATGGGCCGTCTAGCAGGCCCACGAAGCGGCCGCCAGGTACTCCCTGTCGGTCCCTACGTGGCAGGCGCCCTCTACGCGTTAAGCACGTCCTGCAACGCTAAAATTAAGGTGCTTTTTTTTTTTCATTCCATCCGCCTATAGGTGGCACCACAATGCCCACGTTTTTTTTTTTTTTTTATGGACTGGTTGATGTGAAGTTTAACGTCCCCAAACCACCATATGATTGATTGATATGTAGGGTTTAACGTCCCAAAACCACTATATGATTATGAGAGACGCCGTAGTGGAGGGCTCCGGAAATTTAGACCACCTGGGGTTCTTTAACGTGCACCCAACCAAACCACCATATGACGAGAGACGCCGTACTGGAGGGCTCCGGAAATTTTGGCCACCTGGGGTCCTTTAACGTGCACCTAAATCTGAGCACACGGGCCTACAACATTTCCGCCTCCATCGGACATGCAGCCGCCGAAGCGGGGATTCGATTTCGCGACTTGCGGGTCAGCATGCAGCCGAGTACCTTAGCCACTAGACCACCGTGGCGGGGTACTTTTTTTATATATATATAGGCAGCAGTCGGTGGCACGTATACAGAAGTACGCCGCCGCGCTTCGCTGCAAGCAGTTTGAATCGATTGGTTGATATGGGGGCTTTAACGGCCCAAAACAACTGTGTGGTTTGAGTCTATTGGCGACAAATAGAGGGCAATGACTCAAACGTAATGGTGACATATTCAACAACCACTTCCACATTATTGCACGATCACATTGATTAATCGTATGATGATTTTGCGACGCTAAACCACCCATATCAATCAAATTATGCGTTATGGCACGAAGGCAGGTAAAAGTTCCTACTACGTGCGAGAGAAGCGCGATCTGCCAATCAACGGGCCGCTGAACTTCGGTTAGTCATGTTTAGATGTTATATGTTGTTTCTCTCTTTAATTAGACGTGTTCACCTTGTGTTTTGCATATACACGATATAAATGGTACCGCGCTACTGAGACAACCATGAGTTTACTTCTTAATCCAGCGGCTACAAAAAAAAAAAAGGAATACTGTACTTCTGCGCAATGAAATGAAGAAAAATTTTGTGCACTCTGCTTTTGTTTGCGCGAAAACGTGTTCCGCTGCTAAAAATACATGACTTAGTCTTTTTTTTTTTTATTCCAGAACAGCCTTTGCATGCAGGCACTCGTTCGTTTTTTGCGGTACCACAAGAATTTCGAACTTCCTTTTTGTTAGCTCCCCTTGAAGTTGGTTTCTTATACTGCCATTCACCTATAAGCTAAATAACTTTTAAGGCATAGGTAGAGTTCCGTCTTGGCTTCCTTCTCAGTTGTGTTGTGCCTTAGAAATGCGTATTAGGCCTACGCCTCATGTTTACCTCCGATAGTTTCACGGGGCGAGCCACACTCTACGTTCGACTCAGGACACTAAGCCAGCCTGCGGCTCCTTCATAGGCGTGTATAAACACCACTCCCACCTTTCATATCCTCCTCAGCAATCAGCTCAGGTGCCGGAAACCACGCCTATATACCCACCGGCGAAGCGGAGTCAGCCAAGCGTGTACGCACAGTGTTAAGAGTATCGCATCTCCTTTCAATCTCGTTCTCCACTTTTTGTAATTCATCCCCCTCCACTTCCCTTACTAATGCCACGGCGCCGCGCCGCGAATTTCACCTTCCATCGCCGAGTTCTGTGCTCATTAGCGAGTCGCTGGCTCCGGCTGCGACAGGCCAGATAAAGACGCGTTCACTGCCACACGTATCGCGCTCGAACCCCGCACTAACGACAGCGCAGTGATAAGCGCTGAATGAGACGCCGAGACGCGACTGCAACTGCCTGCCCTTCGTAGCTGGTGCCTTAATGTAGTTGTCATACGGTGTCATAATGTAGTTGTTAAAGGTAAGCAAGAATTATAAAAAAAAAATCATTTTTTGCGTAATTTGAAATCTGCAGCCTTTAATGAACCAGAATCAGTCGTTTGTTTGCCTTAGTACAATTTTATTTTCTCTAAAAATTACATACTTCAAAACTTCTCCGGCGGTCTGCCATGCCCCCATTCTAACGTAGCAATGGATCCCTTGCAGTTCAAGCATCATAGCCATAATATGTAGAAGTTACAGTTAGCAAATAAAATTAAGCTCATCCTCTTATTATTTTTTTGCAACATTACTGTGCGCCCAGAAATGCGACAATGAAAGAAAGCAGAGGCGTCAAGCTTTCTGTCGGGAAATTTGCGTCTAGTCGGGGACGTCTTAGTGTTGTAATCATTTGCAAGCACCAAAACTATTATCGTTGAGCCGTTAAAAGAAATACAGCCATCTTGGAGGACATGCGAAAAGCTGTCCGGTCAAGACATTTTCATTTGACATCAAAGGATACCAATTAATCCCATGGCCTTTGCTCGAAGGATGCTGAAACTTGGTGTATACTAAACCCATGTCACATACATGTATTCGTACCAATAAAAAATCTGAAATCTGAAAATCTGAAACTTCAACAAAGCCCAGTCGAATGGTAAAGCAAAGAAACATAAGTTGTACTTTTTGATGGTTGAAAGTCGCAAACGGTCAAGCATAGCCTTTTTTGTCTTTTTGTCTTTTTTTTCTTCTTTTTGTCTTTTTGTCTTTTTTTGTTCGTAAGGCTTGCAGTACAGGGTCTCTATTTCTATTGTCTAGCACGGATAGCTAAGAGTCCATCGTGGAATAAGCATACTGCTGGGTCGGTTTCTTTTTGGCATGGCTTAGAAAAGCATCACAGGAGGAGCATGTAGCCACACCGCTAAAAGACCAACATATTTTAGCCTCCTCTCAACCGGGTCTCATCACGCAGGGTCAATCTTGTCCTCTGTCTGCGAAGACCTGAAAGGGCCTGTCTCACCGGTAGATTCTTAAATGAAAAGAAGATAAAAGTGAGCCCCGTAACTGCCCCTCAAGGGGAGGACACCTCAACCGTAGCTCAGAAGGGGTGGGGGTAAGGAAGCACCAAAAGGACAGGATTAAAAGGTACAGAGATAGAGAGAGCGGAAGGAGAGAGCGAGGCGCAGGGACTGCCACATACGGAAGTAAGAAGAATATATGAAAGATGGACGTGGTCGCAGGAGTCTGAGGACGGGGCACCACTCGGCGAGAGCTCTTGTCGGCGTCAGGAGATGGCGTAGAGCGAGCCCAGTCGGCCAGAGCTACGCTATCGTCGGAGATTGCGGGGGCACAGCCGGTCGGCACCAAATCCAACGAGCGGGTCGGCTTTTCTAGCTGTCAGGTGTAATGTATGCAATGGGTGCTCACGATCACTACGGCCGACATTCGCAAACGCTTCACGCCACGAAAAGAGATGAAGTGGCAGACTGAATGTCGCTTGTCCTTCATCCCACGGGCGCGAGTGCCCAACGTTGAGGAAAAGTGACGTAGAACAAGGAATGGTCCTGCGTAGGTCACATCAGTACGTGACGCTGCAAGAATTATTCGAAGCGAGAAGTGTAATTGTGCAACCTCATGCTTGACTGGGAGGATTAAACTTGATAATCATCACCATCATCATCATCATCATCATCATCAGCCTGACTACGTCCACAGCAGGACAAAGGCATTTCCCATGTTCCGTCAATTAACTCGGTCCTGTGCTTGCTGCTGCCAATTTATACTCGCAAACTTCTTAATCTAATCTGCCCACCTTACCGTCTGTCTCCCCCTAACCCGCTTGCCTTCTCTGGGAATCCAGTTAGTTACCCTTAATGACCAGCGGTTATCCTGTCTACGCGTTACATGCTTGGACCATGTCCATTTGCTCTTCTTGGTTTCAACTATGATATCCTTAACCCCCATTTGTTGCCTAATCCACTTTGCTCTCTTCTTGTCTCTTAAGGTTACACCTACCATTTTTCTTTCCGTTAAATTCGATAGAGATATCAAAACATACAAACGGAATATGTGCGCGCTTTCATTATTGTTATTTTTTTACTGCGAATCGGGTGAGATGCGAAACTGCCTTCATTTCGTTTCCGGTCGTGTTCTCGGCGTTCTAGCATCGTGCTGGCGTCCGCCCTGACAACGCTTGGCATGTTCTCTGTGCATCGTACCTTGGAGCAGTTCCAGCGGTGCGATGCTGTGTATCTTGGTAACGATATAGTGCCTATAGAATGCACTTTATGGGCACTATAGCAACAATACATTCATTCATGCTAGTCTCTCGTAACGTGTGCGCATAAAGGGATCCAGACAAGCACTACACTACAAAGAACACCGAAATCACACAACACTACTTTCGTGTACGACCTGTCTTAGCTATGTCATGCTAATGCAACCTAGCGTGCTCATGACGTATCGATGCGTCTGGGTCATGTGTTCTTCCGGTTACGAGTTGCTCCGTTACCGAAGAACGTAGGGAAGGAATTTGGCTAGCGAAGTCTACGCGGGGCGAGTGGCAAAGGTTTCAAACTCGCCTCCGTGCGTCACGCTTTCGGAGCTCTTTCGGAGCCCTTAAAAAATTATTGTGGAAAAGAACTTTATTGGGCACGCAACAATTTTCGGTAAAACTAAAATTTCTCGTGTGACCTGGTGAAACCTTTTTTAAGAAGTAAAACAGAGCCTTGTGGCCATCTGATTCTTTTTTTACATCTGATTTACTGCATTCCAGCCACCGAACTAACGAAGCGAGCACTTAACACCAACGGGAGACTCGAAAACCAAGTTCCTCCTAACTCCACCTCCGCGTACCAGGCGTCGCCCTTCAGCTATTCAATACCTTGATAAACGAACTGAGGTGTTAAGTAATTCCAAAGACTCCCAAAGAGGCGTGCCACCATGTAGCCGCGGGTAAGAATCGTTTGTAAGCACCGCGGTGCTGAAAAGCAACACACACACACACACACACACACACACACACACACACACGCACGCACACACACACACACACACGCACGCACGCACGCACAAACACACGCACACACACACACACACACACACACACACACACACACGCACGCACGCACGCACAAACACACGCACACACACACACACACACACACACACACACACACTGGTCTAGCAAAGCCCGGAGTCCTACGCGGCCGACCAGGAAGGGAGGCACCGGGCCAGAACTCCACTCACAAGCTATGCCTTCTCGCCCTCTATTCCCCGTGGCTGCCACCACCATTGCATTGTCCCAGCGTCGGCTGGTGGGTTCCCGTTATAACCTCTCTGTCCGTCGCGAGAGACCTCGACGATGTACTACGCCTCCGGCGACCCGAAAATAAAACAAATTAGGGTAGGTTCACCCCACCTCCACCTCTTCTCTCTCGTTCCATTCTGGAGCTGCTGCTGCTTATAAAACGGAACGCTCTCTCAGTGGTCTTTATAGGCGCCGCCCGCAGGTGGCGAGGACGCATAAGGCTGCGACAGAGAAGCTTCCAAGCCGGAGACAAAAAGTCGGCGATGGCATGGCGTCACACGACGCGAACTGTTGGACTCTCTTGCTCTCTTTTTTTTTTTTTTAGGATTTCTTGCTCTTCTCAGCGCTCTTTGCGACCTCTTGTGTTTATGTCGTAAAAAGAAAGAAGAATATGACGCAAAAGAGAGAGGAGACAAAGAGCGTGATTTGTAGTACAGTGTATGCTTCCTTAACAAGTATGACCACTGCAAGAAACACAACCAGAAAAATAACGTCAGCATGATTTGAGAACTGTTAATCCTGTTTACATGCTTTTCCTGGTTGACGAGGAATAAGTACTGCTGATGCTACTACAATGCCACAAATACAATAAGTGATTTCGTTTTATGTTCTCAAACAACGACATTATTATGAGATACACCGTAGTGGAGAGCTCGGGAAAACTTCAGTCACGCTGCTACTGCTACCGCTAGAGTACTACTACCACTACTACTGCTACAACAACTGCAACTACTACTATTACGGTGACGACTACTCCCAACAGTGATAAGGAAATTAAAACAATGACATAAAAGCACAAGAAAAACTAACAAAAATATTTACAGCACATCCGTGGAGTGATTGATGATTAGTGCGGCGAAGCTTCGGAGAGTTTTATTGGTAAACCATGAATAGTCCGTTCGTACGTTCGTTCGTCCCTCCGTCCGTCCGTCCGTCCGTCCGTCTGTCCGTCTGTCAGACAGACAGACAGGCGGATAGGCGCACGGAGGGGCGTACAGATGGATAGACCTCATAGCCAATGACAGAATCGCGCAGCACATGTTTTCCGTACACGCACTCAGATGCATATCCAACCTACTACGATTCGAGGGACATGCATGGACTTATTATTTGCAAACTTCCCACTGCAGCCGGTACAAGAACCTCTATGGCTTCATTTCACGGACCATAAAGCCGTACTAATAAAGGGACCTCAGAGTCCAGCTGCCATGACAACGAAGAAATGAAAAGAACAAACGAAAAAACTAAACAAATGAACAAGAACAAAATAAAAGTTTATTTGTATAGTATACGCACAGTCTTACGTCGTTTTACTGATGTGATGGGATAAGATTTCCGAGAGAGTTATGGTTTACCGATGATCTCCCACTCGAACTTCACCCACTTATCATACATTCCATGGATATGGCGGGATTTTTTGCCCCAAGATAAAAACTGTACATGAAAAAAATTATGCAAAGTGTTTTTTATTCGTCTAAGGAATATCGAATGCATAAAGCCATTTGCTTTAATTTCATCTGAGTGAATTATACTGGTCCTTGCTACGGCACCCGAAAACCTTTTGTACCTGATTTGGTTTCGCATAGCCTCAGAGGTCGGAGGCGTTGCAAGCTCCATTCATTCGACGTCATCCTGCGCTGTTTCTCTTATCCATAGAGTTTCCTAAAATTAACTATAAGGGACTCTGGCACTGCGATCATTCAGCTATGGTGGCTAGAGGGGGCTAGCCACCATAATTCTGCGACCGCGGGAATAATGGGTAGTACACGGATTTGTCCAGTCTTTGTACTTGCGAGCCGTGTATCACACTTGCGGATTTGTTTATTGCGGTGTTTTGGTTTTCTTTTCACGGAAAATTACAAACCCTTTTGAGCTAGCTTCGTGACCCTATTTCAATAAGTAAACCTGAAAGGTTGAGGTAGCGAAGTGTAAGTGCTGAAAATTGGCTGATTCTTGTTTCATGAGAAAGGAACTTCAAGCCACACGAAGTCAATTGAAGCCGAAAGTACGAAGACTATAGACAAATCTGTATACTGCCCATCATTCCCACGCTGGCTGGTGTGCCATGCGTTGCAGCTCTCGTAGACACTAGCGCCAGAGTTTCTTCTAGGGTATTATTAGGAAACTCCATGCTTCCCCCAGCCCCCGAAAGCCTTTTTTACCTAACTTGGCTTTGCTTATCCTCAGGGATCGTAGGCCTTGGAAGCACCGTGCATCCAACGTCATTCTGCGCTGTTTATGTAATCCGCCCAGCTTTGACCTATAGGCGACAATAGTGTGATGGCCTCATAACGACATCACAAATTTATCCATCTGTGAAGTCACCTGTGACGTCATCATTCTGACAATGTCACGTGGGTCTTTGGTGAGACTTAACAAGTGACAGCACTTATGGTTCGCGCCTTCAAAAACGACGAATGAATACTACAACGCCGTTTCAACGTACTCAAACATGCAGCCACATAAACCACCTACACGTTGCAGGATGTGGATATGAAAAAAAACCAACACAAAATACAGCTCAGGCCACACTGTATCAGTATTATATTTATAGGGATGTTCCCTTCCCTCTGCCCCGCAGGGTTACATTATGCGTATGGACACTACACTGGAAAACATGGTATGAGCAAGAAAAAAAAAGAAAGAATAGAAGCTAAATGTCACAAATGTTTTGCTGTCCGCGCTACAAAATACTATAAACATTCATGTGTGCATAGAGATTCAAGTAGGAAGTCAAAGTGAACTGCACGTATATTAAAATTCTATACAGCAAAATGTACGAGGCAGCTATTGAGTAGAAACCAGTTGTTTTTTCCTGCTTCTTTTCCGTGCTTTCAAATCATTGTTCTCATTGTACTGTCAAGAATGTGAAGGAACCTATTAGTAGCTTCTGAATATTTAAACGTTCACTGCACCTCAGACAAACCCCAACATTTCTCCTCCGACAGCACCTTCATTCCTTCCAACGAATAGTGATGACGCTGAGGTTCGAAGTGATTTAAAAACCACGAATCACTTCAAGACAGCCATGCTTTTTGCAATGGCAAAATTACGGACGATTCAGGAAAGCTTTACCGTCGCCGTGAGGTTCTGTATAAAGAACATATACAACAAATCCACACGCGCTTAATGCACGTTCTGCCAGTGTGACAATGAAAACATGCCAGGTGTCACAAACGACTCCAATTTTCGGAGCATCCGCGGGCCCCACCTTCAAGGAGGGGCGCTTTTGTGTTGGGGGACGACATCCGGCGACTATAACGACCCAACGTGGCGCCGGCTCGTCTTCCCTGCACAAGTGCCGGAAGGCGCACCGGCGATCTAAACAAGAAATATTACTCTCAGATGAGACGGGAGCACGTGTACGCCCCTGAGGCGGTTTGAACTGCATCGGAAGGGCAGTTGACGTACAGCCAGCAACAAGTGCGGTCGTCGGTGTCGCGAGTCTCGCGTAGGCGGCGAGCACGGAGTGACCCGCGCAACGTATTGAGACGGCTGCAATTCCGGGCACCCTCGTCGTCTACCAAGCCGGCGAGACCTTCAGCGGCACCCGTCAACTCCCCTACGTGCACCAAGAGCTGGCCTGGTCCGTATGGAACTTTTATTGTGACTTTTTTTAAACTGCTAAATTGTTGTAACCAGCCCTTTTTTTTTAATCTGTGTAGTTGTGTGCGCTGCGACGCACATAGAAATTCAAAAACGCGACCAATGATCAATCTGTAATTATTTGCTTGTAATCCTCTCTTATGATTTCCATCTTGTTGTTATTTTATTAATATTCCACGTGTTTGTCTTTTGGTTGTACCTCTTGTAGTGTTCTTTTAGAGCAGAGTTTGTTACATAGCTGTTCTTTCCATCGCGCGTATCAGTTTTCCTCATTTGTTATTTTTGTAATCTCCTGCCTTTGCCCCTGTTTTAAATAAATTCTTGTTTATGTGTAATCAAACTCCGTGTCTGCTCTATGAGTGCGTCGGTCAGGCCCACACATCACCACACGTGCAACCCCGCACGGGTCGACCAACCCGCAATAAATTTGAAATGTGCCACTTCGAGGCCTTTCAGGCGTCGCAGGCCGAAGCGTAAAGTGGAAGCCTGCGAGTCTGCCGCACGTCGATGTTAGACCGGCGGGGCCTCACCCGAAGTGTGTGACATTATCTGGCGTCCGCGCGACAGGACTGGCCGACCGCGTGGTGATGTCTGGGAGACTGACGTAACTCTGAGCGTTCAGTATGTAGCCGGTCTGTTATTGCTGTGTTGGTTGACAACTGTGTATAGTAATGGACGACTCGGTGTTTGACAGGCTTATTGAACAGGGCAAAGCCTTTGGCTTTGTAGGCAAGGAGTTGTATAATTTCGTTGAAAAAGAACGAAATAGACTTAAAGAGGAGCGCGATGCCGAACGCAGTAGGTACAGGCAACATCTGGAATTTTTGATGGAACAGGAGCGAGAAAATTCAAGGCTTAGAATTCAGAAGGAAAAAGAGCGCTTGAGACTGTGTGCAACGCAGGCGGACCCCTGCTCAGGCTCTGAAATTTCTAATAGCGCGACCGTCCATGCCCCGAACATGTTGGCACAGTCGTACCATGAGTACGTTGAGAAACTGCGCCTGAAGATTCAAAGCAGGCGGCGCGAGTTTGAGGCTTTTGATTTAATGCATAAAAGATGCAAGAAGCCCGAATGTGTAGAGCCGCCGAAGGCCGGGCAGGCCGGTAGTACTTGGGAGGCGGACAGTAGGTTCATTCCTGAACCTAATGTGTTAGCTGTAGAAAGCGCTTTTGTGGCAAAAGTGGCCAATGAAAGCTGGAGACATGGTGACGAGGAGCTGTGCCGGCAGGGTTCGAATGGTACAGAAAAACCCTCTGCTGGTGACTCGCCACAGCCACCATGTATGTTCGTCTCTATGGCGGCTGATACTGAAGTCCGCAGTACTACCAGATCGGCAGGCGAGAACCCCTGTAATTACATTGGGTCAGAGCCATGTGCTGAAGTGCATTGTGGACTGGACAGTACAATTGTAGATAGTTCTTTCAGGTGCGAGCGGCGCAGCCCTGAGGAATCCCTTTGCATTGTTCAGGAGCCGGTTAAGCTGTCCTCAAGGGAGGATAGCATTGATTCAAGAAGAAGTTATCCCGGCTGTGTTCACAGTGTATCAATTCAGACCAACCAGAGTAGTTATGCTCAAGATTTGATTGAAGCAGATGCTCCAAAAAAGTGCACAAGGAAATGTGCCAAACGAAAAAGACGCCGAAAAGTACAGAAAGCAGCCAAGGCTGTAAGAAAATCCATGCAAATGAGAGGCCCCAAACGTGACACAACGCAACGAAAGATTCGTTTGCGCGTCGTGACAATCGCGAGGGGAGCACTTCCCCATGCCCCAAACCACCCGAAGGGTAGGGGGGTGAGACAGGCAATTGTTCCTGCAGCTCGGAGGAGCCAACCCCCACCACTCCATTCTTGTGTTCGGGGAGCGGAATGCACGGGGAAGGAGCGCATTATGGATAGACGACGCGACGTGGTTGCAAGGCCTATTTCCGCAGAACGCGGTGTCAACGACGGCTTGCTGCCACAGGGTAGACTAACGAAAAACAGGCGTCCATGTGGCGGCCGTACACTCTTTTGTCTGCCCTGGTGGCTTCGAACGGCTCCCCCAAGAGCGCGACCACCTCGAGCACGGATAAAAGTTACGTATATGTACATCGAAACGTAAAAGTAACCTTCAAGGCTAATGAGATATTGTCTGAAATAATGTTCATTTCTGCCATTCGATTTTGAAACACATAAAAGGTTCAGAAGATGTAGGGGCAGATTACATGATCCGAGTCGGCGATGAAGAGGCCTGCGCGTACTTAGGTTCAATGAAACGCAGATGATCGCGTCGCCTATAGCGGCCTTTGACATTCGCTTTATTTGGTTTTATGTTTTATTCATGCCATAAGGCCGCATTTTTTAAGTTTTTTGCATACATGGATACTTCGTACCTTCTTAATTTCGTCTGAACCCTTTCTGTATCACTTTGATTTAGAAGTGCTCGGTATTTTTTTTCCCCGTGGCATTGGAAGAATTATGTGTTGTGATTATCTTGTGATCAGTGTCATGATGGCCCGAAGGGGTGCTTCGAATGCAGCTCCATCAATTCTAGCAGTGTGTGTTTCTTCGCGTTTCACATGTGTGTCCGTGTCGCGGTGCGCGGGGTATGACATTCATCGTATAGTGACCGTGAGGGTGTGGTGTGTCGGGTGTTCTCTGCCGTGTCGTCCACGTCAGCGAAATGGTGCGCGAAAAAAAAAAAGAAACGCGTTGGTGGATGACCGAAACACTGAAAGCTCGCGAACATTGCGCGTTTGTGCTTTTCTTGAATATTACCCAGTAATATTCTTAGGAGGGGGGCTGTGTCACAAACGACTCCAATTTTCGGAGCATCCGCGGGCCCCACCTTCAAGGAGGGGCGCTTTTGTGTTGGGGGACGACATCCGGCGACTATAACGACCCAACGTGGCGCCGGCTCGTCTTCTCTGCACAAGTGCCGGAAGGGGCACCGGCGATCTAAACCAGAAATATTACTCCCAGATGAGACGGGAGCACGTGTACGCCCCTGAGGCGGTTTGAACTGCATCGGAAGGGCAGTTGACGTACAGCCAGCAACAAGTGCGGTCGTCGGTGTCGCGAGTCTCGCGTAGGCGGCGAGCATGAAGTGACCCGCGCAACGTACTGAGACGGCTGCAATTCCGGGCACCCTCGTCGTCTACCAAGCCGGCGAGACCTTCAGCGGCACCCGTCAACTCCCCTACGTGCACCAAGAGCTGGCCTGGTCCGTATGGAACTTTTATTGTGACTTTTTTTAAACTGCTAAATTGTTGTAACCAGCCCTTTTTTTTTTAAATCTGTGTAGTTGTGTGCGCTGCGACGCACATAGAAATTCAAAAACGCGACCAATGATCAATCTGTAATTATTTGCTTGTAATCCTCTTTTATGATTTCCATCTTGTTGTTATTTTATTAATATTCCACGTGTTTGTCTTTTGGTTGTACCTCTTGTAGTGTTCTTTTAGAGCATAGTTTGTTACATAGCTGTTCTTTCCATCGCGCGTATCAGTTTTCCTCATTTGTTATTTTTGTAATCTCCTGCCTTTGCCCCTGTTTTAATTAAATTCTTGTTTATGTGTAATCAAACTCCGTGTCTGCTCTATGCGTGCGTCGGTCAGGCCCACACATCACCACACGTGCAACCCCGCACGGGTCGACCAACCCGCAATAAATTTGAAATGTGCCACTTCGAGGCCTTTCAGGCGTCGCAGGCCGAAGCGTAAAGTGGAAGCCTGCGAGTCTGCCGCACGTCGATGTTAGATCGGCGGGGCCTCACCCGAAGTGTGTGACACCAGGACACACACTCAGCCATCGTCGCGTATGCAGACAGAAAGCGTGTCTGCTGCCTTCTATCGCGCGAACGACCCATGTTATCCTCCCAGGTGTGGGTCGCACTGCATTGTTATTCGTGACGTGACTGACAAGTATGTCGTGTTATCAATGTCATTACCAGTCATTTGCCCCTATATAAATCTAAGAGGCTTCAACTCAACGTACAAACTTTCAACCATGCTAAAGCTGACTGCCGGGATTAAATTTCTATACTTGATTTGACATAAAATATGTATGTAATCATCATCATCATCAGCTCGACTACGTCCACTGCAGGACAAAGGCCTCTCCCATGTTCCGCCAGTTAACCCGGTCCTGTGCTTGCTGCTGCCAATTTATACCCGCAAACTTCTTAATCTCATCTGGCCACCTAACCTTCTGTCTCCCCCTAACCCGCTTGCCTTCTCTGGGAATCCAGTTAGTTACCCTTAATGACCAGCGGTTATCCCGTCTACGCGCTACATGCCCAGCCCATGTCCATTTCTTCTTCTTGATTTCAGCTATGCTATCCTTAACCCCCGTTCCATAATCCACTCTGCTCTCTTGTATCTTAAAGTTACACCTACCATTTTTCTTCCCATTGCTCACTGCAACGTCTTCAATTTAACCTGAACCCTCTTTGTAAGTCACCAGGTTTCTGCTCCGTAGCTAAGTACTGGCAAGATACAACTGTTTGGCAATGTACCTGTAATGTATGTAATGAGCCTTAGCTATTTTATATCAAGCAAAGCTTACGCACAGATTATATATATATATATATATATATATATATATATATATATATATATATATGTGTGTGTGTGTGTGTGTGTGTGTGTGTGTGTGTGTGTGTGTGTGTGTGTGTGTGTGTGTGTGTGTGTGTGTGTGTGTGTGTGTGTGTGTGTGTGTGTGTGTGTGTGTGTGTGTGTGATCTAACAGACAATAATGCCAAGAAAAGTATAGGGGAACATATTAGACCAAATTGTAATGTAAATATGAAGAAAAGTGGGTGAGAAGATAACTTGCCCACGACAAGTTATCTTTAGCTAGCAAAACGGACGCGAGCGCATCATTAGCGGGGTAGGTTGTCATGTTCTTACATGACACGAGTGTCGTGATTATTATGTTTCCACCAGTCATATACCTTCGTAATCCATTGACGTCACGTAACACCAAAATTGGTATATGAGGAGCTAGCGAAACGGCTGCGAGGGATCATAAAGGGGCCCAATACACCCCAACGTAACGTTGACGCGCCCGCACCCACAGCGAAGCGACGCTAAGCCAGAAAAACTGACCGGCGCGACCAGCGTGCGTCGGCGCGGCCCGGCGGCCACCTGCGCGAAATGTGACAAGCTGACTTTCGCACTGACGACGTTACCCAGACAGCACTGCGTCTGCCTCTCTTCGTGACGGAGGGACGCTGGGCGCGCTCAAACGCGCATCCGTCAAAGCAACGCACCACGGCGCGCGCCTGCGAGTGTAGGCACCATTCAGTCGAGTTTCCAGTGTGACTGCAGTGCCAGAATACGTAACCCAGCGGATAATAAAAGCAGCCTTCAGATGGAATTGGTGAAAACGGAACGCATATCCCGCCCATCATGATTATCATGTTTACACCAGTGTCATACCTTCATCGTCCATTCACGTGCCGTAATACCGAATTCGGTAAAAGTGAAGCTAGTGAAACGGCCGCGAGCGCATCATGAGCACGGCATGTAGTCATGTTGTTACATGACAAGCATCTGTTGATTATCATGTCTGCACAAGTCATATACCTTTGTGATCCATTCACGTCCCGTAATACCTAATTTGGTATACGTGAAGCTAGCGAGCGCATCATTGTGGTATGCAGTCATGTTTTTACATGACATGCATGTCATTATTTTCATGTTAGGGTCTGTCGCTTATGTCATGTTATGCCATACCAAGTTTCGTATCGTAACTTTTATCGAAATGGCCAGGAGAGCAAAATCGTAGGTGGCTAGATAGATAGATAGATAGATAGATAGATAGATAGATAGATAGATAGATAGATAGATAGATAGATAGATAGATAGATAGATAGATAGATAGATAGATAGATAGATAGATAGATAGATAGATAGATAGATAGATAGATAGATAGATAGATAGATAGATAGATAGATAGATAGATAGATAGATAGATAGATAGATAGATAGATAGATAGATAGATAGATAGATAGATAGATAGATAGATAGATAGATAGATAGATAGATAGATAGATAGATAGATAGATAGATAGATAGATAGATAGGATACGGTCAAAGTCGCTGAAGTTCACTACGAAATGCTTCGCACTTTAAAAAATCGGCAGAAACCACGCACACTGCGAATCGATTATATGCGAAGCACGAATAAGAAAGGTTGATATGTCTCTCTAAAATCAGCACAACGTTACGACATGGAGGTAATTGATGCCGTACATGACTTTAGTGTCATGACTATCATGTTTGGATGTGTCGTTTACCTTCGTCATTTATTCGCGTCACGTGGTACCAAATTTAGTATATGTGCAGCTAGCAAAACGTCCGCGAGCACGTTGTGAGCATGGTATGTTGTCATATTCTTATACGACACGCACGTCAGTATTATGATATTTGCACCAGTCATATATTTCGTCATCCATTGACGTCACGTAACACCAAATTTGGTATATGTGGAGCAAGCAAAACGGCAGCGAGCGCATCATGAAGGGCCAATATACTGCAACGTATAGCGTTGACATGCGCGCACGGTGAAACGACGATGCTACTTTAGCTAAACGCGAGCACTCCATAGTCTGACGCCATGCAGGCGCGACTGGCACGTCCGTCACGACGGCAACCGTCACGAAATGCGACATGCTGCATTTCGCGCCGATGCGTTACCCAGACAACACTGCGTCTCCCTCTTTTCGTGACGGAGAGATGCTGTTCACGCTGAAACGCGACTTGCGTCAAAGCAACGCAACGCGGAGCACGCCTGCGAATATATGGCCGGACCGGCTCCTGGCGTGGCAACACCGGCTCTACGCAACGAAATGAACACCGGCGAGCACGCGCACAGCGTCACGTCTAAGTGTATTGGCGCCTCGACTGTGGCATGTAGTCATGAGTCTCACATGACGCGCATTTCACGATTATCACGTTTGCATCAGTCACATACCTTCGTCAACCATTGACGTCACGTAATACCAAATTTCACATACGTGAAGCTATAGCGAAACGGCCGCGAACGCATCATGACTGTGGCATGTACTGATCTTGTTACATGACACGAATGTCGTAATTATCATGTTTGGGTGGGTAATCTACCTATTTCGTCCGTTCGCGTCGCGTAATACCGAGTTTGGTACATGTGAAGCTAGCGAAACGGCCCCGAGCGCATCATGAGCGTAACATGTGGTCATGTTGTTACATCACACACATCCCATGTTTATCATGTTTGCACTAGTATCATACCTTCGTCATCCATTCACGTCCCCTAGTACCAAACTTGGTATAAGTGAAGCTTGCGAAACGGCCACCAGCACATCATGGGCGTGGCAAGCAGTCATGTTGTGACATGACATGCATCTCATGACTATCATGTTTACACCAGTATCATACCTTCCTCATCCATTCACGTCCCGTAATACCGAATTTGGTGTAAGACAAGCTAGCGAAACGGCCGCCAGCGCATCATGAGCGTGGCATGCAGTCATGTTGTTACATCACACGCATCCCATGTTTATCATGTTTGCACTAGTATCATACCTTCGTCATCCATTCACGTCCCCTAGTACCAAACTTGGTATAAGTGAAGCTTGCGAAACGGCCACCAGCACATCATGGGCGTGGCAAGCAGTCATGTTGTGACATGACATGCATCTCATGATTATCATGTTTACACCAGTATCATACCTTCGTCATCCATTCACGTCCCGTAATACCGAATTTGGTGTAAGACAAGCTAGCGAAACGGCCGCCAGCGCATCATGAGCGTGGCATGCAGTCATGTTGTTACATGACCCGCATGTCATCATTTTCACGTTAGGGTCTGTCGCTTGTGTTCGCCATGCAATCGTGTCATGCCATACCAGTTTTGCAACATTCCACGTGAACGAAACCAGCTCAAGAGCTGCAGGACCATGAAATGTAAATTATGAGATTCATGACATACGCGTTGTGATTTTCATTTTATGATTAGTCATATATGTTCTTCATACAGTCATGTTATACCATACCAAGTTTGGTATCGATATCATTATTTAAACGGATAGGAAAGCTAAAAGTCGTAGGCGGCTAGATAGATAAATGGATAAATGTCGCCGAAGTTCACTAAGAAATGCTTCGCGTTTAAAACTGGTGAATGATTTAGACTACTTGGCACATTACTGTGGGAGAGCGCTAGGCCTCTGAACCTTGCTAAAACCAAGGATATATGTTTCGAAAGAATTGTTAACGATTCAGAGCACTTGGTACTCTACTATGGGAGAGCGTATAGCGGTCCTGCCGTGGGCCTCCCACTTGATGAAGCCGCGTGGACTCTGTTTGTTAAAAATAGTTAACGATTCAGAGTACTAGGTACCCTACTATGGGAGAGCATAAAGCCGTCCCAAACGCATGAAAAATCTCAGAACGTAAGAGTTGCCGGAAATGTAATCAAGTGCGATGAGTGTTGACGATAGCCCTCAATGAATTCGGCCGTAAAAAACGCGCTGGCGGCATGCGTATTTGTATGCCCTATTTTTCAATAATTAATGCTCTTTCAATCATGGCTTTCAGGAATGTCAATCTCTCGCCATATTGCAATGTGACTTTTTATCAAGGTGGCGGAATGGTTGATTTTCGCTGTCATAATTCATTTTTGTGAGATATGAATGCACGCGTGAAGGAACGAAACTTGTGCGATGCTAAGCACATGTTCGAAAGCCCATTGCAGGAAGGAAACAGACGGGAACATTGCACAATGCTATAGAAAACATTTCAGCATGTCTCTTATACTGTGAAGCGATTGGCAGATCAGCTCTGGGCTGTCCACCAAGCCCGCGAGGCGGCTGAGGAGCTTGGCATCTCAGTCCCCACGTGGGAGCTGCCCGCAACACAGTGATCTGTGTTTTGGAGGACCAAATAAAGATTTATCCTATTCAGTCCAATCCAATCCAATCTTATACAGTGAGAATCCGCATTTTTTCACGAAGACGCGGCGCATTCATATCTATCTATCTATCTATCTATCTATCTATCTATCTATCTATCTATCTATCTATCTATCTATCTATCTATCTATCTATCTATCTATCTATCTATCTATCTATCTATCTATCTATCTAATCCCAAAGATACTTACATACATACATACATACATACATACATACATACATACATACATACATACATACATACATACGTACATACGTACATACGTACATACATACATACATACATACATACATACATACATACATACATACATACATACATACATACATACATACATACATACATACATACATACATACATACCCTACATACCCTACATACCCTACAAGAAAACGTCACCACAAATCAGAGCACGTAGTACGCAAATCAAAGCGACGCCTTCGGCTGCATGAAGGGATTGCCATGAGGCAAGTGTGTCGGTGTTCCATTTCAGCGCCTAGCGTGCCACGCAGCACAAATACAGAGTAAAGACACGACTAATGCGAGTGCCAACCTCCAACGTGTTTGTGTCCAGTAGCGTGACGCTCGCATCTTTGCGGGCAGAAGTAACAACCGGCAATTAGACGATGTCACAATTTTATACTGTGCAGTTGATGTCTGTTTTGGTTCTTTTGAGCTTATATCGTTGTGCGTATGTTACAAATGCGGTTGCGCAAGATCTTCACTCGTATATATGAGTCAGACGTCTGTGAAAAAATATACACTATCTACACCATCTACTTGCCTACACTATCGACTTGCCTGGCGTTCAGAATAACATGTATCTTTGTTGCTCTCTTTATCTTTCCATCCATTTTTTCTTCGCGTTTACATTTAAAGTCGATCTAATAACTTCCCCTATACTTTCCTTGGCATTATTGGCTGTTGGGTCTTATTAATATTGTGTGAAACACACACAAACGAGCCTTATCTGTGTGAAACACACACAAACGAGCCTTATCTATATGGGAAAAGGTGCAGGCTTCTTCAACACTGAATTGGTCGCGTTTCGACCGGAGACCGATCTTCGGTGTTGATGAAAATATGTCTCTGATCGGAGCTTTGTCTACGGCAATCGAAGACAGTTTTTTTTTTTTCATAATATACGTATAGATATATACGTATTCTGTTACTGGCCATCTTCAAAGAATTTGTTGCTGGTCCTGTTGGTGCAAAGTGCTTAAACGCATGCAGAGCGAGAATTCGGTGGAGAACGCACAACACAGGAGAGCACACGGCCACGGACGGACAAGTGCTTTTCCTGTGCTATGAGCGCGCTTTTATATCCTGCATCCCATTCGCGTTCAGCCATTTGGCCTTCTATGTATACTTGAGTATGTCGCAAAAGCCTTCTCTCCTTTCGGGCGTGCTGAAAAGGTATATGCGGTATTAATCTATCTCAATTTTCGATGTGCTGTTTATTGGCCTTTGCGTATGTGTCAGTAGTTTGTGCGCGGAACACGTCAGTTCTTCCTAAAATTATCCTGTTCCAGCAATCAAATAAATAAATCTGCAGATTTCTGAATGACTGCCTAATGAGCCAAATCACACGCGAGACCATCTTAGAAAACATTGCACTCATACGCACAATTTGCACTCACCTCATGGCATGGCAGCTACTTATATTTGTTTATATGTGAAAAAAAAAAGGGAGTAAAACCTGATATCTCAACCTCACAATATTGCTATTGCGAACACGCACATACGAAGAGCGAATAATACGAAAAAAAATTGAAAATAGTAGGAACAGTGCACACGTTCGATCTCTTACACATAAAAAATGATTGACATGTGGGGTTTAACGTCCCAAAACCACCATATGATTATGAGAGACGCCGTAGTGGAGGGCTCCGGAAATTTCGACCACCTGGGGTTCTTTAACGTGCACCCAAACCTGAGCACACGGGCCTACAACATTTCCGCCTCCATCGGAAATGCAGCCGCCGCAGCCGGGATTCGAACCCGCCACCTGCGGGTCAGCAGCCGAGTACCTTAGCCACTAGACCACCACGGCGGGACCTTACACATAAAAAATACGTCGATAGACAGAGTCGAATGAATACAGGGTAGTCACACACACTACCACTTGTAGAGTCCGTATAGATAGATTTCACGCACTTACATACTATATACATGAGTGAGTTTTACGCATTAGCGACGCAGTCTCCAGGTGAATCTATATTATCGACGCACCTGACTTTCAGAATAACATGCACCTTTGTTGCTCTCTTGTTCTCTGTTTTGTTTGTTTGTTTGTTTGTAGAGTGTGTTCTCGTTTGTGAACAAAAATCAGTGTCTACAAGGTGACTGCAGTATATGTCCACAAACGACACAACGTCCAGTTGAGTCTGGCTTTTCTAATCTCTCGACGCTCACAACAACATCACCTTCGTTGCTAATTACTTCTTCCTGTATTTCCTGAAACGTGCGTGTATTTGCTTCTAAACAAAAGTCCATATGTGCGTAGTACATATAAGGCAATGAAGATGTGTTCTAAATGACGAAAAAAAAAACTTATAATTCGACCGTTCCGTTATCTTCCTTGCCCTGTTTTTTTATCTAGTGTGCGTTTTGTTTGCCAACAAAAATCAGAGTGCAGAATGTTGGAGGAGGATGCATTTGGTACACATATATTTGTGCACTTGCATATAACATCACTATGAGATATGTTCATCAACGGCGCAATGTCCAGGTAAATGTCCGACGATTACAAAAACAATATCTTCGTCACTCTCTCCCTGTCTTTATCGTGTGTGTTTTCGTTGGCGCATGTAATATCAGCGTGCCGAGAAGTACAAAGGATGTTGCACATCCGCGAGAACTTCCGAGCCATTTAGGTCCATAGAATGACTTTCGCAAGCGACTACGGTCGCTCGAGCCATTAAAGAGCGCGTCTTGTAAGACACAAGTGAGTATGTCACCTATCCGTCTTACTATTCTTGCGTTTCTTTTATTTCCCGCGTTTGTTTGTTTTCATTTTGCTACTCACGTTTTATTTTTATTTCGCTGGCTGCCGTGAGTGAGCGAATGTTAATTTCCAAAATTAGATGACCGCGTTGTAGTTTTGTTAGCTTTTTCTTATTGACAACATCAGCCTGGTTTTCATATCCATAAACAGAGCAAAGTTGCTTTAGATGAGGTTTAAAAAATGCAAACCACCCGATTTGCCTACTTCACTGTGAATCCGCAAACTAAAAGGTCTCAGTCACGACGCACTTTCCAATTCCAAAAATATATAAAAAAAACGGCACGATACATGACCCCTAAAGTGGCACGCTTGGGTCATTCTGCAAAGTGCTATAATTTCGCTAACGCGTGCACGGAACATGCTGCAGCCAATCAAAGCACGATACGAAAAAGTGCTGTGAAAGACATTGTATTCTTTCCTTGCTTACATGTATTTTTGTGTTTTATAGATCGACCCGCCCTTTGGGCTTGCGCACACTTTTAAAAATCGTGTAACGTTAATTAGTAGATTGCTGCAAAACAAAAATTTCTCTTCAGCGCATGAATTCGTACTTGTAAGCCAACTGACTTACAAGCAAGTTCAGTTCTTGGAAGATGTTTTTCGAAGAGCTTACCTTCGTGTAGTCCTTTGAAGAAAGGTTGCTAGAGACGCCGAACTAGCGTGTTTCTATCCAAGATCACCGCACCACTGCCACGCGCACCAAAATTGTATCGAAACGAAAACGAAGAAATCAAACGTGCACTACCACGACGAAAAGGCCTTATGGCTGGACGGCCAAACGCCAAAGGCTTTTTGATCTGCACTGAGTCGACACTATTCGGGAGTATGTCTTGAAGACCGTGCAACAGGAGTAGCAGCAGACGGTACCGTGTCGTTAGCGGTGGCGCAGGGAGGGTTATTTGCAGACGACGAAAAAAAACTCGCACACCGCCGTCTGCAACAAGCCGCGGTTCGTCTGCTGCCGGCGACTTGGAGTGCGACGTGGGTTCTCCGAGTCCCTTTAGGCGCTCGCTGCGAAACGCCACATTGCAGCAAGACCTCCGGCGCCGCACACGCGATAGCCGAACGATGGACGAATAAATTACACGTGCAGCACTCGTGGGTCGTTTCAAATCACATTGATACGTTCCTCAGATCCCTGTATCATCTAGCAGACGATATATATATTTTTTTTTTTTCAGGCGCTCAGAGTGAACACTTCTGCTTCTGGTTCTTCCGACTTCCGTAGCAGACGAACCAGCACTTAAAACACTCCAGACGACACCGGCGTGGCCTTTGCAGGTTTCTTTATGAAGCACTGAACACGATGGCGCTTGAAGTAGGCGTTACAGGCTTGGAAAGCGTTTGCGCACGCTCGCAGCTGACGTTGTCTCAGAAATCAAATCTGAGAATCCACGATGCTTTGGCGTGGGTGGCAGGCGCGATGCAGACGACCGTCGATGGGATCGAACGCGAGAACGGCGATAAATAAAATGAGGGAATGACTACGAGAACGTACTTTCGACACGAATGAACAGATAGATACACCGAGCAGTTGCAAAAGGGAAGAGCGCACGTCCAGGGCAGTCAACACACGCACTGCACGCGTCGGCGCAGCAAGAAAACCGGCGGGCCCCCAACCGCTCGAAAAGCCGCCGCACGCTCACACAGCGCTCAAGCCGCGGCTCGGGGAGCGAGAGCGGTGCCTGCTGGGATGCAAACCCCCCACCGCGCGACGCCACCGCTCGCAGCCCCGCCACTCTTCCGACACCACACTACAACCTTTCTTTGCTCGATGAGAAAATAGTAAAAGGGCAAGCGAAAAACACACCCCGCCCCCTAACAGTCGCGATACGACGCTGGCGCCCCGAAGCGTCTATCGACGGAAGCAGGGCGCCAACGCGGCGTCGTCTGCTAATGCGGCGCGAGGAAACAAGATGGAGGGTTGAGGGGTGGGGTGTCGTCTGCATCCGGCCCGTAGGCGCATGCGCGCGCGTCGCGTGTCTTGTCTGTCGTCTGCTACTCGGTGCGCGCGGAACGGATGCAAGCGGAAGCGAAAATAAAACGCCGTGTAAAGGCAGTGAGTGAAGGGGACGCTTAAGAGCACTTGACAGTACAAGCGCAGTCCTATTTTGAGTGTCTCGAATAGAGATACTTTCCCCTTGAAACAACATCCGGGTTTAGCTCATGCGGACGCCATCTTTCCATACGTTCACGGTCGCCTTTACTCGTCGCCGAACGGTGTACTAGAAAGCGTCTGTCCTCGCTTGCAGAGCGAGGACCGCACTAAAAAACAACTGCTCAGGGATCGCGGCTATCTCTCGGGCAAAGCACTTGAAAAGAAGGTAAAAGGTGGGGGGTGAGGAGGAAGGATGGCGTGTTACAAACATGTGTTCTCTCAAACGGCGCAGCTGTTCCTTTCGAGTCTTGAGCCCGCAGACGCTACAGAAGGCGTGTGCGATGCAGCCGTCATAAGAGTTCCCGGTCCTTCATCCTTTTTTTTAGATATCTTTTTCTTGCGGTTGTCATCTGCCTTACCGTCTCACCCTCTTAACGGTGACATCTACGTGAGTGAAGACACACGTCTGCAAACGCACGTGGTCTACGTTACTTTCTTTTTTTTTCTTTTTTGAACATGTACAACATGTTTTTATATCGAAGAGCTTCCGCCACGCAAACGTACAGAACTTTAGCAGAGCCGGAGAAGCTATTACGCACATAGAGTTTCCTGTAAATACACTAAAAGGAACTCTGGCGCTAGTGTCTATGGGAGCTGCAACGCACACCACACACTTGATCTAGCAAGGCAAGGACGGGTACTACACAAGTTTGCCTAATCTTCGTTCACACGGCTCCATCTCGCTTTGCGTGGCCGGAGCACTCCGTCACGAGACGACAATCCACAAATTTTGAGCAGTTGCACTTCCGTACCTTAACCTTTTAGGCTCACCAATTCAAATCCTGTCACGAAGTTGACAAGGGTGATTTTTGTTTTCTCGAAACAAAACCGAAATACCGCAATACGCAAAGCCACAAGCACGTTCGAAGCCGCAATCCGCAAGCATGAAGAATAGGCAAATTTGTGTACTACCCATCATTACCATGGTGGCTTATCGCGATGCCAAAGCCCCCTCTCGTTATTTTTAGGAAACGCTATAATTTTGCACACAGTCAAACTCTGCCATTTTGTTAATTTCGTGCTGGAGACCTTTAACATCAATAAGAAAGGTCGTTGAAACCCTCTCGGCCAACAGAGTAGACCGACGGCGCAACATAATAATGATCAGAATGAACCCAAAGTTCGAGTTATTTGTGAGTTTGCGAGAAGACTATTGTTGTGAGGCCTAATGAAAATAAAAAGAAAATGTTGCTTGTATGCCGACGAGTAACCCACATAAACTGACATTGGTGGATTACCAGCATTTCGCTAACGCGAGCGAACTTTACCGATCACTTAATCGGAATCAGCCAAAATTTACCGCTACGAGCCAACAACAGCCACCATTCTCGCATGTTTAGCCAACACGGACCACCATGTCAACCGCCGATAGCCAGCGTTCTGCCACATCCAACAAACATTAATACCCATACTAGCGAATTATAGAAGTAATCTAGCGCTACTTTAGCAACATCAGCCACGATCAGTCAATAACGATCATTTATTTAAAATCCGCCATTACTAATGAATCAGTCATAATTAGCGAACATACAGTACAAATAATTTAGTGATAGTTGGCAAACATCTAATATTACAAATATTTAGGTAATAATTAGCGAGTATTCAATCATAGCAATATATTAGTGACAGTTAGATAACATTCAGTACAACCAATAATTAGGTCATTCAAGGGAAACGGAGTAGCCATCGCCAAGTAATGAAGAAAATAATTCCTTCGTTTCTTTCGTATTGCAATAGAAAGGTCATAATTAGCGAACATGAACCACAGCCACGTGATTCAATTAGAGACGTGACCATGTCCACTACATAAAAAAAAGTGTGGCCCGTTCCATGGCGTCGAAAGGGCGTATCAGGTCTAGTTCTCCTCTGGCACGCTCTGGCGCCACTGCTCCGGTATGACCGTTCACAAAGAAGCGCATTCACAGATGGATTGGCACCTGTGACAGCTACTCTAGTCACCCCGCAAATAACGCGTTTTATTGTTGTACATTAGCGGTATAATATTTAGGCCGTTATTAGAAGTGTCAATAACCCCACACATTGGAACAGTTTGCCCCTGAAGCGCAAATCTCATTTAGAGTGGGCCCCAATACTGTTCATAAAGGCTGCCCACTTGACTCACCTGAAATAGAAAAAAAGCCGTGCTATTAACAATATTCGCGAGTTAAAAGGCGTTCGTTCAATTCTTCTTGGTCAACCTGCAATTATTGTAACTGTTCTTCTTGACGCGCAATTTTATCTTTCATTTTCTTGACTGCTTTCTTCAACTCTTCCATGAGCTGCGCAAAATGTAATATGGTTTGGCAGTCCTCATCTTCAGGTGAGCTACGTTCTGTGCATGATTCTGAGGCCGACTGTAGAACGAGAGCTTCGATCCCCTCTTTCGCAGGACGCCAGGAGCTTTTGATATTGGGGTTTTCACCCGAGCTTTCACAATCATGTGCCCCAACTAATGCATGGTCAGCTGGATTCCTTAGGTGGTTTTTCCGGGTTTTCTTCTTTTTTTCGCACGTAGTGCGGATAACCAGAGAACACAGTCTGCGCCTTAGCCGTGAGCAATAACTAATCTTCGAGTAATCTTTATAAGTTCACTCTCAGTAAAATAAAACAAACATACCAGTCACTGGTCGCTTAGCTCCCTCTTGCTTCGTTTCCCTGACGGACCTGGGCGATAAATAATCTTCGGCCACGCTTTCCCACTCTGTAGATCGCAGAAGAATTCGCGGTACTTCACAGTAACCTCTTCTCTCAGTTCTAGTTCCCCAGCGGCCCACAACAGTCTCACAGCATCACACCGCTAAAAAAAACCCGTCTGCCACACACGCGCACACCAAAGAACTATACTGAAGCACAGGATACGTAAGGAAAGCTACTCCCACACAAGATTACACACACCATATGCACACCAACACGCATGAATCTTGAGGTGACCACAGTGTAGCACGAAGCGACGTCTGCCTAGTGTACTGGAGCAGTGGCTCCCTCACCAAAAACAGCGGCCGGAACTGTCAACTCAGCGGACACGCACTCGCCCATTGATGGCCACGCGACACAACAAGCCACAGCTCCCGTTTTTTTTTTGTTTGTTTGTTACATGGCGGCCGTGGTAATGTGAACTGTTACGCTGTCCGAGATGGCGCCATGTCACCCCAATCTCGAAAACGCAACCCGCAGACTCGTAACGTTGTACGACTCAAGCCGCATTACACGCGTTAGTGCAACTGTCCCACTGCCTTAATACTTCGTCTTTTTTTTTCTCTCTCTTTCTTCAGTGGGCCCACTCTTTGCTCGCTTCCACTTACGCACGTATGGCCACTTGCACGAGCATACGATTTCTCTTTTTTTCGGTGAGTTAATAACGCCACCAGGTCACAACAAATCTTCCTTGGTCACGAATTGCGGTAACCGTGAGCTCGCATAGCGAAAAAACAAATGAAATCGTTTGGGACCGACAGGGTGCGTCCTGAATGCGCATTTTTGGTTTTGGCGCTGCCTTTTTGCAAGGGACATGTCTGTCCATCTGCCTGGTTCGTACTTCCTGCCCGAGCCCCAGCTTCCCACGCATGACATACAATACATGCGTGTATGTTATGCTTTACTCTTTCACTCCTTTTCCTCATCCCCAGCTTCACTTTCCTCCCTCACCTCTGGCTTCACTATACTACACATAATTATACTATAGTATACAAAAAAAAAGGATGGTATTCTACTTCACACTATGCCATCCTTCTTTCCTTCCTCCTCATTCTCGCATTGCATGGTATTCCTCACCCTCACGTCATCTTCTATTCTCCTTGTTATTCTCTACTACGCAAAACTACACCATGCTGTTGCTCCCCATACTTCTTTCCTTCCGCGTCACCTCTCTTGTCTTTCCCACCTCAATGCTATACCATACAACGCATAGGTACGTTATACTAGGAACCTTTTGCTGTATAGTTTTATGCGAACACTGTGCAACTCAAACGACTTTGATGCTCACAGTGTCACGGTAATCCGCAAGTTGCGGGGTCGAATCCCGGCTGTGGCGGCTGCATTTTCGATGGAGGCGAAAATGCTGCAGGCCTGTGTGTTCAGATTTGGTTGCACGTTAACGAACCCCAGGTGGTCGATATTTCTGTAGCCCTCATCTACGGCGTCTCTCATATACATAAGGTAGTTTTGGGACGCTAAACCACACGTATCAATCAATCTGGTATCCCGGGTACAATATGCAAATCAGGAGTATTTCAAATAAAGTGAAGGCACTTTTGTAGAAGTAAGCATTAGAGAGTTTTAGTACTGCGGAATGGTGCTACGTACGCATCACGCAAGCGCCTTGCGTTATGTGGCGTCGTTTGCCACTGATCGGCTTTTAGTACGCCGTAGTACCCGCGTACGTAACGAGCGTGAAGCGTGTTGCGCCATCTGGTATATCAAAACAGAAGCACGTGTTGTTGACAGCCAATGTGAGCCAATCCAAGTGTTATAGCCAGATTATGGCCACATTTTAAGCCGCAGAGCCAGTCGGTGCTTGCCTTCGATGCCGCCATTTTGCAAAACGAAGTCTCGCGCTGTCGCGAACTTGTTCGAGAGCGGCGCGATCAGCTCATACGTACGCACGCACGAATCTCATGCGTGCGTACGTAGCGGCTGCGTACGTAACGCCATACGTGCGCGTTGCGGTCTGCGCATGCGCACTACGCAGAACGTGGCGTCCTTACGTACGCAACGCCGCCACGTACGCAGCGTACGCAGTACTAAAACTCTCTATTGTCGTCGGTGGTGTTTGTCTCTTGTGCGTCCTGGTTCTGTCGAGAGCCGTCTCAGTTTACACAAACCAAGGCGAGCAGCGCGGGTAGCACTAATCTAACCGGAAATCTATTTCCGCCTCGCTGGCGGGTGTGTCGCAACTACAGACGCGGCGTCGGCGTTCGTCGCGCGTATAGTGGCGCGCCGTCTCTCTCGATTCCGTAAACATGTCACAAGCACGCCCATTGCCACGTCCGAAACGGACGACCGATTTGGCGTATGTCTCGGAGAGACGACGCGTCGCAGAACTATGTCCTTCGTTCTGCGGATGTTTGCTTGTTTGTTTTGCGTTGAGATGTCCTTTCTTCCTGCTTATTCCTTTACAGCACGGCTGTCCAAACCAAGTTCAAAAGGAGGCATTATCGTGCATAGTCTAGCGGAAGAGGGTGATTAGGGAAGCGAATAAAGCATACTATATTTATGTATACCGTAAAACCCCGAACAAGCGCCGTCACACCTTCCCCATCCTCTCTCCCGCCATTATTGTTTTTTTTTATGTTGTTATGCGCTACAGAATCCTGGAGCAGTGGTTTCCGAGAACGCAAGTTATACTGGGAGTATTCAAGTATGTGCACGATTTCTTACTCCCTTTGTTGTGTGGTGTCTCTCGTGGCAAAATTTTAAGTTTTCACAAACTGCTAGAGCACTTGAATAACACTTTTCGCCGGTGTAATAAAACACGAAATTTCCCACAAGTGTGCCTGCCAGTTCTCTAAAAGCCGTAAATGCTTTCGAACTCAATAAAGCATTTCATTTTATTAGCAGCACACGTATATATTAACCTTACAGGCTCTTCCTTCGTCATGCACTTTTAACGTTAGTCCATAGCCGAGAGAGGATATCCCATCCATATCTTTTCCCATTCCTTTTTTTTTACTGTAGGGGGATCATTTTCTGGGGGCTTAGTATCAACACCTTTTGTATGGTGTTGATAGAGTGGCAGACTTTTCGTCTCCTGAGTGGCCCGCTTAGGACACGAACTATTCATGAAACGGCTGCTAAAGACGATGCAAAAGTAGGTTTAGCGAGAGGGCGTGCTACAAAACGGCCCTTTTTTCTAAAGCGTGATTGAATCCCGTAAGGAATTGTGGAAAGGAAGGACGCTGACGCTCGTTTAGTTATTGAAGCTATCGCCATGAAAAATTAAAGACACAGATTGTAGCAGCGTCCCATTAGTTGTCCTGTCACAGAAAGAAATTGACTACCTTCGTGACGAATGGTCTACTAATTTACCACTGCTTTGGCTCATGTAACCACATTGTTTTAAACCGTGTACTGCCGCACGTATTGTGTTCCGCAGAGGGTTTCAATAAAAAAGCTAGTTTTTTTTAGTGTTTGCACTGTCTTCGTGTTTCTTTGCTTCATCTGGGCGTTTAAATTTAGCCGCAGTCACTCGACGTGCAAGAAGACAAACTCACTTAGAAGCTAAACATTCTATCAATTCAAGGGTATCTATATATCAAGGGAAGGAAAGCGTGAGTGGGAACGAAAAGGAGTGATGTAAGGGAGAAGGAGAGAGAATTTTGAAAGCATACGCACGTGTATTACAGCGTACACTATTTAGCCTGAGACATATGAGACCATCTTTGGCTGTTAAGACATTATTTTTTTGTTTTTGTATATTGCTATGTAAAACAATAAGGCCATCAAACATCGCACGCATCAACGCGACCGCTTTCACGTTTGTGCATCTACCGTGGCCTTGCCTGTTTACCGGCTCAAGATGGGAAACACAAAGGTTAACAACCCAGCATGGCGGCACTAAAACCCCTCCGTAAGATCATCTATAACGATGGTTCGCAAAAAAAAATAAGGGTGATGACTAGTGTGAGTGTTAGGGTGGGAGAAAGGAGGGCTAATGGTGCGGCGTAGTGTAGCGGAGGTGAGTGGAGGAGGAATGCTAGTCGAAGCTCACAGACACGCTGCTCATCAACCGGAGAGAAGAATTTTTAAGTACCAAACCATACCAATCTGCGACGAGCTTTGCAACACTTAACATTTCATCCCTGAGGCCTCCCCTCAGCACCATTGCGCGTTGGCATTTACGATGTTAAGCCAGTTAATGCGTCGCATGACGTTTTAGTACGAAAGTGCTTTATGCCGGGGTCCATCGCTTGTCCACTGACGTATTTACGTCAAGGACATGACGTTGTAAAATATATTTCAACAGACTGCGAAGGAAAAAAAGCAAAAAGGGTAGGATCTATCTCGGGCCACCGAACCAGCAACCTCTTTATCTTTAACCACTACTTCATGCAGTGAACGTTGCCTAAAATGCTAACGGTGAACCATATATTGCACCGTACACCGTTTGGTAATCCTCAAGAGTTTCGTAACTTGAGCGTGTTCTTGTCATCAGTAGCCAGATGGCGTGAAGGTCCCGCGTTTGGTAGCGTTTGGCGTGTTCCCAAGGTCGTCGTTTATAGCATTTTCGATCAGCGCCGCCTCCATGGAGCATGGTCCCTCCTTCGCGTGCGCTTATCACACTTGTGGTTCGGGAGAGCACGAAGGTCACTTCGCTCGCTGCCGCAACTGCGTCTACGATTTGATTGGTTGCTTTGCGGGGTTTAACGTCCCAAAACCACCACATGATTATGAGGGACACCGTAGTGGAGGGCTCCGGAAATTTTCGACCACCTGGGGTTCTTTAACGTGCACATTAATATAAGCACACGGGCCTCGATCCCACGACCTGCGGGTCCGCTGCTGAGTACCTCAGCCACTAGAGTACCATGGCGGGGCGACCATGTCTATGAACAGAGCGCGCTGCTAACACACGAAGAAATAAGAATTGGGGGAGTTGCTTTCACTTGTACTGTGTATAATTGGGGCGTTCGTCGGTCGTCTTTTTTTTCTGTTTGAATAGTGCGCTATAAGTGTCGAGCTATGACAGCTGCTAGCCCACGCACGCCTTGTGTATGCTCATTTCGGGCGTGTTTTCTGCTTGATGTGTGCGCTGCAAGTTTAGAGCTGGTTGTCGTTTGTCGCGGGATTTTGCAATTTGTTGCTGTAGCATTAATTCCTTCGCCCTTGTCGTGAAACAATTCCCCCCTCCCCCACAAAAAAAAAAACGTTCAGATATCTCTGTGAAGGCCAGTTTAACTTTCATGTTATACCGATCCCTATAAGATGGATTAACCGCACTTTTTTTTCTTTTCATTGTGCCTCACAAAATAAACGAACAACCGAACGGACGGACAGACGAACGAACGAACGAACGAACGCACGGACGGACGATAGAATGAATGAATGAACGAACGAACGAACGAACGAATGAATGAATGAATGGAGTTGAAGCCTTGAAAACGGCAAGTCCGCTTGACGAAACTTAGACTCCAGCATTCCTCCTGTTTACCAGTTTTTCACGACAAATGTGACGTCGAAAAAGGGCTATAATAGATAAGGTTTTACGTGCCAAAACAATGATATGATTATGAGGAACGGCGTACCGAGGGACTTCGCGGATTTAGACAATCTGGTGTGTTTTTTTTTTTTTTGATGCACCTTTACTTCACACTACACACGGACCTCTGGCATTTTACCTCCATCAAAATGCGAGCGCCACAGTATCATCGAACCCGCAACCTTATGGTCAGCAGCCAAGCACCAGAAGCACTGTAGTGGACCATGCAAGAACAGAGCAGCCATCGCTATACATAAGCACCAAGCTCTACTTATTACAAGTATTGAAAAGAAAGGAAGCATGGAACGAGCATGACCATAGAAATTTAAAATTAAATTTTTATTCTATAACAAGAGTATGGTATACAAGGAAGACAGGTAAAATGTGTGGGGACAGCTTTAGGGGCCCTAACCGCCTAGTAAACAGGGTAGCAAAGACGCGCGCGGCTAAGTGGGTATATGCCACCTGCCTGTTGTGACGTTCACACCGTCGTTACAAAAATATGAACAAGTATATTAAACTGCAGACGTGGAAAAAAATCTTCGTTTGACATCATTAAGCAAACTTTAAACAGAACTTTGTCTTCTTTTTTGGGTGCCATACACTGTATATGTTACTGTATACGTTTCCTTATTATGCGGTGTAGAAGTGCAAGGGTTGAAATTTCAGCAACGTGTTTCCATAATTTGTTCGGCATATACGAGTGTTTAGGATGGCGTATATTATAAACAGGAAAGCTTCTCTTCAATTTCGCCAATCCTGCAATAACATTTAATGGTATTTTTCCATACATTTCTCTGTAAACCAAGTGGATGTTAACAAAAAGTTATTAATCATGCATTGATACAACCTGAATGATGCGATACTTTCTAAATAACTATGATTTGCTGAATTATTCTCCTTACAAACGAAATCTAGCCCACCATAATTACATAATATTCCATGAACACCACCACACTGTGGGTCGCGTACTGAGAATACTGTATGAACAAACGCATTACAGATATGTCGTTATGAGCAGAATTATAAAGGTCTGGCTTCGTTTGCTGTTTTTTTTTTACCTCTACACTGGGAACTGAGAACAGCGCACGCGCTAAACTCGATCGGTATGACGCACACGAGGCTGAGTGACACAAGTGCTGCCGGGTCGCAAAGGTCAATTGGTCAACGCGACCTCGACGCTCGCTCCGATGTCGCGTGATGGACACCGCAAGCTGCAGTCGCTTCGCGCGCCAACGATTCTTGTTCGTTCCATCACGACGTGGAGTGCGACGTGCTACTTTTCGAAAAAAAAAAAAAAGCGATACGTCAGTCTCCGATTTCAGTTTTAGTGTGCCCGAAACGATAGCTTGGCTGATGCCCTCCTCTTAAAGGAGTGAGATAAGCCTTCTTGAACAGATGAAGTTGAAGCTACGACGCTTGCATGACACGGGGAACAGTTCGCGCAGCAACGGTTGAAACCCTTCGTGCTGTTTCGTTGTCTGTTTTCCTAAAGAATTCCGAGGTTTCTTGACACAGGCTAAAAATTTTAAAGCTTACATGGACCTTCTGTTCTTGTTGTTGTTGTTGTAGTTGCTGTAGTTGTTGTAGTAGTAGTTGTTGTTGTAGTTGTAGTAGTAGTAGTAGTTTCTGTAGTAGTAGTAGTTGTTGTTGTAGTAGTAGTAGTAGTTGTTGTAGTAGTAGTAGTAGTAGTTGTTGCAGTAGTAGTAGTAGTAGTAGTAGTAGTAGTAGTAGTAGTTGTTGTTGTTGTTGTTGTAGTAGTAGTAGTAGTAGTAGTAGTACTTGTTGTTGTTGTTGTATTAGTAGTAGTAGTAGTTGTTGTTGTAGTATTAGTAGTAGTAGTAGTAGCAGTAGTTGTTGTAGCAGTAGTAGTAGTAGTAGTAGTTGTTGTAGTAGTAGTATTAGTAGTAGTAGTAGTTGTTGTTGTTGTTGTAGTAGTAGTTGTAGTAGTAGTAGTAGTAGTAGTAGTAGTAGTAGTAGTAGTAGTAGTAGTAGTAGTAGTAGTAGTAGTAGTAGTAGTAGTTGTTGTTGTTGTTGTTGTTGTTGTTGTTGTTGTTGTTGTTGTTGTTGTTGTTGTTGTTGTTGTTGTTGTGATGTGCTTAAGTTGATTGATTGATATGTGGAGTTTAACGTCCCAAAACCACCATATGATTATGAAAGACGGCGTAGTCGAGGCCTCCGGAAATTTCGACCACCTAGGGTTCTTCAACGTCCCCCCAAATCTGATCACACGGGCCTACAGCATTTCCGCCTCCTTCGAAAATGCAGCCACTGCAGCCGGGATTAGATCTCGTGACCTGCGGGTCAGCAGCCGAGATGTGCCTAACTTTATCGTCAATGCTTTGCTGATCTTGAAGTTGACGTTGAGCTTAATTTGGTATACTGCCGAAGTTTGTGGTGGTGTTTCTTCCAGACTTTTCATTCTCCTTTCGAAGAACTTGCCATTTAGGATCGCCTACGTTCTTTTGACATTTACAAAAAGCAATGTTCTCGTTTGTAATGTTTTCAAATATCGTCTTGTGTCGTGTCATGTGGAACCAAGATGACGCACAATAGTGTCTGCACACAAGCTGTCGACCCGCCGCGGTGGTCTAGTGGCTAAGGTACTCGTCTGCTGACCGCAGGTCGCGGGTTCGAATCCCGGTGGCGGCGGCTGCATTTCCGATGGAGGCGGAAATGTTGTAGGCCCGTGTGCTCAGATTTGGGTGCACGTTAAAGAACCCCAGGTGGTCTAAATTTCCGGAGCCCTCCACTACGGCGTCTCTCATAATCATATATGGTGGTTTTGGGACGTTAAACCCTACAAATCAATCAATCAAATCAACACAAGCTGTCGAACCTCTTTCTCTGGGTTAAATCACGATTAACTCTAATGATTCCAACTAAACTGGTCCATTACCGCTTTTTTTCACACTCTATGTCCTGCGACTTTCTCATTACAAACCTCAATCAACACATCTTCCACACTCACTTCCAATGACATATCAGTGTACAGGAACACACTCCATAGCTGTAGCAACTCAAATCAAGCACCCGGTATTGACGATCACAAGCATTATTAGCCTATAATTTGTGAATCAGTATGAATCATGCTGTATCACTTTTACAAACTCTCGTTTGCAAAATATCAAAGTTAGGCACATTCCTCGATAAGTGTTCGTCATTCGTAATATGTTCAGCTAATTAGCAGAAACTTCCCCAGCGAATCAACACAAGATCCAAATAGGCTTTCCCGTTCATAAGCAGGCTTTCGCCTTGGCACAGCTGTTTCTCAAGGGCATAAATAAAATTTCATTAGGCGCAGGTTGAGTGACATCAAGTACTCGGCAGATGCTCACTCAGTAATACCAACTATGCGCACTGATCTATCTTAATTTTCAATGCGAAGCAGTTCTCAGTAAACTTCGGTGATTTTGAGCGTATCTATCTATCTATCTATCTATCTATCTATCTATCTATCTATCCGCTTACGTTTGGGTGCTCTCGTGATCACCCCTTTATGTTGGCGTGAACCAAAATTAGCATGGGAGGGTAAGATGGTTTGACGAATATGACGTGCTGGTGATATGACATGACAACGCATGAATATTGTCACAATCCTGTCGCGTACATCGTCAAACACTTGCCGTGAGACAGTGGCACACACACACACGTGCGTATGTGCCGCTGGTATGCGGGTATGTGCCACCAGTGATGGACACTTAGTATCTACCCTGGAACGACCAGAACACACAAGGGCGATTCTGACGCGTTAGCGTTAAGAAATACCCGATATCAGAGGCATCGACCCAACTAAGGCATAGAATAAACGTCAGTGTTAAAAAAAGTCTGACATTAGCAACGCTGCCTTCTCGACGAATGCGAATAATGAACTTCAGTGTCCCAGCAGGAATCGAACCAAGTCATTCTGCGTGGCAGTCAAGCATTCTACCACAGAGCTACGCCAGGTCTCGGAACTACTTTTCGAATAGACGCTAATATTCGTCAAACGTCAATAGTGGTTTCAGTACGGCGTTCAATATTCTAAAGATCCTCCGTGAGCGGTCACAACGTGGTTTACTTCGACGTTTCGGCCTATAGTCTGGATATATATATATATATATATATATATATATATATATATATATATATATATATATACATATATATATATATATCTTCAACATCATTTCATGACGCGGCGCTCAACAAAAAAATTCTGCACGGTCACCTTCTCTCCACATGCTTCGCATAACGTCGATTCCCAGTTACGCGGAATTGACACAAATCTTTAGGAGCGAAGCTCCTTGAAGCGGCACCCCTTCGTCCCTCGTAGTAGTCGTAGCCGTAGTAGTGTGTAACCAGTCTTACGTTTTGACCTCCAAGGTGGTGCAAGTGGGAGATTTCTCCTGTGCGTTGTTGAACAATGAAAAATTCGCAGCGTGCGCGTTAACTAAGAGCCGAATTCTCCGGTCTCTCATTTCCCCTTAGCAGCCATTGGCATGTACATTGAGCACTATCTGAAAAGAAAGGGTTGCTACGTTATACTCGCTGGGCGTAACCTCCTTGGTTTCAGAAAGGTTTAGCGAGCGTTGGGCCGCAGTGTCATGAATACAGTAAACTAGTATATACCATGAGCCCGAGGTGGTTAAAGGTGGGAACTAGACCCGAAGCGCAAGCCGTAAGAAAGTGTGCGTGTGCCACCTCTCGTTTAGTCCTTGGAATGTCCGCTGGATGGTGGTGCTTCTATATGGAGAATATATGATGAAAAGATGCGAGATGGTGGTACTTGGAGAGTTGAATAGATGGACGAACGGACACACAGACAGATGCATGGACGGACGCATAGATGGCTGCATGGACGGTCGCAGGGGCGGATGCACAGATGGACGTGTGGACGCATGAACAGACGCACGCACGGACGGGCAGATGGACACACGGACGGTCACACAGATGGACGCATGGACGGACGGAAGCAAGAACGAATGTACGTACGGATGCTTCGCTCCACTCTCCATCATTCACTCCGTGGATATGCTGCCATTTTTTAAACATGCTATATTCCCAGAAAGAAACTCGCACCGAACTTTTTACTAAAGTGCAATTATCCAAACTCGAAGAACTTTTGACGCTAGTTGAGAATGACAAATTTTGAAGCGTCAGAGTTCCACGGGACGCGATCGTGCACGAAGACAAGTTGTGGCGTGGTGTTTAGAAGAACTGTTTAACGATTTCAAACTCTTTGAACGATTCCGAGTACTTTGTACTCAACTATGGGAGAGCAGTGAACCATCCCGATATCTAAAGAAGGGGGGGGGGGTAAAAATGTTAAACAATTTCGAGTACTTGGTACACTCTAAGCCGGAAAAGACTAAAGTGGGGTATGCCATTGGTCCTTTAGGGGTCTAAATGCGCTGCCACAGATTTTGAACCAATTTTGGACTAACTGCGGGAGTAAATGCAGGGGCTCAACTGTTACCCCAAGCGCTTACTCTACTTGGTTTAAATGTTGGCGCCAGTAGAATGCTCCAGTGGGACTAACAGTTGAACCATCTGGACCAATGGCAAAAAAAAATGGCGACACTGCGTTTGTGCAGTATATTTTATGTTTATTCCAATTTAATCAGCACTGAAGATCATAGTATGTTATTCATGCAACACACACACACATACATACGCACTATTATTTCAAAGTAAAACACCGTAAACACTGACTGCCCGCGCGGTACTGTATACAGAGAACAGACTCTCGGGTATATATAGCACAGTATTTTGACCTCCCATCTAGTGCCAGTGGGCGACTTCTACTCGGCTTAAGAAACCGATAAATATTGACACCGTAACGCGAAAATTTACATGGGCTTATTCGTAGCACCGATGCGCATCGATCTTTTAATATGGATCCATCTAATCTTCAACATGCCTCCAGCCCGAGAATACGAATTATCAGCTGGTATTCGATCACGTCGGCCGAACCAGCGTTCGCAGTGCTGGCGCACGAGTCCGCAAACACAAACATAGCAGCGGCGCTTGTGCGGGAAAGCCGGCGAAGCAGCCGCAGGCGCCCCGCCGATGCCATACCGTGTCGGCTTGCCGACGGCGTCGCTAGGCTTACGACGAGTACGGCTAAACGACCGCCGGCGATCGCAACATGCGGCTCGCGTGGAATTTTCGTCGTCGTTATTTTATAGTCACAAATGAACAATAGGTAAATGCCCCATGTTCGCTGTGTCTTACCGAGTGATGTAGATATCTGCATACTTACAGCGACAACACCGTTCGCAGGCACGGTTCTTTCATCGAGCTGGTAAGGCACAACCTGTGTACCGCTGGCCGCACGATTAGTCGTATCCGCGATCCCCTACACGTTGGATTTTTGATAACGATTGTCGCATGGATAAAAAGACATAAATTTGTCTGAGCTACTACTTTTGTAAACTTGTACGCGACGTTTCCTTCGCTTGTGCCGGCAATGCACTCACACCGGCAGCCCGCTTGATACCGATGACGTACGAAGCCTACTTTTCCTATATATCGCTTTGAACTTGTGGTCACTGTGTGGGTACACGACCGCTGATGAACAGCTTACCTTTATTAGCATTGTCAGTGTTCACCGTAGTTCGAACTAATTCAGCACATTGAAGCGAGTTATCCGCATTGCCCGTGTTCGGCGATTTTCACTCGGTTTCGGCCCGCCCGTGCCGGCATGGTGGAAACGCGAGGGCACTTGCTGTGTGCACTGACTGCGTGTTGTACTACTTGCCTCTAATGACATCTTCTGTTTGTTTTGTATTACTTCGCTTTCACAGTGGCGTATAGCCTATTTAACTTGTTTTCATGATCGCTGACCACGCCGAGCATTGCAGTGCAGCATCGACAGGAGGCGATCGCGGCGCAGTTGCCCTCCCCGTTGGTCCCTTCATTGCCGGGCGTTTGCGCAAGACACGCATTGTCACACATTTAGTCCCTGTTGGACGAATCGTTCGTCCATTGGTTTAACGACTGCGGTTAGTCCAACTTTGCCGAATTTCGGCTTAGAGTGTAGGGGGGGGTTAGAAAAAGGGGTAACGATTTCGAGCACAGGGTACTCTACTATGGGAGAGCTTTAAAGCCGTCCCGAGAAGGAAGATCAAGATTTTACTGCGAATAATTTAAGCATCGGCTGGAAACTCGGTCCAGGCAAATCTAAAAGAAATGCGGCCCAAGAAGGCCCGCTGGCCATGGGTGCATCAAAATGCACCGTTTTTCAATAAAAAATGCGTTACCGAACGAGGGCTTGTCGGTAATCTGCTGTTTATCATATGGCAATCTGATCTTTTATCGTGGTCTTCTGCCATTTCACGTTCCAATTTTTAATTGTTGCTTAGATGTGAACGCACAACCACTGTTGTTGCCTGTTGCAACGGAACTTAACCGCAGCTAAGCACATGAAAGTCATGGTTGAAGGTCGTGGTCATGCACATGAATTAAGGCACGTGGAAAAAGTGAATAGTGAGGAGGGAGCATTGCGCAATGGGATAGAAAAAACAAAAGAAAGAAACAAAGAAAGAGATCTTGAAATAAATTATTGTTCGGCAAGTTGGTGCCTGTTTTTTTTTTTTTTTAAGGATATGAGTGCAAATATAAGATGAACACACTGAAGAAGTAGTAAACAGAGTCATAAAAGAGAAAAGAATAGAAAAAAACAAAAAGAGGGACAGAAAGAAAGACATGCACAAAAACAAGACGATACGAAAAAGAAAAGAAAGGAAAACAACCAGCACGTCAGCCACGCTCATAGCAAGCTTTTCATTTTTCCGATAGGGAAAGGGCTTTTCAGCTTTTCCATTCACTCTTCCATCCTTTGCTCGCGCAATTTAATTGTCTTTGTCTTAGTCAACATCTGCCAAACCAGCCTGAACAATCCCACAGCAAGAAAAATATTTTGAAAAGTAAAGTGAGCGTTGAACCTCGAACTTCTCCTTACATTGTTGTCGCGAGTAGAACTTGCAGCCACATTGATGCAAGGAATAGTGAATGCGACACGCAGCCACAGGTGGCACCGAGGTGTTTCTCCCACTCGAGGTGGGTTTAATGGAAGACGGAATGGCAGAATGCGGATCACAAAGCCTACCACTACCCTGGTGAAAACGTCCAATCGGTAACGAACTCGAACAACCTGATCATACGGGATCCCATCATGGAACCAACTGGTTGCATCTGCAGTTTATACTGGTCTCTGGCGGCACAGGTGAGGAGGCAACTGCTCCCTAATAGCCTGAAGGAGTAGTCACGGATTTTGTCTCGCACGTTCAATTAGTCCCACTTATCATCCCATTATTGTTGAATGAGAACAGTAATGGCAAATGAGGCTGTTCAGGTACGAAGCACCTCAAGTGGTTAAGCTAGTTGGCGTTTAATATGATATAGTCACGGTCAATCAGGGTCAAACATAAACAGGTATGCGACACGAAAATCGGGTTAATCTCACTGCACGTCACCAGTCCACTCAAAATGAAGAAGACAAAAAAATGGCCGATGACGTCAGTACAGCTGAAACAGCCGTCCCTACATGCCGTGGGGAAGTGAAAACGGCACGTATACAGAGAAGAAGGAGGAGAATAAGAAAAAGAACCTCCGGGCTATAGGTTCCGTTCAAACGCAGTTTTCCGACAGCGTTGGCGGTGCGGGAACACCCTTCCCTACCGGCCCGGTTTCATGTTTGGCACCACTAGGACCTCATCGAAGAAATCTCCCTCAAAACATCGCATGCTTCGCTGCTCTCTAAGTTTCACGTTATTCCACGTAGCTGAAGCACCATTCCCTAGATTATTCACCCATACCCAATACATTTAAATATGATAGAAGGCCGAAGGCCTCTGGTGTTGCGATTAAAGAGCTCTGTACTACGATATCTCTACTCCAGCAAAGCCAGGGACCGAAGGCGAGTCACTGATGAGGCGCGTCAGCTTAATATTCGTTTTTCACCTGTTCCAAGGTGTGCTGTTATTTGCCCTCACCCGAAGAGCCCGGGGGCGGGGTGTGAAGCTGCGATGAAACTTTGGCCCCCTTTCTAAAGGGAATCGGTGCCGTTTTATCGCGAACGCTTACCCTTTGCAAACAGCGCACGCACGGGACAACAGGGGCGTAGCTTCCAATTGATCGACATGTGGTGCGGGCTATAGAGAGAACATGCAAATAGCGTGTATGCACACCTACCTGCCGAGAGAGGAAGAAGGGAAAACTAGGGCTGTATACATGAACGCAGAATGCTCGCTTGAGTTCCTCTGTTTGTCGAGCGCCGTCACGATTGGCAAACAAAATTCACGAAGAACTGACTCGCGGGCTGGCACCTATGTGGCGTGTCGAGGGAACTTCGCGATGTGTATCGGTCCTCGCATCGTATGCTAACCACAACGAACGAGCGTGTGTGCTCGGGCGCGATTCGAAGGTTATCGCACGAGCATCGATTAACGTCCAGGGGGGGGCCAAGCGGCACGTTCCAAATCTGTGAAAATCAAGATTGCGACTTTTTTTTCCTCACTCTTCAGCTGCCCCATGCTACAACAATTGGCACTACAACGAACCCCGCGCACTTTCTCTCTATTGTGAGCCATCAACTCGTTGCGATCAGGTGCATTCTTAGTGAGCCATTGTCTTCGCGGGTGAGATCAAAGTTGCTGGGAAAGATGTCTTCAAAGCTGGTGCTTGGCATTGCTTTGTTTATTCAGCTTTCTAAGACGACGGTAGTGATCGCAGCCAAATAAACAGCAAAAACAGTCAGTGAAGCTTGCATCATATAACTCTCTCCTCTAAAGAGTATTCTGGAACGTGGCACGGTTGTACATATGCTTATACATTATAGACAAGCACTTCGCCCTTTCGATACTTGTGCGCACTCTAATGAGTGAGTGCACGTGGGCGGCCGTCACCACCTTTAACTCGAACGCTCCGATGCGTGGGCCTCGATTCGCTTGGACTGGTCAGCGCCGCCAAGCGTTGAAAATGATACGCTTGCTGCAGTTAACGACAGATGTCGCATGCGTCGGTTTGACTAGTAGATCTCCATTTCCAGTGCGCCTGACCAGCGAATCAAATGCGCTTCTTTCGCATACCGTTTTCGCCACGTTTCGTTCGTGGCTATGTTATCACACGCGCCCATCAGGCTCCTCGTTGTTGGTCTCAACTTGGTGGTGGTCCCATGCTAGCGGCAAGTTATGTAACGGTCACGAGAACGTAGCTTGCCGCAGGCAGCGACCGAACCCCAGCCACATTCGGATTGGAAAGTTACAGGCTCAATTCCCGCGGACGATCATTTATCTTTTCGTACACTCTTCACATTTATATCGTAATTTGTAGAAATAACAGCAGCCATAGTTCCATTATTAAACTTCTCAGCGCAAGTACTTCAGACAACTAACACAAGAGACGAGTACGACCGCCGTTAGTTGTTGGAAGTTCTTGCGCTGAGAAGTTTAGTAATGGATTACCAACTATAGCCCAATCCCACACTTTACCCCATAGTTTCCTTGGCATTATTGTATTTTGTCTTGAAAATTACCACCGTGTAATCAGCAGTCAAACGCGCTAGAAATTCAACACCGATAGGCAACTTTTACCAGTTTTCAAAACGTGCTTGCTATCATTTTTTCTCCGAGTTACTTGACGCGTGCAACTATAAATAGGCGACACAAGGTTCGCATACAAGGGCGGACAAAAGCCAATGCAGAAATCAACTTGTGGATGAATGAAACTTGGCAGGCATTTAGAGCCCGTCTCCCTTCAATGTAACCTACTGCCACAGGTGCTTCAAACACCTGTCACATACTGTTACTTTTCTTTTATACGCTGGAGGCGCAGCCAAGCTCCGCGGGACCAGAGTGCTTTTAGGATGCACTGGAAGACCGAAAGTGCTCTAGCTTCAGTAATTTGCAAGAAGCCCTCCCATTGCAAAAAAAAAAAAAAACAAGGCTTCATTTGTATTTGTGTTTCGACACGCAGGGCACGTTTAATCATATGCGCACGCAGTTACGTCGACATGCGTCCCTATTTTTAAGCGAGGCTTTTATCGCTCAGAGATTTTGCATATTCGCATTACTGGTTCTAAAATGTTCATACATACCCATAGTCGATTATACAACCAGGGACGGATCCAGCCACTTATTTCAATGTTGTTTTACGAATTATGGTAAAAATGTGAACACTTTCAATGTTCGCGATGGTTTACATATCTTGACTTATTTACTTTGGAGTGGTAGCTACAGCTAGGCAAGGCCACCTTATTGTACATACACTGGTTGGCAGATTTAATAGATGAAGTTACGCCGCAGGTGCTAAAGAAAACTGAAAGACTGTGCAAGACCGATAGCTTTATCCCACCAGATATGCTGGATCACAGTGCTTTATATTGCGCAACAGAAACATTTTACAGTAATACTTCACAGTTACTTTCACAGTACTATGGCCATTCTTAAACCGTCTCTCAACTTAGACAGCTTTGAAAAACAGGTAACGTAGTCTCTCGGCCCATCCTAGTGGCCACACTTGTACGCAACAACCATAATGCGAGATGTGAGCAAACTTGTGCAACCTACAATACAATCTACATTAAAAGTGCAGACAAATAGCATACTTCAATTTTCTAGACTTACCCATATTTAATTCTTTAAAGCTCTAAAATGCAAGCACAATTTGCTACTTATTTCCACATGGTGTATTAACATCCCAATTTGCTCCCTGCTTGCATTTCACAGCACAAGAGCAGTCAAGTTCTACATGATATTGAAAAGCTTTCATGTTGCTAACACACCAACATTAATCCTTCTTTGTGCAGAAACCCAACAACCAAAATAATGGTGTGCTTGAAGGACCGCTCAAATATTGTAAAACTTCAGAATGTTACAATTACTACTGAGACTTCGTCCCCAGCATGGGCTTTTAACTTTCGGCACTCCCTCTGGTTAGTGGCACATGCAAGTAGCACAATGCTTACAGCTGTTTTATTGGCGGCTGCACTGTGTCTACGCAGTATGTAGAAACATGCAATAGCGCCTAGTCACTTTCTCTATAGGAGTGACATGACTGGTTTAACCAACTCTTTCGGCATGCATGCAAACAGACAGAATTTGGGCCAGTTCAGAACTTTGATGTTACCAATGTTAGCAAGTCATCAATAACTTGCTTTCAATGTCTTTGCATTACTGCTGCGGCCAGCAACTTAGCCCCCAGCCCCATCAACTGCAAACACCTTATGGCTAACATGACATATTGAAAAGCAATATGAGAAATTGCTAGAGAGTTGTAAGTTGTAATCAAGAGCAATCGTTTTCAGTGGCAAATCAAAAAGACATGAAAAAGAGGTCACCTATTTCAACTTTCTCTGCAGCATGAGAACATAGCACCAATATGAATCTACAAATGAAAAATACAACCACTACACACAACCAACAAGTTGAAGTTACCTTACGTAGTTGTGAAGAGAGCCCAGGTTCACTTTTTAGTTTTTCGTTACTTGGTATATTCACTGCAGCGTGTTGAACTCCACGGCAAGCCAGAAGCGTTCACACAAGCCAGTCGTCCTCAAAAAACACAAGAGGGCTTCCACTGCCTTGGGGCCTGTTTGTGGGCTTTCACTGCTTTGTGGGCTGTCTGTATGTATTTTGCTATAAGGTTGATTGTGCACTAACTTGCACAGCTTTCATTCTTTGCTCTCACTTTTGTCTTACAGCATCAGCAAATATACGGCAAACATTTTGCACCTGTCCTTAGTGTTGCTTCTACTCACAATCACAGACTTTGTCCTCAGAAACTCTACAAATGCAACTTATATACTACCAGAATAGTTCAATGTATTGACTGTTGGTTCCATGACAGATGATCATGTGTAAGTGCTAGCTTTTGGGAGTGCACAAAGCAAAATATCTGGAAGGAAAATCTATCTGGAAGGAATTTCATGCCTGTAACTTTAATCTAGGCAATGTTACTTCACTTAACTAGCTAAAGAATTTCACTTAAGAGTTTTTTTGTTATGTCACATCAATTGTCAACAGCGTTCCTATTGCGTGTATGATTAATTATTATGTATCTTGTTGTTAAATCTGTTTTTGCTACTATCTATTGTTGAATTCCAATGGCGGAGTCGGAGCAAGTTTTTCTGCTCCTTTCAGAGCAAGTGTGTTCCAATGACAGAGTGAGAGCGAGAGTCAAATGTTCCAATGAGAGAGCCGGAGTGGATTCAGAGCGGGAGTCCCTCCGTGGAGCAGGAAAAACTGCTCCGCCGAAATCGGTGGAGTGGACCGAAACTCAGCGTGACGCATTTCCTTTAACACGTTTGCCTGCTTGGGGGCGCGGCTGGCGCGGCGCGAGTTGTGTTGATAATGGCGGACGGCATGGACGGCTCGGCTACCTCGGCAAAGCGCGCGGCAATGCTTCTCCTACTCGATAGCGACAGCCCTGAGTCGGAAAGCTCAAGTACTGACACGAGTGATTCGTCGGACAGTGACAGCGACGCTAAAGCTTGCGCTTACGAGCGGGAATTTAACAAGTTGTTCCGCATTCCCGCGAAGAGGCCCAAAGTCGTCGGCTTCATCGAGGACGTCGTTCGGCAGTACTCGGACCACGAGGTAAAGAAATAGAAAAAAAGAAGGAAAGTATTATGCTCAAGGTTTAACACGTTGTGGTGTTTTCGTTTGTTTCTTTTCTTGAGCAGTTCCGCAGGCACATTAGGCTGGCTCGACCTGTGGCCGAAAAGTTGGTCGCGGAGTTTGCTGTCTCGACAATGTGCCCTTCGAGCACACACGGAGGAGTTCAAGCGAAATCCGCGGAAACGCATGTCTTGACATTTATCTGGCTAGTTACACCTCCCCACCTTCACCCCCCCCCCCCTTTCTTTTTCTTTGTACGATGCCTGCACAAGAACGCATTTGACTATGAGCCCGTTGCTTACAGTGCAGTGTGATCTGAAGCTGTTTTTTTTTTCTTTCGGGTACCTGTAATCCCCCTGCGCAGGTACGCGGCCAACAAAACCTGCATGCGAGACGTGGCAAGCCGTTTCGACATGTCAGAAAGCACCGTGTACAGAGTTCTTCAGAGAGTAGCACAGTTCCTGATGACGCTGGGACCATCGGTGATCAAGTTTCCCGCAGACTTGGAGAACCTCACTAGCAGTTTTGAGAAGGTTTGCTTTGATTTTATTTATTGTGAGGACCAATAATATTGGCCGGCCAAGCTATGTTGATCATATCACAAACACGAGTGCACATTTTATTGTGGGTTATTTCAAGCTCAATTTTACGCTGAGGTGGGACTTTAAGAAAAATGTGATAGGTCGTGATGATAATACCGAGCTTCATCCAGTTGTGTTCGAAACATTCAACTTATGTCTCTCCTGCAGTCACAGTCGATTCCTTGCATGCGGATGATGCTGCATGCTTTGTCATTTCTGTTCAGATGTACGATACAATATGGATGAGGTTTGGTTTTAAATTTAAGAATTAAATTGCAATTACGTACTTCAACTCCCTTTAGGAAAAAACATATGCAGGCTTTGTTTTGTTTTCTCTCCCATTTTACCATTGTAAAAAGAGAGGTGGATAGCAAGAAAACGTGTAGTATATGGTGTGGACAGCAATGTATGTTATCTTAAATAGTTCTTAAAGTTGAATTTTGGTTTGCATTTTGAATCTTTACCATAAAATATATTGTGCTGAGTCATGAAGCGTATGCTGTGATTGTGAGTTAATGGGCTTGATCACCAGTATTTCCTGTTAAAACTCCTCGCAAATGCTCATTTCTTGCTCAGGCATGGATGATATTGTCACGGGCTAAGTAGATGCCTGAGGATGACGACGACGAAGTGCTGAACGGGAACGTGCTCGGACTGCAGCAGCGTCGTACGCATTAGCTCGCCAGTATATTCGCCAGTACACATTTGTTCATCAGTGTATACTTTATTCCCCGTAACATCATTGGTGGAAGGTGCGGGGTACCACTCGCTATACAGCCCAACGAGCTGGATCTTCGCAGCGGACGGCGCATTGCAGCTACCACGATGACTGACCAGGCCACTCAATGTCAACAAGATCCGTCAGCCCCGCAGCCGATCGTTGTGGTGCAACCTCGTGACCCAGGTCCATTCAACGGCACAAGTGGCATAGACGTCGATGACTGGCTTGTTCAATATGAGCGCGTCAGCAGCAGCAACCATTGGGATCCGACGCTTATGCTGGCGAACATCATCTTCTACTTGCATGGCACGGCAAAACTCTGGTACGAGACACATCAAGAAGAGTTGACTAGCTGGGACGTCTGTAAGCAGAAATTGCGCTATCTATTTGGGAAACCCATCGGACGTCAAGTGGCCGCAAAGAAAGAGCTTGCGACTCGTGCCCAGACATCCACAGAGCCGTACATCGCGTACATCCAGGACGTGTTGGCTTTGTGCCGCAAAGTTGACAAGGACATGCTCGACGAGGACAAAGGCGGACACATCCTGAAAGGAATTGCGGATGACGCCTTCAATTTTCTCCTGTGCAAGGACTGCTCGACGGTGGAGTCGGTCATCGAAGCATGTCGTCGCTTCGAACAGGCAAAAAGTAGGCGCATAGTTCACCGATTTGACCGCCTTCCCAACACGGCGGCTACGTCCTCTTGCGAAGATTTGCCCACACTACACCAACCACCAGCGCCAGAAAACGTCACCAGAATAGTCCGTCGGGAACTCGAGGCCATGGCTCCCGCTATGTCTAGCGTCAGCGCGCCAGGACACAACCTCGGTGCTGTTTCAATGATACAGGCCGTGGTTCGCCAAGAGATCGCGAATATGGGCATTTCGCCACCTCATCAAAATGCCTCTGCTACTTCCAGCTCGGCTCCAGTCGTTGCGGCTGCCACTCCGAACCGCACGTTCGCGCCACGACGAAACCCAGCTGAATGGCGCACTCATGATGATCGGCCCATATGTTTTACGTGCCATCGGATAGGACACATCGCTCGCCATTGCCGCAGCCGGTGGACCTCATCACCTCGACCGAGCTTCTATGATTGGCGGCCTCGCTCTGAACGTGCACCTTATGCCCCGTCCTACCGTGCTGAGACAGGTGCAGAGTATAATCCAGAACGTCGGACCAGCCGCTCGCCATCGCCCGTGCGTCGTCAGTCCCGCTCGCCCCAACCCCGCCGTTCTCGGTCTCCTTACGACCGTCGCTCGGAAAACTAGCCGGTGCAGCCCCCGGAGGTGACGCTGCATACACGACTTGGACTGCAAATCCTCTGATTACTCCCGACCAGCGGTGCAACCTCCTAACAATTCTCGTTGATGATTTACCTATAACGGCTCTTATTGATACCGGTGCACAAATATCTGTGATGAGCTCAGACCTCCGCCGCCGCCTCAAAAAAGTTCTGACGCCTGCGATTGCACCTACCGTTCGTACCGCGGATGGGAGTACTCCTGCTGTGCTTGGAATGTGCACTGCGCGATTAACAATTTCTAAGCATCAAACTTCAGTTCTGTTCGCTGTACTGGAAAATTGCCCTCATGACCTAATCCTTGGACTCGACTTTCTGACTTCACACGCTGCGCTCATTGACTGTTCCAAAGGTCTTCTTCAGCTCGAACTACCATCCTTTTCGGAGACCGTCTCTACCAGCCCACCTCGTCTACGCTCTGTCGATTTCCTTAGACTTCCGCCGCAAGCCGCAGTCCAAGTCCAACTCTCGCCATATCCTGCAGTACCCGATGGTGATTATGTTGCTGCCCCGATTTCTGACGTGGCCATGACACGCAATGTTGCACTCCCCAACACGGTGGTTACCGTTAAGGACAACCGAACTTCGTTTCCCGTCCTCAATTTCGGCCTCTCAGCGCAAGTTATTCCTCGCGGCATGTCACTTGCGCATCTTACACCACTGGTCGACCACACAGTTTCCGCTCTAACCACCAATTCGCCACCCGATTTTTCATCAACGTCGTTCTCGTCACGTTCCTGTTCCGACCTTTTCAAGCCAATGCTATCTGACAAGCTCACCTCTGAACAAGTCTCTGCTTTCTGCCGTGTGCTTGCTCCTTATCAGGACATCTTTGACTTCGGCGACCGTAATTTGGGCCAGACATCTGTAGTAACCCATCGCATCGACACCGGTGACGCTCGACCCATTCGCCGACGACCCTACCGTGTGTCAGCCCCGGAGCGTGCTATTATACAGTGAGAAGTCGATAAAATGCTTGATAAGGGCATAATCGAACCCTCATCTAGTCCCTGGTCCTCACCCGTTGTACTTGTTAAAAAGAAGGACAATAGCTGGAGATTCTGTGTTGATTACCGCCATCTCAACCATATTACCAAGAAAGATGTCTATCCCCTACCGCGCATAGATGATGCACTCGATTGCTTGCACGGTGCCAAATATTTCTCTTCAATAGACCTTCGCACAGGCTACTGGCAGATCGCTGTGGACGACAAAGACAGAGAGAAGACGGCCTTCGTGACTCCTGATGGTCTTTATCAGTTCAAGATGATGCCTTTTGGATTATGCAATGCCCCCGCGACATTTGAGCGCATGATGGACTCTCTCCTTCGAGGCATGAAGTGGACCATCTGCCTCTGCTATCTTGACGACGTTATTGTTTTTTCGACTACTTTCGACGACCATCTTACCCGTCTGTCCGCAGTGCTTGATGTTTTTCGACGTGCCAACTTGCAACTTAACTCGTCCAAATGCCGCTTTGGGCAACGCCAAATTTGCGTACTCGGCCATCTTGTTAACGCTGCGGGCGTTCAACCAGACCCTGCGAAAGGCCGAGCAGTTCGCGACTTCCCCACACCCCGCTCAGTCAAGGACGTCCGAAGTTTTCTGGGACTGTGCTCCTATTTCCGTCGTTTTGTCGAGAAGTTCGCTGAAGTAGCCCGTCCTCTAACCTGCCTCCTCAAAACGGATGTCGCATTCACCTGGGGCCAACAGCAAGCAAACGCCTTCTCGTCGCTCGTCGACATTCTCACCAATCCACCAGTCCTAGCACACTTCGACCCATCTGCTGCTACGGAGCTTCGTACTGACGCCAGTGGCCACGGCATAGGCGCAGTGCTCGCGCAGCGGCAACAAGGAATGCACCGCGTCGTCGCGTATGCAAGCCGTCTGTTGTCGCGCTCGGAACAAAATTATTCCATCACAGAACGCGAGTGCTTAGCTCTCGTCTGGGCCATTGCGAAATTCCGACCGTACCTGTATGGCCGACCATTCTCAGTTATTACGGACCACCATGCGCTTTGCTGGCTCTCCTCGCTCAAGGACCCTACGGGACGCCTTGGTCGCTGGGCGCTGCGCTTACAAGAGTACACTTTTTCCGTATCCTATAAATCCGGACAACTTCACAAGGATGCCGACTGCTTGTCCCGTTACCCAGTCGATCCCCCTGACACGAGGGAAGATGAGCAAGAGGCCCTCGTTCTTTCAATTACCGACTTCACCGACATAGCTGCTGAACAACGCCGCGACCCCTCTTTGCGTGCTATTATCAATGGTCTGCACTCTCCCCACCCTGACCACTCCTTACAACTGTTCGTTCTTCACAACGACATCTTGCACCGCTACAACACCCGCCCTGATGGTGCTGAGCTTTTACTCGTTGTTCCTGTGCATCTTCGCTCAGACGTTTTGGCCCAGCTGCATGATGCCCCCTCCGCTGGACACCTAGGGGTGTCACGCACGTATGACCGCATTCGCCGCCGATTCTTTTGGCCTGGCCTCTACCGTTCTGTGCGACAGTACGTTGCGGCATGCGACCTCTGCCAGCGCCGCAAGACACCTGCTCTGAGACCTGCTGGTACCCTCCAGCCCATTGAAGTACCAGATGAGCCATTTTTCCGAGTCGGCCTCGATCTTCTAGGACCCTTTCCCGTGTCGGCCACCGGTAATAAGTGGATTGTTATTGCTACCGACTACGCAACGCGGTATGCCGTTACACGCGCCCTCCCCACCAGCTGCGCTACTGATGTAGCCGATTTCCTTCTTCATGACATCATTCTGCGTCATGGTGCTCCTCGTCAGTTGATCACCGACCGCGGCAGCTGTTTTCTATCTAAAGTAGTCGACGAGCTCCTGCGATCCTGCTCTACCCACCACAAGTTCACTACAGCGTATCATCCGCAAACCAATGGCCTCACGGAACGCCTCAACCGTACCTTGACGAATATGTTAGCGATGTACGTTTCCAAGGATCACAAAGATTGGGACATCAACTTACCTTTCGTTACCTTCGCATACAACAGTTCACGTCATGATACAGCTGGATTTTCCCCTTTTTACCTACTGTTCGGTTATGACCCGCCTTTGCCCATGGACACCATGCTCCAATCTGACGCCGCCTCATCGACTGCTTGTGCTCGTGATGCCCTGGCCCGAGCTGACATCGCCCGCCAAGTCGCCCGGGATCGTTTATGTGCCTCGCAGCTTAACCAAAAGAGTGCTTACGATCGCCGGCACCGCGACGTACAGTACTCTCCGGGGTCACTCGTCTTGCTGTGGTTACCATCACGTCGTGTTGGTCTCAGCGAAAAACTGATGTCTCGTTACGTTGGCCCCTACCGCGTCATACGCAAGGTCACCAGCGTGACCTATGAGATAGCTCCACTCCATACCACGTCAGTACCAGCTTCAGTCCCGACCGATATAGTGCACGTCTCACGGCTTAAGCCATACTTCTCACGCCCCGAGAATTGATCGCACCGGGACGGTGCTTCTGCCGCCGGCGGGTAATGTCACGGGCTAAGTAGATGCCTGAGGATGACGACGACGAAGTGCTGAACGGGAACGTGCTCGGACTGCAGCAGCGTCGTACGCATTAGCTCGCCAGTATATTCGCCAGTACACATTTGTTCATCAGTGTATACTTTATTCCCCGTAACAATATCACTCATTAGAAGAGTACAACTTGCTTGCAGGTGTCTGGAATGCCTGCTGTTATTGGCTGTATAGATGGATCGTATGTCAAGATACAGTGCCCAGCCAACAAGGTTGCGTCCACATACTGCAACAGGCACCATTACCTTTCACTAACGCTGCAAGCCGTCTGTGACCACAAGAGGCGCTTCCTCGATGCGTTCACTGGAACCTCCAGCAAAATGCATGATTCTCAATGTTTAGCTTATCGCCTCTTTCAAAGAACATAGCTTCAGTATGTCAGGGCCGTTATCATATATTAGGGGACGCAGTATATCCGCTGCGGGAGTACCTGTTGACACCATACAGGGATTACGGTGCAATGAATAAGCAACAAAAAAGCTTCAATTTTAAGTTTTCAGGCACACGAGTGCTCATTGAAAATGCATTCAGCACACTCAAGAAGCGCTTCAGGCAGCTCATGTACCTGGAGTTGCGCACTATCCACTGGCTCAATAAGTTTATTATAAGCTGCTGTATCCTTCATAACTTGTGCATCGATTACGGTGATGAAGAGCCAGATGATGATAATGATGATGATGGAGCACCCAATGCTATTCAGTGGGAGAACTGCACAGATAACCACAGTGATAAAACTGATGAGGAGCGAGCTTTGCACAAGCTTGGCGAAATTAAGCGTGCAAAGGTATTGACCAAGCTCCTGCAAAGTGATTGTGGGAAATAACACCATAATTCTCTGTTTTGTCTGAACTGGCCCTTTAGTTCCCCACAGTAGTTTGGAGGCTGTGTGTGTACACCAATGCGCAGCCCCCTTTATATACACAAACACATGTTTTGCACTGCACATTTTATTTCAACTAGCTAATAGTATTTTAGTCCACTGAAATTATTCATTGTCTAGGCCAAGAAATCGGCTCAAAAGCTTCATTTTTCTTCGTGTTGTTTTGCTTTTTCTTGCCGAATGCGCTCCTTCTGCTCTTGCCTCTCTTGATGACGCTTCCTTCTTTCATTCTCGCGTTCAGTTCGTTTTTTTTCTTTTTCTTCCTGAATTTTCCTCATTTCATCAAAGAAGTGATTCATTTCCAGTAATCTAGAAGCCGAGGGTTTCGGCTTTTTGGGCTCAGGCTCCTTCGTTGTGCTGGTAGACTCCTGGCTAGTTGAACCTTGGCTTGTCAGCTCCTGGCTCCCTGATGCTTGGCTCGTCGACGCTTGTCTGGGTGGTCTTTTTATGGAGACTATTCCAGAGCTGTCCCTGAGCTCTTCTGGCTGAAGGCTGTCATCTAGCCAGCGTATTCTGGCAATGTCATCATCAAAAGGAACGTCGCAAGGAGAATTCCCCGATTTGCTGTTATGTGCTGCAGCGCTTCTTTTTCGTCGCATGACTGTTTTGTAGCGGCTGCAGCACTGGTCACCTGTTTTAGGGACCCCGACAGCCTCTGTAATGTCGGCCGCTATTTTGGCAAACATTGCCTTTTATTTTAAATTTTTTCATCGGCCCTATTTGGGAAAAATACTGCTGGTAGTACTCGAGCAACAGCTTTGTTTCTCCCGCCGTCCACTCACAGCCTGTACCTGAAAAAAAAAGTGCTTGAGACATTTGTACAGATGTTACCAGTTGCACGTCACCCGACACAGTTGTTAGAGAGTTGTGGTATTCTGCTGTGTTGGTATTAATGTAGAGCTTATAGGCATATATAAGCACCAACCTGTTTTAGTTTGTCTTGATATCAATTTTTCTACTTTGATTTTTGTCGTTACAGTGCTTGGTGTTCTTTGCACTGATCTAACTGTATATATCATGTATAATTCATTACTTGAATGCATTTGTATCCTCTCCTGCTAGGGCCTCTAAATGGGCCTGCAGTTTTCTCTAAATAAATAAATAAATGGACTCACTGCGTTGCTCGCTCATTTGGCTGTGTTCTGGCACTGTGAATGGAAAAACCAAATGCATTGTTATTCATACAGCTGGTATACATGAAGCGACATAACAACCGATTTGTGTTCTGTGACACAAATTGCTGTACATTGAAGCACCATGTGAATTTCATGCAACTATGTATGCACTTAAGCTAAGCCATGTGAGGCTTCCTAACACAGCTTCACAAAACAGTAACTCTATGTTTGCTATGCTATCTCATCACGACACAAAATTTTGAATAACAATTTCACGTAAGCATACATGGTGGCATGCAAGTTCTTCAACAATAGCTCAACACATTGTGCACATTCTTGATTGAATTACACACTCTCATCATGATGCACAGAGTTTCTGATCAGCTGACTGTTCATCAAAATGAAGCAGGATCTTTCAGGCCTGAAACAGGCAGTGACACTCCAGGAAAAGCAACGTAATTTCTGTGGACTGAGACCGATTCCCAATTTGGATGTGCTCAATGTCCTGAACTTGGTAACATTGCCAACCCATTAGATAGCAGAACATGCACACACGCTGCTACCTCTGCAGCTAAAATTTCCTGGGGGTTACTTTGAAGGTATCTCGCCGCAAATGCGTACCTGCCAACCTAGAGACATCTGAAATCGGGAGATTCGCCGCGGGAGCGGAGTAGGGGGCAGAAAACAATTGTTTTGGACGATCGGTCCAATTGCCCTTATACCAAACACGCTTGTCACCAACGCGGTTCGTTTCTATTCGTGTGGCTACATTCTAAAGTGATAGGAAGTCGCTTCTTACTAATGACGCCGTTCCGTGCAAGAACAGCGGCGTCACGCGCACGTTTACTTTTTGCTGTATATTTACAGCGGTGTTTGTGCAATCAATGCGGTGAAGGTTTTCGTTCTCTACGGACACAGGCAAACGAACAACGGTATGACGCATGCGATGCGTTTCAGTGACATGATCGCATCAGCAGTAGAGCAACGTTGCAACATGAACATAGCGCGTGCAGACAATCGCTCCACCCAACACGTGTGTTGCATTCAACTTACAATTACAGCACAGTGTTGAAATTGAGGAGACACTTACCATGTTGCTCCGCATACTGTGTGGTCACCATCGCAGACATCGTGGACAATGGCTGCTGCACGCTTGGCGTGATATCCATTTCACACAGGTGAATAGCGCTGAACAAGCAAACGAACGATGCGGCGATGCTGGTAAGCCACGTGGTAAACAGACAGCGGAAAAGACCACGCGCAAGGTATCCTGGGTAACGCGGCAGCTTCCGCCTTGCTCCAGCAGGGCGGGTTGTGTTCCGATGGCGGATTTGGAGGATTTGCTCTACGCCAGAGTCGAGTGCTCCCTCGCGGAGTCAGTCGGCTGCACCCACTCCGCCATTGGAATTCAACATATTTGTCTTACGGACTGTCTGCTGTTACCATTTTTAGGGGCCTGTCACCTCGATAAGCTGCTCATGGCAGCAACTTTTTGTGAGAGCTCTTATATCTTTCTTTATTTGAAAGGCAAGTATTATTATTATTATTATTATTATTATTATTATTATTATTATTATTATTATTATTCGGGAGGGGTCTTTTGAAGAAAAACGAAAGAAGTGCGAAGGGTCCCGATTTCTTTTTTTTTCAGCATTTACTACCACAAGAAGGGGGGACAGGGCAAACAGATAAACACACGATTTGATGGAGGGGTTTACGGAAAGACGGCGCTTACCGCTGCTCCTCTCGATCCGCCACTGGTTACAACCTAGGAATAAATACAAACTCCCGAACTCCACCCCAGCGTTGACGTGTGGCAGTCATTCGTCTGAGCGATATGGACTGATCTGTGCATTCATCTGCGTATTCATCTGTGTACTTTCTGCTCTCTGTTCTAACCGTGAGCATTTTTCGCTGCCATTTTAGGCCTTCACTGCCACTCCGGCCTTGAGTTAACGTCCTGGACGCATGGTCATCAGCATCGACCACTTCTGCATTTATAAAAAAAACTGAACTCTTTCTTTCTATTCAATTAATACCGTAGGGGATACGGGTGCCAATAAAAAGAAACGTTTGCTGTTTAGAAAAAGTTTATTCTTTCATGGGACGCAACAAACCTAAGAGACAAGCGTCTGTATAACAGGCACAGTAACAAACAAAAGACAAAGCACAACATACACTACACATTTAAACTAAAGTGTCCAAGTCCGTAGGATGTCCATAGTCCGTTGTACTAATAACTGTACATATACTACGTAAATGCACTAATCACAATATGGACAATGTACATGATGATATATGTACAGAATTTACAAGACTTGGTGAAGATGTTAGAAAATATGTACAACAGGTATCAATATTAATAAAGGTTACATAACTTACAGTGTTAGAATGAAGTGAATATGTAGGAGAGCTCACACCCATATTGAACACGCACAAACACATAAAAATAGTAAGCACAAGCTATTAAATAAAACTTGGTCCCCCTGATTAAAGTTTGAAACAAATATTTCAGACATTCCTGCAGACAGCATCCATACCCTCTCTAAAGGCAATGGCTACCCGCACTCCTTGAACCCTTGCCATAAGAAGCGTTTAGCCATATAGGTGAAGCGACAACTTTCACAATGACACTCGAACGAGCCGGTGCCGTTTTCTTAACCCCCCACGGCCAGTCGCGGCTCGCCAATGCTGTCTTTTCTGTCTCTCCTTTTTCTTTCTCCTTCATACGCAAACGCACACACACGCCAGCTCGTACGTTTCCGTTTCTCAAAAAAGCATCGTGCGTCCCGTTCCCCCGCCTCTGGTGTCGCCCTCCCCCCCACCAACCTTCCCCCCGAACGACAGAGGCTCAGCACAAGTGGTAGAGACCTCTTGTGAATGCGCTACTGTTGATGCTTCTTGCTCTTACTTCTAAGCTCCTCTACCACGGTGCCCCGTTGAGGCAAGAATAGAAGACACTGGCACACAAAGGCACACCTTCGCTATACTGGGGTCCATCTCGAAAAGGGAAAGAGAGTAAGCAAATATTGCGTGGGAGAAGAGAGAAAAGCAAGCGAGCTCACTCAGCGGACGCATTCATAGAAAGGCAGTGACGGCTGCCACGAGGTTATAACCCCGTCCGTATGGAATGGGAGTAGAGTATGCAGGTGTGTTCCTTTGCCGCAGCAGTTGCGTGCAGTGCGGAGAAGAGTAGCCGAGCCAGCCAGACGAGAAAGCGAAGGCCAGGCGTTTCACACAACAGGTCTTTCGGGATTGAAAACTGGTGCGAAGTAACGACGGCTGATTTCCAGCTGACACTCTCACTTCTGGTTTCCGGGTTATTTAACCTCAATACTTATATTATTCGCATTGTATGTGCACTTTCACAGAGAAATGGTCGAAATGGAACAAAACAAAACAGAATAACATTAGAGCTACGTCGGGATGGCAGTCTTACAGTTAACCATTTGTCCATTTCGTTAGGCTTACTCTCCTCCAGCATTACGTAGGCTTCATCAAGTGACCCGCTCTATCGATGAGCTGTTTCAATCGCCATCCTTACACCTGCTTCACCGCCCGATGCCACGTTTCAATCAACTGCTTGAATCACCCACCCAATGCAAGCTTCATCACGCCACCCCTTTTCTAGGACCGTGTACTCAGATTTGGGTGCACGTTAAAGAACCCCAGGTGGTCGATATTTCCGGAGCCCTCCACTACGGCGTCTCTCATAATCATATAGTGGTTTTGGGACGTTAAACCCCACATATCAATCAATCACCCCTTTTCATTCGCACCTCTCGTCGGATCTCCTTCTCTCCATCCTGGTCATGTGTCCTCATATAGCATGACCATGCCCCAATAATACCGACGACGCAGGGTCCGAATAAACAGCTTCGCTCTGAATGTGTACCGCTGTAACGGCGGAAATGGCTGATCATAGCTTGGGATGGCGCGAAAAACACAGCACACAGGAAAAGGGAGGACGCGCTATGACGGGCTCTTTTTTTTTTTTTTCGTGCGCTGCATTTCTCCCGCCACCCTCAAAGTCATCAACAACCAGCACCAACTTGCCAAACTTACTTTAGAGAGATCGACTGAGCGCACAAATGCCCTGGCAAAAGTAGTGCTGGCCCATAGTGGACGACAGAAATGGAAGACGAGCGCTCGTCCGTCGTAAGCTGCTTATACCCAAGTTGCTGGTAGGCTGTGTATGAATGGATTACGATGAACTGGGAGGTGAACTGGCCATTCCCGTTCTACCCATGTATTACGTGTTCTGACACAACCTCCTTATTTTTTAACTCCCGCTTATCGGCAGTGCACATGCTATCTTCCTAACGAGTTGGCTTGTATAAGCGTTGTACTCTCCACGTCAAATGAAACCCAAACAGTGACAAGCCTTCGCGATAGCATAGTGAGCGCCCTTCCGCTTATCACCACGGATAGGCGCACGCATCCTACACTCTAAAAAAAATATCGAGTAAAAAGGGTGTCTTTTTGTCCCACAACAATAATCGTCATCAGGCTTGCGTGCGCTTCCTTTCTTGAAAACTCGGTGCTGGCCACTTCCTTATCGAGAATGCAATGTAACCCTGATAATGGGCATGTCGATCGTGACCGGGATGTACCGGGCGCGGGGCGATAGCGCAAGGATGGAACGCAATATAGATGACGATTATTGTTGTGGGACAAAAAGAGACCCTTTTTACTCGCTCTTCTTTTAGAGTGTATACGGCAGGTGTGCGTATCTATGCGTGCCTGTCCATCCTCATAAGAGGATGTCACGCACTATACTGTTGTGAAGGCTTGCCACTGTTTGGGTTTCATTTGAAGCGGATAGTACATATAAGAAGGCCACACCACACAGACGTAAAGAGACTTGTATAGACGCTACACGTCTTCTGACGTGTTTTATTGTCGCGCTAATACAAGCTAAGTTCATGCATGACAAACTCTGCCGAGCTTCAACACTTACTAACGAAAACTTTCCCCGCATTTTCAGCCATCGGGTGAACGCACTAAGGTAGAGCTCACATATCCTTTTTGTTTTGTTTTTGCGTGATCGACATTTTGAAGTCAAAACCAAAATTTGAAGTTCAAGTCCAAATTAAAAAGTGACAGGAACAAATGCTTTGCTAGCACTTGCATACGAACCTGCTCATTCAGCACAGGAAAAAAAGAAACAGGGACTACGATAAGAAGAGACAAGACCATGAATCACATATCGATCATGCTGCTAATTTGCACACGAAACTACGGAGTACACTATGCGTTATGTCGGTGTGCATTGATCAACAAAACTTGTTCAGCGGTATACTTGTTTTCTTGTTGGCTGACATCAACTACAGCTATTATGTCTTCATTTAGGCACTGCACTAAGCTGGTGCAATTTAACAGTGCTCAGCCACTGAAGTGGTATAATTGACCTGCATGGCTGCTCGCGTTTTTTTTTTTTTTGAGTCAATGGTAAATACTGAGTTTTCGGCCAGGAGTCGACTGTTGTCAAAGTGATGGAGCAAGGCTTTTACTGCGAAGATGGATAGTCAACTTTGTGCTGTCGTCTTCATAGTAGTAGTGTAATTATTATTATTACTATCATTATTATTCTCTTAATATTATTATTATTATTATTATTATTATTATTATTATTATTATTATTATTATTATTATTATTATTATTATTATTATTATTATTATTATTATTATTATTATTATTATATTTGAAATAGGAATAGGACTATTAGTAGTGGAGTAGGAGGAGTGGTAGGCACCACTCAAGTCACGTGACTTGAATGGGGAAGTGAATAGAGAAATAAATGCAACGCATTAACGAAGATGATGCTCGATATTTGACTACCATGATAATGATTATGTTTACCAATAAATGAGACGAAACAATGATCACGCTGTAAATTAAGCTTATGATAATACACGAGGTAAGGAATTCGCATGTTTACGAATGACATTAATCAGAGACCTACAGCAATTGTAAATAACCACTCACACACTTGCAGAATCGCTGCCGGCCGTCCGTCCATCCGTCTATCTATCTATCTATCTATCTATCTATCTATCTATCTATCTATCTATCTATCTATCTATCTATCTATCTATCTATCTATCTATCTATCTATCTATCTATCTATCCACTTGCGTCTGGGTACTCTCGCGGTCACTCCCTTAACTTGGCGTGAACCAAATTAATATGAGAGGGTAATATGGTTTGACGAATACGACACGCTGGTGAAGACATGAGTAATGTCAAAATCCCGTCGCGTACGTCGCCAAACACTTTCTGCCAGACAGTGGCACATACCCGCCCGCGGGTATGAGCCACAGGTCATTGACACTTGGCATCTGCCCAGGAACGACAAGAAGACACATGGGCAATTTAAACACGTGCGCGTTAAGCAAAACCTGACATCGTCAGCGTTGACCCGAAGAATGCAAATAATAAATGTCAGAATCCATGCAGGAATAGGACCCAATCATTCTCCTTGGCGGTCAAGCATTCTCACAGAAACACACCGGGTTTCAGAACATCTTCTCAAATATACCCTAATGTTTGTGAAACATCAGTTGTGGTTGCAGTGCTGGCTATAGAGCTTTTTATATATTTTATAAAGCTTACATATATACTCTTTTGATAAAGCCGTCAATTCGGGCTAACTTCATTTCAAGTTGGGCGCTACACGCTAAAGTTGATTTATGTAGCAGTGTCCAGGGCTACCATTCTTGCGAGCGCCAGCGCTTCACATCAGCTTAGCGTTTCAGGTGTTGCTAATTCCCATGTTTCTGTTGGCGTCGTTGCGCATATGCAAACAACTAGTTATGTAAGCATCTGCAACTCTTCAACATATGTCTGTGCGTGCAACATATTGTTACGGGGAGAAGGCGTCTGAAAAATGCCTTTCCTTCTGGTAAACAGGCAGGCATACAATATGGAGCCTGGTCTGCACGAGCTCGCCCTAAACATCGTCCTCTTTTCTACAATGTTCATTTGTGGCACCCCGTAGCAATATATATATATATATTACACAAAAATTACAACATGGCCACTTCCATATTCTTCGCATAATGGTGATTACCAAGGTACGCGGGATTCGCCTAATTATTCCTTCGTTAGATACCATAATTAGTAATGTCAGCAAACCTATGACACCCTAATCTTAATCGGTCTTCTGAGCGCTCCCTGCCTTTCCTTGTATCTTTATTTCTCTCTCTCTCTCTGAGCGCTCAGCGGCGGCTCAAGAAAGGGCCGGGCGCATTGCGGGCCGACCACCATAAAGTTTCCATCGCTGAGCCCCGTCCCCGGCCGCCTACGGTGTTCTGGCGGCCGCGATATCGAAAAACAGGACGTCAACGTCACAGCGTCGCAATTCAGTGAAAGACAATCTGTGCAGAGGCGATACGCCCGCCGAGTTGTTCTCTCTACCGCCGCCTCCCACTTCTTTTGCCTGTTGCTCCGCTAGGTTGCCCAGCAGATCGAACCATTGCCTTTCCTCCCTTCCCCTCTTTCACTGTATACGCTCGCCGAAATAAACCCACGGCGTCGACTTTTTGCCAGCTGCGAGCGCATACAACACCACGCGTGGGTCAAAACGAGACCCCGGCCGCCGGTTATGCGGTCATCGAGCAACGAAATATAAACACGGCGCCCGGTGGTCTGGCACCTTCAAAAGCGCCGAAAGCCACTTTTCCATTGTGATGACGCACACAGGCTCTGTTTGCTTGAGCGGTGTTTCCTTTCGGCATCGTATTGTCTTTTTTTTTGTTGTTTGTATAGAGGTGAAATAGTTGTGTCTCACGGTTAAGCAGATCCGCAGCGTCGGTGTTAACACGGATCGCGATTGACTTTTATTGCAATGACTTTTGCTTCCTTATTTTTGTGCTTTATTTATTCCTTACGTTCCGCATTGTTTTATTGCAGTCTTAAGAGGCGAAGCTTGGGGGCGGGGGTGTTGGGGGGTAGAATAAATGCGTGGGACCGATTGGAAGGCACCGTTGGGAATTGCGTGTCTCAGCTCGTGGCTGCATCTGCACAGAACTGACAGACGGAAGCAATGCAGAACAGAACTTCATTGCAGAAGCAATGAAGTTCGGTTCGGACTCCAAGGCATAAAAGCGGTTAAACAACCGTTTGAGGTGGCACCATAACAATGTGTACAACACCGTCCGCGGCCTGTTAGCCATTTATGGCCGTACTGGCTAAGCATAATGCACTGCAGTTTTCACGCGAAATTATTGAGGCAGACGTTACCGGAAAGTTATATAGTACACAGGCCAGTACTCTTTCAATATAACTGTCACTAATCTGAACAGGCCACGAACGACACACCGTCGTGCGCAGTGCTGCTTATATTCTGTCCAGCATCAAGCGGAAACAGTTTTCATAGTCGTGGTACTTGTCTGTGGAATGTGTAGGTAAGTCAATCGTTTCCACCTGTGAATAAAAATCACAGCATATCCACGGAATGAATGATAATGAGAGAGGCAAAGCGTCCATCGGCACGTCCATGCTTTCATGCGTCAGTTCGTTCTAGCTTCCGTCCGTCCGTGTGACCATCCGTGTGTCCATTCGTCTGTCTATGCGTCCATCCGTGCATCAGTCCGTGAGTCAGTCCGTGAGTCAATCCATGAGTCAATTCATGAGTCAGTCCGTGAGTCAGTCCGTGAGTCAGTCCGTGAGTCAGTCCAGTCCATCCGTTCGTGTGCCCATCCGTCCGCACGTCCGCACGTCCATCCATCTGCCCGTCCGTCTTCTAGGCTGTCCGTCCGTCCGTCCATGTGTCCATCTAGTGAACACTTCATGTACCGTCATTTTGCATCTCGCATTCCCTGTGTCACATATCTGCTATACAGCGGGTATGAGTCACCGGTGCCATTACTACAACTACATACATCGGAGGATGTGCATACCCACTGCGTAAGGAGCTTCGCCCCTAAAAAGTTTGAAGTCGGCGTTGTGCGCGTCACCTTCCTTTTATTCAGGCCCGTTTGCCCTGTGTTTCTTACAATTACTGCTGTACTTTGTATTGCAATTCAATTTTCAACTCTTTTTTCTTCAGGACCTCTTCATTTTTAACTGTTACATCTTTCCTGGCTTATTTTCTTTCATTCTTCAATGCAGGAGACAGGTTTGAAAACGCGTGGAAAGTGTACTCAGTCTTCTTTCGAAAATTTTCTTTGCCCCCTTTCTGACTTACAGGTCATACCATCTCAAATATCAAATATTGTTTCTCAGAAAAAAAAAAGCTCACCTTCGTTGGCCTTGAAACTTACGTGTTTCTCCAAAACTCCTGCCTTTATATCCCAGCTGGAACATTCTGCATACGATTCTCATGATTCCATCACATACGATGACCTGATGGAATCATGAGAATTGTATGCAGAATGTTCCAGCTGGGACTCCTTTGGTCACTTACACAGACATTCTACAGCACAACAGACTAGGCCGTCTCCGCTATGCTCCAGCTCATAAAGACCGCCTCGACGTGATGCCGTTTTGCGGTGCAAGCTTCAGACGGGTGTCTTTCTCGACCCCTGGCTTTATAGCAAGGTATAACCCACACCTCGTGACACCACACTGTAAATACTGCTCACAATCGGGCACCCTCATACACATGGCAGGGACGTGCCCAAAGTACGCTGACGCTTCTCACACAGAAGATACATGGGAGTCCCTTCTGCATACCACTGACTCGGCCCAGCAACACCGTGTAATCTCACGCGCATTGAAGGCCGCGGTGTCGCATGGGATCCCCGCTGACCTCCTATAAGCAGCGTAACCGACCTCTCAGCCGGTCCCCTCTTTTGGGAGTAATAAAGTTTTGATCGTCATCATCTCATGATTCCATGTCATTCCGTAAGATTATCCCGCCAATATATTAGATATGTATGAAACATTATACATTCCATAAGGAGTGTGTGAATAAATTTTAGGTATTAAACTAAAGGTCCGTGTGGTTTCTTGTTAAAGCTAGACCACAAAGGTGAGACCTGGAGACCTTGTCTCCCTGTAGCCTTCCTGGCCTGCTAGGTAACTCGCTTTTGGGGTCTTTGACCTACAAGTTGAGCATCGTCATCCGACACCGCTTCCGGAGGGTCTAAGGAGAACTTCTTGATATGTTAGGACATTCAAATAGTTCATGTTTGTATCAAGGCTTTTCTGTTTTGCATAGTTTGCGTTTGTTGCAAAGAAGTGTATATGTTTACTGGATTCGCATGCTGAGCGTTTCAGTGGGGCTACGTGTGCATCCTTTTTTTTTTTGCAACAGGATAGAAAAAGTGGGCTGGTTGTTAATTCATAATCGTTCAGCAAACTGAGAGCGCGGGGTAACACACACACAATGCAAAGAGGAGGCTCACAGCACGAGTGATGTGTGCCTCCAGTTCGCTGAACGATCATCCTTTTTTCCCCCACTCGTACAAAACACGCGCACCGAGAAACAAAAAAGAAAGGAAGCTTTGTTACGTCCCCTATCGAATGCCTTGACTTGAGCGTGTGATCATTCGCTAGCTTAGCCTATTTCTCGGACCAAGTCGTGGGCCAATTCGATGTGTCACTATTGAGTAAGAATTGTAAATAGAGACTTGAAAAGTCCAGAGGCAAGATTGGGGGACAATAAAAGAAAAAAAAAAGATAGATAGATAGAGAGCGAAAAGACAACAGAATTCTGCAACTCCATTCAACTCCCCGGCAACTAGGCCCTAGACAAATGCGAGCAAACCCCGCGGCAATCAGTGAATGAGAGCGTGGCCGATTTGTGCACTGAATGGCCAAGCATTTCTTTCATTCTTTTCAGCTACGACTCGGCATTTCCGCTTAGTCTTCTCAGAAGATTCTTACATTTTTATTATTAAGCTTCTTGCTTAAAGGCCAACTGCGGCGACTTCTCAAGGTCAGTGGATCTCAATGAAATTCCCTGAATACGTTCATTTGCCCGTTCGCGCCATTCATGCCAAATTGCAGGCTTGAGAGTTTCGCAGATTTTTTTCGAATGAATTCTGTAGCTTGTGTCAAAACGCTCACCTCGCTTGCCGGAATTAATGGCAACACTGTGTGTGTGACCTTGAGTTTTTCCTGGCGGAAGTGACGAACTAATGTGCCACTACATCGTCTGCTTGTCTGCTATGAATTGTGTGGGTTTGCTTGGCACTTCTTTGGTTGAGCATGCGATTTTCTTTTCCGTGTTGGCGGGCGTGTGACAGGTACCAAGTGGTGTCGCGTTGTGAGCCACACATGATTCGCCATATATTCACCATATAAGCGTAAACATTTTAGCCGATCGTCGCGGACGATGTAGACAGGGAGTGATATCTGGCGGGCATTTTGCACAATCAGGCAGGTTCCGGCAGCGTCGGGCCAATCTTTACGTCACACGTAGAATCGCACCCGGTTGAGTTTCGGTTTCGGCATTGCTGTTTTTCGGTAATTATACATTATTTTCGAATTTTTTGAGCATTTCAGATATCGGGCGCGTGAGAAGATTGTGTAAGGAACATAAAAGCACCATTATCCTGACATGGTGAAATAATCGCCGGAGTTGGCCTCGGATGCTTCATCGAGTGCGAAAAACTCACCGTCCATGTCCCGCGGCGTAAACACAAAGTGATGTAATAAACCGTCACCATGCGATGACGTTGTCCTATAACACCATAGATGTCAAAAGTCCTGATGTCGTAATGACGTCACTCGGACGTGAGATAAGGTGTGGTCGCGTGATTTCGTCATCGCATAGCACCATCACTAGGTCAAAAGTGGGCCTATCTTGGAGGCAGTGCAAAAAGAATATGCGGTACAGAAAGCTTGCAATGCATCTAATCTTGGAGGCTATGCAAAACCACGTAACCACGTTGTATATACCGAAAACTTTCAGAGGGGCGAGGAAGGAACAGTAACATCGACTGATAAGCAACGGCGTTCTACTTCTCGTTGGCATGGGAATGGGTAAGGAACGCGGCGAGTTCTTTTGATCGCTGTTTAGCGCAGCAAACGAATAATAAATTACTTGTTTACTGCGCTGAACAACGAAGAAGGAAAAAGAAGTGTTAATAAAAAAGAATTGCTAGTATTTTACGTCGCAAGAGCCTGATTCGAGTATGACGGAAATCGTTCTTGCTGGCTCCGGAAATTTTTACCTTCCGGTGTTCTGGTAACATGCCCCTGTATCTATGTACTCAGACCTCAATTTCGCCTCCATACAAGCGCAGCCCCGGCGACCAGGATTAGATTCCACGATTTTCGGATCGGCGGTTGAGAACCACAGCCCCACATTGGTGGGTCAAGCCAAGCAGTGTGAGAAGCAAAAGGTGGAGAAAAAAAATGTGGAGCTCACTCCGACTCATAAAATTAGAAAATAACATTAAAATAAAGGCTGGGAGCTAAAGAAATATATCTCGCCACTTATGAACCACTTGCTCTGTCGCTCGCCAAGATTTTCTTCAGCCGCAACTCACTCGGACTCTGGCTCACTCAAATGTTACCGAGCGGGACTAACTCACACTCTGACTGACGGCTTGATCCGGGCCTGAGAAAGTATAGTGAATCGACCAATGAGTAATTTTGCCAAGACGTGGTTAGAAGCACATAGTAGGGTGGTTAACCTCACGAATAACTTTCAAAACGAAAGCATGGGCTGCTACTGACTGTACGCGTGCCCAGGGTTCCCTTTCAAGTGCGGGGGGGGGGGGGGAGGGTGAAGGTTTGTTGCAGCGCCCTCTTTTTATTATGTTCATGAATGGGACTCGCATTGCCCTCCCCGTAATCGCAGCACCCCTTCCCTGTTATGTCAATGTACAGGGTTGACTTTTTACCCCTCCCCTTCTTTTTTCGTTGACAAGGGGGACGGCCGCCCCTTCACCCCTTCCTGCCAACCCACGCGCAGGCATATGTTGCTGTCTATGACCCTTCCTTCTATTATAGAAAAGCGGACAAGTACCGTAAACAATCTGAACCTAATGAAAGTGGAGCCAAGCCTGGTAAGACGCCCATTCTGCTTGTTCTCTTTTATTGTCATCATTAGTGCCATCGTTTTATTCGTTTTTTTATAGAAGGCTGGTAATTTGGTACGTCTGGTTGTTTAGGGGAAGGGGGTGATGTCACCTTTGTCATGAGAACCTTCGCGGCCCCTCCATCATAATATCTGCATTATTGATATGTGTTCAGAAAAGCGCGCACATCAGAGTGGTATTCTGGCATATAATATACGATTTTTTTTCCTTTCAGAACAACGTGGTTGGGAGCGCAGCAGCTGTTCCGTCATTTAGTTTCTCAGCACCTTGTCTCCATGCAGTGATTCTCACGTAAATGTGAACCATCAACAACTCGCCCAACTTTCAACTTTACTGTGCTCGAGAAATTTTATTCAATTACGGTTGTATTAGTTTGTACAAAGTCGAATTTTCTCACTTCGCCCAAATTCGAGAGTGTCTCGCCACAATTTCATTCTGCGTGTTTACAACACAATGTGAACGATTGATACTCTTCCATGGGAGACTGGTAAGGTTTTCCATGAAGCCTCCATGCCACCCAGAAAGGTTTGTTCGGTACAAATAGTAGACGATACACACAACTCGGTACTGTAGTATGGGAGTGCTGTATACGAAGCTGTCCCCACAAGTTTTGAGTTTAGAAAAAAAATCACGGCATATCCATGGAGTGCATGATCATGAGTGGGGAGAAGTGCCCATCCGTTCGTTCTTTCTTGCTTCCGTCCGTTCGTGTGTCCGTCTGTGCGACCGTCTGTGCGTCCATCCATCTGTTAATTCGTACGTCCACCCGTCCGTCCGTGCGTCCATCTGTGCGTCCGTCCCTGTGTTCGTCCGTCTCTGCATCCGTACACGCGTCCATCCATTCATCCGCCCGTCCACGCATCTGTCTGTCCATCCGTCCGTTCACCTAGTGAACTCTCCAAGTACCACCATCTCGAATTTTTTCATCATATATTCAGCATATATAAGTACCGCCATCCAGCTGACATTCTAAAGATTAGACAAGAGGTGGCGCTTGCACACTTTCTTACGGCCTGCGCTTCGTGTCTACTTCCAACTTTTCGCCGCCTCTACTTCATGGCTATATACTAGTTCACTATATTCATGGCACTGCGGCCCAACCCTCGCTAAACCTTGCTAAAACCAGGGATGTTAGCCCAGCGAGTTTAATGTGGCAACCCTTTCTGGTCAGATAGTGCTCAAAGTGCGTCGTTCTGATACTAGCTTTTTTTTTTTAGTAAGCATCGAATGCAAGGTAAATTGTATTGGGGAGCAAGTCAGCAATACGTGTCTCTGTAAGGTATTTCATCAGAAACAACTATCATTTAGTTTAAAATTAACGTGCGCAGGTTTACTTCTCCCTTGAAAAGCCTGCGCGCGTGCAGCTCCTCTAGTCCAGCCGTGGAGGTGGCTAACTACTACTACTACTACTACTACTACTACTACTACTACTACTAGTACATACATCGCGGACGCACGACCCACGGCATAGAGAGCTTCGCCTCAAAAACTCGCTAACGAGTTTGAGTACTAGGGTACTCTATTATGGGAGAACTCCCATGGGCCTTACGCTGTGTTTTATGTGTTTAGAAAAAGAAGGTTGTACGATTTCGAGTACTTCGTACTCAACTATGGGAGAGCACTGAGCCGTCCCGCTAAAACAGTTTGGTGGCTGGCAACAGAGTTAAACACAAGCATGAATACACAGGCATGGTTCAGTGTGCACCGACGCTTGCGTAGGTTTTAAATAGCTAACTTTACCATACAAGCTCATGTTTGTGTTAATGGTTTCCGTACCAATACTTTACCTTCCTGGTGCATATAATGCTGAACTTTGACCTTTTAACTCAGACAAATGTATGCTTTTGAAGTGCAACAATTAACCTTATACTTGATGAACGTGTGAATATTGCAGTAGCAGAGAACGAGTGATTATTGTATGAGAAATAAAGAATTAGCTCAACCTAGGCTATTCCGGCTTTTGGTCATAGCCCGCCGAGTACACATGTCAGCTTCACGAAATTTTCTGTGGCCCCGTAGTTAGTTAAATGTTATCGTCGGACCTTAGGAGTTAAAACTCTCCTTGTATTCGTTAGTGCTTTCGTATATTTCATGAATCGCATAACATTTATTAAATGCGAAGCATTTCTTAGCGAACTTCGGTGACCTTGAGCGTATCTATCTATCTATCTAGCCATTTACGACTTTTCGCTCTCCTGGCCGTTCCGATAATTGTATCAATGCCAAACTTGGTATGGCATAGCATGACTGTATGAAGAACACATTTGACTAGTGGTAAAATGAAAATCATGTTATGTATGTCATGAATGTCATGATTTACATTTCATGGTCGTGCAGCGCTTGCGGTGGTTTCGTTCACATGGCATGTGTCAAAACTGGTATGGTATGAAATTATTGCATGGTGAACACAAGCGACAGACCCTAACATGAAAATCATGACATGCGTGTCATGTAACAACATGACTACATGCCACGCTCATGATGTGCTCATGGCCGTTCCGCTAGCGTCACATATACCAAATTTGGTATTACGGTACGTGAATGGATGACGAAGGTATGTGACTGGTGCAAACATGATGATCATGAGATGCGTCTCATGTAACAACATGACTACATGTCATACTCACGATGCGCTGGCGGCCGTTTCGCTAGCTTCCCTTATAGCAAATTCCTTATAGACAAGAAGAGAGCAGAGTGGATTAGGGGACAAACGGGGGTTAAGGATGTCATAGTTGAAATAAAGAAGAGGAAATGGACATAGGCCGGGCATGTAGCGCGTAGACAGGATAACCGCTGGTCATTAAGGGTAACTAACTGGATTCCCAGAGAAGGGAAGCGGGTTAGGGGGAGACAGAAGGTTAGGTGGGCAGATGAGATTAAGAAGTTTGCGGGTATAAATTGGCAGCAGCAAGCACAGGACCGGGTTAACTGGCGGAACATGGGAGAGGCCTTTGTCCTGCAGTGGACGTAGTCGGGCTGATGACGATGATGATGACGTGCCACAGTCAAGGCGCTAATACATTTCGACGTGACGCGGCGCGCATGCTCGCCGGTGTTCATTTCGTCGCGTCACGCCGGCGTTACCACGCCAGGCACCAGTCCTGCCAACGCGGCGCGCGCCGCGTTGCTTTGACGCATGCGCGTTTCAACGCGTCCTGCCTCTCCGTAACGAAAAGAGGGAGACGCAGTGTTGTATGGATAACGCACCGGCGCGAAATGCAGGATGTCGCATTTCGCGCCGGTCGCGCCTGGCGTCAGACTAAAGAGTTCTCGCATTTTGCTAACGTATCGTCGCTGTGCCAAGCGTGCGCGCGCGTCAACGCTAAATTGGAGTATATTGGGCCCTTCGCGATGCGCTGTCGGCTGTTTCGCTAGCCCCACTTATACCGAATTTGGTGTTACGTGTCATCAGTGGATGACGAAATATATGACTGGTGCAAACATGACAATCCTGACACGCGTGTCACGTAGGAACATGACAACATACCACGCTCATAGCGTGCTCGCGGCTGTTTCGCTAGCTCCACATATACTAAATATGGCATCACGTGACGTGAATAGATGACGAAGGTCTACGACACATCGAAACAGGATAATCATGACACGGAAGTAATGTACGGCACAATTTACCTCCGCCTCATAACGTTGTGCGATTTCAAAGTGGCATATCAACCTTGCTCATTCGTGCTTCGCATATCATCGATTCCCACTGTACGTGAGATCTGTTGTATGTGGCAAGTCACGCGGGCTCTCGATTTGCTCTCGAAAACACGGCCAACGCTGCACCACTTGTTTTCGTGCGTTTGTTGATAGATGGCAGCACTCTGCGAACAATTCGCTTGTGAACGGGTTTCAAGGCTAAATGTTCTACGTGCCCAGGTAAACGTGGTGAGTGACGCGGTGATGGTGTTGTCGAAGTCGTTCGGTGGAGGGAATCCCACAGAATGCTTTTAGCAGTGATGTGATGGAGGCAATGAACTCGCTCGCTGTGTTTCGTGCCGACCGGTTGTGCCCCCGCGATCTCCGACGACAGCGCAGCTCTAACCGGCTGGGCTCGCCCTACGTCATCTCTTGACGCCAACAAGAGCTCTCGCCGAGTGGTGCCCCATCATCGGACTCCTCCGACCGTGTCCGTCTTTCCTATCTTCTTCTTACTTCCGTATGTGGCTATCCCTGCACCTCGCTGTCTCCTTCCTCTCTATCTCTTTACCTTTTAATCATAACCTTCTGATCCCTCCTTTACCCCCACCCCTCGTGTTCTACTGTTGAGGTGTCCTCCTCCTGAGAGATACTCACGGGGCACACTTTTCTCTTCTTTTCATTTAAAATCACTCAATCAATAACGGCGTACTATCACGATGCAAAGATACGTGAATGGCGTGGAAAGCGTGGCTTTCGATTCAATCGAACTGCGACGTGCCTTCACTGTCGCTATAGGCGAAGCTGTGCTTTCAACCGGCGTCACCATATGCCTATAAAATCTTGCTCTGGCTGGCACTTTCGCAACGCGTGCGTGTTCCGAGTACTCGGCATGACTGGCAAATAGTAAACATTTGCGGTGAATAAGCGCAAGCCGAAGCGAGATTCTAGCGCTACGTTGACGCCAGCCAAGAAGGTTTAAACCTAATTGACGCCGGCTTACAGCTCGAATTATTCCTTGCCACAGCTAAGGCATGCTGCAGTGGGACTGAGCCGAAAGGAACGCTTTTTGCTGTTTGCGTTTCTTTCCATCGATATGGTACATACCTGGCGAAGTCGATGCTGCTGTTTGCAATGCACGTGCTATACATTCCGGACTATCTAGGTAGGTCTTCTCGACTGTCCACACGAAATTCGCTAAAAAATTTAACTATAAAAAATGGCAGCATATCCACGGAGTGAATGATGAAGAGTGGGGCGAAGCATTCGTCCGTCCATTCGTTCTTGCTTCCGTCCGTCCATGCGTCCGTCTATGTGACCGTCCATGCGTTCATCCGCCCGTCCGTGCGTGCGTCTGTTTGTGCGTCCATCCCTGCGTTCGTCCATGCATCCGACTCTGCGTCCGCTCATGCGTCCATCCATGCATCTGTCTGTGTGTCGGTTCGTCCGTCTATTCAGCACTCCAAGTACCACAATCTCTTGCTTTTGATGCGGCGCCGCACTCTCTCTCTCTACGATGAGTTGCGTTCGCTCTCTGTTCAAAGCTGCGTTCGCTCTCTTTTCAAATGGAGAGTGCGTGGTGCCGCGTCAAAAAGCAATGCTCTGAAATAGTTGCGTGTAGTCAGGCCTTAAGTGCAGCAAATGTTCAGCATTTCCACTGCAACACATTGACTCTTTGGGCTAAACAGTTCAAACTGGTTGACCAAGCTCACAATGAGCCGTTTTTTAATACAAAATAAACACCAAAACACGACAATGAACGAATTCAGAAGTGTTTTCGAAGCCGCAAGACAATTGGATTGGGTAAACTGTTATTTGGTCCTCCAAAACACAGATCACTGTGTTGCGGGCAGCTCCCACGTGGGGACTGGAACGCCAAGCTCTTCAGCCGCCTCGCGGGCTTGGTGGACGGCCCAGAGCTGACCTGCCAAAGGACGAGCTGCGGATTGCCGCCTCCCATCTGGCAGAGGTGATGTTCGATAAATGAGCGAGTTCGGTGCACTGCCAGAGCATATGTTCTAATGAAGCCATTTCCCCACAATGTGGACAAAGATTACTTGGGTATAGGTCAGGGTACGTGATGTGTAACATTTTCAAAGTAGGGTACATCCACGTTTCCAAAAGCTTTAATGTAAGTGCTTGGGGCCGAGTCAGATTTTGGTGAGGTGGAGGGAAAATCGTTCTAGACAGGTAGAAATGTTTAGTGAGCTCGTTATATGTAAGAATTTCCCGGTTATCTCCTTCACCGGTAGAACGCATCCCCGGGGAGGCGCGGTTGGAGAGGTCTCGTGCCGCCTCGTGTGCTACTTCATTGAGATTGGGCGGGGAATCGTTCATTTGTCAACGCCGCAAGCCCGAATATTAGGACAAAGCCGCAAGACAAAATATTAGGCAAATCATTCCCCATCATTTTCCCGATGACTGAACGATCGGCACGGCCGAGTTCCTTCTAGTTAACGTCGGGAAACTCCATGATCCCGAAATATAGTATTTCTTCGAGCCAGAAGAGGTGTTCAAGCCATAGGACATAAGATCTCTGAAAAAGACAACGAAAGTAGCGCCAACTTCGCCCATTTTCTTCTACCTCCTTTCACAGCAGGTGCAGCAGCGCCCTCCATAGTGGCCGCCAGGAAACTGCGGACACAAACCATAACCGCCGAGATGGCGTGCGCGCGGCCGCCATCTCGGAGGCCATGCACGAACCAGCGCCTACTCTCTCCCGGCGTACAGGAGAAGGCAAGTCGGTGTCGTCGTGGAGCGTGCACTTTATTCGGCAGCAGATGGACAAGATGGCGCTCGCACTACTATGCATTCACGAGAGAGAGGAGGAGCCTGCACTTTGACATAAATGGCGCTACCTCAGCTAATACTAGAATATTTTAATCGTACCTACTGCGTGTGTGCATCCCACAAGACAAAAAACCTTCTGTGAGACCCGTGTCTCCAGAGACATACTTACTCATTGAAGGTGTCGCTCGAACTGACGTTTCGGCAAGTGGTTCTTTCCTACTTCGAGGCAGAGATACCTTAGCGCATGAGAGTGTATGGTAAGGTGGGCACGCGCTAAGGTCGGTGCATACTGCTTCAGGGAAGACCAGCCCGCTTGACAAAACGTTGGCTCTTGTAGCACCGCCTCCTCAAAAACATTCTTCTTTCGAAGTTTCCATTGCCTCATCAATTTCAGCCTTCTTTACTTAGTGAGTACTGCGGTTCGTTTCGCGAACGTTATCATACGCAACTCCGAAATTCATCCCTTCTTCATGCTCATCAGGGAGTGACATGCTCCAGCTGCGCCAGGCAGAACTCTCCAGTACTTTATAAAAAGACCTCCTCCCTCTCCCCCTCTATTTTCTTGTTATTCTTTCTCCCGTTCGGAACAAGGACCAATGGTTCGCTGTACCGCTTCATAAACAGTGGTACGGAGACACAGTTGAATGCACGCACTCTGAGCTGCGCTTATATTTAGATGCCTGGTGGGACATCAATAAGCGCGCTGCAGGGGTACATGTGGAACGATTACATTGCACCGTCTGCGGTATTCGATTCCGTGACGGCGTCGATACGATACTTACTCAAAAGGCGGTGTTTTGGTAGTGCTGTCGCGTGCGCCACTCGCCTGATACCAGCGCAGTGTTGAGCAATGCCGAGACTGGCTTAACCGCGCCATTGACAGCAGCAGAATGCAATCGGTGGAGAGTAATTAAGGTTTCGCGATACGAATTTCAAGTGCCAGCAGCCGTTGGCTTCAGTCGCTTCACATGCAACGACCTGTTTTTTCTTCGTCACGTGCGTTGAGAAATGGAACATTCGTATACCTTTATACTTCTATTTCTCACGAAGCTATCCATAGCATAAACATTTCTTTCAAGACGAAAATCGAGTGCCTTTTTGAATGGCCCCTTGAGCGAAGTACGGTTGGCGAAATAGGTGGTGCATAATCCCACGTGACCTGCCTCACTGATCTATATGGGAGCCGAAATGGAAACAAGGAGTGGGATAGTCAGGTTGAACAGTGGAAGTGCCTTAGACAGGCTAGCCGGCGTTTCGATAGGAGGACCTATCTTCGTCATAGGCACCTTGTCATCCTTGGCGTGTTAGTTTTAAGATGGTTAACAGTGACGTCACCTTTTGGTGGTAGCGCAGCGACACGCGCCACCACCAGAAGATGACGTCATTATTAACCCTCTTAAAACTAACAAGCCAAGGATGACAAGGTGCCTTTGACGAAGATAGGTCCTTCTATAAAAAATTCGGTAAGCCTGTCTAAGGCACTTCCACTGTTCAACCTGACTATCCCACTGCCTCACTGATACACATGTGTTGACGTCATCAATAGACGTCATAATGACGTCACACAGCTTAGAAATATTTGATGTCATCATGATGTCTGTGTCGTTGAAAGTATAACGTCGTCATATGACATCACTATCTGTTTAATGTTGGCCTGATCCTGACGTGAACTCTACATCAGGGGCAGAATACCTCACGGAGCATGGAACGTTTTAATCGACTGAGAACATCCAGGCAATGTATTACATGTCTCTCAAACTACGGCAAGTTATGTTTCGGTAGAAGTTTCTGCGATTGTATAACTTAATACGTTACCAAGTTTGCAACCGGATATCATGAAGTGTTAAAGACTGTGCAACATGAGGACTATCATTTGAACATACTTTTTTTTTTCCACAGCCGAGCAGAATGCGTTCCTAAAGAGGTGTCAAACATGTTATTTGTGGCACGAAGCTTTTAACATCAAGACAGATGGGCGCCGATTATCAACTGTTTATTTACAGCAAAGGCTGCAAGCCAAGAAAACGTCCGAACATGCCCAGATGCGTGAAGTGACTATTTACATGTCACCATGAAAACTATATATCAAAGCAGGATAACTCGGATCCCTATAGTACAGCTGATGTGTCACTGGCACAAACTTGATCCTTTCCTTCTGACGTTAAACGCTGCTGATGGCTCCATGACCGTTTGATCCCAACTCTTGCCAATAATCTTAGCTTACGACGCACAAACGACTCGCTGGTCATGACGTGATTAATATCATAATACCATCGCGTAGTTGTTAAACACTTTTTGGCAGACATTGGCACATACCCGTGCATGGGTACGTGCCACTGATATGCGGGTATGTGCGGCCGGTATTGACATTGTATTGGAATGGGGAGAACACGCATGGATAAATTTAAGGCATGAGCATTAGGAAAAAGCTCACATTGGCAGCATTGACCAGATGAATGCACAAAATAAAGGGCAGCGAATCAGCACAGGATCAAACCTCAACATTTTTGCGTGGCAATCAAGTATTCTACCACACGGTCATGCCAGTTCTCACAACTACTTTTCAAATAGACTCCAATGTTCGGGAAACGTCCATTCTGGTTGGAGTGCTGGCTATCCAATTTTATAAACATGACATGTATACATCTATAATACAGCCGTCACGTCGGGTTTACGTGAATTGTACTTAAGTGCCATCCGCTGGAGTTTATAGTAGCAGTGTCTAGGACTACTATCCTCGTGAGCACCAGCGCTTCATGTCAGCTTACCGCTTCTGGGGTTGCTAATATCAGTCTTCCTGTTGGCACCATAACGCACTGTAAACAACAGCTTATTTAAAACATGCGGTTTCGCAACGCATGTCTGTGCGCGCAATCGCACATATATTCAGCGCCACTTCCTGACGCTTCGATCAATGAAAAAAAAAACGCTACAACACAGTCACCTTCTGAACGCATGCTTCGCATAACATCGATTTCCGAGGTACGCGGAATCTGCCGAATCTTTTTCTGTTGCTCTCTGTCTACTCCTCTCTCTATGAATTTGTTTGTTCGCTGCTTTCATTTTTCGATCGTCGTGTTTGTATTTCTTCTTATCTTCTTTTTTTATTTCTTCTAGTAGCTTCAATGTGAAGGGAAGAGAAAATATTTTTTTCTGTTTGCCACGTTTGCACTCGTGCGACACTTCAGTTTCAGTTTCAGTTTATTTTTCATTTCAAAAAAGTAGTACAGTAATATTAATATACAGACGAGAGTCCCAAAGTTAAAAACTGTAACGGGACCCTCGATGCATTATAACAATCAATAAATCAGATCAAGTTAACAAGCAACGAGTGAATGGAAATCAATTATACAATATAGAGTGATGAGTAATTATTATAGGCTAAGTGACACATCAGGCAACAAAAAGCAAGGCAATTAAGGAAAGAAAAAAGAAAGAAAGAGCGAAAAAAAAGCTGCTCAATGATAAATAAATACATAAATATAATAATAAAAAGCACATCCGGATAATGCACACTTCTTGCCTTAAGCGCGACTGTCTGACCCAAATGCTGTTATTATTCCTCTTTCCAATCGTTCGCTGCAGGTCGTTTAATAGGACAGTACAGATGTGTCGTTTCGACGTGCTTCCTTTTACTACAATGAAAAATGCCGTTGCGCCTAATTAGTGATTGATTGATATGTGGAATTTAACGTCCCAAAACCACCATACGATTATGAGAGACGCCGTAGTGGAGGGCAACAAAAATTTTGACCACCTGGGGTTCTTTGACGTGCACCCTTATGTGAGCACATGGGCATAAAGCATTTTCTATTCCACTAAGAATGCATCCGCCGCAGCCGGTATTCGATCCCGCGACCTGCGAGTGAGCAGCCGGGTGTAGACGTTAGTCACTAGACCACCACGGCGAGGCTGCTTTATCGGCGCTCTGCGTGTTCGTTAGCGTCAATAGATTGGGCCGATTCCGATATTTCGACGCTGGGGTCCCAGCCTCTAAGAGAAAGAAGCTTCTTGGTAGGTGGATCCGTGGTTTCGACGGCAGTCTTATTCGGCCGCGGTATCATCTAAATGATATAACCATCGTTGATTAACCGCGCGACTTGATATCCTTGCATATTGACGGCTTCTCTATATGATGTGCACGCGTTATTGTACTACTGATCACTTTATGTTCCAAAAAGCTCAGCTTTCAATCACGGCAATTCAAACCATGCCGCTGAAAAAGTTCTGGAGCAATTCACCAACTGGAAAAATTGAGCCAAGGTAAGCTTGAAGTGTGCATTATCCGGATGTGCTTTTTATTATTATATTTATGTATTTATTTATCATTGTGCAGCTTTGCTTGTTAACAGTGTCCTTCCTCTGCGCCGTAAATGAGCCCTTCATCTAATTGCTTAGCAGTGCAGTACGGTGGGTTGCTAACGCGCCCTTGTACTCCGATTTTCTTGCACATTAAAGAGCCCCATGCTGTAGAAATTTCTGGAGCCTTACACAACGGCATCTCTTATAGTAATATCGTGGTTTTAAGATGATGAACCCCAGCATTACTATTGATTGCTGCAGATAACTTGGACGGTCATTCATTCCTATCCGGTCACCGATTAAATGCGTCACCGTTTAAACTTGACACAGTACACCATAGTTGTATTAAGTGTGGGTAACAGACAACATATAATAAACAGATTACACAAACGAGCAAACATACATATACACATACATACATCCATATATACGTGCGTTCATACATACATAGATACATACATACAGAAAGTTATATATATATATATATATATATATATAGATAGATAGATAGATAGATAGATAGATAGATAGATAGATAGATAGATAGATAGATAGATAGATAGATAGATAGATAGATAGATAGATAGATAGATAGATAGATAGATAGATAGATAGATAGATAGATAGATAGATAGATAGATAGATAGATAGATAGATAGACTCAATGTCGCCGAAGTTCGCTAAGAAATGCTTCGTATATAAAACTGGTGAGTGATTTAGACTACATGGCACATTACTATGGGAGTTCACTAGGCCGTCCGGTGGGCCTCTGAACCCTGCTAAAACCAAGGAGATTTGCTGCGAAATAATGGTTAACGAGTTAGAGCACTTAGTACTCACCTATGGGAGAGAGGAGAGCCATCCGCATTCGCGCATAAAACAACGCGGAAATGTTTAGGAGAAGTGGTTAACGATTTAGAGTACTCGGTACTCTACGATGGGAGAACTGAAAGACGTCCCAAAGGCGTGCAAGGACCACACTCCGTAAAGGAGAGAACAACTCCACTGAATATGAACTACGATGTGTGTTGACGATGGCCCTGAATAAATCTGGCCGTCAAAAAAGCGCCGGTGGCATGCGTATATGTATGCCCAATTTTTTAAGAGTTGATGCTTTTTGAATCATGGCTTTGAAGAATATCAATCTTTTGCAATAATGCAAGATGACTTTTTATCAAGGTAGCGGAATGGTTGATTTACGCTGTCATAATATATTGTTGTAAGATATTAATGCATGCGTGAAGAAACGAAACTTGCGATGCTAAGCACATGTTTGAAGGCCCAATGCAGGAAGGAGACAGACGGGAACATAGCACAATGCTATAGAAAACATTTCAGCAGATCCCTTATACTGTGGAGGGAGACGCTCTAGGTGCCGACCAGTGCGGACGCGCGAAGATCGGCTCCTGCTTTCAAGAATGCTTTCCTGTGGTATTCACGAATTTGTCGCCGAGTTTTTAGTCCCATCGTGTGCCTAAGTTCTCAAGAAATCAGCAGATACCACCTTTGTGCTGGTGAGTGGACTTTCAAACCGTTTTTTGGGACATTTTTACTCGGCAACGCCACCGGGGGATTTAAGCCTAACCAAGGAAGCGATTGTCGCCGATGCGCCGGCCCAGCGCCAACGCGACTAAACGCTCTGCGCGTTCCACGATCTGCAACTGAGAATGGAATACCAAGTAGATGGAGAGGACATCTTTCCAGAGTATTGCACGGAAGACATGGGTTGGAAGGAAGCCGAAACGAGACGCTCAAGGAATAAGCAAGCCGCGGTTAGCGTTCCTGCTGCCAAGGGTTCGACCGAGGCCGGCGTTGCGGGAGACGCTCGAGCCAGTCGTAGTAGGTATGACACCAAGCATACAATCGTGCGTGCTGGACGCATGCCGCCACTACCTAAGGACTTCAGCAAAATTGTGCTACGACCACGTGGAGGATTAAATATCTCGAGAATTGGCACTGGAGCCGTGGCAGACGCGATAGTACTGGTGGCCGGCGTCAAAGAAGAAGAGGCCATGCAGGACATCATCTGTTCCAACTTGCAGCAGAACATTATGGTGGCAAGCACCCCGGACCAAGACAGGGCTTCAAGATACCTCAAGGTCAAGCAAATTGACATTGGAGGCAAAGTTTTCGAGGTTAGCGCGTACGCCACGGCACCCCACGATACTTGTAAAGGAGTGATTCGCGGGATCCCCGTAAGCGATACTCAGGACATTTTGACCCGAAAGATTGTGAACGCGAACAACCCGCTCGCGCTGCAGGCGAAGAGAATCAAGAAGACCGGCACAATCATCATAGCGTTCGAAGGACACAAGGTGCCCAGATTCGTGAGATATGGACCTTCACTTTTGCAGTGCTCCCTTTACCGCAAGCACATCGATACTTGTTACGTCTGTGGAAAGCTGGGACATCGGTCTGACGTCTGTCGAACCCAGCTGAAACAATTTGCAGAGGCTGCGAGATCAAGAACCCAGATAGCCTGCACCAGTGCAATCCAAGATGCAGGCTGTGCGACGGTCACCATCCCATGGCATACAAGGAGTGCAAGAACAGGTTCTTAATGCCATACGTCGTCAGATGCAGACGTTGGGAAAGATCGTGAGCAGCCGCAGAAGCCCGGGATGCATCAATCACATCGAGTCCAGACATCAACGACAAGCAGCTTATTCCAGCCTACGGGACCCAGAGCATCCAGACTACACAAGAGCAGGAAAGGCGGCCCCACTCCAGGGGGAGGTAGCGTTCCAGAAGAGGTTCTAGACCCAAGGCCCGCTCCCAATCACGGAGGCGCTCAAGTTCTCAAGGTCACCATCAGGGTCGGGATCAGCCTGGGCGGCACCCGAATGGCCAGCTGCCTGGCGTTCAGTTCGAGATCACGGCTTCACACCCGGGGAGGACGCCTGCAGTTACTTCGAAAGGCAGCTGGGCTGAACGAGTGCGCAACGGCGGGGCAGAGGTGATGACAGGTAAGCTGCCAGAGCATGATAGAATTGCACAGCTAGAGCAAGAAAACGCGAGACTTACAAAATCGAATGAGAGGCTATCAGCTGACTTAAAGGAAATAAAAATTCTTCTCACTAAGCTAACCAGCTCGCAATCTTCACAGCCAATGTCTCAGCCAGTTGATGTCCCTGTGGCTGAAAACGTGGGGGACTCGAGAACCACGAAAAAGAGGGCAGTCATGGCAGAACACGTGGAAGCCAACCAAACGACCATGTCAGATATGAAAGAGGTGTTTGACACGCTCAGCAAAGTAGTAGCCAATCTTAGCGAGCAGATGGGTAGGCTACAATCAAGCGTGGCGGCACTGGAAGAGCGTATGACTTTGCGCACTACAAAGGTCGAAGCATATCTGCACAAAACAGCAAGGCCTCCTCATGCACCAAGCTCACCCTTTCGGCCACCAATACTAGTGGTACCAAACCTGTCGACAGGTGCAGCATCAGGCTCTCGCCGCCCATGTAATAACCATGATGGCAGCGCTACGTGAAGCATTTCATATCTGGCAATGGAACTGTAGAGGTTACCTTAAAAAGAAGGCAACCCTGTAGCAGTATATCAGGAGTAGCCAAGAAAAGCCTCATATTATATTATTACAAGAGACCCTTTCACCGTGAGCAACGTTGCCTGGATTCCGGCCTGTAATAGGGGATAGTGAAGGGAGGGTAGTCTGCACCTTCGTATGCAACAAACTAACGCACGTAACCCACGACCTCAAGATAGAAGCAGGCCGGTTGGAACACGTCTTGGTAGAGATCGTGCCGGGTACCAGCTACCGCCAGAGCATTTTCATTCTTAATATATACAGCAGTCCAAAGGAACAAAAGCAAGGGTTCAAGACGGTTCTTAAGAAAGCTGTTAATATCGCCGGGGAATGTCCACTCGTCATAGCAGGTGATTTCAACGCCCCTCATCATACATGGGGTTACAAGTACAACACTGGGAAAGGAAATCGACTTTGGCAAAGTGCCAGTGAACTTGATCTCACCTTAATCACAGACCCCAGCCTACAAACAAGGCTTGGAACATCTTGCTGCAGGGATTCCTCCCCCGGACCTTACATTTGTAAGGAACATCAAGAAGGCCCAGTGAATGAACCTTGCTGTAGACCTAGGGAGTGACCACTGCATTCTTGCCGCTACCTTCTCCGTGGAGCGTAAAAAGCAGAGAGAATTTCACTTCACAGACTGGGATAAGTTCAGGAAGATAAGGATGGAAAGGGAACAAGACGGCCACAGACAAGGCTTGGAGCAGTGGGTCAAACAGATTAAAGATGACATCAAATCCGTCTCCTCCACCATTACCACAGATTTTCCGGTTGAAAGAATGGATAGCCGGCTCGCTCATCTTCTTGAGGCAAAGCAAGCACTACTGAACCGTTGGAAGGGTCAGCGCCTGAACCGAAGACTGAGGAAGAAGATAGCTGAGGTAAACAGATCAGTCGAGGAACATTGTCGCGCACTATCGAGGCAGCAATGGGACGAAATCTGCAACTCCGTCGATGGTCAGATGCGCAATGGCAAGACATGGAATATGTTAAAGCATCTCCTCAACGAAAACACCACCAAAACAAATCAAAAGCATGTTATCGCTCGAATTTTGCATAAAGAGATAGGGTGCACTACAGAACAGCAAGTTGTCCAGCAGCTCGTGCATAAGTACCTCCCAATCAAAAGGGAATTGGCACCACCAAGTAGACAGTACCAGGGCACGCCAAATCCAGGTCTTGAGGGCGACTTTAACATCGAGGAGATCAGAAGAGCCTTGCATGATCTCAACGGCAGGTCGGCCCCTGGCCCGGACGGTATATCAAACAAGGTCCTGCGTAACCTTGATGACGATTCAATTGAAACCCTGAGGGATATGATCAATTCAGCATGGAAAGAAATCAGGGTGCCAGAGCAGTGGAAGCTCGCCAGCACGATCCTTATTCCTAAGCCAGGAAAGCCCCCTAACTTGGACAACATGAGGCCAATATCCTTGACATCATGTATCGGCAAGGTCGCAGAACATGCCATACTGCACAGGATAAACAAGTACTTGGAAGATAACGACATATATACACACAATATGGTTGGATTCAGAGCAGGGCTATCCACACAAGATGCATTGAAGCTTATCAAACACCAGGTCATTGACAATGAAACCAGAGACGTGAGAGCCATTCTGTGCCTAGATCTAGAAAAAGCGTTTGACAACATCCACCACTCATTCATACTCGAAGCAATTTCCAAGCTTGATCTAGGGAAAGCTTTCTATGACTACGTATGGTCCTTTCTTAAAGATCGGAAAGCCGTGATGAAGATTGCAGATATCGAGACCGCAGCAATCGAACTAGAAGCAAGGGGCACGCCACAAGGGGCAGTGATTTCACCAATGCTGTACAACATTGCCATGATTGGACTGTCAAAGAAATTATCGAGCATTGAAGGATGGAAGCATAGCATCTACGCAGATGACATTACCATCTGGTGCTCAGGTGGAAGCGAGGGGCATATTGAGAGCGCTGTGCAAGAGGCGATTGAAACCGTAGAAGACTACCTTCGACCTTCCGGGCTCAAGTGCTCCTCGAGTAAGTCAGAACTTTTGCTTTATCGGACTGCACGCCGGGGACCGAAGCCCAGGGGATGGAAGCCGTTAAACCAGATAGACATCCATCTCCGTACAAATCAAGGGGATGCCATCCAGAGGGTCGACTTCATCAAAGTCCTTGGAATGCTGATAGAGTCTACCGGCGCCAACAGCAAATCTATAGCTAAGTTAACTCGGAAAACAGACAGTGCGGTGCACCTCATACGCAGAGTGGCCAACAAAAAAAATGAGATCAAGGAAGACAACCTCATCAGGTTGATGCATGCGTTTGTTCTAAGTCACTTCACATACGAGGCAGCAATGCACAACTGGTCAAGAGCAGAGTCCGAGACACTGAATGTGCTCCTCAGGAAAGTCATCAAGAAGGTCCTGGGCCTACCCATACATACCAGCACCGAGCGTCTGCTTGAGCTTGGCATACACAACACGCTCGAAGAAATAGCAGAAGCCCAAGAGAGAGCACAGTTTGCAAGGTTATCTACTACAAGGTCGGGGAGAATGATCCTGCAGGAGCTGGGCCAACACCCAATAGCAATCGGACGCAATTACAATGATATCCCTGACAACATCAGGGAGACTATCACGGTATCTCCTATATCGAGAAACATGCATCCAGAACACAACGCCGGAAGAAGAGTAGCGAGGGCCAGGACTATACTTCGTCAAGTCTCAAACGAGGAACGAGGGGTCGTGTTTGTTGACGCGGCTTCCTACGCCAATGGGAAAGCGTTTGTGGCAGTGGTAGTCGATGGGGCTGGCCATGTCGTCAACCCAGCGACGGTCAGGACGAAAGACCCAATCATTGCAGAACAGGTGGCCATCGCCTTAGCACTCAAGATGGATAACATTGAAGTCGTCTACAGTGATTCCATGGCAGAACTACGGGCGTTCCCCAAGGGGACGGTCTCTGAACAAACGCTGAAAGTACTGCAGGGCAAGAACATAACATCATCTTCTGAGTTGGTTCCCAGCTCACCTTGGACAAATCAACGATTCCCCTCCCAATCTCAATGAAGCAGCACACGAGGCGGCGCGAGAACTCTCCAACCGCGTCTCCCCGGGGATGCGTTCTACCGGTGAAGGGGATAATCGGGAAATTCTTACAACATATAACGAGCTCACTAAACATTTCTACCTGTCTAGAAGGATTTTCCCTCCACCTCACAAAAATCTAACCCGGCCCCAAGCACTTACATTAAGGCTTTTGCAAACGCGGATGTACCCTACTTTGAAAATGTTACACATCATGTACCCTGACCTATACCCAAGTAAATCTTTGTCCACATTGTGGGGAAATAGCTTCATTAGAACACCAAATTCGCTCATTTATCGCACATCACCTCTGCCAGATGGGAGGCGGCAAATACGCAGCTCGTCCTTGGCAGATCAGCTCTGGGCTGTCCACCAAGCCCGCGAGGCGGCTGAGGAGCTTGGCATCTCAGTCCCCACGTGGGGGCTGCCCGCAACACAGTGATCTGTGTTTTGGAGGACCAAATAAAAGTTTATCCAACCCAACCCTTATACTGTGAGAATCCGCCTTTTGCACGATGTCGAGACGCATGCACCTTTTCCTAACGGAAAAGTCGCGAGAAGATTCCTGTTCTCGGAGGTCTTCGTTCTAGCAATGCCAGTTCTTCCTATCTATCTATCTATCTATCTATCTATCTATCTATCTATCTATCTATCTATCTATCTATCTATCTATCTATCTATCTATCTATCTATCTATCAAATCCCAAAGACGCATACATACATACATACATACATACATACATACATACATACATACACACACACACACACACACATATACATACATACATACACACACACACACACACACACACACACACACACACACACACACACACACATACATACATACATACATACATACATACATACATACATACATACATACATACATACATACATACATACATACATACATACATACATACATACATACATACATACATACATACATACATACGTGCGTGCATACTGTGGGAATTGAGGCCAGCCCGCTGCCTTTGCCGCGGGCTTTACCGCCTCTTTCTCCGTTCTCATGTCCCGACATGTCTCCCCTCTCCGCTGCCTGCCACGGCTGGAAGAGCGGAGTGACGTTTAACTCCCTCACCCGGTAGCGGATGTTGACTGTGGCGCCGCGCGCGGAGTCTCCCGAGAGGTTTCGCACGTGTGCGTCGGGGGCGAGAGAGAGGCCTCTCCGGGGACGACTATGAGGGTAAGCACGGTCAGCTTCCCTGTGGGGCTCGTTCGGACTTTGCCAACAGCGCCTTGCGCCCGCGGCGAACGCTTACCTTATGTCGCCCCCCCCCCCTCCTTCCGAACGCTAGGCCGAAGGGTGGTACAGGTGTCCTAGTGCGTGGCCTAGCTTCGCCGACCCAGTCTCTCTCCGAAGCCAACGCGAGCGCCTTTGCCCTCGCTCGAGCAACCGGGCCCCTTGGTCCCGGTGTCTCCGTGGCTCACCTTTACCACGGAGACGTGCTCGTGGCACCCTATGTAGTACTTCTATGCCTGTGGCGTGGGTAAGTCCCATTTGCTTTCCTGCCGCGCCTCTGCACCGGGCTGTACTGCGTTTTGGTGTTGCCACAGACAATAAAAAATGGACAGTGGCTTAGCTCAGCTATGCCAGGATATACGTAGCGTTAGCAAAAGGTTCAGCTGATTATTCTTAGCTTTCCAGATATCATGCTTACAGCTGTTGCAATGACACACACACGGTATACGTATTATGTGGCACATGTATGTTTATTTTGCCGAGCAACTACTTCGGGATCTGATGAGTTAAGCTTCTCCATTCTACTGCACCGTTAAGCAGTATTTGCACTCTCCTTCTCCATGGCTATATCACAGTGGCAAATGCCAGTCAGAGGCGCTATCAAGTGGTTCCAGCGCAGTGTCAGATGGAGACTGCACAGGAAAGCCGCGCGCGTCGGAGTCCATATATCTTCCAAGGCTATGACGGCACTCCTCTGAAAAGCTCACACTGGCGGCGGCGAGTCGCGCGCGGCCGCGGCCGAGTGCGAGGGAGGTGCCGGCTCCGGTGCGTGACATTACTGATCGTCTACGCAGCGCATCGAATTGCGCGCACACCAGCTGTGAGTCGCACGCGGCGGCGGCGGAGTATCATTGCGCATGCGCACACCAGTGCCACGCGAAATTGGCTCAGCGAGGCCAGTGTAGCTAACGCTACAAAAGTGTTGCGACTTTGAGCAGTATCGTGTTCTCGCCATGGCGACGGTTTACGCGTGCTCTGGGGCTCGCTAAGACCGGACCCACGCTAGTGGCCGTACTCCTTCGGGATACGTGTCACTACACTGGTGCCCAACGCGGTATTTTTGCAGGGGCGGCGCCAGGATGTTTTTACTGGGGGGGCAACCACGAAAAGTGAGTTCCTCCGGGGGGGGGGGGGGGGGGGGCAAGCTAGCTCTGCTCCTAATAGGTTTTCAATATATGCTTCCGGGCACTTGGGTGGGCATAGGGGGGGCAGGCGAGAATTTTAGGGGGGCTCCAGCCCACCCTTGCCTCCCCCTGGCGCCGCCCCTGTATTTTTGGCTGCTCTTAGCGAGTCAGTTCGCCTGCGCGATTCGGACTCGTCGCAACATGTGTGTTCCGTGGCATGCCGCGTTGCACAAAGAGGCCATCGCCTCTATAGACGGGCACACTTCGGCACCCGTCCGTGTCGTCACCCCGTTTTGTGGTCAATACACAATCAACGTGGTAGCTGACGCGCCCCTGTTGTCTGCCGAGAACCTGGATTTCGGTGCGACCGGTGCTCGCGGTGCCTTAGCACATGCAAGCGTCGGGGGCGAAACAGCGGCAAAATGGGGGGTCCCCATGAGGACGACCTTGGCTGCTATCCAGGTAAGCGGCCCACTGGATAGCGGCCGAGCGGGGGAACTTTCCGAAGGCCACTGTGCCAAGAGCGAACCCGTGACACCGTGCACGCGGCGGTTGCTGCGGTCCTGAGTGCGCGCGATACCAGACTCCCCCATTTGAGAGATTGGGAATCGCTTTCGGCAGCGAATAGCTACTGAAGGCTCAGCAGAGTGATCCGTTTCTAGTCTCGGAGGGACGGAGTGCCGTATACGCTGCTTGCTCTGCGGCGGGCGCCGATAAACCGTCTTGAAGAGGCGCGGAGCGCCCTTACGCTGCTTGTTCTGCTGCGGGCGCGAATAGGGGGCTGAAACAGCGTGTGTGGCTCAGTCCCCAGCGGATTCATTTCGCTGGACCATGACGGGCTCCTGCTGAACTATATAGCCACTGACGACGAGTCTATCGACCCGTTTAAGGTGGTTATGCCCAAAAGTCTGACAGCCGCACTGTTGCGATCCTCTCACAACGAACCCATGGCCGGTCACCTGAGTGACTCGAAAGGTTTTGCAAACCGAGCAGCGTTGTGACCTGGCCCAGCACGAAGCGTGACTTTTATCGCTGTTCCGTGCCGGCCACGTCTGACAAACGGTTGAACGAAGGGTTGGCAAGCCGCCTGGTCTTATGAACCGATTGTCAGTGAGCGTCCGTGGCGCGTACTCGCTGAAAGATCCCCTTTGGGAAAACTCAGGCGTGCCCACATCGCAGACCTGAAGCCGTTTGTCACGGTCTGACGAGCTCGCGCCAGCGCCCTGCGGCACTTCGCGCAAAACGGGGCACACCCGGGGCGGCGGACCGCATTCGGACCCCGCACTGGTATAATCTGAGGAAGCGGTCACCTTTGTGATTTCGTGCCGGACGGTGGACTTCTCCGCAACCGAAGGCCCTCAGTTTACTGTCTAGCCTCAGTATAGGTTAGCTTCTTTACGGCCTTTTCTCGTGAAGAAGTCGACCCCGCCTGGTCTGCTGCCAGTGTTTCTTTTTTGAGGTGTTCATGTGTATTTTGTGTTTCTTTTGTCTAATATTAGGTGTTATTTGCATTTTATGTTTTTATTTTCTTTTAGCCAGAGATTGAGTGTCATTTTGCTCTGTTTTACTTTTTTTCGTGTTTATTTCGTCTACCGCGAAGGGAGTGGGACCTTGAGTGTCGGCGCTTATGCCGGGAGAGAGAAACGAAGGACGCTTTGCGCCTACGCTCGCGCAGTGGTCGGCGGTGCGTGTGCGTGCTTCTGTGCGTGTGTAAGTGTGTGGTGCTTCAGTACGTGCCCGTGAAGAGTGCGTCATGGCTTCCCCCCCATCGACGCGAACACTGGAGGTGCAGGGGGGGAAGCATTGACCTACTGATGTCAGACAGTCTGGCTGTGCTCTGCTCTCGGCCGTCGTCGAAGAAGCTCTGCTGCCTTTCCCAACATGGCTCTTGTGCGAGACCAGCTGAAAGCAGCTATATGCTACCGGCCAACGCCAGGGCGCCTCGCCGACAATTCTGGTTCGGCCTCCCAGATCACTGGAGAGGCCCGGCTTCCCGCAACGTCCCAGCTCCGTCATCGAGCCAGAAATGCGGGGCCTCCGAACCACAACCGAAGCGGCGTTCGTCGGGCTCGCGGCTAATCAAGAGCAGCAACGAGCCATCAGAGAGCCCCCGTTCTGTGCCTTCTGACTTCGCACTCGGGCACCGCAACCGGCGGACATTGTCACGCTCTTCCGCCCCTTTGCGCGGTGGACGCTATCCCTCCCAAGCACCACGAACACTAGTCCCACTTTCCTGTGCTCCCTTTCGCAATTACTTTTATAGTGCCATGTGTATATTTTGTTATTAATCTTTGTTTCTCCTATGCCATCATTTTTAGCAGCAGTTACAGGGCGGCACTGAGGTTAGCTGTCGCTCGTAGCAGTGTCATTTTAATTGCATGGGTGACGCCCGGCTGCCTTTGCAGACCGGTAAAGGGCAAATTTAGGAGAGGGTGATGTGGGAATTGAGGCCGGCCAGCTGCCTTTGCGCGGGCTTTGCCGCCTCTTTTCCGTTCTCACGTCCCGACGTGCCTACCCTCCTCTGCTGTCTGCCGCGCTGGGAAAGCGGAGTGACGTTTAACCCCCTCACCCGGTAGCTGATATTGACTATGGCGCCGCGCGCGGAGTCTCCCGAGAGGTTTTCGCGCGCTGGTCCGGAGTAGAGAAAGACCTCTCCGGGGACGATATGGGAGTAGGCACGCGTTTCTTTTCCGTCCGTCAGCTCCCTGTGGGGCTCGTTCGGACTTCGCCAACAGCGCCTTGCGCCCGCGGCGAACGCTTACCTTATGTCGCCCCCCCCCCCCTTCCGAACGCTAGGCCTAAGGGTGGTACGATGTCCTAGTGCGTGGCCTAGCTACGCCGACCCGTCTCCCTCCGAAGCCAACGCGAGTGCCTTTCCCCTCGCTCGAGCAACCGGGCCTTGGTCCCGGTGTCTCCGTGGATCACCTTTACCACGGAGACGTGCTCGTGGCACCCTGTGTAGCACTTTTATGCCTGTGGCGTGGGTAAGCCCATTTGTTTCCCACCGCGCATTTGCAATGGGCTGTACTGCGTTTTGGTGCTGCCACAGGCAATAAAGTGTTGCGACTTTGAGCAGTATCGTATTCTTGCCATGGCGACGGTTAACGCGTGCCCGGCGGCTCGCTAAGACCACTAGTGGCCGTACTCCTTCGGGATACGTGTCACTACAATACATACATACACACCTACACACACACCTACACACACACCTACATACAAACCTACATACAAACCTACATACAAACCTACATACATACATACATACATACATACATACATACATACATACATACATACATACATACATACATACATACATACATACATACATACATACATACATACATACATACATACATACATACATACATACATACATACATACATACATACATACATACTGATAGTACACCTTTAGTGGTGAGCAGAAGAGACGTTTACTTTTTGGAAAACGTAGCGGTAGAACCGACCAGCTGTCAAGCGGAGCGAGCGCGAGCAGCAACAACACTCTTCCTTCTCTTCTTCAGCTGGCGTTCCGGCCTGTGCCAAATATCAATGCTACAAATCACTCCCCCCTCAGAAAAGGAGCCATCCTGGCGACCTATGGAACGGGTACGACGGGTGGGTCGTAGTGCGGCTTCAATCGATCTACGTGAACAGTCTCGCGGCCTCGATGCCGTCGGTCTGTTGATGGTTGAACCGGCTCAACAATATAGTTAACCGGTGAGGCCTGACGTAGGACTCGGTAGGGGCCTTCGTACTTCGGCAGTAGCTTGGTGGAAAGACCAGGAACAGATGAGGGAACCCGAAGCCATACCAAGGCGCCAGGCGAGTATGACTGCGAAGACAGGTTTTCGTCGTGACGGTTCTTCTGGTACGCTTGATCTTGGGCGGTTAAGGAACGCGCGAGTTGCCTGCATTCTTCTGCATAGGTGGCGACTTCAGATAGAGTTGTGGATTCCGAAGCGTCTGGATGATACAAGAGAATGGTGTCCATGAATGAGGAAGGTTCTCGCCCGTAAAGGAGGAAGAACGGAGAGAATCCTGTCGTAGACTGAGTGGCGCTGTTGTAAGCGTAAGTTACAAAGGGCAGTATGCGGTCCCAGTTGGTGTGATCAGCGGACACGTACATGGATAGCATGTCGCCCAGTGAGCGGTTAAACCGTTCGGTCATTCCATTCGTTTGCGGATGGTATGCGCTGGTTGTCCGATGCACAACGTTGCATTCGCGAAGAAGGGCTTGTACCGCTTCGGAGAGGAACGTACGGCCGCGGTCACTGAGTAGCTCACGAGGCGCGCCATGGCGTAGAATGAGATTGTGAAGGATAAATAAGCCAACTTCACGTGATGTGGCCTCTGGCAGCGCAGCAGTTTCAGCATAGCGTGTCAAGTGATCAATGGCGACAATCACCCAGCGGTTCCCGTTAGGCGTATAGGGAAGGGGACCGTACAAGTCAATTCCGATGCGGTCGAAAGGGCGGGAGGGGCAAGGCAACGGCTGCAGTTGTCCATTGGCTATGTGTGGTGGGCTTTTTCGGCGTTGACATTTGGAGCACGAACGCACGTACTGTCGGACAAAGCGGTACATTCCGCGCCAATAGTACCGCAGCCGGAGACGTGCATACGTTTTTATCACACCGGCGTGGCCGCATTGAGGATCCGCGTGAAAAGAGTCGCAAATGTCGGCACGTAGGTGGCGAGGAATCACAAGCAACCACTTGCGGCCGTCAGAAAGGTAGTTGCGACGGTACAGGAGTCCATCGCGGATGGTAAAGTGTCGAGCTGTGCGCTGCAGTGAACGATTGGGCGTAACTTGGGACGGCTGAGACAGTAACTGTATCATAGAGGCTATCCAAGCGTCTTGGCGCTGTTCATAGGGCATGTCCGCGTGCGAAAGTGCCACAGCATCGAGGCTGGATACAGAAGTACTTCCGTGTTCATGGGGAAGTGGAGAGCGGGAGAGAGCGTCGGCATCTGAATGTTTGCGGCCTGACCTGTAGACGACACGGATATCATAGTCTTGGAGGCGTAACGCCCAACGAGCGAGACGGCCAGATGGGTCTTTTAGTGACGATAACCAGCAGAGGGCGTGGTGATCAGTCACGACGTCAAATGGACGGCCATAGACGTAGGGTCGAAATTTTGTGATTGCCCAGACGATGGCTAGACATTCTTTTTCTGTGACTGAATAATTCTGTTCAGCCCTAGTAAGAGTGCGACTGGCATAAGAAACGACGTACTCGTCGTATCCAGACTTGCGTTGAGCAAGAATAGCGCCAAGTCCGACTCCACTTGCGTCGGTGTGTATTTCTGTAGGGGCATCAGGATCAAAGTGACGGAGAATCGGTGGAGATGTCAGCAATTGACGTAGTTTCGCGAATGCCTTATCGCAATTGGAAGACCACGCCGAAATGCCCTCGGTGTCAGAAAGTAGCCGTGTTAAAGGGGCCATGACAGATGCAAAATTACGGACAAATCGGCGAAAGTATGAACATAAGCCGATAAAGCTCCGGAGTTCCTTAAGTGTCGATGGCTTCGGAAACTGGGCGACAGCACGGAGTTTTCCAGGATCAGGTAGAACGCCGTCCTTGCTGACAACATGCCCTAAGATGGTGAGCTTCCGGGCGGCAAAATGGCACTTTTTCAAATTTAGTTGGAGCCCAGCATGTGTAAGGCAATGCAGGACACTTGCGAGGCGCAGAAGATGGGTATCGAAGTCTTTTGAAAAAACGACGACGTCGTCCAAATAGCAAAGACACGTCTGCCATTTAAGGCCTCGAAGTATGTTGTCCATCAGACGCTCGAAGGTGGCTGGGGCGTTACAAAGGCCGAACGGCATCACGTTAAACTCGTACAAGCCGTCCGGAGTTACAAACGCAGTCTTGGCGCGGTCAGCTTCATCCATGGGTACCTGCCAGTATCCCGATCGAAGATCCAGCGAAGAGAAGAATTCTGCACCTTGCAAACAGTCGAGAGCGTCGTCAATTCTGGGGAGCGGATAAACATCTTTGCGCGTGATCTTGTTAAGGCGCCTGTAATCCACACAGAATCGGATGCCCCCGTCCTTCTTTTTGACCAGTACCACCGGGGAGGCCCACGGACTGTTAGACGGCTGTATAACGCCACGATTGAGCATATCAGACACTTGATCGTCTATAACTTGGCGTTCGGCGTGGGAGACCCGGTATGGACGCTGACGCAATGGTGCGTGGGTGCCAGTGTCAATACGATGGACAATTGCAGATGTTCGGCCCAGACTGGTTTGTTTGAAGTCGAACGATGAGCGGAAGTGGTCGAGAAGTGTCAAGAGTTGAGTTCGTTGGTCAACAGGAAGGTCAGGGTCAATCGATGGAAGGAAGACGTCGAGGGAAGAGGTGGCGGGTGTGAGAGCGGAAGTAACACTGGCGATCTCAAGGCTTTTTGCTTGATAGGGCAGTTGACTGGTGCAAACACAATCGATGTCCTCAAGGCGGCCGATGCATTCGCCACGGAATAGGGTGACTGGTACAGAAAGGAGATTCGTGGCATAAATGTTTGCGCAAGTGGCTTCGACCGTCAGAAGAGCAAAAGGCAGAAGAACGTTTTTTCGAGAAGTGAAGTCTTCTGACGGCGTGAACATGACGTCCGAAAAAGCGGCATGGTCGCACGAGATCGGCACAATAACAGAAGACATAGGTGGAATATCAGTCTCCGCGTCGACGACAACACGAGAAATAGAAGGCTTATTATAATCGTCGTCGGAGAGCGATGACAATTCTAGTTCGGCCCGGGCACAATCAACAACGGCATGATGTGTGGAAAGGAAGTCCCAGCCTAATATGACGTCGTGTGAGCAGTGCGGAAACACGATAAATTCAACCACGTACAGAACGCCCTGGATGATTAACCGAGCCGTGCACGTCATAGAAGGGTTCACGTGATGCGCTGTTGCCGTACGAAGGGAGAGACCAGAAAGCGGAATCGTAACTTTTCTTAACTTGCGACACAATGCTTCACTCAATACAGACACGGCAGCTCCGGTATCTATTAATGCTTGAACGGGGATACCTTCAATCAAGACAGTTATTTCATTATTCGGTAGAGAACGAGGCCTTGTGGAGTTCGACGGTGGCGCAGTTCTTGCCTCCGGAACTGCGATGGTCAGTTTTCCGTTTGGGCAGGTGGTGCACGCCGAAGCATTGGTGAAGGCGAACGTCGGCGCGGGGAAGGCGATCGGCGTGGGTTGAAGGCGCGGCGGCTCGGCGGAGAAGTGTCCGAAGCTGCATGGAACGGCAGCGTCTGTGGTGGTTCTGTGGGGGCGTAGCCGTAGGTGCCATCAATAATACCTGAGTGAGGGACGCGCCGGCGACAGAACCGCTCAACATGGCCAGGCTGACGACAGTAATAACAGATAGGTCTGTTATCCGATGTACGCCAAGGGTTGTTGGGAAGCGTTGAAGGACGGCGGTAAATGGGAACATGCGGGCCTGCCGGTACGTGTGTTGCGTAGAAGGCGTTCGCTTGGTGGGCAGGGTCGACGACGTTTGACGGCGCATGTACCTGCCTTCGCGCGACGTCAGCGTAAGTCAGGGGAGCGGACACAGGTGGTGGCTGGTACGTGGGGGGAAGTGCCTCGCAGACTTGCTCTTCGATGGTTTGGCGCAGTGACGAGGTCAGCCCATGCGTATTGCTGGGAAGCAAGGGGGCAAGGGACAACTGGCGTGCCACTTCCTCTCGGATAAATTGCTGGATTTGCGGGGTCAATACAGTCTGTTCTGGAGATATTGCACCAACGGTCAATGCTGGCGTGCTGGTCATGTCGAAAGTAGGCCGTCGCGTTGAAATGCGCTGTTTTCGCAACTCATCGAAACTTTGGCAGTGTTGGATGACTTCCGAAACTGTTTGCGGGTCTTTAGCCACCAGCATGTGGAAGGCATCGTCCTCGATGCCCTTCATAATGTGTTTTACCTTGGCGGTTTCCGACATGTCAGGATCAAAGCGACGGCAGAGGCCTACGACGTCCTCAATGTAGGACGTGAAACCCTCTCCCGACAGTTGGGCGCGATCCCGCAAGCGCTGTTCTGCACGGAGCTTGCGCACTGTCGGTCGGCCAAACACGTCCGCGAAGGTGGTCTTGAAAGTGGCCCAGTCGGTAAGCTCGGCTTCGTGGTTGTTGAGCCAGAGCTCTGCTACTCCTCTGAGGTAAAAGTGGACGCGGCCCAGTTTGTCGTTTTCGTCCCACCTGTTGTTGACGCTTACTCGTTCGAACGAAGAGAGCCAGTCCTCGACGTCCTGCTCATCGGTGCCGTTGAAGATGTCTGGATCTCGCTCTCTCGGGACGCCGGGACAGTGGACAGGTGGAGATGTAGGAGCCGTCTGCTGTGCAGCGTCGATGGACATTGTTGATGGCGAAGGTAGAGTTCGGTTGCGGAGTTCCAGGATGGAAAAAGGTACCCAGCACTCTCCACCACTTGATAGTACACCTTTAGTGGTGAGCAGAAGAGACGTTTACTTTTTGGAAAACGTAGCGGTAGAACCGACCAGCTGTCAAGCGGAGCGAGCGCGAGCAGCAACAACACTCTTCCTTCTCTTCTTCAGCTGGCGTTCCGGCCTGTGCCAAATATCAATGCTACAATACATACATGCCCCGCCGCGGTGTTCTAGTGGCTAAGGTACTCGGCTACTGACCCGCAGGTCGCGGGTTCGAATCCTGGCTGCGGCGGCTGCATATCCGATGGAGGCGGAAATGTTGTTGGCCCATGTGCTCAGATTTGGGTGCACGTTAAAGAACCCCAGGTGGTCGAAATTTCCGGAGCCCTCCACTACGGCGTCTCTCATAATCATATAATGGTTTTGGGACGTTAAACCCCACATATTAACATACATACATACATACATGCATACATACATACATACATACATACATACATACATACATACATACATACATACATACATACATACATACATACATACATACATACATACATACATACACACATACATACTAAAATAGAGGTGTTGTACGTCGAGAAAGGTTCAGACGTAGCTTGGCAAAATGTCCTTTATCAGGCAGGTCTGGCTAATGGCGAGCGGCGTGCGCGAGCTACTACTGCAGCCACCGATCATCATCGTCTTCTTCGTTGCCAGCAGAGCGTCCGTTACTCAGATTCATTAATTCATTACAATTACTCCCCGCGAAATAAGGAGCCATCCTGGCGACCTATGGACCAGTAAACACGGGAGGGTCGTAGCAGGGCTTAAGTCTCGAGACGTGGACAATTTCCTGGCCACGACGACGTTGGTCAGAAGATGGTTCCAGTGGCTCGATGAGGTAATTCACCGGTGACGTTTTTTGTAGCACACGATATGGGCCGTGATACTTGGGGACCAACTTGGTAGAAAGGCCAGGTGTAGCAGAGGGAACATGCAGCCAGACGAGTGAACCTGGATCGTAAGAAGTGGTGTTATTTGATGCGTCATGGTGGTGCTTTTGGCGTCCTTGGTCTTGGGTTGTGAATGCTCTTGCCAGTTGGCGGCATTCCTCAGCGTATGTAGCGGCTTGAGACAAAGTTGTGGACTCTGAGGAGTCAGGTTTGTACGAAAGAATGGTGTCCATAGTGCAAGAAGGTTCGCGTCCGTAAAGGAGGAAAAAAGGAGAGAACCCAGTAGTGCTTTGAATGGCGGTATTATAAGCGAACGTGATAAACGGGAGCACTCGGTCCCAATTGGAGTGGTCTGACGAGATATACATAGACAGCATGTCACCAAGGGTGCGGTTGAAGCGCTCTGTCATTCCATTGGTCTGGGGATGATAGGCGCTTGTAGTGCGGTGAACGACGTGGCACTCACGCAGCAATGCTGTGATGAAGTCTGACAAGAATACGCGACCACGATCGCTCAGTAACTCCCGAGGTGCTCCATGACGTAATACGATGTTGTGAAGTACGAAAGTCGCAACGTCTTTTGCTGTAGACGAGGGAAGGGATGAAGTTTCGGCATACCGGGTGAGATGGTCGACGGCAACTATGATCCAGCGGTTACCGTCAGCAGTGTTGGGAAGGGGACCATAGATATCGATGCCGACGCGGTCGAATGGTCGGGATGGGCATGGTAAGGGTAGCAAGGTACCGCTGGCGTGACAAGGGGGAGTTTTTCGTCTCTGGCACGTCGAGCAGGCCCGAACGTATTGTCGTATAAAACGGTACATGCCACGCCAGTAATATCGGAGACGTATGCGAGAATAAGTCTTCAAGAAACCTGCGTGGCCACATTGGGGGTCGTCATGAAACGTGGAACAAATTTCGGATCGCAGATGACGTGGAATCACGAGTAGCCACTGACGTCCACCGGGTGCGTAGTTGCGTCGGTACAGCACGTCGTCGCGAGTGGCGAAGTGCTCCACTTGCCGACGCAACGTGCGAGAAGGGGGGGAAGCCGTCCGCCCAGCCAGGATGTCTAGAATCGAAGCAACCCAAGGGTCCTTGCGTTGCTCAGATGGCATGTCGGCGATGGTGACGGCAGTGGCATCACAGGTTATACTTTCGCAGCAGTCCGGGTCAGGGGGTAGAGGCGAACGGGATAGGGCGTCTGCGTCCGAATGTTTCCGGCCGGAGCGATAGACCACGCGAATATTATATTCTTGGAGGCGTAATGCCCATCGGGCGAGGCGACCGCTTGGATCCTTATATGACGACAACCAGCAGAGGGCGTGGTGGTCAGTCACGACGTCAAAAGGGCGCCCGTACACGTAAGGTCGAAATTTTTCTATCGCCCAAATAATGGCGAGGCATTCCTTTTCGGTGACAGAATAGTTGCTTTCGGCTTTGCTAAGAGTTCGGCTTGCGTAGGCAACCACGTACTCTTGGAAGCCGTCTTTCTTCTGTGCAAGAATAGCGCCTAGCCCGACACCACTAGCGTCGGTGTGGATCTCTGTGGGTGCCGATGGGTCGTAGTGTCGCAGAATAGGCGGCGACGTGAGGAGGCGGCGCAGTTCATTGGAAGAGTCGTCACAGGTGGCAGACCAGGCTGAAAGGTCTCTGGAGCCGGCGAGGAGCTTGGTCAAAGGAGCGATGATCGTCGCGAAATTGCGGACGAAGCGCCGGAAGTAAGAGCAAAGGCCTATGAAGCTTCGGAGCTCTTTCATGGTGGTCGGTTTGGGAAACGCTGAAACGGCTGTAAGTTTGGCAGAGTCAGGAAGAATGCCGTCTTTTGAAACCACGTGGCCAAGGATCGTAAGCTTTCGAGCGGCGAAATTGCACTTCTTCAGATTCAGTTGCAGCCCCGCGGCAGAAATACACGCGAGGACTTTCTCGAGGCGGGTTAAATGGGTTGCAAAATCAGTTGAAAAGACGACAATATCATCTAAATAACAAAGGCAAACGTTCCATTTGAGGCCTCGAAGGATAGAGTCCATCATCCGCTCGAAAGTAGCTGGCGCGTTGCAGAGGCCGAAGGGCATCACTGTGAATTCGTAAAGCCCGTCGGGCGTGATGAAAGCAGTTTTTTCACGATCGGCCTCTGCCATGGGTACCTGCCAGTATCCAGAGCGGAGATCTAAAGAAGAGAAAAATTCGGCTCCCTGTAGGCAGTCCAAGGCATCGTCAATGCGTGGCAGCGGATAGACATCCTTGCGCGTGATTCGGTTGAGACGCCGGTAGTCCACGCAAAACCTGATGGAGCCGTCCTTCTTCACCAACACAACTGGAGAGGCCCAGGGACTGCTTGACGGTTCGATTATGCCACGTGTCAGCATGTCGTCAACCTGTTCATTGATAGCACGGCGTTCGGTAGTTGACACACGATATGGACGCTGCCGTAATGGCGTCTCTTGACCGGTATCTATACGGTGTACAACAGATGACGCTCGACCTAAGGAAGGCTGATTGTGGTCAAACGAGGCTCGAAAACGCTGTAGGAGCTTGATCAGCTGTTTCTGCTGCCCAGGCGTGAGGTTACAATCGATGGACTTGCGGAATACATCCATAGGTTCATTAGCGTCAGTTGCGGGTGTAATGGCACAAGTCGGTAGAAATGGCTTGTCTGGATAGATCGGGTCTTCGAAAATACAATTTAAGGTCTCGAGGCTTCCCAGACACTCACCGCGTAGCAGGATGTACGGGCAAGCAGAAACGTTGCACGCATAAAGTACCGCCGAACCATTGGAAAAGTTGATGACGGCAAACGGAAGGACGATGGTTCGGTGTTGCACACTAGCTATAGTTGGTTGGAACAGGAGCGTCGAGTTAGTGGCAGCAGGGGAAAACACAGGCACTAGGACGGCGGACAACGGCGCGATGCGGACGTCAGCTGCGGCAAACACTTTCGAGGGACTGTGGTGGTCGATATCAAGGCACGGATTCGTCAACGTGAGTTCAGCACGAGCGCAGTCGACGAGGGCCTGATGGGTAGAAAGGAAATCCCATCCTAGTATCGCGTCGTAAGATGAACGTGGCAGAACAACAAAGTTGACGGCGTACCAAACATCTTGAATAAGAACGCGTGCTGTGCACTGAGCTGTCGGCGCGATGAAATGGGAGGTGGCTGTACGCAGAGCAAGATTCGTAAGCGGCGTTGTAACTTTTCTCAAATCGCGACACAGTTTTTCACTAATTACAGAAACAACGGCGCCTGTGTCGACAAGTGCACGTACAGCAACACCTTCTACTAGCACATCAATTTCGTTGGACGGACAAAGAGGAGGTCTTAGAAAGTTCGACGACGACGCAGTTCTTGCCTCCGGAACTGCGGCTGTCAGTTTTCCTCTCGAGCGGGGCTCGTGCGCCGAAGCATCGGGGAGACAGATCGGCGACGGGGTGGTAATGACCGGCGAGAATCTACGGGGCGTCGTGGGGACAATGAGTCGGTGATAGGAGAAGATGGTCGCTGGGGATTCTGGGCAGCCTGGTAATTTGCAGAATTCTCATGGTCTGGAGGCTGGAAGTTGCGACGGCGACAGTAGCGTGCTATATGTCCCACGAAACCGCATGCGAAACAGATGGGTCGATTATCCAAGGTGCGCCATGGGTTAACGACAGAAGGTGCAGGGGGCGAAACGGGATGGGGTGCCGTGTATGTAGGCAGCGTCGTAGGGTAGGAGGACCCGGTGCCCCGGTATGAGCCAGAGACAGGTGGGGCTGGGGGTCTAGCAACGACGGCAGCATAGGTCAGTGGCGTAGGGACAGGTGGCGATGGAGGCAGTGCTTGCGTGACCTGTGTCTCAATGACCTGGCGTAGACGTGGGTCTAACGAGGTCACTGGCGCGGATGCTTCGGCCACAAGAGAAAGCTGACGCGCAACTTCCTCACGAATGAATTGTTTGATTTGGGGGAGTAAGACGGTGTGATCAGCAGCGACGTCGTGTACGAGGGCGGAAAGTTCAGCCGTATCTTCTGCGGCCCTGCGCGTCGAGACACGCTGCTTACGCAAGTCGTCGTACTCCTGACAGAGGTGGACAACATCGGTGACGGTCTGTGGATTCCTAGCGACGAGCATCTGGAAGGTGTCGTCGTCAACTCCTTTGATGATGTGCTTGATTTTGTCGCGTTCGGTTAGAGATTCATCGACGCGCTTGCAAAGGGACAAGACATCTTCAATGTAACTCGTAAAGGTCTCGTCCCTGCGCTGGACTCGACTACGGAGACGCTGTTCCGCGCGAAGCCGGCGCACGGCGGGACGGCCGAAGACCGCGGAGATGGTGGTCTTGAAGGCGGACCAGTTGGTAATTTCGCCTTGGTGGTTCTTGAACCAGAGGCTGGCCACATCAGCGAGGTAAAAGCGCACGTTTGTGAGCTGGTCGCAGGCGTTCCACTTGTTGGAAGCGCTTACGATTTCGTACTCGACGAGCCAGTCCTCGACGTCTTGTTCATCGTTGCCGCGAAAAATTGGTGGGTCGCGTTGCCGAGGCGCGCCAGTACAGTAGACTGTCGTTGGTGAGGCAGCTTGAGAAGGGCCAGGAGCAGTCATGGTGAACGGTGAGGGTAGCGTCCGATTGCGAAGTTCCAGGTTGATGGGAACCCCGGCTCCTCCACCACTTAAAATAGAGGTGTTGTACGTCGAGAAAGGTTCAGACGTAGCTTGGCAAAATGTCCTTTATCAGGCAGGTCTGGCTAATGGCGAGCGGCGTGCGCGAGCTACTACTGCAGCCACCGATCATCATCGTCTTCTTCGTTGCCAGCAGAGCGTCCGTTACTCAGATTCATTAATTCATTACAATACATACATACTTACATACATACATACATACATACATACATACATACATACATACATACATACATACATACATACATACATACATACATACATACATACATACATACATACATACATACATACATACATACATACATACATACATACATACATACATACATACATACATACATACATACATACATACATACATACATACATACATTGTTAAGGCGTTTAATAGCCGGTCCACAGCGAGCAAGCACAATGGCGACAGTAACGGCCAAGCACGGGCTCCCAGTGCGAGCGGCGTCTTTGTTGGGTAGCCCCACTAGAAGGTACTCAAGAGTTCGACCCATTTCATAGTTCGGAGGCTTCGCTACAATTACCCCGGGGTCGAAGAGGGAGCCGCCTGGCGACCTAACAGCTTGTTATTATGAGCGGATCATAATAAGCCTTCAGGCGCTCCACGTTGACGATGTCTCGCCCACGGCGGCGCATGTCCGAAGATTGTTCAACGGGTTCGATAAGATAGTTGACGGGTGAGGTGCGCTCGATGACACGGTAGGGGCCTTCGTATTTGGGACGTAGTTTGGAAGAGAAGCCAGCGGCAGAGGTCGGGATCGAGAGCCATACAAGCGCACCAGGAAGGAACGTGGGCTCAGAAGTGGCGCTGGCATCACGGATACTCTTCTGCCGCTCTTGCTCTTGCGTCGTAAAAGTCTTGGCAAGCTCGCGACACTCTTCAGCAAGCCTGGCTGTCTCGGAAATAGGTGTACACTCAGATGGATCCGGCGTGTACGGGAGTATCGTGTCCATGGTGTGCGACGGGTGCCTTCCGTACAGCAAGTAGAAAGGTGAAAAACCAGTCGTGCTCTGAGGGGCGGTGTTGTAGGCGTAGGTGACGAAGGGCAGTATATTATCCCAATTAGTGTGGTTGGCAGCGACGTACATAGAAAGCATGTCGCCGAGGGTGCGGTTAAAGCGTTCGGTGAGGCCATTCGTCTGTGGGTGGTAAGCAGTAGTTTTGCGGTGGACAGAATGGCACTCCGTCAGAATGGCTTCGACGACTTCCGACAAGAAGACACGGCCTCGATCGCTGAGAAGCTCTCGGGGTGGTCCGTGGCGCAGTATAAATCGATGCAGCAGGAAGGACGCAACATCGCGCGCAGCAGCCGCAGGGAGAGCGGCGGTTTCGGCGTATCGCGTTAAATGGTCAACGGCAACGATGGCCCAGCGGTTACCAGCCGACGTCAGAGGAAGTGGTCCATACAAATCGATACCTACGCGCCCAAAGGGACGGTCAGGGCAAGGTAACGGTTGTAGACTGGCGTGCGACATGTGAGCTGACGGTTTACGGCGTTGGCAAGTGAGGCAAGAGCGAACGAACTGCTGCACATAGCGGTACATCCCGCGCCAGAAGTAGCGTTGTCGAATGCGATGGTAGGTTTTCAATACCCCAGAGTGCGCACATTGCGGATCAGAATGGAAGGATTCACATATCTCTGACCGCAGACTGCGGGGTATCACGAGTAACCACTGCCGGCCGTCGGCGTCGTAATTGCGTCGGTGTAGAAGGCCGTCACGAATGGCGAAATGGCGAGCTTGACGACGCAATGCACGCGTGGATGGAGTTGCGGATGGATCAGAGAGCAAGTCGATCAGCGGGCCGATCCAATTATCCTTTCGCTGTTCGGTAGCGATTATGTCAACGTCAATGGCAGAAACAGCAGCCGAGGATACTGAGCAGAGCACATCACCTTCAGGCAGAGGGGAGCGCGAGAGGGCGTCGGCATCAGCATGCTGGCGTCCATTGCGGTACAGCACGCGGATGTCGTAGTCTTGTAAACGAAGAGCCCAACGGGCAAGACGGCCTGAGGGATCCTTCAAGGATGAAAGCCAGCATAGTGCATGATGGTCGGTGACGACATCGAATGGGCGACCATACAAATACGGTCGAAACTTTGTAAGAGCCCAGACGATCGCCAGGCACTCTTTCTCCGTGACGGTGTAGTTTGTCTCAGCTCTCGTGAGCGTACGGCTTGCATATGCTACGACATATTCAGGGAATCCGGGTTTGCGCTGCGCCAGGACAGCGCCGAGGCCTACACCGCTGGCGTCTGTGTGCACCTCCGTCGGGGCCGTAGGGTCGTAGTGGCGTAGAATGGGAGGAGATGTCAACACATGGCGGAGCTTCGCGAACGCGTCGTCCCACTCAGACGACCACGAATTGAGGGACCCGTTACTTCCAAGGAGCTTCGTCAGCGGTGATATGATCGTGGCAAAGTTTCGTATGAAGCGTTGGAAGTACGAGCACAGGCCCACGAAACTACGCAGTTCTTTGACGGACGCAGGTTTGGGGAATTCGGCCACGGCCCGAAGCTTGGCTGGGTCAGGAAGAATGCCATCCTTGGACACGACGTACCCAAGGATGGTGAGTTGCCGTGCTGCAAAGCGGCACTTCTTCAGATTTAGTTGCAAGCCGGCATTGCTGACACGTGCAAAAACTTCTTTCAGACGTTGGAGGTGCGTAGAGAAATCTGGAGCGAACACAACAACGTCATCGAGGTAACACAAGCACGTGTGCCATTTCAAGTTGCGCAGAACGGTGTCCATCATGCGCTCAAAGGTCGCAGGTGCATTACATAGACCAAACGGCATGACGTTGAATTCGTACAAGCCGTCGGGTGTGATGAACGCAGTCTTCGGTCGAGCGTCATCAGCCATGGGTACTTGCCAGTACCCCGAGCGCAGATCGAGAGAAGAAAAAAATTCGGCTCCGTGAAGGCTGTCAATTGCGTCATCGATGCGCGGCAGTGGGTAAACATCCTTGCGAGTGATCTTATTGAGCCGTCTGTAGTCTACACAGAACCGCGCAGAACCATCTTTCTTCGCAACAAGAACAACAGGAGACGCCCATGGACTGTCCGAGGGCCGAATAACGTCGCGTCTAGGCATATCATCAACCTGCTCGTTAATTTCCCGACGTTCAGCAGGCGACACGCGGTAGGGACGTTGCCGTAATAGTGGATGGGCACCAGTGTCGATACGATGCGTAACAGCGGACGCACGACCGAGAGAACTTCGCCCGACATCGAAAGAAGAACGATATTCTCGCAACAGGTTCAGAAGCTGGGAACGCTGTACCGACGTGAGGTTGTCATCAATGCAAGGGCCAAATACATCAGGAGATGACGAATCAGAAGTGGAAACAGCACTGATGGTACGCAAATTGGGACAACGCGAGTCATCAGGTACGTCCAGGACTTGTGCGTTATCCACTGGTTCCACTCTGCCGAGACATTCCCCTCGAACCAAGGTAACAGTGTACGGGGATGGGTTGGTCACGAAAATAGAGGCGTTGCCCTGGGTGATTTGCACGGTCGCGAAAGGTACTAGCAACCCTTTCCTTCGGCAAGCACGGTCGGATGGCGAAACGAGTGCAATTGTGTCGGAGAGTCCAGCGCAGTAGACAGATACACCCATCGTGGAGCTTGGAGGCACTATGGTATCGCTTTCACGAGAATCTGCTCACTTTTCGAAGACTGTTCTTCCGGCGTCAAATGCGAAGAAGGGGGAGAGTTTTCAATTTCCGGCTGCGGCACATGGATGACGGCTGTCGTTGCGGGAGAGAAAATCCCACCCCCAGGATGACCGTCCCATGAGAGCATGCGGGAATGATGATGAATTGGGCGACATACAGAACGTCCTGAACGGCTAACGCGAGCGGTGCACCTGTCTGTAGGATGGATAGTGCGCTGCAAACCGGCGGTACGAAAGGGAACAACTCCCAGAAATGGGCGTCCGTCACTTACGAAGCAAGCGGCAAAATTTTTCGTTCCATAACGGATACGGCGCTCCTGTGTCAATAAGGCAGATGCGTGAACACCGTCCACAAGCACGTCAATGACATTAGATGGGCGGCTCTGAGGGCTTTCACAATGCAATAGCATCGCAGTCCTTGCCTCGGGGACTGCGACGACTAGTTTTCCCGCTCGTGAGCAGCTGAACTTGGCCGCATGGGGGACGGGGAACGACGTCGTGGAGACGGTGACCTACGAGAAGATGAAGCTAGGCGAGTTGGCGGTGCATAGACGGCGTTTCCTCGTGATAGGTACGCCTAATCTGGCCAGCAACAGGCGACGAGATATGGGGCGTCTGTACGCGAGTGCAATAACGTGCTACGTGGCCGGCGTAACCGCAGGCAAAGCAAATGGGCCGGTTGTCGGATGTGCGCCATCGGCTCGCCGGGGGTAGGTCTTGTCCATGACGCAAGAGCCGATGGACGGAACGGTGGCTGGAAAGGCTGCAGGGGGTGCTGGAGCTGAGTCTGAGAGGTCACGTCAATATACGTAGCCGGCATACCCGCTGGAAAGGATGGAGGTCGTGCGGCAGCTTCGGCGTAAGTCAGTGGGGCGGGCGCTTGAACGACTGGAGGCGGCCTGGCGACCACTTGGGCGTAACTTGGGGATCAGGAGCCGGAAGCTGTTGTGGGTGGTACGCAGGCATAACCTCCGCTATTTCTGCTCAATCGCTTGGCGGATGGGGGGGAAAATGGTAGTGCCGATTGTTGAGCAGCCGGTGGTGGGCGAAGGGCAGGAGAGAGAACTGCCGTGCGATTTCCTCACGTATGAAGACTTGAGGTCTGCCAGCAGTGCCACCTGGTCACAGCTCGCCTCCAAGCCTGCAAGCCCTGCATCTCGTGGTGTGGAGCGACGGGTCATCGAACGCTGCCGGCGGAGCTCCTCGTAGCTCGGGCACAGCGTGATGACCTCAGCTACTGTGCCTGGGTTTTTGGCCAGCAGCATCGTGAAGGCATCATCGGCAATGCCCTTCATGACGTTCCGGATCTTGTCTGATTCGGACATGCTGTCGTTGCATTTCTTGCATAGGTCCAAGACGTCTTCAATGTAGCTGGTGAATGATTCACCGGCCTGCTGAGCGCGTTCGCGTAAGCGCTGCTCGGCTTGCAGCTTACGAACGGCAGGGCGGCCAAAAACGTTGGTGATAGCGGTCTTAAAATCGGACCAGGTTGCGAAATCAGACGCGTGGTTGTTATACCACATGCCAGCCACACCCGCGAGGTAGAAAACCAGGTTGCCGAGTTTACCTGCCTCGTCCCAATGATTGGGGACGCTGACGCGTTCGTACATGACGAGCCAGTCCTCGACGTCGGTGCCATCCGCGCCGGTGAAGACAGGTGGGTCGCGGATGCGGGGGACACCGGAACATGGCGTCGGCGCAGGAGGAAGCGTTTTCTGGGCGGCGTCTTGTTGCATGGTTGAAGGCACGGTACGGGACCTAAGCTCCAAGGGCATCGAATGTGAACCGAAGATGTTTGAAGGGCACAGCACTCTCCACCAAAATGTTAAGGCGTTTAATAGCCGGTCCACAGCGAGCAAGCACAATGGCGACAGTAACGGCCAAGCACGGGCTCCCAGTGCGAGCGGCGTCTTTGTTGGGTAGCCCCACTAGAAGGTACTCAAGAGTTCGACCCATTTCATAGTTCGGAGGCTTCGCTACAACATACATACTACAGAGGAGGGAACGACCCACACCTTAAGAAGCTTCGACGCTGAACGATTCACATCTCTGTAGCACGGGACACGTGTGGTTTACGATTGATTACGTTCGCACGTGATGGAGCGACTAAGCCAACAACCATTTTCCCTCGACCCGTACAATGTTGCAGCATACACACTTCTTCGTAGTAACAAGAAGACCTGCCTAAACTAACGCTATACACGGCTGACTTCCGTTGTGGAATAATTGACTCACCTCGCGTCAACATTATCGCCGCCTGGGCTTTTCACGTGAGTCACTTTCATACCCTGGGCCTATATGCACCGAAACACGAAAGAAATACCCCCCCCCCCCCCCCGCCTGGTATACAATATAATCATCTTCGTCGCTACATACGAACGAAATGAACGGGCTTTGCTGTGGACCACTGTCCTTCGATTTCCGATTGAATTGCACGGCACGTGGGCTTAATTCGATATTTCCGCTTCGTGGCCTTCGAGCGTGGAGAAGTATGGGAACAGTGAGCGTCATTACAGGGCTATGTTAACGGTGAGGAGTTTCTCGCCATAATGGATTTAACATGTAAGTACCTTTTGCAGGTAATTAGATGAGGGGAAGTAGCAAGAATGACACGCTATATTATAAAATGAAAGTACAACATCTGGCAGAAGGGTAACCGCATTTGCGACTCATGAATTTTCAAGTTAAAAGGCGAAAAGAACACAGTTTCTCTCAGATCTGTAGTGATAATGCGTTGAAATATACATATGAAGCTGAAACAGACAGCGAATACACGTGACGGAAAGGAGAAAAAGTAAATACCTTAAGCAACTAAATCGCCCACCACTGTTTTCACTGAAAAATGTTCACATACATTAGATATAACGGCGCTTTGCAGCAGCAAAGATTAATACGCTTGCGCAGGATGTCGCAAGGTCTATGCGGAATACGCCCGGTTTTCTCCACACCCGTCTTCACCGCCTGGACGCATGCCTACGACTTACTATTCCATCTGGCCTACCCCGATCCGAGACGACCCTTCTCTGCCGTATGTGGCTTGGGGTGTCTTTCACGAACGCTTTTGCCTGCCGCATCGGAATGAGAGACAGCGCTACATGCGACCATTGCGACAATGACGAAACAATTGAACATATTTTATGTCAGTGCCCCCAGTACAGCTCTCAGCGACAGTCCCTCTCAGCAGTGTTTGCTCGCCTCGACGACCAGCCATTTTCTGAGCAGTCAATCTTGGAATGTCGGAAAGATCGAGCTTCACGCCAGAAAGCAACGAAGGCGCTGATGAAGTTTCTGCGAGCGACCCGCCTCGTAGAACGATTGTGACACTACTGTGTGCGAGTGTGTGTATGTGTGTTTGTGCTTCTCTTCCTCCCTTTCCCCTTACCCTTTCCCCAGTGCAGGGTAGCAAACCGGATATGTTTTCTGGTTAACCTCCCTGCCTTTCCGCATTAAATTTTCTCTCTCTCTCTGTTCAAACATTATTTTATGGAGGTGATTGAACAGTAACCTTGTTGCCTTTTTTACACATAACCAGCATACACTCTCTGCGACTGTAGCGGCGAGAAACGTTTCCTGCCGCCGTTCGTTGCGGCAGACAATGTGGTTTTTTTTTTTTCAATGTGATGTAACAATCTGTGCGTCATAATATCAAGTTTCCATTAACGGTAACAAATAGCACTTGTGTTTCGTCATTTAAAAACACTTCCCGATATAAACTAATTTTATAATGCACAGCAATGGCCATCACTAAAACAAACACGTCGACTCTATTTCGACGGCTTGGCCGGCCCAGCCCTACTTCAACGGGTCCCGACCGAAAATCGCTCCCGCCGCTGTGTGATCAGAGCGAAATTTTCCAACATGTTGGAAGCTGCGGCGGCAACGAACTGGCCTTTTTTTTCGCTGCGAGGAAATTCGCGGACTGAAAATCGCTACTTTTTGTGTCTTGTGAAACAGCCTTCACTCTGATATTCAATCGCAGAACTTCGCAACCCACTCAAGTAAAAGGGAATACAATGTTCTGATTTCTGTCCGCGATGCGTCGAAACACCTAATCATGAAGCGTACGGTATTGCTTAATACACAAACAAATCCAGCTTGAATCAATGCACTGGCGGGAAGAAAATGAAAAAAAAAAACGTTTCATGGCTCACGTTTCTGCCATGCCGGTGTACAGAGTGGCGTAAAAAGCATAAGAAAGCAAAGAGAAGTCTGAGTGAGTGTTAAAAGTTTCATCGACGTGTTTTTCTCCCTGGCACTGTCTCGAATATCTGTGCGCATCGGGACGGATTATGTATTTGTACGCATCGATTGTCGCGGAAAAACGTCGGAAGTTTACACGATACACAAGCGGCGAAGGACAACAGAGTTGCTACTGAAGCGCACGTGAGGTTTAACCTATCGAAGAGTAAACTGCTTGCCACGTTTCTTGCTACCCGGTTTTTTGCGGCGGGAAATTCGATCCTCGCAACAAACAATCTGTCTTTTATTGTTTTTATTCAGTTTGTCGAAGGACACGGGAACAACACTGCAGAGACGAGAGCCTGCAGAGACAAGTCTTTCCTGCACTGATAAATCAGTCTAAATAATCATCAACCAACTCGCCCAATCAACCATTTTAGTGACGAGAACGACTCGGATATCGCATATGACATTTTGTAAAGGCTACCTACGTCGGGTATTTCTTAACACTCACGCGCTAAAATCGCCCACGTGTGCTCTCGTCGTTACCTGGGTAGATACTAATTCTCAATGGCCTGTGGCACATACCCGCATACCAGCGGCACATACCCGCCCGTGGGTATGTGCCACTGTCTGGCGGGAAGTGTGTGGACGTACGCGACCGCATTTAATTATTATTTATGTCTTGACCAGCGCGTCACTTTCATCGAATCCTCTTACCTTCCCATGCTAATTTTTGTTCACGCCAAGTTAAGCGGGTGACCACGAGAGCACTCACAGACAGACAGACAGACAGACAGACAGACAGACAGACAGACAGACAGACAGACAGACAGACAGACAGACAGACAGACAGACAGACAGACAGATAGATAGTAAGATAGTAAGATAGATAGTAAGATAGTAAGATAGATAGTAAGATAGTAAGATAGATAGTAAGATAGATAGATAGATAGTAAGATAGTAAGATAGATAGTAGATAGTAAGATAGTAATAGTAAGATAGTAGATAGATAGTAAGATAGTAGATAGATAGTAAGATAGATAGATAGATAGATAGATAGATAGATAGATAGATAGATAGATAGATAGATAGATAGATAGATAGATAGATAGATAGATAGATAGATAGATAGATAGATAGATAGATAGATAGATAGATAGATAGATAGATAGATAGATAGATAGATAGATAGATAGATAGATAGATAGATAGATAGATAGATAGATAGATAGATAGATAGATAGATAGATAGATAGATAGATAGATAGATAGATAGATAGATAGATAGATAGATAGATAGATAGATAGATAGATAGATAGATAGATAGATAGATAGATAGATACGCTCAAAGTCGCCGAAGCTAGCCAAGAAATGCGGCGCACTTAAAAGTATGCACGAGGTAGTCGAACTACGCTCCAAGAACAGGATTTCGCCATTGCGATCATTCCTAAGGTACAGCTGAAGAGTCCCTCATTTTTTTTATTACATTCATGCTTCTCGTAGGCTCTCACGAATACAGGTGATTTGGAAAGAATTGCGAACGTTGCTGCGCACTGTTTGCGTCACGCTCTGACAATGGTGGCAATAAAACGATGCCAGATGCCCTTTGATTGTATCATGCATGATTCCGTCTTTTAGGAGTGAAGACCATTAGGACCGAAGCTTGTCCGTGCAGTGTCCGTCATGGTTCGGTATAGCGCCACGTAAAATGTTAACACGAACATAACAAAATGGTGTTAACAACGAACCATCCATATTTATAATGCCCCAAATCAAAGGATATGACAACAAAAGGTTTCAAAATGGGCTAATATCAATCACAGTTACGACCGAGGAATATTTTAAAACAACCACAAGCACAAACCTTTTATACTAGTCGGCGGCTTCAAAGTACACGTTAGGGACATTAGGATCTACAGCTTTGTCGTTGACTCACTCCACCATCGACTTTCAAGGTGTATAAAAAACCATTGATAGTCGAGACTTGTGTATGCGAATGACCAAAAAGGTTTACAGTAGTCCAATATGAATCGCAGTTGTAACAAAACATTATAAAACACCTGCAAACACAAACACTTCTACTAGTCAGCGGCTTCAACGTAGACATACTGAACTTTAGGGCGGAGCTTCGTCGTCGACACTTTATTTCACGTTATGTCACTCATTTTACATTACATGGGATAGCGCTCGGGTAACGTTCGGCTATTCGTCCACACGATACCCAAAGCTTCACCGACTCGTCTCTACTTACTTCGTACAGATGCGTTGATTTTTTTTGTTAATACTAAAAGCCACAGGCGATTAAAAATAAAATCGTAAAAAGGAAAATAATGTACGTGCTGCATGTTCGTGCTTTTTTTCACGCCCAAAGTAGACAGTCTGCCAGGCGATGCTGCCATTTCAGTACTGGCTTTCGAGTTGGACAGCTTTCACGTTTCATTTTCAGGTTCTTACAAGCGCGCCATTTATCTGCCTCATTTTGCCATACTGTTGAGTACCAATAGGCAAATAAAACGGAAAAGAATGAGAATTGCATTTTTATTTCATTTTATTGATATAAAAATCAAACTCACAGTGCCCCTTACGTATTTACCTAGGAATATTGTTAAGCCCAAAACCATTTCTTCGCTTCCCAGGGAGCGCATTGAACAGCTCCTGCTGTCCTCCGAAATATTTTTGCACTTGGTATGCATTTGTTGCTGCGCCAAGTGATAGAGGCACTGCAAGCTTGTTGCACCTCATCCGGGGGGTGTAACCAGAAATGTTTCATGTGTGTGTGTGTGGGGCGGGTTCAACTACACATTTATTTATTTGTGCAACCCTCATGTTACATTTTTATATTGTAGGGGGAAGGGTGGAATATATAGTTGATCAGCAAAATAAATACAGAAGTATGTAAACACAACACCGTGAACATAAATAATATAACATGCCGTGTGTAAACTTTATTAAAAAACAACTAAATTCAAAACAAAAGGAATACACTAAACAACCAGTAATAGTTGTACGCGTTAGTACAATACACCATTGCAAGTTTATTGGTGCATTCTAAAAACGCGTGGAGTCGGTGATGGTTACTAATGATGCAGGTAGATTATTCCAATCTATTGAGATCTTAGTAAGGAATGATTGTGAACATGCTAAGGTGTTGTGATCTTATGCACGTAATCATGGCGAGCTGAATGGTACGGTGCCGGGTGAATCCACAGCGAGCGAAGGAAAGCATTGTGGTAATAGATTTTATAAAATAATGAAATGCGTGATTCCTTTCTGCGAATAGAGAGTAATGGGATGTGACACGTACTCTTCATTAATGTAACACTGGCTGTGCCATGATAATTACCTGTATGTATGTTCGCGCGTGCATATTTATGTGTGCGCATATACATACGCCCCGGCAAAATTAAAGCTCCGGGGGGGGGGGGTGAACTTCCAAATCCCCCCCGGCCGGGCTGCACAACTGACTTCACCTGGTTTATGCACTGCCTTCGTGATCGGCCAACTTTTACCAAGCAAAGATGTATTATAACGACGTGACCTAATCTGACGTCATGAAGATGTCAAAATATTGTATCATCTGTGATGTCATACGACGACATCATTGCGTAATGAAGATTTATTGCATCACTCGTGTTTACGCCACTGACGCAGAATACCACTGGACAACACCAATGGTCAATTTTTCGCATTCGACGAGGCATGCATCTAAGCCTTTAGCCTTCGCACAAGCTCCGATTACGAAGTCATTTGGGGAGCTCGCGTCTATATTAGCGGGATGGCTCAGTGCTCTCCCGTAGTTGAGTACGAAGTGCTCGAAATTGTTAAACATTTTTTTCTAAACACATCTTGAAATGGCTACGGGACGGCTCAGTGCTCTCCCATAGTTCAGCATGAAGTACTCGAAATCGTTAAAAAATTTTCTAAGCACATCGTTGTTTTTTTTCTACACCGCCTCATCAAGAAAGAGGCCCTTGAAACGGCTTTCCACTTTCAAATAATCGAGTACCTGCTACACTAAATTGCATCTCACTGGTCCGTGTTATAATATGTTTCTCTAAACACATGTTTTGATCTATCTCGCTTATTTTTATTTTTTATTCTTCATTTAGTCTACGGGCCTCTTCATGCGACTAACAAATCATCTTCGTCATTTCTTCGTCTGTTTTTTTTTTTAGCTTACCCATATTGTTGGCCTTCTTGGGGTCTGCAGCTTCAGTGCCCTCGATCCATTGTTCTCTGCCTTGATCGCTTCGTGTTAGCACTTTGTCCTCTGTCAGGAACGAAATGAGTCTGGCTGTTCGACGTGTGGTAATATTGTTTTGGGCCTAAGGCGTCATCCGCTTTTTATGCAGCCTAAAACGCAGAAAAAAAGGGGTGCATTACAAAACAGGGACAAGATAGCGCAAATGGCTGTTTTTTTCTATGCAGCTGTTTTTCGTGTTCGTGGCGTTTCATGGAAGCTGCGTTGAAAAGATAGACTTGTGCCGAGTGACTGTGTAATCACCTTGATGAACGATTCGGTAAAGCGGGGACGTTTCTGATGAATGCACATTGCCGTTGACGTCCGAACATTGTACATAACATGAACATTGCTGTCACGAATGAACATTTTTAATACGTGAACTTTGCATTTCTTAGTGGTTACTACCGATTCATGATGCCAAAAATTCGGTAGGTCACCCGTACCTAGGAAACGACGTTATGCGAAGCATGCGGAGTGAATGTAACCATGTTGCAATGTTTTATTGTGTGACGCGTCATGAAATGACTCTAAATATGTGTACAACCGTTGCACGCAATATGTTGAAGAGTTACAGATGTTTATATACCCAGTTATTTGCACTTCCGCAACGACGCCAACTGAAACATGTGTATTAGCAACACCAAAAGCTGATCTGAAGCGCTGATGCTCGCGGGGATGTTGGCCCTCAACACTGCCACATAAATAAACATCAGCGCCTGCCAACTAACCACAACTGACGTTAAGCTGACATGACGGAGGTATGAAAGGAACACATGTGTTATGTTTATAAAATTGGATAGGCAGCACTGCAACCACTATTGACGTTTCACGAAGATTAACGTCTATTTGAAATGTAGTTCCGAGACCTGGCGTAACTCTGTGGTAAAATGCCTCATTGCCACGCAGAATTCCATGGGCTCGATTCCAGCTGGGACGCTGACATTTATTTTTTGCAATTGTCGGGTTGACGCTACCGATTTCGGTTATTTCTTAACACTCGCACGTTAAATTTCCCTTATGTGTTCTCGTCGTTCCTGGTAGTTACTAAATGTCAATGACCTGTGGCACATACCCGCATACCAGCGGCACATACCCGCCCGTGGGTAAGTGCCAAAGCCTGGCGGGACGTGTTTGACGACGTACGTGACGGGATGGTGACATTATTGAGGTATTGAGCAGCGCGTCATATTTGTCAAACCATCTTAGCCTCCCTTGCTAATTTTGTTTTACGCTAATTTCAGGGGGTGACCACGAGAGCACCCAAACATAAGCAAATAGATAGATAGATAGATAGATAGATAGATAGATAGATAGATAGATAGATAGATAGATAGATAGATAGATAGATAGATAGATAGATAGATAGATAGATAGATAATATTATTACGAGCTGTCTGCTGACCAATAGTCCCACGTATACAACCTAGGGCACCACGTCTGCCAGTACAAGACCCTCGTTAATGAGTAAGGGAAAGAAGTGTATATGTAAGGCCTCGTTTTTTAGTGTTCATATTTGAGCGCGAGTGATTCAAAAATTCAATTTTCGCAAAGGTACACTGTACAAGTGGTGTCATCAAGCGGGGTTCAGTAAAACAAAAAAATGTATTCAGTGTTTTTCAGTGGTCAGTGTTTTCAATATATATATTATATATATATATATATATATATATATATATATATATATATATATATATATATATATATATATATATATATTGTGACGAAGGAACGCGTTTATTTACAGGAAATGGTTGAGATCGGTACAGCTCAGAGCCAGAAAACCGGCGACCGAGCTGCTCGTGAGCCAGACCGCTTCCACCTCTTCCTCTTCATGCGCCCATCGAGGTGTGTCATTTCCCCCGTTCGCAGACGATGCCCACTGGGCGAGTCAATAGGAAGGTTGGTGGTGATATGGCTTGAGGCGCGCGACGTGTGTCAGCTGTGTCTTGCTAGAGCGCCGACCATTGCTTGTGACGCCGGAGATGACGTATGTGACGTCACTGAGACGGTCAATGACTACAAATGGTCCGGAGTAGTGGGCCAGAAACTTTTGGCATAAACCACGTTTGCGGACAGGTGTCCACAACCACACCAGGTCACCCTTTGTGTAGGCAACGGAGTGATGGTGGGCGTCGTACCGGGTCTTGGAGCGCTGTTGAGATGCAATGGTTCGAAGGCGTGCGACGCGACGGGCTTCTTCAGCGCGGCATAGTGACTCGGCAACCGATGTTTCCACATCTAACGTAAAAGGCAGAATGGTGTCGAGGCAACTGCGGGGGGAGCGGGCGTAGAGCAGGAAAAAGGGCGCGTACCCTGTTGTCTCGTGTTTCGCGGTGTTGTAGGCGTATGTGATATAGGGCAGTACTTCGTCCAGTTTTTGTGCTTGGCATCAACATAAATTGACAACATGTTCGTTAGCGTCCTGTTGGTCCGCTCTACGAGGCCATTCGTCTGGGGGTGATACGGGGTTGCGTGGCGGAATTGGCTGGCAGACAGGCGTAGGATCTCTTCAACGACGTCAGCGACGAACTGACGTCCCCGGTCGCTAATGACGACTCGTGGAGGGCCATGACGGAGAATGATATGCCGAAGCATAAACTGCGACACGTGAAAGGCTGTTGCAGTAGGTATAGCCGCAGTTTCTGCGTAGCGCGTCAGGTGGTCGACGCACACGATGACCCATCGATTGGCATTGGCTGAACGCGGAAACGGACCTAGAAGGTCGACACCAACAATCTCGAAGGGAGAGCTAGGAGGTGGTACGGGATGGAGAAGTCCGGGTGATGTAGTCGTGGGACGCTTGTGACGTTGACATTGTTCGCAACCCGCTACGTATTTTTCTGTGTCGCGTCGCATCTTGGGCCAGTAAAACCTTTGCTGGATGCGATGAAACGTTCTGGCGAAGCCCATGTGCCCACTGGTTGCGTTGTCATGGCAGAACCGAAAAATTTGGGGACGTAGAGTGCGTGGAACTACCAGAAGCAGACGGGCGCCTTGGCCAGAATAATTCTTCTTGTAAAGGACGGCGTCATGGACTACAAAAGAGCTTGAACTGGCCGGGTCATTCGCGGAGGCAAACAGGTGATCTAAGCAATGATCCTCGTGCTGTGCTGTCCGGAAAGCCGCGATGTCAGGAAAATGAGAGTCAATAGCTGTGATAAAATCGTCAAAATTATCAGCTTCACACTCGGTCGTTGGTAGAGGAAGCCGTGACAGGCAGTCAGCGTCTGCGTGGCGATTACCGCTCTTGTAGCGGACCGTGAAGTCAAATTCTTGTAACCGTATGGCCCATCGCGCAAGTCGACCAGATGGATCACGTAGGCTCACCAACCAGCAAAGAGAGTGATGATCTGTGATAACTGAGAAACGACGACCGTAGATGTAGGGGCGAAACTTGTGTACGGCGAAAACGACGGCGAGGCACTCCAATTCGGTAACCGTATAATTACGCTCTGCCTTGCTCAGGGACCGGCTTGCATAGGCGACGACGTGTTCAGCATTGTTGTGTCGTTGAATAAGCACCGCGCCGAGACCAACTCCACTGGCATCGGTGTGGATTTCCGTGGAAGCAAAGGGATCGAAGTGGCATAGTATTGGCCCGGAAGTGAGAGCGAACTTTAGTTGCTTAAACGCTGACTCACAATTTGGTGTCCAGTGGAAAGGGACGTCCTTGCGCAGCAAGTCAGTCAGTGGCTGGGCCTTTTCAGCAAAATTAGGTACAAAGCGGCGAAAATAAGAGCATAGGCCCAGAAAGCTTCGTAGCTCGCGGATAGACTGTGGCTGCTTAAACTTGCTGACGGCGTCCACTTTCTGCGGGTCCGGTCTAACACCAGCTTTGTCCACAAGGTGTCCTAAAACCAGTGTTTGCCGTTCACCGAAACGACATTTTTTTGAGTTCAGTGTCAAGGCGGCTTTCTCCAAACATGTTAGAACAACGTCAAGGCGATGATTATGTTCTTCAAAAGTTCGTCCAAAAATAACCACATCGTCCAGGTAACATAAACAAATTTCCCATTTAAGGCCTCTCAAGACGGTATCCATATAGCGTTCAAATGTTGCCGGAGCATTACACAAGCCGAACGGCATAACATTAAATTCAAATAGACCGTCTGGCGTTACAAAAGCCGTCTTCTCTTTATCAACTGGATCCATGGGAATCTGCCAATACCGGATCGCAAGTCTACCGAAGAAAAGTAGGAAGCTGAATGAAGGCAGTCAATTACGTCATCAATGCGGGGGAGGGGGTACACGTCCTTCTTGGTTATAGAATTGAGACGCCGATAATCAACACAGAACCTCCAGGACCCGTCTTTTTTCTTTACCAAAATAACAGGCGCAGCCCACGGACTTGACGATTCTTGAATTACACCAGTGGCTAGCATCTCGCCAACTTGTTCAGCAATAACTTTGCGTTCGGACACGGACACGCGATAGGGCTTTTGTCGGAGAGGATGAGCAGAGCCAGTATCGATCTTGTGACGAGCGCGCGTGGTCGGTATCTGAGCCCTAGGCACCTTCCGTGCAAAATCAAATACTTTAGCATGTCTCGCCAGCAGTGCAACCAGGTCTTTGCGCTTCTGTGAGGAAATGGACTTGCTAACCATTTTTGAAAATTCAGCTTCCATACCAGAAGTTTCCGGACCCGCCCTTTCAAGATCGCTTAAAGCTCCAATGCAGGTGCTGCTCTGCTTTTCGAACAGGGCAAGGCGCATACCAGCCGGTAGTACAACCGACTCGGGTGAGCTGTTTATCACCCATAATTGAGCCGTCTCGTCTGCGAGAGATACAATGCATCGTGGTACAAAGATGTTTTTCTTGAGACAAGCTACAGGCAACGGCTCAATCACTATGTCACGTGAATTCAAACTCGAGTTGGTTTCCGAAGTGGTCACTTGTACGCTGGCCGTGGACCACGCTGGCAGAAGTACATCTTTAGCTACAGTGAGGTTACCTTTCTCACAATCAGGCTGCTGGGCGAGAGTAGACAACAGAACCTCACCTGCTCCACAATCCACGGTCGCACGACACTCTCGCAAAAAGTCTATGCCAAGTATAACGTCATGCGTTGATTGAGCCAGTACTGTGAATTCCGCCTTGAACGTTTTACCGGCAACACTAACAGACGCAGTGCAGACGCCGACAGGACGCAAGAATGCGCCGCTCACTGCCCGAAATGTGGCAGGTTTGTCCCAGTGAAACATAACCTTACGGCCTAGTCGTTGCTTAAAAACTAAACTCATCACGGAAACACTTGCGCCAGTGTCTATCAATGCCATCGTGGGAACGTCGTCAACAAGTACCTGAACCTTATTCTGAAGCATAGAAACTGGTGGAGGCATTCTTTGATGAAAATCGGTACGTCCAGCGACCTCACCTCCGTCGGCCGCGCTGGCTAGTTTCCCGGTGGCGGAGACGACATTCGTGACCGGCGCCGTGGAGATGGTGACCGAGGTGGACGGGTGGTGGGCGGCGTTAAGCTGCGCACAGATCCGGGCGAATCACTCCGGTTGATCGGCTGGTAGGCGTGCCGCTCGTCAGTTGGGTTGGGGGGCCAGTAGGTGTAGTCAGGCCGTTGGCTTCGTTGTGCAAACGTCGCGGATCTCTGAGGGAATGTCGAACGTGGATTACGTCGCATTGGGCAAAATCGGGCGATATGTCCACGAACACCGCACTGGTAGCAGACGGGCCGTTCACGGGGCATAGGGAACGTCGCTGGATGTTGAGGGTACGCGGCGCTCTGTTCCCACTGAGACGCAAAAGGAGGTGGATGGCTGTTGTAGCCGTAACGACTGTGGGGAGCATAAGGCGGCTCTACATAAGAAGACGCCGGTGGTGGAGCCCTTAGCTGAGGGCCGCGGTTGGAATGGCTGCGCTCCTCGAAACTCGTAGCATTGATACTTGTGGACGGTGTATCGCACGGTGGTTCTCGGGCGTTCAAGGGCGCGTAAAGGTGACGACGAAGTTCCTCACGTACAATGAGGCGAATCGTTGACGAAAGGTCGGTAGGCACGGAGTCTTGGCACACATCGACAGTGGCGACGGTCGTAACATTGGCAAGGCGTCCGAACTTCGTAGTGATGCGGCGAGTCTTCAGGGCCTCAAACGTTCGGCAGTGCCCAATCACATCGGCCACAGACTCAAGACTCTCCTTGCCGATAAGGAAGTGGTAGACGTCTTCCGCAATTCCTTTGAGAATGTGGCCCACCTTGTCCTCTTCCGTCATGTTGGTGTCCACACATTTGCACAGTTTCAGTACCTCCTCAATGTAGGTTCTGCATGTCTCACCACAAGCTTGAGCTCTCTGCGACAACATTTGCTCTGCACGTTTCTTCTTCGTCGCAGGGTCGCCAAAGCACTTCTTGATCTCCTCCATAAACTGGTCCCATGTTGTCAAGGTGTCTTCGTGATTCTCGAACCACACTAAAGCACTGCCATCGAGAAATAGACCCACAACTGGCTGGCCGCATTCCAGCCATTGGCTCGGCTCACCCGTTGATAGTGGCTGAGCCATTCTTCAACGTCATCGCCAGGTTTTCCTGTAAATGTGCGTGGCTCTCGGTAGTGGAAAGACGGCGCCCTCGCGACCGGCTGCTGGATGTCTCCGTCCAAGTTCATATCTTGAGGTAGTGGTGGCAAGCCCGCTAGTCGACGGCTGCGGCGAAGCTCGTGCTCTTGCGGTTCCGTCGTTAGTAGACGGCTGCTCTCCGGTCTCGCTTGACAGTAGCTGGCTTACCCAGCACCTTCCACCACAACTGTGACGAAGGAACGCGTTTATTTACAGGAAATGGTTGAGATCGGTACAGCTCAGAGCCAGAAAACCGGCGACCGAGCTGCTCGTGAGCCAGACCGCTTCCACCTCTTCCTCTTCATGCGCCCATCGAGGTGTGTCAATATATATATATATATATATATATATGAATTTTAGCAGGCAATAACGCCAAGGAAAGTACAGGGGAAGTTATTGAACTAAATTGTAATGTAGATGTGAAGCAACAAAAGTGCGTGAAGAGATAACTTGCTGTGGGCAGGAACCGAACCTGCGATGTTCCAACGGCAAGTTATCTTTTCAGCCACTTTTTCTTCTTCACATTTACAATACAATTTGGTCTAATACCTTCCCCTATACTTTCCTTGGCATTATTGTCTGTTATATCTCATTGATTACACTTCTTTCCTTGATATATATATATATATATATATATATATATATATATATATATATATATATATAAGGTCACGAATTGGTCACACGATTGCATTATCTGTGACGACGTGATTGCGTAATGATGATTTTTTGCATCACTCTTGTTTACGCCGCGGACGCAGAATACCGCTGGACGCCACTAACGGTCAATTACGCATTCAGTGAGGCATGTCCGGCTGTCGTTCCTTAATATTCCGTTACCGATGGCATTCGGGAGTGGTGGCTCACAGTAAAAAGAATGTACACTAATATTTCTTCAAACTTGGATATGTAGCCGTCATTTACGATGCGAACATTTTATACAATATAAAAAAAAGGTAGCTCAAGAGGGATGCAGTACCAGCGGTCTTTGCAGGCTTGACTTATATGTGGGGCTTAACGTTCCAAAACCACGATATGATTATGAGAGACGCGGTCTTTTCAGGCTACTTTCACGTTTACATACCAGGGTAACAACTGAATCAAGCATGGCAAGTAAATGACTTAACGTGGCTGTGCTACGTCGGAACTGTAGAAACGCTCCCTCGCGATCGCTGCCATGTGCAACGCTGACATTAGGCCCGAATCTGAAGAATCGGACTTCACGGATGCCTCATGCGCTACCGGCCAATATAACCAAGAGTAATCATGCGCAGCGCCGCAATGAATGCTGAGCAGGCTGCCCCATGCGACGAAAGCATCCAGCATCAGCCTCCACCTTGCTCCCTACCGAAAAGGACTAAATTGTAAAGATAAGTGAGGGAGCTGAGGAACGAGATACCGAGGTCACAACAGTTCGTCGAGAAATGTGAAAGACGATCTCCAGAAAGTGACAGCAGACCAAATTCCACCCACCTCTCACATTGGCTGAATTTTAGAGTGGACACTACGACTTCAAACTTGAACGAATCTGCCTCTTCACACCTATCACATTGAGCATGTAACATTGGCTTGATTCTATAGTTGACGCTATTAATGATAATGCTTGGGTTTGACACCCCCAGAACCAGCGTACAATTATGAACACGCTGTAGAGAAGGGCTCGGCGAATTTCGACCGCCTGGGTTTCTTTAACAAACATCTAAATCTAAGCACTTCGTCCTCAGCATTTTTGCCTCGATAGAAAATGCAGCCTATGTTGCAGGGAATCGATCCCGCGACCTGCGGGTCAGCAGCCGAGTTCCTAGGTCCCTAAACCACCGTAGCGGCTAATAGTCGACGCTATCGCTTTAGACTTGAACAGAGGTGTCTATTTAGCACCTCTTGGGTCTTGTGTTAGTGACAGATTTTGGCAAAGGAGAGGCTTCGCCACCGCACTACTTTAAATCAACTGAATGAAAGTGCTTTCACAATCGAGAAAACATGGAAACTCTGGGACTGCCCCTAAATGTTTTGAAAGGTAACCAAATCGCTGCTACATTTTTTTTCTCAAGCGTACCGGACTAATTCACCGTTTGTGATATCGAAAGCTGAACTGTTTCGTTAGCTGGAACCGTTACTTTCATCACCTTCTCTCTATCTTTTCCTCCTCTCCCTAATGTAGGGTGGGCTACTTGGCTCAGTCCTGGTTAGCATCTCTGCCTTTCTATCGTTATCATTCTCTCTCTCTCTCTCAGGCTCTCTCTCTGTTTTTATATTCCCTCGAGTGCACACCTTAATGAATCACCAAGCGGCAGGCTTCTGCCTTCGTATGTGAAAGAAGGGTGCACCGCAGAACTGCGAAATTGATGGGAACTTCAAGTTAATTTTTACGTCTGTGTGAAAGAGAAGAAAATTTTGCCATTTCCAGAGAAACTTAGCACGTTCAAGCCCATTTCATTTTCAAAATAAATCTTTACATTCTCGTGGCAAGGCTTTAGCGTCTAAACGGATACTATCACTCTTTTTTCTTCTATTACTGTCACATGTTGATTCGTATAAAGAAACCGCGTAAACACGAAACGCAGAAAAAGAAAACGACGAGTCAGGCTTTCGTGTGGTTTTCTTTCTCTGCGCTTCTCGTTTGCTGCTGGCTTTTATCTATTTCGAAATGTACTAACTAGACCAGTCGATCAGCCTGATGTCATTTATTGACCGTCATCGACGGCAGTCTGCATATTAAGGCGAACGAAGAGATGAAGGGGAGAAAAGATAAACCTCTTTTCTCCTTTTCATTCCTTCCCCAGGGCAGGGTAGCAGACCGAATGTGCGCCTGGTTAACCTCCCTGCCTTTCCTTGCATCTTAATCCCCCTCTCTCTCTCTTTATTGTCTCATACACGCTCGTGTATGTCCGTGCTGTGTAACGGTACCAGCTGGCCCCTCTTTCCCTCACACACCCTCAGAAATCACGTGATTGCGTAGAGGGTGTAAAAAACAAAAAAAACAAAACACAAAGAAAAACCAACAAAAGGAAAGACATGGCATAGCCAGTCGAATGGCCACAGGCTTTCGTCGAACACACAAATTTACACTGTCCTTCAATTTTCCTTTTTAGAGGCACTCGCGTCATCCCAGTGCTTTGGGTAGGCAGGTGATGGTTTATTGTGTAGCATGGTGAAGCACACTCGGTTCGTTTATATTTACGTAAGTCACTAATCATTCGCCCTCATAGCTTACCCATCGTCTCGGTATCAGATGCTTTAGCTAGCACTGCGGATTTACAGCACGCAAACAACAGTCATGCCGTCCGTATTGCTGATAAGTACATGATGGTAGCTTTCACTACCGACTCCCTCATCGGCCATGAAACACGTGCAGCCCACCGTTGGCTCAGATTAGTCAGCGAGGATTATCTGACAGACTTACCTGTCTTGATGGCTTGATTGAGTAGCCTGTCCGTGAATGCGAGTTCCTTGTTCATCACCAAATAGCGGGAAGCTGAGTACGCAGAAGAAAGTGCAAATGTTCAGACTTCAAGGAAAAGTGGTGCCTTGTCGAAGAGTAATTCAGTATTGCTATCTGTTAATTATTCATTACTTTTCTTCAAATAATATACTATTAAAATTATGGCAAACAAATACTTGTCATTACAATCAACGCTTAGACAAAACAAGTGTGGGAAGCTTTTTAGAAAAAAAAAGAAATTTCAGCTGAATGGGAAGGGAAAGTTGCGTTCGAGAGCTAGCGGCCCTGGTGTAACGTATGCTGCAGAACAGTTTCATAAACAAGGGAGGGGGGGGGATGTACTATTCGTCAGTGTTGCTTGTGAAGGCCTGAACATCGAAACATCATTGTGAGCCTAACTTTAGTTGAACCACTGTAATCAAGCGTTTTTAACTTCTGCCAGTAGGCCACATAAGGCCGTGAAGTTGAAACATTTTGTACTGTTTAGAGAAAACAGGCGGTTACAACGTGCAACTTGTAACAAAATGCCCCGCCGCGGAAGTAGCGTACCCATTAGACATCGAAAAAAAGCCCCTGCACGAAAGACGCCTTCAATCCGCTTACGTCCAAAACGTGCTTTCAGAAGCGCTAATCCTTTAATCCGAAGGATTACATGACGGCGGGAAAAACGTTGCTTTCTCACCTCAGTCAAAGAAAGCTGTAGATAAATCGAATTTCGAACTAACGCGTTGCCTTCCAGGAAGTCAGCTGTCAAAAATTAATCCCCACTTTTTGTAAAGAGCGAAGTCAGACCGACTGTTGAGTTTGCTGATTTCAAGCTGCCGAAGTTGGCCAGGAGTTAATCGCGTAGGATACAAGGCGGTAATCTTTCAGCTGTGAACGGATAGAAAAAGAAATTGCACACAGCAATTAGTACGTAGCTTTCAAATTCTCGTGTAACTGTAGAAGCAGTTTGATGGATCACTCAGTTTTTGCTCGCTACCTAATCCCTTTTATTATGCTCTTCACTAGATCTCGTTGTGTAATTGTATTCTCTATATTACGTATAGAAGGACACACTGTATGTCTTAGCAGAACCCATGCAATGATCATATGCGGTATAATGCAGAGATAACCACCACTTTCGAGGTTTCTGTGCGCCCGGGGGAAGAAAATCTGTTTCAAAATTATTCTGTTTGTACTTGGTCGGCGTTCTACTTTACTTTCTATACCTGTTGTATCCTGCAGTTTCAGTGTGTAGGTTGACAACGCTATCCTTGTGCGTGTATATATTTGTGGAACGTCTAATAAAACGGCAGTATGTATAGATGAATCTATCGGACATGTCCGAGATACTTCGGCGTTAGGTACCATGCTGGTTTGAAAACACTTCAGATCAGACCCTTCAATGCGTAGCTTCAAAGCCTTCAAAGTCTTAAAGTGTGTATGCAGCCACTACCCAGGGTGTGTCGGTCACGTTATTCTTTCACTACACTACCGAAAGAGTTCTATACGTAGTCCTGTACACGTGAGACAACATCACTGATTCCCCGTGCCCGGTACGTCCTAAAGTGCGTCACAGCACGTATTGGCAACCTCGAATATGGTAAGGAGGGATTCCTCCTTACCCCATAAAATGAGCAGCCATAATAATCAGAATTTGGCAACTACAGAAACACAAACCAACACCTTAGAAACCTTGGACCAACTAAACAAGCTGGTAGCCGAACAAACACCGCTTCTTACATGTAGCAACCTCGTGATTACAGCCGAAACTCTTTCAGTGCGAGAGCGTGCCGAGACACAGGCGTCTACAGTTCATAAACCTTTAACCATAATGTACTATGCACGCAGCGACTGCGATAACGGAGGTTCACCACATCGGACAACTCGCGTTTGACGTTTAGTCTAGTCGCAAACATGACCGTTTCTTTACGGTCAGCGCCTAATTCTGTCTCTAACAGTCGCAACTCGTGCTCTAACTCGTGACCCACGAGGTTTAAACGGTCCACGAGTCATCCTCTTGTCGAACGATGCTGTCCTCGACAATAAATTTGAGCGCAGTCAACTCTTTCTAGAAGGTGTTGAGTAAAGTGCGAGATATGAGAGAAAAGGGGAGGGGGCGAAAATGAGCTATACGGATGCACGTGAGCGGGGAATATTTATGTTCGCTCGTTTCCCGCGACGCGTCTCCCGCTTATCCCTCGTCGTCCGCGCCACCATTATTTTTACGACCATGACGAAAGGCTCTTGCACTCGCGGTGACCGATGTCCGTCCAGCCCCCTGTAGGCACCGTCCGCTGACCAGAGGGAGCTGGCACAAGCCCAAGCTACAAGTTCGCTGACGTTGGCCGTTAGGGGGCACGCAGCAAACAGACGCGCGTGGAGGAAGCTGAGACCGATATGTGGAGAATGGGCATGATTAAGAAGTTCGCACTAGAGATCTATCGAACACTTAAGCAGGAAATTGCGAAGTAAAGGATCTATGATAATACTCGGGGTAGTTCTCTACTGTTTGAGGCCAGGACAGGAGTATCGCGAACCAAGACATATCGGGTCAAATACGAAGGGGCAGACACGGTATGCAGTGCGTGTGGAGAGGAAGAAGACACTGCCGAACACTTGATAATGTTCTGTAAAGGGCTTCACCCTATTGTTCAGGATGATGGCGCAGAGTTTTTCAATGCACAGGGGTTTAGGGACAGCGAGGGCAAAATAGACGTTAAGCGGGTAGAATTAACTAGAAGGAGGTTATCTGATTGGTGGCTAAAGTCAAGGCACGAGTGAAGATTGAACCCTTCGCTGCAAAGTACGAACCCTCAACCTCACTATGTAAGGAAAAAAAATCTACTTTTTGGTTCATTAAGTATTACGCTTGGTGGCGCTAGCCCCCGCCCGATCTAAAGGGTACAGCCATATCCATCCATCCATCCATCCATCCATCCATCCATCCATCCATCCATCCATCCATCCATCCATCCATCCATCCGCGCACGCATACCGGCGTATCCCTGCTGCAATCGAAGGCTTTGAAAGCTTTTCCGCACTTTTTGTGGACAACTGGCCTCAGAGACAGACTTTAGTGTCTTATTACCTTTGATGTTGCCTTTCCTCTGTTCCTATTTTTGTTTTAATTTCTCTTTATCTCTCTTCGCAACATTTCTTTTTATCATCTTTTATTCTCCTCACACCTTTCCCCAGCACAGGGTAGCCAGCCGGTATAAGTACTGGCTAACCTCCTTGTCCTTCCACTTAAACTTTCCTCCTTCGTATCCGCCCGCTCACGCGGGCTTCGAGTTACATTTTGACTGACACCATCCTATTATTGCGTTTTTTCTCAGCTAGGTAATGCGTTCTGGCTCTGCAGTCACACCGGAGAACTCGACTGCACGGTGCACAGTGTCAGCTGTGGCATCTCCCCCCACGCCGTAGGATAAATGAGCCTTACGAACGCTGGAACGTTGATAGCGTCAGCACATTGCGAACGTCTGTGAAACGCAGTCAAATAAGTCTGAAGTCCCTCTGCGATTCGGTAAAAATTAAAAAAAAAAGGACCCCCCACATTGAGTCTGTGTGCCGTTTTACTGGGGATGTAAAAAAAAAATAGGCATGGCATAGACAGCCGGATGGCCAAAGGCTGCCTCTGAACACACTTTGGAGTTTGCAGGGGGATCTTCAAATTCTAACGCATTCCGATTACGTTTGCCAATCAGTTTTCCCAAGGCGGAAATTCTCATGCATACATACATACTCACTGTACACCCACTTCTCACTGTACACCCATACTCACTGTACACCCATCTGACAATTCTGTGCTTGCAGCAGATAGCGTTGAGCGTGCATGCACCGATACACACACACTGTAATTAATAAAAAAATTCACGACATAACGCGCATAGGCTGAAAAGAATGCCTTATAAGTAACTTTTCTTAGCTTCTTGCAGTGTTATTAGAAAAAACAATGTCATGAAAGAAATGATACCGCACTCATTTTGCGACGTATCTGTTCCTGCTATGAAAGAAATAAGAAAACGCTTTAATTGACTATCGAAACAACGCTATAGTTTAACTATGCTAGGATTAGCGCTAAAAAGCGATACTGCTCCGTGAAACTAACTAAAGAGAATAATGTCAGTAATCCATCTAGTGATTGTTATGTGGGCATTAAAATCATTGTCTTATCGTGATTTTGATAATTTGGTACCGAGCATTTATCGTGACGATGGGCTCGTAGTCTTCGCACATCAATAAGTCAGTAATTAAGAGAGATTACCGTTGCTCGAATTAATTAAAGGCTTATTGATTAACGGTGTTTCCGAAAGCGTAGTGACGTAAAATACTTTAATCAAGATGATCGATACGCCTGATAGCTCTCCAGCGGCAAGTGAATGAGCCCGAAAAACGATCAAGCTGGAAGATTATCTTAAAACGAGACCTTATGAGAATGCTTGCTGTCATATTTCGAATCAGAGTAACGTACACGTTAAGACTAACTACAGTTTACGAGTACCAATTAAGGGTTTTTGAAGATCCGCGCAGATGGTTGGCGCCTTTAAGGGGTGACGCTCCTTAGGGTGTGGGTCATTCTCTCTTCGGTAGAAGTAGTAGTAACAGTAATAGTAGTAGAAAGAGTAGTAGTAGTATGACATCCAGAGGCAGTCACTGGCGTCCGTTCTTGCGCGCATCGACAAGAGCCAAATGTCTGTAGACACTATTCTTTCAAGTGCCCGAGAGAAGACATTGCAACAAAAGGGGCAAAAATTAAGGCTCTGTTGAAATTCCTACGCGACACGGACTTGAACAAGCGGCTCTAACAGCAATGTCACACACCGCGAAAGACAAGACTGGACTATGACTGAGTGTGCGCGCATGTGCTGCCGAATGTGCTCTATTTATCTCTCTTCCCTCTCCTCTCTATCTTTCATCTCCCCATTCCCTCCAATGCGCAGGGTAGCAAAGTGGCTGCCTATAGGCTGGTTAACCTCCCTTCCGTTCTTTTCCTTCTATTTCCTTCCTTCCTAGTAGCACTAATAGTACTAGTAGTATGTAGCCACCTCTAGTTTATCAGTTGCTCAATAGATGGTGTTGCGTGTATATTTCCTTGGAAATATTATCATTAGATGGCATTAGTGGTTTTCGTATAGTTGACGGACGGACGGACGGACGGACGGACGAACGAACGGACGGACGAACAGGCAGGCAGGCAGGCAGGCAGGCAGGCAGACAGACAGACAGGCAGATGGACGGACGGACAGACGGACGGACGGACGGACAGACGGACGGACGGACGGACGGACGGACGGGCGGACGCTTTGCCCCTCTCCTCCCATTTTAAATATATTTGTCCCTTGGTGTTTATGCTAACAAAGTCAGAAAGCCAGTTATGCAGAAAACGTGACGTAGGTTTTGGCGGCGTTTGTAGTGAGCGAATAATCCGTGTTGCCCATGAGAAAAAAAAATATCCGTGGATGCAACTAACGAAAATCACGCTCCGGGACGGAACCAAACACAAGCATTATTGTGACAGGGAAGTAGCACAGACACTCCGTGGCGGTAAAGTAGTTTACCACGCAGTTGCGCGAGGACTTGAAACTGCTTGTGGAAAAATAGACTTGAAACTGCTTGTAGAACTGTTTGTAGTTCTTTATAACAAGGTCTACCCATACCACGTGACGCCACACTGTAGAAACTGCTCATAATCGGCCACCCTCATACACATGGCTTGGGCGTGCCCACAGTACGCTGACACTTTACACACATAAGTGGGAGTCTCTCCTGCATACTACCGACTCGGCACAGCAACGCCGGGTCATTGGAGTGACGATAGTAATAGCGTGAGAACAAAACAACGACACAGAGATAAGAAGGACACGAAGGTCGCGTGTCTCTGTGCCGTCCTTTTTGTTCTCGCGCTATTACTATCGTCATGCCATACCAACTAGCCCAAGCTGCCACACTTCTCGGGGCATTGGAGGCCGCGTTGTCTTTAGGGATCCCCGCCGACCCCCTCTAGGCAGCGTTACCGACCTCTGGGCTGGTTTCCTCTTTTGGGAGAAATAAAGTTTTGATCATCATCATCATCTGTGGAGTGGACTACGGAGTGGTAGTCGTCACGCAGAAAGGTTGACTGTCCACCCATCTGGTATTCGCCGTGCTATTGAAATGATTGCTATTCGAACGTGTTTCAGATTTAAGATACATAGTCAGCAAAGACTAGAAATGGTTGTGGAGGAGGAGGAGGAGGAAGCAACAAACCGAGAAGGCAGGGAGGTTAACCAGAAAGACATCCGGTTGAAATGCAATAACTGTGTTAGGTAGCATCACTCGCCAGAACACGAGATCCACGAATAGTTACGTGAAAGGTTCTGACGGTTATCGAAGAGTTCGTCTGTGTTCGTCGCAATTGTCGTTAGAGAAACAGTAATAAGGGCCAAGAGATTGTCGTCGAAGTGCAACAAACTGCTGAGACAGCGTCGTTTTTCTTTTCTATAAAACTCCTTAGCATCTGGTACATTTTGGGAAGATTTTCTGTTCCTCCTACGGCTAGTTACGTCTTTCACTTGCCGATATAGGGAGTGACTCACAAATGGTACACCGTATGTATGACCTATATACACATAAGGAAGGGCCATTTTAGACTCTCCCGTTAGCAGCCATCCATCTGAGCCACGTCTCCTGTGCAATCAATCCTCGCCAGACTTCCGAAGCACATTCCATGCCTACAACGTGGTGCGTTAGAAGTTACTGAGTTAGCTGTAGTATGGATGACGTCAGCTTTATCTTTCGGACTCGACCGCGTCATTGCTCCCGTTTTACGAAATTTGCTTACTCCAACTTTGGTACATAATGCCATGGCAATTAGGCGCGAGTTTTAACTTCACCTTCATCATCACCAGCACCATTAATTTAACTTTAAAGCCCTTTTCAGGGTATTATAAAAGGGTGGCGGGGGGGGGGACAAATGCATCAATAACAGTATGTCATTATGATAAAGATCGTCATAATACAGCTCCCTATTACGGACCTGTATTACAATCTTCCGAGAAAAAGGAGGGAAAAACTCAACATTCTCGATTAAGTGATTGTCAGAAACTCTGTGAGCATGGTTTTCAAGTTACGTTACGAGGTTAAGGGCAGCCGTAGCGCCAGCCATAGCACAGCGGAAGTAGAATTTGACGACGTCTATCTTGCAGGCACTTCGCTTCAAGTGTGAGACCCTAGGGATGGCTCTATGCCCTCCCATAGTAGGGTACCTAGTACTTGGATTCGTTAACCACTTTTTTTAAACACATCTTGCACAGGAAACGAAACCGAAACAATAATCATAGCGCACTAGAAAAAGCACTCGGAGTTGCAGTACCACAAAAGACAGCTTAAACTAAAGTCAGAGCCCTCCCTTAGTCGGGTACCTAGTACACTGAATCGTTAACCACTTTTTCTAAACACATCTTGCACAGGAAACGAAACCGAAACAATAATTATAGCACACTCGAAAAAGCACTCGGAGTTGCAGTACCACAGAAGACAACTAAAACTGAAGTCAGAGCCCTTCCATAGTAGGGTACCTCGTATTCAGAATCGTTAACCACTTTTTTAAACACATGCTGCATAGGAAACGAAACCAAAACAATAATTATAGCACACTCGAAAAATCACTCAGAGTTGCAGTACCACAGAAGACAACTAAAACTGAAGTCAGAGCCCTCCCATAGTAGGGTACCTAGTATTCAGAATCGTTAACCACTTTTTTATACACAAGTTGCATAGGAAACGAAACCAAAACAATAATTATAGCACACTCGAAAAATTACTCAGAGTTGCAGTACCACAGAAGACAACTAAAACTTAAGTCAGAGCCACGATCAGGGTCGTGCAAATAGCACTGCCAGAATGCTTCTTCGATATAAGTAGATACAGCACATTGCGAGAGGTATCTGTGCCTCAACGAATGTTCTTAAAGATATCTCAACAAGCTACAAATTCACTGGTAGGACACGTCACTGACCAGCCACGCAAAAGCAGGTCATTTCTAGACCCGTACATGTACCTTATTCACACCCGCGACGGTAATCCTGTGGTTAAGTGTTCCACTGATGACCCGCTGGTCGCGGCACCGACGCCCATCATGACAGCCGCATTTTCGTATAAAGGCGAGAACGTTCGAGGGCCGTGTGCTGAGATTCAGGTATACGTTAAGGAACTGCAGGTGGTCTGAATTTCCAGAACCCTCCTCAATGGCGTCTCTCATAATCACATTGCCGTTTCGGGGCGTTAAATTACATCAAATGTTATTACTACATGTACACTGTGCAAAATGAGCTGGTAGGAGAAGAAAAAGTGGGGAGACTCCTAAGCTTCACCTTCAAGAGTTAAACGCGATAGCGAAAGCCGGACCCTAGTGCCCCCTTCAACAGCTAAGTGTATACTTATTATTATGTTTTGTTACATACACAGCACGCACGCAAACACGCCCACAGTAGATTGAACCAGCTCGCGCTATGATCGCCAAATGGGCTCGTTTTCGTCGTGAAACCTGCCGAACAAAATGCGTTAAAGGGGGCCCTTAAACACTTTTTCAAGTTACCATGAAATGATGTCACTAACACAGCGTATTGACTCACGAATTCAATGCCGCAAAAGTTTTAAGAATTCGTCTAGTGCGAGTGGAGTTACAAAGGCTTGTCGCATGCTGCAATTGCATTATCTCTTCTCTTGTCCCGACGAAAGTGCTGAAAGCTAAGCAGGGAGGGGTGGCAGGGCAAAGAAGCTACCGCACCTCGTACCTTGAGCCCCCTCCGCCCCCTTTTTTTTCTTCGAATGCGCGGCCTTTTCAGAGTGATCGCGCGCGCAAGCGTGGACAAGTAGCGGCTTCCCGCGGCTATTTCGGTAACCTAATTTTTTGGTCACAGACGCACAGACGATTTTTCGCTCACAACTAGAGTGTAATTGAACACTCTACTCCCAAACGACGGGGCCTACGCTGGCGACGGGTTTTCGGCGACACGAGCTCTTTAATGCTATCGCGTTAAAATGAGCTTGTAGGAGAAGAAAAAAACTAGCAGGTACACAGTAACACTCACTTTAGGGTTCAAAAATACTGCCAGACAGCCTTCAGGTGTGGTGGCGGTGCGTTTTGAAACGTCTTTCAGCCTTTTATTTATTTGTTGTACATTCGTCTGCTGGCTGCATGCTCTTATCATGCTGTTTCACGACGGATATCTTAACCACTTCGCGAAACCCTCGAACCTGTCGTTTGAAACATGCGAGATGAATGATCATACTATTCAAAGTACAATTTTTATCCATCCGGTATTACTGCCAGTTGGACGTGTTTAAATACGTTCATGATGGTGATGCGCTGAGAAAAAAACAGAGGGTTTCGAAGAACAAAGTACAAGGCACTACTGGTAATTAAACGTTTCTTGGGCATAAATTCACGTAAGACAAAATGTCGAGCTAGTTCATACGTATACGCTGCACGTTTTTTAAAACTTTTCAGGAAACAAGGCCTTCATATACATAAAATATATTTACCAAGTTAAAAACCACAATTAACAACGTGATGACGAATTAAATCAACAAGAGAAACCAAGCATGCCCTCACAGCGAGGGCATGGTCGATTCTCTTCCTGCGATTTTCGTTCTAACTTGAGCTCCCCAGTTGAGCACTCAACGTGGTTTGACTACATCAACAACATTGCTCGAGCGATTCCGACGTAGCGTTAGCGTTCAGTGAACTTCGTACACATACAGCCGAGAGGTTTCCTAAAGGTCCATGCTGACTGACACCTGCCTCGTGGAAATTTTTATTGTCCCCATCGACCAGCCTAACATTGTCGTAGAATGCACATGTCCAGGCGTATGTGGTGCATAGCAGAGTGCTCGATCTCACGCTTATCTCGCGCCGATATCTAAGAACCGAACGAGAGCATAGAATGGCGTGCAGGCCGTCATTAGGAAATGCTCGCAAGACCAGTTTACATAAAGTGCACTTTCGAGACTCCCTTCCTTTTATGTACGGTTTCGCTTTCAGTAGACTAAAAGAAACACTGTTACCCGTGCATGGCGATGGCGTAGGTCTCCAATACAAGTCAAAATGTACGAAAAAGAAACGCATCTCCACGAAGAGGATGACGAGTGGACGAAGCTAGGTCTCAATGTCCACAATCTCTACGTTGAAGTCACCGACTAGTATAAACGATGGACATATGGATCCACAAATAAAGGCATGGATGTGCGGATGGACTGAAGGACGCACGGACGTATCCCGGTGTTTATTTAGGAGAAGTCAGAGTGCATATTTCCGGACCAGTTTGTTTGGTACATTCAACGAAACCATAGCACTGAAATTCGTACAGAAATTGATGAAAAGGGAACCATAGGCTGTATTTAATGTACCAAATAAATTGATGTGAGAGCATGTTTTCTTGGAATTCATTTCATGCACAAGCGCACGTCCTGTTCTCTCAATCGATGCCTGTGTAGTCAGCCTTACGGCTTTCCCTGTATTCATCAGTGAGTTCTTCACGACGGTTCATTAAGTCTACCTCATGTACTGCTGACCGCTGTCCAGGATCGTTAATCAGTGATTTCCGATGGTATGTTTCCTTCCCAAAGAACCAGTGGTGAGCAATGTTGCGTGACTTGCCCGATACTAGTGGTATACTTACGCGCTAATTCTTGCGTACGTCGGACAGATAAATGATTTCTTCACGTAGCACCACACAACTTAGCTGTGAACTGTTGCTGGACTTACCCCGGTACACTGTTCTCATTCGGCTGGTTATCGAAAAAAAAAACACACAAGTATCTTTGAGCAGTCGTTTGAGGGTTTTAAAGTACGCATGGCAAACATTAACTTTTATTCTGTTGAGCACACTACATGAAACCTCTTTTTTGTATTTCTTTTCTCAATTTTCTATGATCCATCGCATACACCAGTCATGCTGTCGGATGAACTATCTTTTGACTGTGTCACCCAATGCACGGTGCAATCAAGATCCAACGTGCGTGCTGCTTCTGCACGCTGCTAGCATAAAAATATTTCTTTCCTCGACCTTAATGCCAATTTGATGTCCAAATATTCACAGATTGTATGTACAGATTCACTGGGAGGTCCCGCCTGCGGTTCTTACCTTGGGACCTCCCAGTGAATCTGTACCCATGCACTTTTCCATGTTCACGCTTGATGAATAAAATTCAAATTCAATTCAAATTCAATTCAATTAAAAAAATCTGAACATACAGATCATATACACAAAATAAGGCCATACCGGGCCAAAACGAACCTGTACGCGAATTTGTTTTTTTTCTTTTGTGAAAGCTATCACTGAGTGGAACACTCTGCTGTCTGAGCAAGTGTTCAGTGGTAATGAAGATGTTTTTTTTTTTCATGTTTGTAACCCCCCGCTGTACACCCTCTGGGCAAAGCGGGGCTATGTATGAATAAAGAATTAAAAAAATATGATTTGATTAGGACAATGGTCTCGCTTGTGAAACAGTGACGCGGCGTTTTGTCAACTTGCCACGCATGCCACCGAGAAGTTTCGCAAGAAGTTTTGGCAGCATTGATTGTGCCTATTGACCCGCCTAATCGCCGTAGCATGTCCATATGATCAGCGTACATGGCTTAGGAAAGAGTGATCTATCTCTGGGTTACGTTGCGCAATCACCTATCGGTTGATTGATATGTGGGGTTTAACGTCCCAAAACCACTAGATGATTATGAGAGACGCCGTAGTGGAGGGCTCCGGAAATTTAGACCACCTGGGGTTCTTTAACGTGCACCCAAATCTGAGCACACGGGCCTACAACATTTCCGCCTCCATCGGAAATGCAGCCGCCGCAGCCGGGATTCGAACCCGCGCCCTGCGGGTTAGCAGCCGAGTACCTTAGCCACTAGACCACCACGGTGGTGCAATCACCTATCGGTTGAGCGCGTGCGTAGGATAGCGTGCAGGCGGTCATTGAATGCTCGCAAGGCCTGTCTGCGATGAGGGAGTTTAAAAAAAAAAAACGAACGCAACTTTCTTCCCCTTGTACTGCGAGAAACGCTGCCTCTCCTTACATCGAAATTACCTATATGTTGACAATAGAGATCAAAGCACGCAGAACATTAATTCTGGATGAACGATCAAAAGGTCCGTCTATAATGGCTCGGCTGATTTAGCTTCTTACCTGCACAGACAATGGTATCATTGGGCAGGCGTGCACACACAGATTAGAACAGAAGGGGCGGGAGTGTCTCCACCCCTTTCCCCAACACTTTGTCATTGCATTGCTGTTTTTTTATTATTTACAGTCGGACAGAAACGCTGCTATGTATACGCTCCTCCACAACACTGCTTTAGCATATCGGTCTTCACCAAGTTATTGCCGCCGTCGTCTTCAGGAACCCAGACATGCAAGGTAAAACGTCCTTGACCATGAAAAGGTCTTGTTAAAGCTTACTGCACACACTGCGTCGAGGCGTACGCTGACCGCTACCTTGCACCTTATTGGGCCGTGCAGACAGTCCAAATCGCGAGGTATGTGGTACTCCGGAGACAACTGAACAAATGTTGAGTGTCGACCCGCGATACAGCGGACAAAGAATATCGACAGCCATGTTATTATTGAACACTGTCAAGCAACAAGCATCGGAAAGAGCTAATCAGCGCAATATTTTCATAGCTCTAAACAAGTTGTTGCGTGATACAGAACTTGATGAATTCATCGCGACGTCATTAAGTGATGATGATCTTTGCATCACTCGTGACCGACGCCTCGGAACGCTGACGCTCAAGCTGAAATTCACGCCGGCAGTGTTCATGTATTTAATGGGTTCTGAAATGTTTTTTTCTTTGCACATTCCGTTTTTCGATCAGACCTCTATTGGAGCAAATCATTAACACTAGAGTTCGATCGGAACACCCATTATTAGCGGAGCTACAAGTACTAAACAAGCACCCTCCTCCTCCGCTCTGATTTTCACCTTCAACTGCCCTCAACGCTTCCTTCGAGCGTTCGGGGCTAAGCTCCGCCTTCACGGTGCCTTCGTCACGATGTGGCGTGAGACCGCATACGCGTAAATCCGGCCGTCGATCCGATACCGGCAGTCTGTGCTGCGCGTTCCGCAGCCAATCAGATCAGCTGAAAACGATTACGTCAGGGAGGAGGGGGGCAGAGCGTGTCACTTGGTGTATGGGCGGTTGAAAACGCGTTTGGCCGAGTCGCAGCGATCTGGAGCGATTCGCAGCTTTAAAGCGTTGTAATAAATTACACAATTTACGCATAGACCTCTAATCAGTCTCTAAATTACCCCTGGAACTTAGTTTACTGGCTCAATGTGTTTGTAAAATAAATCTTCAAAATTGTTTCAGGGTCCCTTTAAAATCATCGTCTTATAAGATACAGGACGCTGGGTAGAAAGTTACAAACGTACTTGAAATATTGAGAAAAAAAATCACAGCATATCCACGGAGTGAATGATGATGTGTGAGGCGAAGCTTCCATCCGTTCGTCCGTCCTTCTGCCTGTCCATTCATCCGTCCATCTAGTGAACAGTCTAAGTACCGTCATCTCGCATCTTTTCATCCCATATTCATCGTATACAAGTACCGCCATTCAGTGGACATTCTCAGAACTGAACGAGAAGTGGCTACTACTACAAACACGGGACGTACGACTCACGTCATAAGGAGCTTAGCCACTAAAAGTGCTGTATCGATTTGTATTGCGAACTTACGAATACCTTTGTGCTCGCACCTCCTGCCTGAGATTATACCAGGGGGTGTATCTAGAAGTTTATTCCAGGAAAGACGTGAGGATCAAGAGTAACTCATTTGATTCCAATCTGTCTATATTTTGTAAGTAGACACCTAATGCTTTATGTACATCTTAATGCAAGCCAAACAGTGCGTAGGTTGGGTTGCCACCATTCTAAGCATTCTATTTCTGAGAAGCCTGAGATGCCTACATACCCTGGTGAATTCGTTGCTCGAAAATACGGTCTAGCGCACATGTCTTCCGAGCCTTAGGACTGATATAGCATCGCGTATGCATAATGAAGTTAGCGTCAGACTAATAGACGCAGTACGTATAGTACCGAAATCGTGAGCAGACATTCATCCCACGTATTCCCGAGCGTGAAAACGTTCGTCCACTGCAAATACATTTTTAGAATATGAATCGCCAAAGTGCTTACCCCTTTTCGGGAAATCTTGCAAAGAATGAAAGATTAAAAACTTCAAAGTGCTTCAGAGATGCACATTTAGGTGTAGAGTTTCACGGAAGAAACTTTATGTTTCGAAGATATCGCAGATTCAAAAACGTCAAAATTGAATTGAGCTGTAGATGCGGTGTTGTCACTGTCGTCGAGATTGAAAACTCTGTCAGATAGCACAAAAAAAAATCGAAGGTAAAGACGTCTCTTGGAAGTGGTTCTCGTATTTCAAGGTCGTTTTCAGATGAAATACAAAATTCAAATGCTTTCAATCGGATATACGTTATCGGGAGACAGTCCGCTGACACATCTCATCAGCTAATGGAATAAATAAAAACACGAATGTTTTATACCTTCCTTTTCTACTGAATATGATGCACTGCCGGAAAGATGCTGACAACGATGCAATATTTCATTCCGAGGAGGCGCGAAATGCACTTTTTTAAGCTTTATTTATGCCAGGCGAAGTTCAGTGCAGAGAGATGACAGAATCACCAGCGCGAAAAGATAGAACGCATCAAAAGAAACACACACACAGAGTTATGTGCTTGTGGTTCTTTTTAATCGTTTCGTCTTTTTGCACTTACAAATCTATCTCAAATATAAACCAACTCACCCAAGCAGCGCTTTTAGGAGAAATGATAACTTGTACATTGTTATGCGCATATATACCAGCTAACCATCGCAAAAACATAAAAAAATAGCAAGACAAGACATGTCTTACTCCGGTTACAATTGAAGGCTGGTTAGCTAACGTTGATTTCCATCATACTGTAGTGCCAACCGCAAATTTGGTCCACCGCATCAAGAAATCATGAGAAATGGAAGAAAATGGAGCCCACTCTGTTTAAAGCATGGTGGTGTAAGGTAACGCTTCAGTTGACGCTTTAATATAAACGCTTTACATGAATCGCTACAAAAACGGGTTAAACCTCGGAATTTAGACTATACCAAACCAGAAATGAAACATAGCCTGCGTTAAGTAGAGGCCTTATTCATGAATGAAACGACGATATATTGTTTGTTTTTAGAGCTAACTCTCTACTACTCTGCCTCCCTATAGGTCATTCAGTACCTTCGGCCGCAGCAGTGCTACACAGGACGCATCAGACGAGTCTGAGCAAAAGAAGAACCACATGGCTAGATGCATGAGTCACAAGAGTAAGAGACTGCTTTTGGCTCTCTCAGCCAGCTCGGACGCTAAAGCCACAGCTGGGGATCTTTCGCTCTATTTGATGCACCCACGACAAAGCTCCCACACTGTTCGTATCCTTGTCAAGAGTTCATAACCTTGTCAGACGCCGCTGCAGAACTTCGTCACGTTACACGCAATCTCATGGTTACGTACTGGAAGCCTCTGCTGAGCTCAAATTGTCACCCACACGTCCTCGAATCGTTACTTCAACAGCAACTGTGATCCAAGATTACTCGGCGTTGACGCTACAGTGATGTATCAGTTGTGGGTCAATGTAGCGTTTAGCAGCTCATTAATATGGCAGATTCATCTACGTTTGATAACTCCAGCTGGATAGAAACTATTGATTATCTCTTGTGACACAGTCCTCAGTTCGGACATTATCGCTAAACTTTTCCGGTGTGTCTTGAGCAGGCTCCATGATCGGCCCTGTACGGCAAGAAAGATTTTGAGAACCTGGTCGCACTGCACATCAGCCTATAAAGCCACACGAACCCTTCTGCAGTATAGTTGAAGAGAACCGCATTCAACGGCTGCCTGTGAAACCGTGCACTGTGTGTGTTGTAAAATGTCTCCCGATTTTCTTTTTTTTCCTCTCAAATTCCCGTCTCCACGTGCAAAGTAGCAAACAGAACATAGTCCAGTTAACCTCCCTACCTTTGCTATATTTCTGCTGTTTCTACAACTCTTTCATTTATGCAGCTCTGTCACTATTTTACGTCAGTGATAAGCTGCGTACAGGCTCCGCAGCTGCACCCACGTGGACCTTCACCGCTGCATTACCACGTGACTAGACAAATTTTCAATAGCTGCGTCACCGGTGCCTAAAATGGCACAAAAAAGAAACATTGACTTGGTTTAGATTGACAAACTGCACTCTGAGAACTCTAATGCCACGTGTTTTACTATCATGAGCTCACTATTAGCGGAGAGAAAATCGAGGCTGAAGTTTTATTTCCAAAATTTGCACCGTAATCTCGGCACGTGATGTCAGAAATTTCAAAATTTTATTTTTGGCATTTCCGCTGCAATGGCTCTATGAAATTCTCAAACTTCGCATGATAGGTCCATCGCACCCACGGTTCACAATGTACATTTTTATTGATTAGAAGCTAAGTAGGACCCAGCAAAACGCCTTAAAAATCTATGACGTCATGGTCTTGGTGCGGGAATCCAAAGAAGGCCTCTGCACGCGCATTTTGTTTTCGCGCGGCTTCTCTGGGGTCCGCTGGGTACCAGCCCTGTATTCTACCACTGAGCCACACCAGTGCTTGCCCGGCTTCTCTATTACTGATCGTCGTGTCAGAGTTAGAGTGGTGTTTTCAGGATTGGCTGTACATTACTTATACGCGAAAAATTCTTTTCCTTTTTTAGAGTCGCTTTAGCACTGTAGATGTCGCGTCGGCTGGGCCGCATGTGCGTGCGCTCTAGCGCAAGTGTGAAGCTCTGAATCCAATCATCCAATCATCCAGTAGATGTAGCAGGACAGTGGTGGCAAAATCTCACGCAATGTAGCCCGCTGAAACACCGATGGAAAGGAAAGCCAGAATAGCACCTTTTAAAGAAGCTTGTCAAGGGCTGAATTTTGCGACGATCGAATCCACTACAGCCGCCGTTGTCGTTCAGCAGAGTGAAATACCTTAAGGAAATGAAAAAGAACTGTGACTTTAATGAAACCACTGTGTGTACAGTCTTTGGGAAACCATGATAAACGTATCTTTCATTCGCGATAACTTGATTTACAAGCGTTGAACATTACCCTTCTTTTTATAAAGGTCTTCAATGATACTTATAACCGAGTTCTTACGGAATGTTCCTAATAAGCAAACTTTGGCAGGGACATGAGGCAAGAAAAAAAAACGGCAGACCGGGTAACCCGATCATGACGTACACCGGAAGCTTCCGTGCGTGCCATTAATTCCAATCGCTCACACGCCTGCATTATTATTGTATCGATTCCAAACGCCATCGCTGCAAACACGTTCGGCGAGTTGGCACACCCCAGTCGGAAGATGGAATTAGGTTAATGACTCCCTTTCGATGAACATTCTGCGACGTATGTGACGCACACACGCCACAGTCGCACACATGCTCTCTTACACACACACACACACACACACACACACACACACACACACACACACACACACACACACACACACACACACACACTCACACACGCCGAAACAAATCAAGAAAACACGCATGCACTCTGTCACATACGCGCATCAGAGTATAGATCCACGCATTCATACACCCACGCACATGCCCAGAGCGCGCGCACAGGAAACAAATCAAGAGCACGTATCACGCACACATTCTCTCTCTCTCTCGCTCTCTCATATCTACAGCAGAAACGCATCTACGCGAACTTGTGTGTACGAAGCAACACGTACGTACACACAAGTTCTCTGAGTGCATGCACACACACGTCAAACGCGCCTCAGTCGCGTCGCTTTCCACGATCCTGTCATTTTCGCTGTCATTCCTACTAGAGTGCCATAACAATAAAAATAAAAACATCTCGAACAAGCCGTGCATGACCAACTGTGATGCTCCCAGCCATTACCTCCAGCTCGCTTTCTCTTTCTCCCTCTTATTCCCTGATATAGGGAACCAATGGCCGCTTTCGCGAACGGTTGGCCCCGCGACGTCACCGCCGCAACACCCTGACACCCGCTAAAGTGACGAATCCACCGCATCACATAAGTGTAACGCGCTATGCTATCTTCGCGTAGTGCTCCCCTTCACCCCCCCCCAACCCTGTTTCCGATAAGAAAACACATAAAAACATGAACAAACGTAAAAAAAAGAACGTGCTCGCGAAACGATCATGCATCTGGTCCATCTGCAAAAGGCGCAAAGTGCCACTTTCCGATTGCGGCCTAGATCGCCGCCTTCCTCCATGCCTTACGGGCGTTACGTCATGTGCCGCCGTGAATACAGATTTACAGTCCAACAGTTTGATGGATGGGACGAGGATGGCGCATAACGCCGAACGATACATTCGCGAAGTGCAGCTGCAGGGCTGCCATCGGTTGATTAGAATTTTTTTTTTCGGTTTTGTGGTGTGGCAATGAATTCTTACGGCACTCTGCTCGAAGTGGTCTGCATTGCCATTGCACTTGCCCGAAACAGTTGCCGTTGTGTTATTAGGTCAATGAACGTGTTTGGTTGCACTGCGGTTACAACTGCATTTACACAAATAATTCACTGTGGTTTTGTTCCGACTGTGAAATACGGTGAAATAAAGTATAACGCAATGAGAGGTCCTGAAGACGATTATGTTGGCAATATATTCATTCCTAAACAATGCGAACCCATTGCAAGTAGAGAGAGAGAGAGAGAGAGAAATCAATACTGAAAAGCAGAGAATTTAGCCGGCATATATTAATCGCTGACTTGCTACTCTGCATGAGAAAGGGGATAGGGAATTGAAAGTAGGCATAAGGAGAGAGAGAGAGAGAGAGAGGAAAGATGAGATGTTAAGATAGAAGAAAAAATGAAAAAGTAAGGAAAAATAGCACCACATCATTCACCATTGAATGAGGACGCGCGGTAATAGTTTTCTTGGACACATACGCGCAATGTTATGGCCGTGTGGTGGTCCAGGGTCAGTAAAGAACCTAAACTCACTTGCCCAATAATGATTTTCCTTCTCCTCCTCCGTGGTGTCAAGCTAAAGCTAGAGTTTGTCTAGCTGACCGATGCTGTTCATGTACGTGGTCAAAAGTTCGATAGTACGCTTCTCCAGTGCGAGGCACGCTGGAGTCCCAATGCACAGTCGAGGGAGAAAGTTCTCTCGGTTATCGAATACGTGCAATGTTCAAGGAGAGCACGCAGTGCCAGTAAATAGCTTTTACGGGATTTCTATACCATGGCAGTTCAATATTTCGTCTGAAACGTTTCGCAAAGCTTTATGGATGTTTCTTCAGGCTGTCGTTGTTGACTTGGTCGTCGTCATCCCCGCTCCTAATAGGTCGTCGAGGTAACTAAAGTTTTAGATATGGTCCACTAATTATATCAGACAAATAATTCATTTCATTTCTGTCTGCCTGTGTACTTTCTATTCATTAGAAGTGACAGACAAGAAACCAAGGAATGTATAGGGGATGGTATTGGTAGTAAATGTAATTTAAATATGAAGAAAGAAATGTGGTCGGAAATATCACCCCCCCGCCCTCTTTTTGTCCTTATTATAAGGTAAAGATGTGCATAACATTAATAGTTTGTCACCCTAAATACCGTCTCTTCATGCACGTGAAATCACTTGTTTACAGATGATTGTTCTGCCTTTATTTATACTACTGGGTATTTGTATGGGGCACGACGACATTCTCTAAACTGCAAAAAAAAAAAAAAAAAAATGCGTGAATTGCAAAAACGTTCCTTCGGTTTTTTTGGCTTGTTTATCGATTTTAATATTGTCACAATTCATCAGCTGTATCGTTGTAGAATACGTGTACGCTGTAAGTTTGAAGTGAAAGATAACCTTAAGTTTTAAGCTTTAATATATGAGGTGTTTGGTGTCCCAATCCCCACCAAAATTAGTTTTAGCAGCAATTGTTTGCTGAAAAAACAATGTTGATTCGTTGACTGATATGTCGGGTTTAGCGTCTCCCCCCCCCCCATCAAAAAACAACAGTAAAGTTATGCAACACGTTATGGGTGGAACCCGCCGGGTGTTCAAAATCTTCATGCAGTGCTTCTGCCATACCTTGCCTTGCCTTCTCAGTCCTGATACATCAACTTATTTTAATCTGTTTCGTTGTGCATCAAGCAAGTTTCACTTGAAATGTATAAATGCAGAGACGAAGCCCCTTTTGTGGATATATTCATTTATCTGGCGCTTGCAGCTGTGGTCTTTTCAAAACCCAATGTTTTCAAGTGATATACCATTTTTTTGCAATAAAGTAGTTTTTATATTTTTTTATTCACTTTGTGAGAAAAATGTAAACATCAGTGTGCTGTCGTGGGCCGCTAGCACTGGAGTTGGTGGGCACGTGAAGCTGTCAAAAGACAGCTTTTATTCCCTGGTCCTCCGTATGTTTTAGAAATGTACAAACATAAAGTCCATCGGTTGAGGTAAACATTGGATCAGCCTGTAGCCATGACGGCGAGTGTGGAAAATCTTTTCTGCCTGATGGAGTCACGATGCTCCTGATCGTTTCAGAAGATAGCACTTTACCGTTAATGCCTCGCACACTCACAGAAGGCATACATTCTGCGAGGACGAGCCCTTCACTATGATGGAACGAAATTAAAATTAAAAGGCAGAAAAGGTGTTCTATCGTCACCGTCATGGCTACTACAGAAAAGTAACGCGTTATGCCCGCCCTCACAAAGCTTTGATTGCCACAATTTCTACGATAGGACAAAGGCTCCTGAATCATTTTCTAGATTTTTTTTTTGCGATGTTGAAACGGAGCTTTCATTCTTGCGTCACCAAGCTTTGGTATTCGACCTGTCAAGCTCGTATGTTCGCGTAAACAGGTTGTGACAATATTTCACTATTCCACGCAAAGTACCTCCTTTGATGGGACTTGTAGACTTCGGCTCTAATCCCCAAGGCAGACGCTGGTGCGACACATACGTTCAAGTCTCGCTAATTAAGCTTCTGACATAAGCCATATACAACAAAAAACAGGATAAAAAAACAAGCGCTAGGCACTGTTTTCGAAATTTGCAACGTAGGGTCTTCAGCCTGCCGAAAAAGCAAATCTTTTCCAAGTCGGGGCTCCGTTTCGAATGGGGAGAAGTATTTTTAAATTACCTCTGTTTATAAGCAAATACAATAATCTAACAAAAAATAGGTGAACGAAGGAGTTAATTTGATTGATTAATTGATTGATTGATTGATTGATTGATTGATTGATTGATTGATTGATTGATTGATATGCAGGGTTTAACGCCCCAAAACCATCGTATGATTATGAGAGACGCCGTAGTGGAGGGCTCCGGAAATTTCGACCTCCTGAGGTTCTTTACCATGCAGCCAAATCTGAGCACACGGGCTATGACATTTCCACCTCCATCGGAAATGCAGCTGCCGCAGCCAGGATTCGATCACGCGATCTGCGGGGAAGGAGTGAATTTAAATATTGTAAAGAAGAGGAAGTACTCCGGCGCAGAGGCAGCAGCATCGAGTGTGCAGCAGCGGCTCGAGCTCGGAAATTGCGGCTGGTGCATCGCCTTCCAAGCCTTCCAAGCACCAACCTTTCTGCTTAATAAATCTCCTTTATAATTGGTGGAGACGTGCCGGGTACCGTCCCTTACACCTTCCCGCTACCATCCTGGAACTCCGTTCTCGACGGCTACCTTCTGCTATGCCGGACGCCGATCAGCAGACGCTTCCATCTCTTCCGGCTACCTGTCCAGGCAGTGTTCCTCAGCGTAGCCTCCAATCTTCAGTGGAACAGATGACAACGACGTTGAAGAGTGGCTCTCGACTTTCGAACGGGTGAGCGCTTTAAACAGATGGACGGACGCGGACAAGTTGACACGCGTTTCGTTCTATCTAGCGGGTGTAGCCAGCCTTTGGCTTAGAAACCACCAGGCAGACGTCCGAACGTGGCCGCAATTTAAAACGTCGATTGTAGCAGTCTTCGATCGACCTGCCGTCCGAAAACTTCGTGCCGAGCAACGTTTACGCACACGCGCACAAGAAACGGGTGAAACCTTCACAAGTTACATAGAGGACGTCGTCGATTTGTGCAGACGCGTGAACGCCGAATGACGGAAGCTGAAAAATGTAAGCACATCCTCAAAGGGATTGACGACGACGCTTTTCAAATGCTCTTGGCGAAAAGCCCGACCACTGTTAACGACGTAATTAGCCTCTGCCAAAGCTACGATGAATTGCGGAAGCAGCGAGCTCTGACAAGACGTCCTCCAGCGCACGATTTGGCATGGCTGTCTAGTGTGATCAGTGGTCAAGACCACGCGTCACTAATAGTCGAAATAAAAGCATTTGTCCGCGAAGAAGTTGCACGACAGCTTTTCTTGGTGCCTTTCACACCAGAAGCTACCACAACTTTACCATCGTCTCTACGTGACGTCATTCAAGGAGAGGTCGCCGAGGCCTTACCAGCTGCTCGTGAGCCTAATCTTGTGGCTGCTCCTCTCACCTACGCCGCGGCTGCAGCCATGCCAACTCGCAAGGCGCCTGCGCCTCCGTTGCAGCCTCGCGCGAGCTATCCCCCAGCTCCAGTTCACTGGACCAGCACTAACACCGCCAACCCGTGGCGCACCCTCGATAATCGCCCGATATGTTACGCTTGTCGATACCCCGGACACGTCGCAAGGTATTGTCGCCGCCGGACGCATATCACCAATGAAAACCGCCGTGAGCCTTTCTTCCCGCTTGACTCCAACGCGCGATACGGTTCCTCCACTCCAATGCCAGCCCCCTACCAGGACGACCACCGCCCTCGGCCGGGACGTCTTCGCTCGCCCTCTCCACGCCGCCACTCGCCTTCTCCTATGCGTCGACGGCCCGCACCTAACGAGGAGGAAAACTAGACGACGCAGTTCCTGAGGCAAGAACTGCGCAAGTTTCGGTTTGCCCAAGTCCTCATTTGTCACCTACCAATGTTATTGATGTGTTCGTCGAAAATATCCCTACTGTCGCTCTTGTAGATACCGGTGCAGCTGTTTCGGTTATAGATGCTGGATTTTGCCGCTCAATTCGTAAGGTTACGACGCCTTTCTCCGGATTATCGCTTCGCACAGCCAGTGCTCAACCTGTTCAACCAACCGCAGTATGTGCAGCCCGCGTGACTATTCAGGACGTTCTGCATACGATAGAGTTCGTGGTTCTTTCATCATGCTCCCATAATATTATTTTGGGATGGGACTTTTTTGTCGCGTCATAACGCCGTAATTGACTGTGCTAGGGCTGAGGTCGAATTTTGCTCACTGGATGACCAAGCGTCCGTCGACACCCAGTATGCCGCTAAACTTGTCGTTAGCGATGACACCTACATCCCTCCATGCTCTTTTGCGTTCGTGCCAGTTTCATGCAGCGCCATATCCGACGGCACGGTCTTCTTCACACCATCTCCAATATTCGTCGCCCGAAGAGCTCTCCCCCTGCCTTTTTCTGCTCTCGATCTTGTAGAAGGGTCAACCACAATGCCAATTTATAATCATGAGTCGTCGTCTTTATCCCTAATTTGTCGCGAGTGCCTTGGCCACGTCGAGACAATCAGTTCTTCTAGAATTATATCCGTCCCAGATGAGGTGCCTTCTACCTCCGTCTGTGAACTGGCTGTCGTCTCAGCGCCTGACTCAACGTCGGCAAACATATTTCAACCATTCATCGCTGCAGATTTGACATCTTCGCAGCGTTCACAACTCCTCACCATTCTTGAGAGCTACCGCCACTCTTTCGACGTTGAACAAACATCTCTCGGCCGTGCCTTATCAGTAGAACACCACATCGACACTGGGTCCCACTCACCGCTGCGACGACGACCATATCGCGTGTCCGCTACAGAACACCGCGTCATTGCTGACCAAGTAGACGACATACTTCGCAGAGGCGTCATTCGACCTTCACAGAGCCCATGGGCGTCTCCGGTGGTTCTCGTCAAAAAGAAAGACGGTTCTATTCGTTTCTGTGTCGATTTCCGGCGATTGAACAAGATCACGCTGAAGGATGTCTATCCACTACCGCGCATTGACGATGCTTTGGACAGTTTGCAGGGTGCCGAGTTCTTTTCCTCGTTAGACTTGCGATCAGGCTACTGGCAGGTGCCTATGGCGGAGGCCGATCACCCCACAACCGCTTTTGTCACGCCAGACGGCTTATATGAATTCACCGTCATGCCCTTCGGACTTTCCAATGCACCTGCAACGTTCGAACGAATGATGGACAACATCCTGCGTGGACTAAAATGGAAGATATGCTTGTGTTACCTCGATGATATCGTGGTCTTCGCCCCTAACTTTGACACACACTTACGTCGCCTTCAGCACGTCCTTACTTGCTTAACTAACGCCGGTTTGCAATTAAACCTCAAAAAATGTCAATTTGCCATGTGCCAACTGAACATTTTGGGCCACGTTGTTTCCAAGGAAGGCATCCTCCCGGATCCCGAGAAATTGCGAGCTGTTACGGCGTTTCCTAAACCTGCCACCATCAAAGAACTTCGAAGTTTCATCGGCTTGTGTTCGTATTTCCGGCGATTCGTCCGAAACTTCGCGTCTATTATATCACCTCTCACGCAACTTCTCAGCAGCTGTAAAGACCTCTTATCGTGGTCCCCTGCCTGCGACGAGGCTTTCACCACCCTGCGACGGCTTCTTACGACGCCACCCATTCTACGCCATTTCGATCCTGAAGCTCCAACTGAAATCCACACCGACGCCAGTGGTGTAGGCCTGGGTGCTGTGCTCGCACAGCGTAAACCGGAACGTCAGGAATACGTCGTGGCATACGCTAGTCGCACACTTACCAAGGCTGAGAGCAACTACAGCGTCACAGAAAAGGAGTGCTTGGCCATTGTGTGGGCCCTTGGAAAGTTTCGCCCATATCTATATGGCCGTTCTTTTGACGTCGTGACCGACCACCACGCGCTGTGCTGGCTTTCGACGTTAAAAGACCCATCTGGCCGCCTCGCTCGCTGGGTGTTGAAAATTCAAGATTACGACATACGCGTGGTTTATCGGTCAGGACGGAAGCATGCTGACGCCGACGCCCTTTCCCGTTCACCCCTGCCCCAGAATGCCACAGCTGACGGAGTGCTTGCGATTCCACATTGTCATCGCTTGACTTTGACACCATTGCTATCGAACAACGCAATGACCCGTGGACTGCGTCTGTCCTCAATCATTTCTCCGACACCTCTGAACTGCCAAAGACGCGAACGCTTCGGCGCCAAGTTCCACACTTCTCGATACGTGGCACGCTTCTCTATCGACGCAACTACGCACCAGAGGGACGCAAGTTGCTGCTCGTCGTTCCACGAACCCTGAGGTCGCAGATTTGTTTCTCTTTTCACGCTGACCCACAATGTGGCCACGCAGGAGTCTTCAAGACCTACGAAAGGCTTCGACATCGCTACTACTGGCGTGGCATGTATACCTTCGTTCGCAACTTCGTCCGCTCTTGTGCCGAATGTCAGCGCCGAAAATCTCCACCACACGACTCCGCCGGTGAACTGCAGCCTTTACCATGCCCTTCCCGACCCTTCGAACGGGTTGGAATAGATATTTATGGGCCACTTCCATTGACTCCGACTGGCAACAGGTGGATAATAGCTGCTATCGACCACCTAACGCGCTATGCTGAGACCGCTGCTCTTAAAACGGCTACAGCACAGGAGGTTGCCACTTTCCTACTGCGTCATTTTGTGTTGCGTCATGGAGGCCCTCAAGAACTCCTCAGTGACCGCGGCCGCGCCTTCTTGTCCGAGGTCATTGAAAAATTGCTCGCTGAGTGTGCTATTGTACATCGCACATGTACCGCTTACCACCCACAAACCAATGGGGCTACCGAGCGCTTTAATCGTACTCTCGGTGACATGCTATCTATGTATGTGACGCCTGACCACTCTAACTGGGATTAGTTCTCCCATTCATTACATACGCCTATAATACGGCAACGCAAGCGACAACAGGCTTCTCCCCTTTTTACCTCCTCTACGGCCGTCACCCCACCCACACCATTGACACCATTTTGCCCTATCGACCAGACGCGTCTGAGTGCCTACCGATCTTGGACGCCGCCAGACACGCAGAAGAATGCCGCCAGTTAGCTCGTCGCTTTACCTGCGATGACCAAAACAGGCAAAAAGCAATTCATGATGCCCAGACCTCAACTCCCGTTTTTCTTCCGGGTTCTCTTGTATGGCTGTCAGTGCCGCATCGCACACCAGGGCTCTCTTCCAAACTTCTGCCAAAGTACGATGGGCCATATTGTATTGTCGAACAAACTTCGCCAGTAAACTACCTCATTGAGCCTCTTACGCCACCATCAGACTTGCGACGTCGCAACCGCGAGGTTGTACACGTCCAGAGGCTCAAGCAATACCACGGTTCAACGCCGCCTACCCAGGACTAAGTCGCCAGGATGGCTCCTTTTTTTCTCCGTGGGGCCATTGTAAAGAAGAGGAAGTACTCCGGCGCAGAGGCAGCAGCATCGAGTGTGCAGCAGCGGCTCGAGCTCGGAAATTGCGGCTGGTGCATCGCCTTCCAAGCCTTCCAAGCACCAACCTTTCTGCTTAATAAATCTCCTTTATAATATTATATTTATCTATCTACTCGTGTCTGTCTGTATGTATGTGTGTATGTGTGTATGTGTGTATTTGTATTTGTATGTGTGTATGTGTGTATTTGTATTTGTATGTGTGTATGTGTGTATTTGTATTTGTATGTGTGTATGTGTGTATGTGTGTATTTGTATTTGTATGTGTGTATGTGTGTATTTGTATTTGTATGTGTGTATGTGTGTATTTGTATGTGTATTTGTATGTGTGTATGTGTGTATTTGTATGTGTATTTGTATGTGTGTATGTGTGTGTCTGTCTATCCGTCTATCAATCTATCCGTCTATCAATCTGTCCGTCCGTCCGTCTGTCCGTCTCTCAATCTGTCCGTCCGTCCGTCTGTCCGTCTATCAATCTGTCCGTCTGTCCGTCTATCAATCTGTCCGTCCGTCCGTCTGTCCGTCTCTCAATCTGTCCGTCCGTCCGTCTGTCCGTCTCTCAATCCGTCCGTCTATCAATCCGTCCGTCTGTCCGTCTCTCAGTCCGTCCGTCTGTCCGTCCGTCTATCAATCAGTCCGTTCGTCTGTCCGTCCGTCTCTCCGTCCGTCCGTCTATCAATCAGTCCGTCCGTCCGTCCGTCCGTCCGTCAGTCCGTCTGTCCGTCTGTCCGTCTGTCCGTCTGTCCGTCTGTCCGTCCGTCCGTCTGTCCGTCCGTCCGTCCGTCCGTCCGTCCGTCCGTCCGTCCGTCCGTCCGTCCGTCCGTCTGTCTGTCTGTCCGTCTGTCTGTCTGTCCGTCTGTCTGTCTGTCTGTCTGTCTGTCTGTCTGTCTGTCTGTCCGTCTGTCTGTCTGTCTGTCTGTCTGTCTGTCTGTGTCATATCGATATCGACTTCATGTTCCACTCGAGTTCACCATTAAATAAATACTCCAAATTTAGTTACGAAGAACGTCTAAAACGTGCTTCGCCGCACTGAGAGTCTTAATACGGCACAGACACCTTTACAAGTCCTAACGATGGTATCTTGAAATCGGAGAAAAAATGCCTTTGCAATTCATTGCGATTTGTAACGTTGCCGCAGTAAATGTGAGAAGGTAGGTCCACTTGTATCTCCCATGTGGGAGATACCAGCTTCTATTCCCTAGTGCCACTGGACATGCACCATCTTTTCTGGAAAGCACAGAGATGCCGAGGCCAGGCGTTCGGCTTTGCGTTGGTACACATCTAGACGACAGGCGGCTTCCCTTATTGACCATCGACTAGCCAACACGAACCGATATTAGTCGCAACATAGTGACAATTAACCAATGTTAGCAGAGTAGCGTAACGCTTTTGGTATTGTAGATGTATGACTTACTATTCCAGCCCCCCCCCCCCGATCACAGCTAATTATTCATTGTTTGTTGACTTGAGCATGCAAATGAAGTGCACGAATAAGCCAACTTTCTTGTAAAAATCAGCTCCGTGAGCTTGTCTGTCTGTCTGTCTGTCTGTCTGTCTTTCTGTCTGTCTGTCTGTCTGTCTGTTTGTCTGTCTGTCAGAAAAAAAATATTTAAAAAACTTCTGGCGTGGTTGCACTTCGAAAAACATAGGTTGTGTTCCTAATCCTGAAAACATTGTTAAATGAAACCTTAAAAGAACCGTGACACCAAACTCGGAAACTCACGATGCTTGTTGTTTGAGAGTCCTGTACGAGGGAGCACTTCTGATCATTCCTTAGGGGTGAGCAATGCCTACACCACATTTTAATTGGGTTTCAAGTAAGGGTTAGTAGTGATCTGAGTACAGCGCCACTCCATATCTTCTCTAGTTTGACGTCGACAGAGGCCCCGTGTGGCGTTCCACGAGTAAGTCGGGTATTGTCGGCGTCACAGAACACTTGCGGGCCGCACACAATACCGCGAGTGACACTCGAGAGAGAAAGAGAGAGAGATGAAGGTGCAAGGAAAGGCAGGGAGGTTAACCAGACGCACATCCGGTTTGCTACCCTGCACTGGGGAAAGGCTAAAGGGGAGAAAAGAGGTTGCAGAGAGAAGGACGACTGTTCGTTACCACCCTACACTCACTTGTCAAGCTGCTATCAGGAAGATTTCACCAGTTTACGCCAGGAGTGCTTTCTTTTTTTTCTGAGGGGTACAAACTCGGAGCATTCCCATCGTCTCACTATTCACTACCCACGCGTCCCCCATTTTGAATACGGTGTGTTCAACGTGACTGAATCTTGAGTGCGCATCTCAGGTTTTCTGGGTTGTGAGGTGCTACTTTTGTGTTATTTAGGCAAGCGTTACAAATTGGCGCAAAATAGTTCTGCATTAACGACGCTAGCATAAGTTATATGATGCAGTAGAGAATTTGCGACTTAATTTCGGCAATACCACACGCAAAGCTACGAATCATATTAAAAATGTCGCAACCAAGACTTTTTCTTTCAGGTGTCCTTTAATGAGAAATAATCAAGTTTAGTACCTCCTTCGAGCTAACGGACCATCAAACCGAATGAGCTTTTGGGAACGGTAATAAGAATAATTGGGTTATAACTGTGAAGACGTTATAGGAGACTAAAGAACAATCGCTTCCGGCAGGGTCCAAGCCTGCGACATTCGAATAACGCATCTATTCGACTGGCAACTGAGTAGCGGTAAAAATAGTATTTTCCTCCACCTGATAGGGTATACCTGTGCATTCAAACCAGAAAGTCGGTGCCACCAGTAGCCATAATGTGGACTGTGAAACACTTTTTTGTCTGCTGGTGTCACGTAGGCAGATTATCTCTTTTACATGCTGGCTGCTCACTAATGATCACTCGCATACTACCAAAAGGCATGCAGCCCACCAGAAAGACTCCCGCTTCGATTGAACGAAAGAAGGAACACTTGGGGGCTTGGTTATATTTTTTGTTTTTTTTTTTGTCTTGCCCAACATAGAAAAACGAGCTTCCTTACATCCCTTTCTAATCGATCACTCTTGCTAGTTGTAATTCACACACATATCTTGGTTGTAAAGCCTTCTTCCGAAAGGCACAGTGTAGGATTATGAATGAAGCAAAATATAACAGTCACACAAAACACGACTTCAACAACTAAAACTGCGATGTAATCGTGCTACAGCACTCAAATGAGGGCGTGTGCGAAGGAAAAAATATTTCTTTTTATAGAACACCCGTACACTTAGAAAGGCAAACAAAATAATAAAAGCTTCACGCTTAGGCGCTTATCGTTTGAAACTGTTGTCTCCTCTCGAGCAAGCCATTAGGTACAGCGCAAAAGGCCTTTCCCCTGGCTTGTCCCAATTTTCTGGCACACGGCAAGCACTTTGGCGTGTTTAAGCACATGGGCGTGCCTGTGTCAAGACCTCACACAGCCGTCCACTGCGACCATGCTAGACCAGGTCTCCCGAGGGCTGCTTGCCTAGGTCTCCCCGAGCACCATTAACCGATAAAGCGAGTGGGTCACTGGTGCATGGAAACCTGCGGACTCCGCCCAGCCATAAAGAGGCTTTTGAAAATCGGTGCAGGGGAGAATACCATACGGTAATTTGGGCATATCTCTTCTGAACTGATTGGGGCATTGGAATAGATTTTTGCGTATTATGTTATATCTTAATGTTCTGGGGAAAAAAGTGGGGTTGTGTTCACACTATGCTAATTACTTTTGCACAAACAGCCTGAGCAACATTTCCATCTCGCTCTTCAGAAGTGAAAACGAGGAAGCTTGAGTGCGACAGCCCTGTGAAATGACAGCCACTTGATACTTGCGATAGAAAAATACTCCGCAGAAAAGCACCCAACAGAAAGCAAGAACAACAACAAACACAAAAGCACAATACAGCAAGGCATAGCAAGGTGCCAAATGGCACAACACAGCGCAGAAAAAACAAAAGAAGACAGTGCTCTATAGAAAAAACAAGAACAGAGCACAAAACCGCAAAAAAAGCGCAGGGCAAAAAGAACGGTGCACATAAGTACAGTAAAAAAACAGCATATAACAGTACAAAGAGAACCGCCACGCAGTGCAAAGGAGCACACAAAATATTCACAAAAATAAAACAGCGCATAACAACACGAAAACGGCAACTGCACTGTGAAAAGGAGCACACAAAAGACTAACCCCCGTATTCTAGAACGCCCCTTCAGTCAACGCTTCACCTTCACTTGAGAAAGCCGATGGAAGCGCCATCTTTAGGCAGGGCAAGTCACTGCATATCAGTGATAATTTGCTGCTATTCTTGAGCAGCGCAGCGTCATTTTCTGCCGAGCAGTGGCGCAGTGCTCAACTCTGTCAAGAGAAGGGTGAAAGTTGAGTCGAGGAGCTTTGTGAATACAGGGTAAGAAAAAGTCACATCCTTACCGCAAGGGCGAAGCAATCAACGCGCGTTAGCAACGAATTGGAAGGTCACGCGCAGAACGGAAAGCAGATTGAAACGTTCCCCACGTTTCTCACGCACAAACGACGCACGAAACGTATTCACAGGTACGGATGCACGTGAATAAGCGTCTCAGTTGTTGCTTCGCAGTGTCTGAAAAGCGCGCGCTTTTAAATGTGAAGCATTTCTTAGCAAACTTCGGCGAGTTTGACCGTATCTATCTATCTATCTATCTATCTATCTATCTATCTATCTATCTATCTATCTATCTATCTATCTATCTATCTATCTATCTATCTATCTATCTATCTATCTATCTATCTATCTATCTATCTATCTATCTATCTATCTATCTATCTATCTATCTATCTATCTATCTATCTATCTATCTATCTATCTATCTATCTATCTATCTATCTATCCGCTTACGACTTTTAGCTCTTCTGGCCACTTGGATAATGGGATCCATACCCAATCTGGTATGGCATAACATAGTATTACTGACTAGTAAAAACTTGAAAATGATGACACGATTTCATGATTGTCATGATTTACATGCCATGGTTTTGCTACTCCTGCGATGGTTTCGTTCACATGACACGTCGCAAAACTGGTATAGTATGACGGGACTGCATGGCGAACGTAAGTGACAGGCGCTCACGTGGAAATCATGAGATGCGTGTCATGTAAGAACATGACTACATGCCACGCTCACGATACGCTCGCGGTAGTTTCGCCGGCTTCACATGTACCAATTTTGGTATTACGAGACGTGAATGGATGAAGAAAATATATGACTGGTGCAAACATCCTAATCAAGATATGCGCCTTGTAAGAGCATGCGTAAATGCCACGCTCATGATGCGCTCGCGGTCGTTTTGCTGGCTTCACATACACCGAATTCGGTATTATGGAAAGTGAATGGAGGTTGAATGAATAACACCGGTGCAAACTTGATAATCATGACATACATTCTATTGAAGAGCATGACTACATACCACGCTCACTATGAACTCGCGGCCATTTTCCTAGCTTCGCATATACCAAATTTGGTGTCACGCGACGCGATTATTCGTGAGTAGCCTGGTGAAAACACGATAATCATTATATAAAAGCCATTTAAGAGCATGCTTAACTGCCACGCTCATGATGCGCCCGCGGTCAATTTGCTAGCTTCACATATACCAAATTTGGAATTGCCCAACGTGAAAGGACGACAAACGAAAATGCCAGGCGCAAGCATGATAATCACTGCAACGAAGTCATGTACGGCATATTTTACGTCCGCCTCGGAACGCTGTGGCGATTTTAATGTGACAGTCAACCTTCCTCATTCGCGCTTTGCATATGATCGATTCCCTCTGTACGTAGGATCTGCCCATTTTTCGCAGACAGAGGCTGCAATGATTGCAGTGACCTTTGTGCGCCCAGTAACTACAGCAGAATCGTTCCAGGTAAAGTCCGAAGCCAGCCAAGACGTGCGTTCCTCCCCACGATGTAAGGGTGTGCGAGGGAGCGTCTCCCCCATTTCTCTCAGTGGGCGAAGTACGCGTGGGAGATCAAAGCGCCTGCCGCCGCACGATGTGGCGACGTGCGCTCATAGTGCCATCATGCTGGTAATGGTGAAAACAATTCCCCCCGATGTGCCCCTCAACAGCGGTAAGTGGTATGTAGTTTGTCGTTTGAACGGTGAAGGACGGACTTTGCGGTGGCTCATAGTTAACGCCTCGCTTTCCCGACGCAGAGGTCCCGCGTTCGATTCTGCGTGCCGGAGCGATTTTCTTATTTTCTGAGTTTTATTGTCGTTCTTAAATATATATATATATATATATATATATATATATATATATATATATATATATATATATATATATATATATATATTGTTACGGGGAAGATTTATTCACCGAGAGCTGGTCTTGCTAACGGCTTAAAGAGCACACAGTCGTGCAGGCCAACGGGAGAAGCTCGAGAGTCCAACCCACTACAACCACATTGTCGTCTTCTTCAGTTGGGTGCCAATTGAGCTGTGTCGGGGTGACAGTTCCATACACGTATCATCACCCCGGCCCGTAAGGCACCGTCTCGGTGCCTGTTAAATGAGCGAGTCGGCGTTGTAGGGCTTGAGACGAGAAACGTGGACAACTTCCGTTCTGGGTGCAGCAGCTGATGAGTTTGTGGTAGCGGCAATCTCGTAGGTCACAGGTGTGACCTGACGAATGACTCGGTAGGGCCCAGCGTATCGCGATAGTAGTTTCTCGCAGAGGCCAACACGTCGAGATGGGAGCCACAAGAGAACAAGAGATCCCGCAGAAAAAACGGCATCTCTATGTCGACGGTCATAAAGAGACTTCTGTGCTGTCTGCGACGACGATAACCGAGCACGCGCTACCACGCGTGCTGTGAGGGCACGGGTAATCGCATCCTGAGCGTACGAAGTGGAGGATGGGTGGTCTGATGAAAGAAGTGTGTCGAAGGGCAGTAACGGATGACGTCCGAAGAGTAGATAAAAAGGAGAGTAGCCCGCTGTTTCTTGACGCGACGAGTTATAGGCGAAGGTTACGAACGGAAGAGCTATGTCCCAATCAGTGTGGTCGGTAGATACGTACATGGAAACCATGTCCGTCAATGTGCGGTTTAGGCGCTCCGTAAGGCCGTTAGTCTGAGGGTGGTAAGATGTGGTGAAGTTGTGACGGGTAGCACAAGATCGGAGTAGATCATCTACCACACGAGATAGAAAGTAGCGACCACAGTCTGTGAGCAGGTGAGTCGGAGCGCCATGCTGGAGAATAATGTCATACAGCAAGAAGTCGGCAACGTCGGTTGCGCAGCAGGTTGGTAGCGCTCGAGTGATCGCATACCGAGTGGCATAGTCTGTGGCCACTGCAATCCATTTATTTCCAGTTGTAGAAGTAGGAAAGGGACCTAGCAAGTCCAATCCCACTCGATAAAATGGCTCGGCTGGAACTTCAATAGGTTGAAGAAGACCGGCAGGGGGAGTCGTAGGCTTCTTTCGGCGCTGGCAGAGATCGCAAGATGCGACGTAACGGCGAACAGAGCGGTAGAGACCCTTCCAGAATACTCGTCGTCGAATGCTGTCGTAAGTTCTGGAGACTCCTAGATGTCCAGAAATCGGAGCGTCGTGGAATTGTCGCAGAACATCCTTTCGCAGGTGACACGGTACGACGAGTAAAAGTTCCGCGCCGTCGGGGTGTAAGTTGCGGCGGTACAAAATGTTGTCTTGAAGCAGGTATTTGCTAAGAGATGGGTCAGGATATTGTGATTGAAAGCGGTCAATGATGGTGAGCAGCGATGGATCTCGGCGCTGTTCGTCGGCCACGTTCAAAAAGTCAGTGATGGCTAAAACGCAGGCATCGGATTCCAAATCAGTGGAGCTAGGTGGATCAACGGGGTGCCGGGATAAGCAGTCAGCATCGCTGTGCAGCTTTCCTGATTTGTAAACAACCGAGAACGTGTACTCCTGTAATCGAAGTGCCCATCGGCCGAGTCTTCCTGTAGGGTCCTTAAGCGTCGACAGCCAGCAAAGCGCATGATGGTCCGTGATGACTGCGAACGGACGTCCGTATAAGTAAGGACGAAATTTCGCGATAGCCCAAACGAGGGCCAAGCATTCCCGCTCAGTGATAGAATAATTTTGTTCCGCTTGCGACAAAAGGTGGCTAGCGTAGGCTATCACACGGTTGGTGCCATTCTGTATTTGAGCGAGTATAGAACCAATGCCATGGCCGCTTGCATCGGTGCGAAGCTCTGTTCGAGCCGTTGGGTCAAAATGAGCCAACACAGGTGGTGATGTGAGGGCGGTAATTAGCGACGCGAAGGAATGTTCTTGGTCCCTTCCCCAAGAGAAGGCCACATTCTTTTTGAGAAGATCCGTGAGGGGCCTAGCAATATCCGCGAAGTTGAAGACAAAGCGGCGGAAGTATGAGCAGAGCCCAATAAAACTGCGAACTTCTTGTGCGGAACGCGGAACCGGGAATTCTCGGACTGCACGGACTTTGTCAGGGTCGGGTTGAACACCAGTGGCGTCAACAAGGTGGCCGAGTAGTTTAATCTGTCGACGTCCAAATGAGCATTTCGACGAATTCAGTTGGAGACCAGCGCAACGAAAAACGTCAAGAATTGCCGAGAGACGAGACAGGTGGCTTTCGGAGGAGGGCGAGAAAACTATTACATCATCCAGATAGCAAAGGCAGGTCGACCATTTGAAACCGCGAAGAAGAGAGTCCATCATACGTTCAAAAGTAGCCGGGGCATTGCACAACCCAAAAGGCATGACCTTGAATTGGTAAAGGCCGTCGGGTGTAATGAATGCTGTCTTCTCGCGGTCGCGGTCGTCGACCGAAATTTGCCAGTATCCGGATCGAAGGTCAAGGGTCGAGAAATAGTTGGCGCCGTGGAGGCAGTCGAGCGCATCATCGATTCTGGGTAAAGGATAAACGTCTTTCTTGGTGATCCGATTCAGGTGGCGATAGTCGACGCAAAATCGCCAGGTGTTGTCCTTCTTTTTAACTAAGACCACAGGGGAGGCCCAAGGACTCGATGAAGGCTCAATGACGTCTTTACTCAGCATTTTCTCGACCTCCGTCTGTATAATTCGGCGCTCAGCATGTGACACGCGATAAGGGCGTTTGTGGAGTGGACTGGCGTCGCCGGTGTCGATGCGGTGGGTTACGGCACTTGTGCGGCCCAGGGGACGGTCGTCGACGTCAAAGATATCCAGGTAAGAAAACAGAACACCCCGGAGCGCCGCAACTTGGGAAGGTAAGAGGTCGCTGGATATCATTTTGTCGAGGAACGCCTTATTTTGCGACGTGATGACAGGTTTCGCCATGGTCTTAGTGTCAGGTGTAAAAGAACAAATCGAACATTCATCAAGGGTGGAAAGATCGGCTAAAGTGATGCCTTGGGGAAGAACTTGGGTCGACGTAGAGAAGTTTAGAACTGGAAGTAGCACCTTGTTGTTAGCAACAACCACTATAGTATGTGGTAGTGCGATGTTGTGCGTAAAGGTCAAATCAATTAGGGGAGCTACCAGATAGTCTCCATCAGGAACGGACGGGAAGGGCGACAGAGGAATGTACATAGCAGCCTGGGGCGGTAGCCGTAGAGACTCCACGGATCGTAGCCGAGTGCGACTTGGAGGAGTGAAATCGGAGCACAAAGGTAATTCGAGCCGTAAGATACCAGTAGAACAATCGATGAGGGCGGAGTGGGCGGTTAAGAAGTCAATTCCAAGGATGACGTCGTGTGGGCAAGCATCGAGGACTGCGAAGAGAACGGAAGTGTGGTGGCCAGCAACAGTAACGCGGGCAGTGCACATACCAAGCACCGATGTTCGGCTTCCGTTGGCAACTCGAACACTAGAGAACATAGCTGGTGTGAGAACTTTTTTCAGGCGAGATCGAAGTGTAGAACTCATAACAGATACTTGGGCACCAGTGTCAATTAGAGCAGTAACGGCGTGGCCATCAACGAACACCCGAAGTAAATTGCGTCTTGAATTTGTAGCCGGTTGAGGGTTTTCGTTCCGAGTCGTCAACGCAGCGCCACCTCCAGGAGCTGCACTCGTCAGTTTTCCGGGGAATGGCCAGAATAAGCCGGTGACGGAGAGCGGCGGCGTTGAGGGGAGCGTGACGGCCGACCCTGAGGTGACGGCGAGCGGCTAGACCAGTTTCTTTGGGCGACGACGTCAGCGTAGGACGGTTCGGAGCGTGAAGATGAACGGCGAGCTGAAGAATCCTGAATATGGTCATCCGAAAAACCGGGTTGCGAATAGTGTCCACGGTCTTGACGGCGGTCGACATTACGAAAGCCTGGCCGGAAATACCACCTGTTGCGACAATGGCGGGAGATGTGCCCAACTCGAGAGCAAGAAAAGCAGATGGGTCGATCATCGTGCGTGCGCCACTCAGATGGATTTCGGTAGCGTGGTGGAAACCGAGGAGTCGAAGCTGCCGCAGCGACAAGTGGAGCAGAGTGGTGGTCAGAGTTGTGGACAGGAGTGCTCATGGGCTGCGGCATAAGTCTGGCGGGCTGGGGAACTTGGACGCCCAGGTTAGCAAACTCCTGGCGTACGACGGCTTGAATAAGCGAGACTGTTGCCCAGTTGTCCTGCGCAGGGGGCTGATAGGAAGCGGGTGCCATGGCTTCCAGCTCCTGGCGAACAATCCTTGCGATATTGGCAGGAGGCGTTAGTGAACGGGGCGCTGCAGAATCCTCGCAAGACGAAGTCGCAGAAGTGTTTGGTAGTCTCGCGATGTGGTGGGTGATTCGCCTGCTTTTAGCTTGTTCAAATCTTCGGCATTCAGATATGATGGAGTCGACAGTGTTGCAGTTCTTGCACATTAGTATGTTGAAAGCATCATCAGCAATGCCTTTCAACACGTTGCTGATCTTGTCCGCCTCGGACATGTTTTTGTCAGTCTTCCGGCACAGTGCCAGTACGTCTTGGATGTACGTTACGTACGACTCCGTCGATGATTGAACACGCGACGCGAGTTCCTGCCTGGCTGCCATCTGACGAGCAACTGACCGACCGAACAAATCGCGAAGCTTTTGCTTGCATGTGTCCCAGCTGGTTAGTTCTTCTTCATGCGTCTCATACCAGGCGCGTGCCGTACCCCGTAGGTAAAATAGAATATTTGCCAGCATAAGCGTTTGGTCCCACCTGTAGTGCTTGCTGACGCGCTCGAATAATGCGAGCCATTCTTCGACGTCCGCGCTGTCCGTCCCAGAAAACGTGCCAGGGTCGAGAAGATGGGGGGGAATCACAGGTGATGGAGCCGGCGCGGATGGCGAGGCCTGAGTGCCGGTTTCAGGCATCGCGGCTGGACAAAGCTGGCGTCCACTGCGGAGTTCCAGAGCCGGGTTGTGTGAAGACCCCGCACCTTCCACCAAAAGATGTTACGGGGAAGATTTATTCACCGAGAGCTGGTCTTGCTAACGGCTTAAAGAGCGCACAGTCGTGCAGGCCAACGGGAGAAGTTCGAGAGTCCAACCCACTACAACCACATTGTCGTCTTCTTCAGTTGGGTGCCAATTGAGCTGTGTCGGGGTGACAGCTCCATACACGTATCAATATATATATATATATATATATATATATATATATATATATGGTGAAGTAAAATTCAATGGATCCGGTGGAAAATGCGGTAGAAAAAGAGGTCGACAAACGTGCGAAAAAACACTAGTTCTACTAACGTTTCGGCAGGTGGGCCTGCCTTCGTTGGAGTGGAAGAGGAAAGAACCACTGTCAACACTGAGAACGAAACAGTGTTGCAGTGGTTGACAGTGGTTCTTCCTCTTTTTTACTTTCTTTCTTTTCTTTCCTTTTTTTCGTCTTTTTTCTTCCCTCTTTTTATTTTTTATTCTTTTTTTAAGGCGAGAAGGACGCGGCAGCAACGAAGTTTGGAATTTAATGTCAGTATACCTCATCCCCTGATGAAGGGAGGACCCCTCCCGAAACTGTTGGAAAATAAATATATTTATCCTTGTTGACAACGCTCCCGTTGTGCCATATTTCATATATATATATATATATATATATATATATATATATATATATATATATATATATATATATATATATATATATATATATATATATATATATATATATATATATATATATATATATATATAGTTGCTGTCGGAATTCACAACTTTCAGGTACTGTGGCGCCGCTGAGCGCTGGCATCCGCAAGCTCTGTTGAGATTATTGAAGTTTGGAACCTGCTTCAAATAGCAGACGCTGCTCCTTGTTTTGACGCGTTTGTGGTCATTTTTCAACGCTGTGAATGGTCTCAATATTGCCAAAACCCTTTGAGTTTTCAAGTTAAAGTGAAAGCAGAAAGAAGAAGAAAAAGTCGACTGATTTCACTGCAAGCTTACAAGCTCACAGCCTATATACAACGGGAGGAAAAGTAAGCTTCCCAATCAAATTAGCGCCCTAAAAAGTCATCAGGGTATTAGAGGTCAAGTTTAGCAGACAAATAACCAAGGCCAGTGAATATATGCAGCACCCATTTTCTGCGCGAATACAGCTACTTCCAGGTTTGCAGTTCTCACGTTTAGTTCGTCTGCCTAATAAGATACAATTTTCTGCATATTTATCTTCTCAATATGCTACCCGGCATTTATACACCCGGCATTTATTTATAGTATGTAGGCGCTCCCCTACTTTCTCTAAGAACTTAAATTCAAGGACCACCAAAGCTCGAAGACTTCCAGTCTTTTCCAAAAGCGTACTTTCCGGTAATCGTCTTTCCGGAGCGATAATCTCAACGACCGCCATGTTGGATGCATAGTATAGCCACCAATTGGTCGTGAAAGTTGCGAATGAAATAAAATGGCACATAACAGCACAAAAATAAGCACCACGCCATGCAAAGGAGCACACAAAAGATATATATATATATATATATATATATATATATATATATATATATATATATATATATATATATATATATATATATATATATATATATATATATATATATATATATATATGTCTGTATGTTTAGGTAGGGACAGACAGACAGATAGACAGATAGACAGATATATAGACAGATAGACAGATAGACAGATAGATAGATAGATAGATAGATAGATAGATAGATAGATAGATAGATAGATAGATAGATAGATAGATAGATAGATAGATCCCTAGCTTAATCCACACAACGACTTTTCCACCATGTGGACTTAACGGCCACACAACACTGACCCGAGTTCGGTGCTGTCGTTCCGTATCAAGAAATGTTGCGACACGAGGAGTTGACGAAACAAGTCGCCCTTTAATAGAGTGGCAGTGCCCGTTGTGCAGCTCGCAGTTCAGACCTGATTTAATCTCTCGTGTCCCATCCTTGAGCGAACCCTTATAGCCTGGTTATTGTTCTCTGTGGTGCCATCCGCCGACGACACTGTTAGCCGGTACTCACATTATTGAAACCACTCTCTTTGGACAGCGTTGCTGAGTCTTCGTGCGAGCGAGAGCAGAAAGCGTTAACCTTTCAGCGAAGCCTAACCTAGTCCTCGTCAAATGTAGATCATTAAGTGTTGAATGATTTTTAATTATTATAAAACTGTGGGCTCGTTTCCCTTTGGTTAAGACGCACGTGTTGGGCAACACAACATACAATACATTTAAGTGTTTGAAAGGAACGACAGACTTATACATTCATATCTGAGTGAACTTGAAGAGGAACGCACACGCTTTAAGTGAAGATCGAGTAAACGAATGGTGACAATGGGTCAAGGGCTGGTTTTCTCTATTAGACACGACCTAATAAAACAAAACACACAATGTGGTCTTGGGAATTACAGGACATGTTATTTGTAGTCATTACCAGTATATGAGTAATTATGAAATTACTGATACACAGTTATTGTACAGCACAACACATGTGATTTATATAGAGGACAACACACAAGGTAATTTTTACGTGTGAGCGTTAAAAAACAGCAGACACCAGCAGCGTTCACTCAACGAATGCAACGATCAATTATCAGGGTCCCAGCACGAATCAAACCACTAGCATTCCGCGCATATCCACCACTCTGCGACGCATTTTCTCGAGTTAACTCTTGGGGAGATGCGGGCGACATTTTAGGGGCGAAGGGAATGTTTATTGGCGAGTACCTCTTTGTTTGGTTACATCAATCGAGGTCACCTGGACATCTCGAAACTCATATCTATACTAGCAGAGTGCCCATTAGAGGGGCAATTAAATGGTGAACAGAGACTGTGCCAGAAGGCTCTCGCGACATCATTATACACTGTTACCAATGTGCATGATTGAACTTTTGAAAATGAAAAGATAGACGAGTGGAGATCCAGTGACCACAAACTGCGCCGAAAAAGGCGCTCGCGACATCATTATACAAAGTTATAATATATCATTACAGAATACAGCAAAAAATAACAATAATAATTCAGGGAGCAGAAGTCTGTGTGTTAGAAGGGGGAGACCGGGGTTCGTAGTCTGCCCTGGCGCATCAAAAAGAACCGTGTGTGCCAGCGGCGCAGAAACTTCTCCTCGCCGCTGCTCTCAAGTTGTTCCGAGAGATGTCGCCAAACCATCTCTCGGACGCGGGACACCGTTGGGTAAGCCGCTCTCGTGGGTGTCCGCCTCGCCTCTGCTAGGCAGCGGCGTTTCCAGATGGCGAGCAAGGTACACATCACTACTAACTTGGCGAACGCGCCGTTGTTCCTGTTCAGCGCCGGAGGGGGACGGATTTTGAAGTCCCTTGCTACAAGTCGCCAAACGGGCTTGACCGCGGGGCACTCCGTGAGGGCGTGCGCCTGCGTTTCGTCGGCTCGACAGTTAGGGCAGCGCGGCGAGGAAACTATACCGAACCTGTGAAGCCGCTGATAGGTTGGTAAGACCCCCCAGTTTTTTCGCCATGCAAAGTCCTGCGCTGATCGGGGTGTTTCCCGCGCATTCTTGGAGGCCTTCTTTTTCCACTTACGGGACATCAGTAGCTCGTCGTCGCTTATCTGGTGTAGCGCAACGTCCTCCGCGATTCGGGCCGGTGGGGCGTCGTCCACGTCACAGTCAGGAGCCTCCCTCCTGACTGTGACGTCAGTCAGGGGCCAAGTGGTCAGTCGGCCTCAAGGAAGGCCGCGCTTGTGCTGCTCCAATAGCGCATAAGACCTCTTCCCACATAATCACTGGAGCGAAAGAGGGCTCTAGCCGTTTTTAGAGCAAGAATTTTGCTTACTGTCAGTGCGTGAGTGAGGCCGAGGCCCCCCTCACTCACTGGGAGCTTCAGGAGTGTGCGTCGCACGCGCGCTGGCTTGTTCTCCCATAAAAAAGACCCGAGCATTTTTGACAACTGTGTGGCCGTTTTGGTGGGCATGACTGCCACCCTGCTCGCATAGTAGGCAAAGGCGCAGATGGTGGTTTTCGCGGCCACAGCCTTCTCACGAAGTGTGAGGTCTTTGGAGCTGAGACTGGTAATCGCCGCCCGTGCTCGTTCCAGCGCCCGCTGCCACGTTGTCTCTGCGACGCCGGCACAGCAGAAGTAGATGCCCAGCACCTTAACAGCTTCGACGACTTGGAGATCGGCGAGGGCTCTGCGAGGAAACTTGCCAAACAGGAGTGCCTTGCACTTTTGCCGGTTCAGTTCCGCGCCCGAGAGCTCCGCATATGATGCGAATACCGTCCGGAACTTCTGGAGACTTGCTGGGTCTCTGACGAACAAAGAAACGTCATCCGCATACGCCAATACTTTGATCTCCTCCTCGCCAGTCAGGGGAAAGCCTCTAATCTGCTCGTTTAGCGCCAAGTTCCTTATGAATGGTTCGAGTGAGAGAATGAAGAGGGTGGGCCCTAGCGGGCACCCCTGCCGGATCCCTCTCTCGTAGGCAAATTTGTCAGTTGGAGTGCCGTTCACAATGACTTGACACGTCAAGTCGCTGTATAAAGCAGAGATTATGTCAACAAAGCTTGCCGGAAACCCAAAGTGGCCTAAAACTTGGAGCATGTATTGGTGGCTGACCCGGTCGAAGGCCTTCGCCTGGTCCAGGGAAACGAAGGCGCCTGACAGGGACTTCGCTGTCATGTACTCGAAGACATCCCTTGTTACAGTCAGGTTCGCGAAGATAGAGCGGCCTGGAACCGCGCAAGCGGTTCCAGGTTTATAGCGGCACCCGTTCGTACCTCGTTATCGTAGTCGTAGTGTGCAACCAGTCTTACATTTTGACCTCCAAAGTGGTGACGGTGGGAGATTTCTTCTGTGCGTTGTTGAACAATAAAAAATGCACAGCATGCGCGTTCACTAAGAGCCGACTTCTCCTGTGTCTCATTCCCCATTAGCAGCCATTGGCATGTACCTTGAGCACTATCTGAGAAGAAAGGGTTGCTACGTTATACTCGCTGGGCGTAACCTCCTTGGTTTTAGAAAGGTTTAGCGAGCGTTGAGCCGCAGTGCCATCAATACAGTGAAGTAGTATATGCCATGAACTCAAGGTGGTTAAAGGTGGGAAGTAGACACGAAACGCAAGCCGTAAGAAAGTAAAAGCCGAATTCTCCTGTCTCTCATTCCCCATTAGCAGCCATTGGCATGTACATTGAGAAACATCTCACAAGAAAGGGTTGCTACGTTATACTCGCCGGGCGTAACCTCCTTCGTTTTAGAAAGGTTTAACGAGCGTTGGGCCGCAGTGCCATGAATACAGGGAACTAGTATATACCATGAAGTCGAGGTGTTGCTTAAAGGTGGGAAGTAGACACGAAGCGCAAGCCGTAAGAAAGTTAAAGCCGAATTCTCCTGTCTCTCATTCCCCATTAGCAGCCATTGGCATGTACATTGAGAAACGTCTCACAAGAAAGGGCTGCTACGTCATACTCGCCGGGCGTAACCTCCTTCGTTTTAGAAAAGTTTAGCGAGCGTTGGGCCGCAGTGCCATGAATACAGTGAACTAGTATATACCATGAAGTCAAGGTGTTGGTTAAAGGTGGGAAGTAGACACGAAGCGCAAGCCGTAAGAAAGTGTGCGTGTGCCACCTCTCGTTTAGTCGGGATTATATGATGAAAAGATGCGATATGGTGGTACTTGGAGTGTTAAATAGATGGACGAACGGACACACAGACAGATGCACGGATGGACTCACGAATGGCTGCACCGACGGATGGACGCATGGACGGACGCAGGGGTGGATGCATGGACGGACGCAGAGCCGGACGCACAGATGGACGGGCGGACGCCCGAACAGACGCACGCACGGTCGGTCACACAGACGGACGCATGGACGGACGGAAGCAAGAACGAATGGACGGACGGATGCTTCGCCCCACTCTCCATCATTCACTCCGTGGATATGCTGCCATTTTTTTAATCCTTTTTTTGCTACAGCATCGCAGGTGCAGGTAATGTTTCAGGGTTAATTCTTTCTTGCCACAAGTCTCAATAAAACAGCGGGCATCGCATATTAAAAGGCATGCGTGGCCTGGTATTTACCATAGAAATTCTACATAACAATTGCCCCGCATCAGATTTATGAACGGAAGCCGCGCTCACTGTGCGCGGTATAATTAGAGACCCCAATACGGCCAAATAGTGGTTATATCATAATTGTAGCTAGACTGATGCGTAAGGAGTGTAACGTTTTTCAGGCCGATTACGTTGAGTAGGCATCCGAAGAAGACGAAGACTTAGGGGCGGCTGACTGCTCTCCCATAGTTTAGTACCAAGCACTCGAAATCGTTCAACATTTTTCGATGCGGAGCATCTAATTCTCGAGGCTTGTAGTGCGGCGCCGTCCGCAAGCTTCCTCCTCCTCCTTCCACCATCTGTGCATCCCTTCCTCCTCTACACACCGCGCGCGCTTCACTCCTCCACCATCTGTGCACCCTTCCTCCTCTACACACCGCGTGCGCTTCTCCTCTTCACGAACATTCGCTAGGTGTATAATGTAGCGCGCATGCGCCGTCACGCTTCGAGAACATCGGCAGCTGACTCGCACGCATGCGCCGTCGCGCTTCGAGAACATCGGAAGCTGACGCGCGCGCATGCGCCGTTGCGCTTCTCCCCCTTCTCGAACATTCGACAGCTGACGCGCGCATGCACCGTCACCCACCATCTGTGCCACGTGCGTTTCTCCCCTTCGAGAACATTCTACACTTCTCCTGATTCCCCAGTGGACGCGCATGCGCCGTCGCGCTTCGAGAACATTCAACAGCTGACAGTGCATGCGCCGTCGCGCTGTATATATACTCAAGGTCGGCGCTTGCTCGCTCAGTTGCCGCTCGTCGGTTGGTTTGTACGGCGCGTCGACGTCCAAGGTCGCGGTGAAATGAATGCCAACGAATCCACAAACACAATGATCGACGTCCCTTCGACCAGCGCCACCCTTTCGCATACGTGTGTACGTGTTCACTCATTTAACACTCCCTCCTACAACCACGTTAACCAATTTAGCCATCGACCCAAGTAAGTCGCAATTTAACACCCCATTTCACAACCACGTTAACCAATTTAGCAATCGACCCAAGTAAGTCGCACTTTAACACCCCGTTAACCAATTATATGCTCCGCATCCTCCTCAGTGTTCCCCCGAGGGAAGCTGCGGGCAATCTTTCTTTTCTAAACATGGTACCAGTATGTTCCAAGTGAGTATGCAGTGGAAGTCTCGCTACAGGGGTAACTTTGTCGAACTCTTAATGGCTATCGGAGCCTTCGTTTTATGGAAGCGGAGGGGACTGGACCACGTGATGGGACGCACTCAGAGAGCCACGTTTCCTCTGCTACATCGGTTAAGAAACATAATGCTTATGCATCTCAATGAAAAACTAGTCATGCTGGGAGAGGAGGCCTTCCTCCGACGCTGGTCTACGCGATTCATTATCGTAAAAAATAACAGAGTGTCCATGCCTTTCCTCCCCTACTGAGAAGGGTGGGCTGGAGTTTGTACCGCCGTGAAATTGCGGTGCTTATTTTCCTTTTCTTGCTTAAAAACATGTCCTTTTTTTTGCAATATTGTTCTTGAGCACGAGAGAAAGTTGTGCTCACAGGTGAATGCAAAAACGTCACCTTGCACTGTGACTGATCCCCCTTGTTTGTGCATATAGCCTTACTGGTTATATAAGTTTACTCATCTCGATGTTCATAAATGTCCTGTCCTTGTCGTACAATTTTCACATTGTACATCACTGCATACGAAAATAGGTTATTTTCGCTGTATATAACAGCTTGCGCTCTACATACAGATAATCATTATTGTGCATCTTTCTGTGTGCACATAAGCCATGTAAGATATATCTGGAAATGAAATTCTCTTAAACAGGGTGTTTTGCCGCGACTACGTATATGTCCCGCGGGACGGCTATATGCTCTCCCATAGTAGAATACCAAAGTACTCTAAATCGTTAACATATTTTTCTAAACACACGTACATGTCTCATGAAATGTGTGGCCCACGGTATGGCAGTTTGCTTTCCCGTAATCGAGTACCAAGTACTCTGAATCGTTACAAACTTTTTCTAAACACTTACCGAAGGTCCGTACAGGTACTGTATGGGAAAGATTATCTGAGTGTCCGGGACAGCTTTGCGGACGCAGGCTGCCATAAGAAATGGCTGGCAGGCTGCGTCCACTGAGCTGCTGTGGACGCCCGACTAAATTTATTTGAGAGAGATAGAAGTAAGATGTATTTGTCCGTGTCGATACTTTGGCCTCTTCCCCCGTTCATCCCCCTAGCCGTTGGCCGGAGTCACTTCAGACTCGACGGCTTACAGGGCAAGGCTGATTACTCTACGCTGTTTTTCACAGTCGTGGTTTTGTCAAGCGTGGTACTTCTGAAATAGTCTGTCAAACCTGTAATTTACCCACATTTTACTCGTGTAAACCAACTGTAGAAGTACTTGGAGCTTCCTAGAAACAACCTGAAATATTTCAAGAAGTTGTATTGCATTTGATTTGTAAAACAGTCGGCGAGAACGTTTGTAATACAGTTCGATCTGTATAGCGTCGAGCTGATTTTCTCATTGCGTAAACCAACTTTGAGATTCTGTTGAAGAAAACGGCTTTTTTTCCAAAAACTCGAAAACAGGACCAGAAAAGCACCTCGATCAGGTTCAACAAAGTGGCGCAGAGCCCAACCGTAAAAGTGTTTCGATAATTTACTTAATCACCCTGCAGCTTTTACAGGTAAGTTTTCAGCGCATGCAAATCTATGCCACCACATACCTCCTTTCTTTGCTATTTTTAATAACTTAAGTGATCTGTATTTTCGAGAAGCAGGGAGGCTAAACATTGAAAAAACAGTACATTGTGAATGCAAAATCGGGGTTCAGTACGGAACAGGGACTAGAGAAGGGAAGGTTCCTGCTTCAGTAAACTTCCAATTGCGAGTGTGAGCCTGCGTTATTGTTTTCTCCTCCAGCCCCTTTTACGTACTGCTCCCCACTTCTTGCATTCTCAATGAACCGTTACGTACTATGAGCCCAGATGGCTGTTTAACTAGAAAAAAAAAACAGTAAAATAAAACTTTGGCCACAGGGTTTAAGCAAATCCTTCATTCAAGTGAAGAGCCCTTTGTGCAAACTTGCTTCAGAAGCAAAAAAGAAAAAAAGAAGAAAAATAATCCTCTTAACTCCACAAACGTGCCCCACCGGCCACGAGGCTTAAAAAAGCAGGGGTTTAAAACAAAGTGACCTGAAACAATATTATGCATGTGCGAGGCCTTCAATTCGGGGTGCCGTTTTTCTTCTATTAAACGGAGGACTTACAGAACGTAAGCAGCCACCTACTGAATGATGGGAGTCAGGTCTGTGGTTAAAGGGCCTAGCTACTCAAGGAGGCGAGTGTGTCTAAACCACCCTGTTTGTGTACTGTGCGAATTTCTATTTATTCTACCTAAACCATTTTTTTTTCATTGCGAACCTACTATTGCACTCAGCTAACAATCATTTCCATAACTCTGAAAGTTGACACGAAAAGATGAGGGTCCGAATGTACAGCTGTGCCCGTTTTCATCCCACTATTTAATTCCATGTACGCAACCGTCATTTAGTGTTTGTGTGAGTGTGTGTGTGCACGCAGGCGCTCAGCTGTACCTGTGTATGAAGTTTCGGAGGTGGGGGGGGGGGGGGGGGCTCTGTATGAGTGCCCTATTTACTTTTTCAGTTGGTTAGAAAAATTCGATTTTACAAGGCCGGACAACTATGGCTAACCTGCGCCAGCCCGAATATGCTGGTTGACGAACATCTGAGTAATTTTAAATATTGTACGGCAGCCTGCACAATGAATTCCAAATGGCGCTTTGACATTGTTTTTTTTTCATGGTGGGTTCTTAATTATTGGAGCCCTATACCTATCAAGGGTTTGTATAACAGCAAAGCAGTTCGCCATATGAATTCCTGGACTAACTATACTAACTCGAAAGAAAATTTGGTTTCCATGAAGACAGGTCAAATAAACCACGAAATAAAAACGAGAGTCTCCTGCAGAGTTTCTCGAGTTGGAACATTCATGCGCACACAACGTTATTCAGGTTTGAAGAAGCCGACGTCAAGGCCTGCAAGCTAGAGCAATTGAAAAGATCCCACACCCTTTCTGATCAGAAAAACGCAAAATGAATGTTAAGGGAAGGAAACAGAAGCAGAGCAGTGCTGCCGAGGCAGCTACCTCACTGACTTCGATGTTCTTAGTACAAACGACTCTCGCATTTTTACCCAGTGGAAAGTAAAGCAATGGAATACACAAAAGCCCACGACTAGAACCCACACAGCTGACCGAAGAAAATTTTGGTCGTTTAGCACGAAGAAATAACGAACTACGCCACATCTTAGGCTTTAGAAGAAAAAAAAAATCAGTTTTTCATGCCTGGTCTGTGGCCGGTCTTTTTAGAGAATTCCAAGACTCTAACGATGCAATAAATATGGCAAGGCGTTTATATGAGTATAAATAAGTGGAGCCACGAAACTTCTGCGAAATTGAATGTATGATGATAACGGGTATTGTGCTCCAAGTTAAGTAGTTTTGAAGATCTTATAACGAAGGAACGCTCGAATAAGAGCGAAATTCAGCAAGAAGGACTGGTCTGCAGTGTTGGTTAATACACTTTACTATAAAATCCAACAAGGCTTATGTTGTTTCCTAAACTTCTCCTAAACTTCTGTTAAACATTAAAAAACATGAAAAAAATTTTCATGAATTCGTAACTGTTCGAAACTTAAATGCATGATATTAGGTGGTAGAGTACACAATAGACATGGACAAAATAATGTACATTTATGGCAACAGAGCGCTTTTGTTCATGTCCTTTGTGTTCGCTTCCATCAATTATCACGCAATCATACCAAGAAACCCAAATCGCCGCCCTCATCGACTTCATTTTAAGGTTCCTCGGTTGCTTGGTGGTTGTTCTTCATAACACCGGCGCAACCCACTGGGAGAAAACGGAAACATTTGGAGACACACATGCGCAAACAAAAAGCGGAAAGTCACAGAGCTTTTTGTATATCTACAGAAGACGATTTTAAGACAAAAACAATCTACTCTATCATCCCCGTCAATAGATTGATCTTCTCTGCCTTTCTCTAAAAGCTTTCTCCACCTAACGGGATCTTTAACAACCTCCTGGGTCTTTCTCTCTTCCCCTTTTTCTTCTCTCTCTCTCCCCCTTTTCCTTCTCTTTCCTCATCTCTCTTTCTCATCTTTCTATTACCTTTTGCGAATCCCTCAGTGTAGAGTAGCTAACTGTAAGTCTTTCTGGTTAACCTCCCTGCCTTCTCCTTTTGTGCTTGCTTCTTTCCTTCCTCCTCCAGAAGGTTTGGCAGACTCCATGATCTGCCTGCCTTTTACCAAGCGACGGAATTATGTGGTGATGTCGTGTGATGCCACGTGATGTCACGAATTCATGACGTCATGATGGCATCACGAGTTTCAGCGATCTGCGATTTCATTATGACTTCATACGGCAACGTCAACACGGGATTATGATCTTTTCTATCCCTCGTGTTGCCGCTGACTCGCAATGGCCACCACCACGGCAGAAGTCGTCATCGGTGACTCCCAGATGACCGTGCGCAACTTTGCCAATGGCCACGTGTCCCACGAGGCGTTACGAATTTTACTTGTGGGCCAAAATTGAATATAGGGACGTTTACATATTCGGGGTGGTCGGGGAATGGTTGTGCAGGGAGAGCAGGCGGTGGCAGTCGGAGAGCAGGCTGCAATCACCATTAGCAGCCATTGGCATGTACATTGAGCACTATCTGACAAGAAAGGGTTGCTACGTTATACTCGTTGGGTGTAACGTCCTTAGCTTTAGAAAGGTTTAGCGAGCGTTGAGCCGCAGTGCCATGAATACAATGAACTTGTATATACTATGAATGAACTCGAGGTGGTTAAAAATGGGAAGTAGGTACGAAGCGCAGGCCGTGAGAAAGTAAAAGCCGAATTCTCCGCCTCTCATTTCCCATTAGCAGCCATTGGCATGTACATTGAGCACTATCTGACTGAAAAAGTTTGTTACGTTATACTCGCTGGGCGTAACCTCCTTGGTTTTCGAAAGGTTTAGCGAGCGTTCGGCCGCAGTGCCATGAATACAGTGCACTAGTATATACCATGAAGTCGAGGTGGTTAAAGGTGGGAAGTGGACCCGAAGCGCAAGCCGTAAGAAAGTGTGCGTGTGCCACCTCTCGTTTAGTCCTTGGAATGTCCGCTGGATGGCGGTGCTTCTATATGGGGAATGTATGATGAAAAGATGCGAGATGGTTGTACTTGAAGTGTTGAACAGATGGACGAACGGACACATAGACAGATGCATGGATGGACGCATGAACGGACGCAGGGGCGGCTGCATGGACGAACGCAGGGACGGATGCACGAACAGGCGCACGGACGGGCTGATGGACGCATGGACGGTCACACTGACGGACGCATGGGCGGACGGAAGCAAGAACGAATGAACGGACGAATTCTTCGCCCCACTCTCCATCATTCACTCCGTGGATATGCTGCCATTTTTTTGTTCTTTTTGTTCAATAAAGTGGCGTCTCTTTCTCCCTCTCTACGTGAAGGGAATCATGATGGTTTAGCGAAGCTATATTTCTATGGTTCATAATGTCTACGTTGAATTAGCAGACTACAATACAGGATCTGTGCTTGTAGGTGTTTTATACTGTACCATAACAATTATTATCATATTAGTCGATTGTTGAACTTTTTTTCGTGTGTGTTTGTTTAACATTGCCGTACGTCACCCGAGCGTTGCCCATACCATGTAGCCATGACATACAGACACCGAACAAGGGAGCGTCGCTCCAAAAAATCACGGAGTTCCATAGTAGAGCACTGAGTACTCTCAATCGTTAAACTCTTTTACTAAACACACAGTCCCTTCAAGGAAGTTAAACTGGTCCCCCTTGTGCATTCACCAAACAACACGTGAATTCGAGAACCACCCAAGGAGGTTTAAAAAAAATTACTGGAGTCGCAGCTCCCGCGATGCTTAGCCCGCAGTGGTGAAGCCAGGTTTTGCCCTCCAAATATCTCAGAAACATGTTTTTTTTTTCGGTGGCGCCCACTTAGACATCAAGTGGCTTTGATTTGTTACTGTAAAACTACGTTATAATATATGTTAAAAGATAGTTGTTTCCAAAGAAATAACCCACAGAGACTAGTTAGTATCAGTGAGTTAATCTCCAATAAAATTTGCTTTGAATTCGAGGCTTACTAAAAAAAACAAGTAACACAAGGACGCTCTTTCAAGACTATCTGACCCTAGAAGGTTGCTACGTTAAACTCGTTGGACGTGCGAGGAAAACGCTCCTTCTCACTAGCTGAACGCCAACAGCTCATCGTGCCCCTACGAAGATGGCTGCCGCAGCCGCCATCTTTACGGTTGGCACGGCTTCTCTCGTGGGCAAGAATTTACACTCCAGCAATTTTTTTTAACCTCCTAGGAACCAACATATCTTTCTGAGTCGTTTGTATTGTCTGTACAGGAGTCTTTCCCTACCACAGACCATACACCCCGTTTTGCTTCTGTGGGCAAGAACCGAGAATTAGGTCAATTTCGGCATTAGCGTATATACTCTGTAAAAAAAGAGTAAGAGCGGTGAAAATCGGCACTGTTCCGAACACAACTGCAGCCCCACTGCGTTTAATCTCTCAATATATTCAAGCTTGGCCACCAAGTTACTAGGAAGATAAATGAGGCCTACCACTTGAAAAAACGAACGTGCTTCCCCAAGCTTTCGCATGAAGCGACGGACAACTGTGAGTATCTTTTGATAGCAAACAACGTTCTATCAGCGGGACGGCTCAGTGCTTTCTCATAGTTGAGTACGAAGTACTCGTAATCGTTAAACATTTTTTTAAGCACTTGGGTGTTCTATTTCCTTATCTGGTCCATATGTCCATGTCCTCCGGGAAGGCTTTATGCTTTCCCGTAGTAGAGAACCTAGTACTCTAAATTGGTAACCTTGTTTTCTAAACACACAAGCCTCGTAGGTCAGGACAGCTCACTGCTCTCCCATAGTTGAGTACGAAGTAGTCGAAATCGTTCAACCTATTTTCGAAGCACACAAACGGCCTCATCAAGTGTGATGTCCAAGGGACGGCTTTCAGCTCACCCATAGTGAAGTACCAAGTACTCTTAATTATTACCCACTTTTTCGAGACACCTTCACCCATCCCATCTCGGAGCGTCTGAAGTGAACTCGCTCACGGCGTAGTGTTCGTCGACACGGCCTGTGGTGTGTGAGGCCACGGTGCGGCTTTATGCTCGCCCATAGTAGTGTTCAGTAGTACTCTAAATCCTTAACAACTTCCTCTAAACTCTGGCACTGAGGTCCTTGTAGTTATTGGGATGGTTCACTGCTTTCCCATAGTTGGTTGCGCAGTACTCAAAATCGTTTAACACATTTAGAAGCTTGCTTCTTTTGCTAGGGGCCTGTCTCTCGTCGTTGCACTGGTGTGTACGCTAGTGTTCATTACTCCCGCTAGAGGCACCGCTGTGCTCTTTATTTCAAGAGCACTTACTAGAGGGCATGCCGCCGCTCGGGCGACGCTCGCTCCACTCTCGGCGCGTGCTCTAGTTTGGTAAGAGACCACTAGGTGGCTGCGCCCATTTATAGCGCTCGCTATCAACTCGCTTCCTTTCTTCTTCGCCAGACATCCCTCAGCGCGCGTTGATACCGCTACACACTATGAACACCGCAGAAACCAAGGTGGTGGGGCGAAGGGCTCACAGTCAGCACCCTTCTTGACCTTTTCACTACATCCTATAATTCAATATCCTCGGACTTTGTACATTAAGGACCACAAAGCCATTATACTAGAGGAAAAACGTTCCTCCGAGCTTGGGTGATCCGTTAATTAGCTCTTCATTGATCGATATGTGGAGTTTAACATTCGAACACCAGCATGTGATTATGAGAGACGCTGTAGTGGAGGGCTCCGGAAATTTCGACCACCTGGGGTTCTTTAAGGTGCACCCAAATCTGAGCACACGGGCCTACAACATTTCCGCCTCCATCGGAAATGCAGCCGCCGCAGCCGGGATTCGAACCCGCGACCTGCGGGTCAGCAGCCGAGTACCTTAGCCACTAGACCACCACGGCGGGACTAAGCTCTTGAACAAAATGTATATGTTACATCAGTATGTAAATATCTGTATATAGTACATTTATACGTGAATACTTAACATTGTGTATATAACGTGTATATACAATCACACCACAACAATTCTCGTGTCACGTCTTTATATGTCGATGATTGAGCATATGTATACACAAGATTCACGGTTTACCGGATATAACTGGGTGATTCCACAGGAGATCAACACGGGTCCAAAAGTTGATATTTTAGATTTCATTGAGTATTTTATATTTCGTGCACCTCTCACCAGGTAGCCCGAAAGTCAACTTTGTTTTATGATTAACGGCATAACTTACGAGAAAAAAATATCTAAGTTCACCAACACGGAAGAACCAATTTCGTCACCTGTCATTTTCGAAAATTGCAGATGCTATAAAAACACAAATATTTTTGTTTCAAGGAAAATATCTTTTACCTGAAATGCATGTCTAATGAAGAATGAATTCATACGGTTTCAAGTTTGTCGACCTTAAGAAATTGCTTTTAAAAATGTCTAATTTTGCGACAGTTTAAAATGAGTTACGTATTCCGCTTTTTTTTTTCTCCAAAAGTATAGCAAGCGGCGTTTTCAAACTTGACACGTTTTAAGGATATAGTGTGTTCATTAGGTACTTAAATTATTGCTGCCATAGGGCAAATGTAAATTTTTATATATTGCCTCAAAGTTCTCATATTGGCAATAGTGTACTCCAATGAAATTTGGATAATAAAAAAACCCCATCTTCGATTTTCCTTAAAATCTCGTAAATATACAACCGAAGGTTATCATACAGTAATATAGAAAAACATGTTGCATTATTTTGTTTTCAGCGACAATATTCTTGGTACAAATCAGAGCTTTTCGAGAACGCGCTGATAAGTTGAGAAATCTAGAAATTGGAACGGAAAAGCGGCAATAAGCTTCAAACGCGAGTAAACGTGACCGCATTTGGTGAAGAAAGGCTGTTTTAACAGATAGAAGTAACTATTTTGAGCACGGTATTCTACAGTATCTGAATTAACTCTTATACGTAGAGCACTGAGACTTCTAATATGTGGTGCCTCTCCATTACTGACACACAGATGGAGCTGCTGTGACGGCCATGTTAGGGTGCCTTGATGCCCGCGCGCTCCGCTGAGGGTGAGGACAGCCGCGTCGTCTCCTACAACCGCCGCCATTGCGCCTCCCCACCACAACTCGACCGTATGCAAAGCCCGCTACGCAACGCTCGTGTGGTGCCCTGATACGCCCGGAAACATGTGCAAGCTAGCGAGCTTTTCTTCTTATTGAAGCTTGGACATCTTTTAGAGTTAATTTTGCCTGAATGCATGCAGGGAGCGCATATTTCATGTAAGCTGACGGCTTGCGCATGATTTATGTGCTAGAGGCAGACGCTGACCCTTTCATGTTGAAAACAAATCCCTATGCTGGTTACCACAGAGGGGATTCTAAATCTATATCGGTGGTGTCGTTTATATGCTTTATTTGTTAGTGTTAATTATTATCTGAGGCTTTTACGTTCTAAAGTGACGCCTGATTGCAGGACTGCAGCAATTTTGACAATCAGTTTTTTTTTTGCCTGCACTGACACAGTACATGGGTGTCCTCTGGGGTTTTACGTTATTCGAAATGAGACCGCCGTGGCCTAGATCGAAAGCGTGAGCCTCGCGTCAGCAACCGAGCGCCGTGCCCACGGTACCACTGAGGCGGACGCTTTTCTTATTGCATTAACTATTTCTCCACGATCTTCTCATCGCACAACTTGACTTGTTTTTTTTTTGTTTTTTTGCGACATAGCGTGTTCATTCTACACAGCGGTGCCCCGTCTTGTCTTCATGCATCTTCTTTGTATGGACGCTTCGCGAGTACAGTTTGCATAAGCACTTGCGTATGATCCCTGATAGCTCACAGCATTAATAAATAAATTATTTACTTAAATAATAATGCGTGCTGAAAGAGTTTAAATACTGACGGTGTGTGTGTGTGTGCGTGTGTACACGCCTGCCGTTTCCCCTATTATCATCCAGTGTAGAAATAATTTATTTTTGTGCACTAATGCAGCGCTGCCAGAAGCAATTCAAATTATACGCTCCATGGCAGAACTCACTGAGTACTGTCACTAGTTGCTTCGCAGTGGTCGTAAATGAATAAAAAAACAACATCAATTGCGTAATGATTCGATACAGGACGAAAAGAAAACTTGAAGTACAGGAACAGTGAAAAAAATTTGAACTGCACACATTCTTACAAGGGTCATCACACCAGCATAGAAGGCGTACCTAAACCGAAAAAAAGATCGTAGAAAGAAAGAACCTGTGTGGCTTTGTAATGGTTTGGGTGCTCGAATGGTCGGTAATCGAATTCCGGCCGCAGTGGCCCCACTTCGATGGAGATGAAATGCCGGAGTTCTTAAACTTAGGTGCAAGTTACATAAAAACACCTGTTCAAAATTTCCGAAGTCGTCCAATGTATACCGCGTCTCTCGTGATCATATGGTGATTCCGTAACGTACACACACTCTTCAAACTTCATTGGGTACGACACCACCGCTGCGCAAAGCTTTATTCTCACAAATGAATATTACGAAAAAAAAACAAGGATATCATCTGCAAAGAAACACGTGTAATATATATTTAATGATAAAGTTCTCATCGCACATAGTGAAACCAAGAATGAAGGGCAGATACAGTACCAACCAAGAGCAGCAAGCAATGTTTACGAAGTGAAATACGCGATTCATGCACACGAGAATCAAGCATACAGCCGTCAGCGTGTCTGTTGCTTACACGAAATTTGTGCCGGTACAAATTATGCATGCGGAATACGGGCTGGAAACTTACGCTGTGAATGGATGATCTGTTTGTCGGATGCCACTTGTCATGTTTGATTTTCACTGTGGAAAAGGCCTTCATTTCGGGTCGCTTACGAAACGATACAGCTTCCAGAGTTTCTGCAATGATTAGTGCTCTGCGGCACGCAATACCCGATACGGTGACGGTAGCGAGCGCCAGCACAATTATTCGGGCGCAGCGAACACGCAGAAGTGACTGAGTGGAGTCAAAATGGCGGCCATGCCGCCGCTAAGGCCGAGGAGGCGGCACCTGCCCTTACAAAGGCTGACACCACTCTAAGCGGGGGGGGCGCGCATCGAGGCACTCTAGGCCATGTGTTTGCAACAAGTTGGGTTAGAGAATTGAATGTTGAATGAGTTCATAAACGATTCATAACAAATTTTTATCATTTGGGGCACGAAGACTGCCACATTAGACTGAAGAACACGCTTTAGGGCAAGTTCTCATCCGTCGTCTGCTCTACAGATGAATTGCTGTGCGCCGCATTTCGGAGGCAATGCTTTAGATCATATGGTTCAAAGTAGGGACAAAGATTACACCTCCCGTAATTTTATCGACAAAAACATTGTGAAATTAATTTTAACGTACTATACTTCAGTTTTGCATTCGCACTGTGGTTACTTGTGCACTGTGGATACTTCTGCAACAAGTATCCACAGTGCGAATGCAAAACTGAAGTATAGTACGTTAAAATGAATTTCACAATGTTTTTGTCGATAAAATTACGGGAGGTGTAATCTTTGTCCCTACTTTGAACCATATGATCTAAAGCATTGCCTCCGAAATGCGGCGCACAGCAATTCATCTGTAGAGCAGACGACGGATGAGAACTTGCCCTAAAGCGTGTTCTTCAGTCTAATGCGGCCGTCTTCGTGCCCCAAATGATAAAAATTTGTTATGAATCGTTTATGAACTCATTCGACATTCAATTCTTTAACCCAACTTGTTGCAAACACATGGCCGTCAAAGCAGCTCCATCTGTGTGTCAGTAATGGAGAGGCACCACATATTAGAAGTCTCAGTGCTCTACGTATGAGAGTTATTTCAGCAACTGTAGAATACCGTGTTCAAAATAGTTACTTCTATCTGCTAAAACAGCCTTTCTTCACCAAATGCGGTCACGTTTACTCGCGTTTGAAGCTTATTGCCGCTTTTCCGTTCTGATTTCTAGATTTTTCAACTTATCAGCGCATTTTCGAAAAGCTCTGATTTGTACCAAGAATATTGTCACTGAAAACAAAATAATGCAACATGTTGTTCTGTATTACTGTATGATGGCCTTCGGTTGTCTATTTACGAGATTTTAATAAAAATCAAAGATGGTTTTTTTTATTATTCAAATTTCAGTGGAGTACACTTTTGCCAATATGAGAACTTTGAGGCAATATATAAAAATTTACATTTGCCCTACGGCAGCAATGATTTATGTACCTAATGAACACACTATATCCTTAAAACGTGTAAAGTTTGAAAACGCCGCTTGCTATACTTTCGGAGAAAAAGAATGAGGAATACGTAACTTTTTTTAAACTGTCGCAAAATTAGACATTTTTAAAAGCTATTCTTAAGGTCTACAAACTTGAAACCGTATGAATTCATTCTTCATTAGACATGCATTTCAGGAAAAAAATATCTTCCTTGAAACAAAAATATTTGTCTTTTAATAGCATCTGCAATTTTCGAAAATGGCAGGTGACGAAATTGGTGCCTCCGTGTTGGTGAAGTTTGGTATTTTTTCTCGCAAGTTATGCCGTTAATCATAAAACGAAGTGGACTTTCGGCCTACCTGGTGAGAGGTGCACGAAATAATAAATACTCAATGAAATCTAATATATTTGGGATTTGGAGCTGGCACACTCGCCGACATGCAGCTAACGTTTCTTCTGTTGCAGCAGGGTGCTGGCGCTGTTGCATTTACGTACAGTTGCAGTTTGGACGGAGGGCCAGCAATCGCACACGCTCGCGACGTGCCTTCTTCGACAGGATCACCATGGATAGCGCCAGCGGCCGGTGGAACAGGGACACTTCCGACGATTATCAGCGCCAAGCCACATAGGAATGTGACTGTCAACGAGGACAGCCATCACATCGCCATGGGCCGGCGACAACCACGTGACACGGATGAACCGTATTTAATCGAGCGGCACGTTGGCTACGTAGAATTTGGAGCCGGCACACTCGCCGACATGCAGCTAACGTTTCTTCTGTTGCTGCAGGTTAGTGATAATTGCCTAATTACGATTTGTAGATTATTGTGTGCATTGCATGTATCTGTTCGCCGAACGCAAAAGCTGATGGTGTATCGTAGCAACCGCTTTCGTTTTTTCACGCATAAGGTTCTGTACCTTGCATTATTGTTAATACTTTCCGGTGATGTTGAGTTGAATCCCGGTCCACTAAATGCCCAAGAGTTCGAACTGCTTAAAACCTTACAAACTGGTCAGGCTACAATTTTGAGTAAGTTAGAGGCCATCGACACCAGATTGGCAAAACTCGAAGAAATGATGGCCGAAATTAACGGTAAATTACGTGCGATTGAAGGTCAAATTACTACGCTCAAAGAACAATTAAGTGACCAAGAAAACACCATTAGGACAATAGCAAAAGAAGTTAAGCAGCTGCATGACAAGGGCGTTGACTCGGAAAATAGAAGCCAGAGAAACAACCTGGTTTTTTGGGGGGTCAGCGATTCTGAATCAGAAACGTGGGAACAGTCTGAACTACTGCTCAAAAACATCTGCAAAGAAAACTTGAATTTAGAATTGCAGTGTGTGGAAAGAGTGCATCGTATAGGTCGTTATAATGTATCAAAAAACAGGCCTATCATCTTCAACTTTGCCTCCTACAAAGAAAAGTCCCGTGTTCTTTCCGAAGCTAAGAAATTCAAGGGAACGACGTACAGTGTCGAGCAAGATTATGCACCTGAAACAAGACATATTCGGAAAAGACTTTGGGAATATGTTAAAACCAACAACATGAACGAAAAACATCGAGCTATGTTGAACTTTGATAAGTAAATTGTGGTAGGTAAAACATATAGGTGGGACAAAGAAAAGGAAGAAGTCGTTCAAATTGTGAAAAAATGACCCTTGCCAGAAAAACGGGGGCGTCAAATACAACATCTGATAACACTGACAGTGAACTGCAGAAGTGTTGTCAATAAAGTTTATGAACTCGCGGCTCTTATAGATTCTGTAAAAGCTGATCTAGTATTCGGAACTGAATCATGGCTGGACCCTTCTATTAGAAAAAGCGAGGTGTTTCCCAGCGACTTTGCTGCTTATCGAAAAGATAGATCCCGCACAGATCGTGGCGTTTTTCTTTTAGTTCGTCGCTCTTTAAATTCACCTGAATTAGATATAGGTCATCAAGAAGTAGAATCCGTGTTATGCAAAATTACTAAGCGATACAATTCCTCGTTTGTAGCAGGTACTTTCTATCGGTCTCCAAACTCGTCCGTAATCGCGTTAAAGCTTTTGCATGAAATTGTTTTGGAAGCTTCTTGTCATATGTTCATTTTGGCGGGAGACTTTAACTTGCCTGATTTATCTTGGCGTGACGGAACTTGTGAGATGACAGCGGGGGGAACCTTAAACCTTGAGATGAAGCACATTGTAGATTCTTGCAGGTTAATTCAATGTGTTGATGCTCCAAAACGAGGCAATAGTACATTGGACCTTGTTTTTTGCAACTCGCCAAATATGGTGAATTCAGTAAATATCGTACCAGGAATAAGTGACCACCATGCTGTCGTCGCCATTGCCCAAACGAAAAATGAAAAACAAACGAAACAGGAGAGGGGAACGGTGTACCTCTATGACAAAGGTGATTACGCTAGCATATCAACGAAGCTTCTCGATCATCTGCCGCTTTTTGAATGTCTCTCAGATGACTGTGACGTACAAGAATTATGGGTCAAGTTTAAACAAAAAAATCAAAGAGCTTACTGAAACCTACATACCCAGTATCAAAAGCGGTACACTTAGAAAGCGAAATAAACCTTGGATGACTGCTCGTATCTTAAGAATAGTAAGGAAAAGAAGACACATATATTTAAAATATAAAAGGACTAAATGCCATCGGCACTTTGAAAGCTTCAATGATGTGACTCGAGAGTTTAAGCTTAATATAAAGGTGGCTAAGCGGCACTATTTTGAAAAACTTGGAAAGAAAATGAAAACTAATTCAAAGGCGTTCTGGCAATACATGAAAGGCTATGGAGCAGACCCATCGGGAATCACCAAAATTGTCTTTAATAATGAGTAGTTATTTGACGACACTGAGAAAGCTACCTGTGTAAACAACTACTTCCTTTCCGTATACTTGCCTAAATATAGCTCTAGTGCTTCGCAATGCACAAGTTCCGTGCCGAAAATTCAATCAGTAGAGTTAAGTGTGAATGGAATTAGGGCATTACTAAACAAACTTACCGAAAATTAGGCAATTGGACCAGACGGAATTTCACCTCGAGTCTTAAAGCAGTGTGCTGAGTCAATTTCTCTTTACCTGCACGTAATCTACACAAAGTCTTTGTCCTTCGGTGCCCTCCCAGACGACTGGAAAATTGCACATACAGTTCTTATTCATAAAAGTGGGTCCAAGAAAGACGTAACCAACTATAGACCTATTTCACTTACGTCCATACCCTGCAAGTTATTAGAGCATATTCTGTATAAAAAAATAATGGCACATTTATCAACAAACAACTTGCTGGCGTCTCCACAACATGGTTTTGGTAAAGGCTTATCTTGTAGAACACAATAATTGAATTTAACCATGATTTAGTATCTGAAATAGACAATAGTGGACGAATTGATTGCCTTTTCCTGGACTTCCAAAAAGCTTTCGACACTGTGTCGCACTCTTTTCTTTTAAGTAAGCTTGCAGCACTAAACATTGACCGCGAAGTTCTGGTGTGGATAGATAATTACCTTTCAGGCCGCCAACAGTGTGTAGTATTAAATGGCAAAAAATCAAGTTTTGTAAACATCACTTCAGGGGTGCCACAGGACTCAGTCGTAGGGCCACTTTTATTTTTAATATATATAAATGACATTTGCTCAGGAATTGATTCTAATATACGGTCGTCTGCAGATGACTGTCTTGTACAGAAAAATTAGAAATGAGAGTGATGTCGCCCTGCTCCAAAGCGACTTATCGCGCATCCAAGAATGGTGTTCAAGGTGGAAAATGACATTAAATGCCAATAAATGCATTCATGTTACTTTCACGCGTAAAAAAAAAAACAGGTCAGCTTCAGAGTATGTAATCTGTAATAATATAGTAACACAAAAACCTCATTATAAATATTTAGGTGTAACGTTTTCAGCCGACTGTTCATGGAATGCACACGTTGATTCAGTTGTTGCGAAGGCCACCAAGTCACTAAATTTTATACAGCTCAGCCTGACACAAGCGCCGGCATGTTTGAAATCAACGGCGTATTTAACATACATTCGCCCTATGCTTGAATACGCTTGTGCCGTGTGGGACCCCTGGCAAAGTACTTTAAGTTACAAACTTGAAAAAATACAAAATAGAGCTGCAAGGTTTGTCCTAAGCCGGTACTCAAGAAATGACAGTTGCACCAATATGAAAAATGAACTAAGGTGGGAATTACTCTCATCGCGTCGAAAGAAACTGCGGCTAAAGCTCCTGTGCCAAATATTTCATGGTAAAACCGGCATTCGAAAAGAAAAGCACCTTCACAGTCCTCATTATATCTCTTCGCGAAATGATCATTGTTTCAAGGTTTTAGAGTACCGTACCAGATCTAATTTGTAAGCTAATTTGTTTTTGTTCGTTCCTTAGAAAATGGAATCACTTATCAAATGAAAAAGTGTGCTGTATTAATGAAGATGTGTTTTTCTCGACATTGTAACCCCCCTGCTGCCGCGCCTTCGGGCTAAGCGGGGTAATCATTGAATAAAGAATAAAGAAATATCACCTCTTGGACCCGTGTTGATCTCTCGTGGAAGAACCCAACTTCTGGAGCCAGGTTCTTCATTATCATTCGCTTCGTGGATATGCGGGAAATTTTCTTTCTAAACACAAAGACACTGGAGTCGACGTAAAAAAGTTCACAGCTTAATTTTTGTCGACACGGCCTCGTGCTCTACCGCAGTAGAGTACAAGGTACTCTAAATAGTTCGTTACTTTTTTAAACACCTTTGTATTCGTAATTGGGGTGGCTTACTGCTCTTCTATAGTTGAGTGCAAAGTACTCAAAATCGTCAAACGCTTTCTCAAAACCACTCCCTTCGTACCGAAATTGGGACAGCTTGTTGCTCTAAATAGTCGAAAATGTCTTCCAATAACCACAATTTGTCACACACTGCACGATAGTAGAGTACAAATGGTGATCGAAATCATTCACTTTTTTTTTGAAAAATTATTTCTATGCACGTGTATACGCATTAATTACGCGCGTTGCTTCCGCGTATTTTGTATGTTCATTTACGTCTGCGCTACTGAAATTTCTTTTGTCATTCAAGTAAACGTATGTAAAGAAAGTAATGCTACCTAGAATTTTTTTCAATATTAGCTGTGTGCGATAAAATAAGTATTTCTGAACAGAGCACGAAAAGTACATCCTCGCGACCTCGTTTGAAAGGCCCAGAAGATCTTCATACAGTTTCCCATGACAGAGTACTTCAGAGCACATTCAGTCACCCACCTTTTTTAATCATTCTTATACAATATAACTCTCCCATAGGAAAGTACATAGTACACTGAATATTCAAAAATATTTTCTAAAGACAGCTGAAACCCGAAGGACAGCCAACTACTCCCCATTCATAGTAAGCTGTCGTTCGGGCGTGAGCTGAACTTGCTCAAAGGCAGAGTATACAGTTTTCTAAATCCGAGCAATGTCTTTCTAAACGCGTGTCAGTAGACGAGTGAACATGCAATGAACCATTTTCAGTTTCTAAGCACATTAAAATGTTGTTAATGGCTTAGTAACAGGTGGGTGTACAGTACCGTGCACTGTTAAGGGGAACACTCGGATAAAGACCAATATTGCTGGCTGTAAGACAGCAAGTAGTTATGAACACAGTGTCCTTGCACATCACAAGTTGGTCAAAAGGAGTCGGAACTTTCAACCACCAGTAGTCAATGCATGACTAAGCTACTATGCTTCCGTAAGATATCAGAATCTAAACATGCTGTACGCTCAGCGGCTCCCTTTAACAGTGGATGCTTCTGTACGTGTTGGTTTACATCGGTGTGTGTGCTTTGACATGAAGTTAGTTACCAGTTAGCGCTGGCTCATGTACCTTCTTGCCTTGTGTCCTCGACTTTTTTTTCGCTACCTCCCCCCTCCCGCAGTTGAAGATGACTAATAATTTCCAACTTGCACTCAAAATTGTTCACAACTTCTGAATGTATATGGTATAGCTTTCCCATAATAAAGTGCATTCTCCTGGAAAAAGGTATATGTTTTTTTTTCGAAAGTTAAACAGCACTGCAAAAATCACGTCATTCCTTACGCATTTGCTTACGATGTCTCGAAGGCCAAGGTCATCACCTTTCACTCCTCAAGGGGGCCGTATTGATCGCCCCTTCCCCTCCCGTTCCTCCGCGAAGATCTTTCTGCACCGAACGTGCTCTATACTTATAGAATATCCCATCAACTGGGCAGGAGAATGACCTCCGCTGTAGCTCAGTCATCGGACGCCTCATTGAAAGGTCGCAGGTCTGGTACCGGTCGTGGCCGTCGCATATTTTATCGAGAGGGAACGGTGAAGGCCCGCGTAATTTGCGATGTGGGCGCACCTTAAAGAACACCGGATGGTCAAAATCTCCGGACGGAGCCCTCCGCTACAACGTCCTTCATAATCATACCATGACTTGGGGACGTAAAATTCTACATATTATTAATGTGGCAACACTTGTCACGGTTTGTTGACCCGCTCACTCCACCAGCGAATGCGCATCGTTGCCTTGTCTCTATAAGCACCTCCGCGCAAAAGTGCTGTTTCGAAATGTTTCACTCACTTTCGTCATCTCGCTTTCCATTACTTGCAGAGGATATGATGTACACATCAACAAGGATCTCAGATCATGACTTCTTCTACTTCAATTCTTTTTCGTGGCAGAACAGGGCATTCACGAAGCGGTACTTGACTCTCAACCAATCAATGAGGCATAAAAGTTAACCATAATGTTGTATTTAGTATGCTACCCTACAAAAGAGGTTGTGGTATAGGGGGTTGAAAGAGAGACAGAAAATAATTATTGCAAAAACAACAGCTCGCAGCTACACGCACGTCCACCCACTTGAGAGAGTTCCGCGCAAAGTCATTCGACTCAACAGTAAAAATGTAGACGCACAAGCAACAAGTCTTTTCTGGTGTACGTAAGGGAAAATTCAATTCTGCGCGCTTAAAATTCGACAAAGCAATTGCCAATTGGGTCTTTTTGGAAAACTATAAATACTACGTTGCATGTTTTCTTTTGTGTAGCAAGAGCGAAGTTTAATGAAGGCTTTCGCATATTTAATGTTCATGTCTTTCCTGCAAAAATCTTTGATGGGTTTTTGCAGCACGTCCTAAATAAAAAATAAATACAGCAGAACTATGATGAGCCCATAAACCAAACTCTTTGTTCTTTAATGAAAATTTTGCTTTGCATTTGCGTCAACGGCTCATTTGCGAAGCGTGTAGTCGTTTACTACCATGGCCGTCTCGTCGGCCTAAAACCACAAGCGTCGCTAGTGTCGCCATCCTAAGCCGCGAAACCGACCGTTCCCACTTGAGCGATTCTCGTGCTTTGATGTCTCCGTACATTGCACCGTTAGCACACGATTTCTTTGTTTGCTAATGCGTCTGGGCCGTTGAACTGGCGTTCCCGTCATAACGCACTGTCTGGCCCGTCCGAGCCATCATATCTGGCTTAACGCAGCCGCATCACAACCTGGCGCAAAGCCAAACTAGTTCTTGCCGTACACGTACGTTGATCTCTACCGAAGCATGTCGTCCTGCCATTTTTATCCCTCCTTCTCTCTCTTTCTCTCTTTCGTTCTTTCTTTCCTACGCCATAGACCCCAAGTCATGTTTCGATCCATCTCGCTTACTTGTATTGCTCATTCTTCATTTAGTCTGCGGGCCTCTTCATGCGACTAATAAATCTTCTTCGTCATCTCTTCGTCCATTTTTTTAGTTTATTCATATCGTTGGTCTTCTTGGGGTCTGCAGCTTCAGTGCCCTGGATTCATTGCTCTCTGCCTTGATCGTTTCGTGTTAGCACTTTGTCCTCTGTCAGGAACAAAATGAGTCTGGCTGTTCGACGCGGGGTAATATTGTTTTGGGCCTACGGCATCATCCACTTTTCATGCAGCCTCAATGCACAAAGGAGGGGAGCATTACAAAACAGGGACAAGCTAGTGCAAATGGCTGTTTTGTCTATGCAGCTGTTTCTCGTGTTCGTGGTGTTTCATGGAAGCTGCGTTGAAAAGATGGACATGTGCTAAGTGACTGTGTAATCACCTTGATGAACGATTCGGCAAAGCGGGGACGTTTCTAATGCATGCACATTGCCGTTGACGTCCGAACATTGTACATAACATGAACATTTCTGTCACGAATGAACATTTTAATACGTGAATTTTGCATTTCTTAGTGGTTACTGCCGACTTCATGATTCAAAATATTATACAAAATATTAGAACTAGCTCGAACCATACATGCAAGCACCAAGCTCTCCTTGAACACATTCAATAATAAAAAAACGCATTAGAGCGCCCGTACAATGTAGCCACACCACATTTAACGAGGCGCTGGTTTCTCCCTTTGACACAACCAGCAAAATCAAGCGAAAAATGGAAAGCGCTTAGAAGCGCAAACCAGCACCCCTCGTGTGGTATACTAGCCGTCCTAAGGATTAAACGCAATCAAACGCAACCAGAGATTAAACGCAAACAAAAATAGCAGATATTGTGGATGAGGAAGCGCTCTCTGTCACTTACTCTGTTGGCATAAACTCGAAGATAGCGGGTTGAATAAACTCGAAATAGCTAAAGGTGCTATTTGGCGCACTTGCATGTCTTTCAGTTCAAGCCGTAATCATTACGTTGCAGTTGAAAACAACAGACCAGTAATGTACCCAGCGCATTTATTGGCCCAATTGTCTGTTGGTTTCATTGATTGATTGATTTATATGTATGTTTTAACGTCCCAAAACCACCATATGATTATGAGAGACGCCGTATGTGGAGAATGGCGATTTGGGCTAGTTGGTTTGAATTCATGATAATAAGGGTTGCAGCTCGTGTTGTCCTCTTTGCCTTCCGTACCTCGACTTTCGTCTGTTTCTTCTAGCACATTCGTGCTCGCGCTGCAACCCTTATTATCACGTATGTGGAGGGCTCCGGAAATTTCGACCACCTATGGTTCCTTAACGTGCACCTAAATCTGAGCACACGGGCCTACAGCATTTTCGCCTCCATCGAAAATGCAACAGTCGCTGCCGGAATTCGATGCCACGACCTGCGAGTCAGCAGCCGAGTACCTTAGCCACTAGACCACCACGGCGGCTAATGATTTCATTCACTCATTCATTTTATTTCATTTCATTATTTCCTTTCATTTTCTTTCTATAATAGTCTAGCTAACAGTTTCGGTGCGGTTTTAACGATTTCCTCTACTAAGCCTTCTCAGTGTTTTGCTTTTTGGTTCCATACTCTTCTCGCAAATCTTCCCACCCGTGCTCATTTTATTTCCCATACTACAACATACACGCAAGGCTGCAGTTCAGAACCCGAGCTACACTCTTATTTTTTTTATTTTTTGGGGGGAGGCGGCGGTCATTCTACAGAGACATTCGCTCCACTGAGTACAAATGTGATGCGTGCGCTGTTATCTCGTGGAGCACGCGGCCATTGGTGCGAAGGAAACAAGAAGGAAACATTGTAAAGAAACCCTGTAAAGAAACATCGCAAAGAAGCATTGGCGAAAACAACGCTACATCGTGGGCGTTTACAGAGAAGCTTCCACGTCACGGCGCCTCTTTCTCGTAACGGAGACAGTCGTACGTCACTGGCGAAACGAGTTCACGCCTGTCCCGAATGGTGTAGAGCTGCGTGTTCCACAATGTTGTTTCTCTAACGGCCATAACTTTGAAGCATGTGGATTTCGGTTGTCGCGAGCGAGGCCCCACTGAGAAACACATTCCGTATAACGTTGTTTCTTCTGAATGCGGGAATGATGCGCTCTGCCCCGCATCGGAAGGTTTACGCTTCACTCACGTTTTTTTTTATATGTTGATAATGTTCAACAATAAAGTTTGTATATTTCATTATTTTTGTGCTCTCCTTATAGTGTCTGTTATGAGCTACCAGTAGAACCAACTCTGGAACATAATCGATTTATTTTCGATTTCGAAATCCAACGAGTCACCCTGCCTAAAGGCAAATAAACCAAGACTTGTCAAATCGGCTTTCTGATGCAGCGTTTTTACGACAAGCATCACGATAACTTAATTAAGTTTTCTTGCATAAAAAAGCCATCCTGCCACCCTGGTGCAGTATTTGGCCACTACCTCCCACATGCATACGTCAAATAACTCACGGCCCTCAGTCCCCAGCAGCTGCTAAGCAAATGACCACGGCGGCGGTCAGATCTGCAACGCAGCAGAGGGTGCTAAGAATCTCTGGATCCGGACAGGCCGCCATTAAAACCTGAACTTGGCAACGTTTAACGCTAGAACCTGATCTAGTGAGGGAAGTCTAGCTGTACTATTCGAGGAGCTAGAGTGTGTTAAATGGAATATAATAGGGCTCAGTGAGGTTAGGAGGACAGATGAGGCCTATACGGTGCTACAAAATGGGCACGTCCTTTGCTATCGGTGCTTGGCAGACAGAAGAGAACTGGGAATGGGGTTCCTAATTCACAGAAACATAGCTGGCAACATAGAAGAATACTATAGCATTAATGAAAGGGTGGTAGGTATCGTAATTAAACTGAATAAAAGATACAAGATGAAGGTCGTACAGGCTTACGTGCCTACATCCAGTCATGATGACGCTTCAGTTGAAAGCTTCTATGAAGACGTGGAATCGGCAATGAGTAAGGTAAAAACACAGTATACTGTAGTGATGGGTGACTTTAATGCAAAGGTAGGGAAGAAGCAGGCTAGAGACCAGGCAGTAGGAGATTCTGGCGTCGGTACTAGAAACACCAGAGGAGAACTACTAGTAGAATTCGCAGAACGCAATAATTTACGGATTTTGAATACCTTCTACCGAAAACGAGAAAACCGCAAGTGGACATGGAGGAGCCCTAATGGCGAAAACTTTATTTTGAGTGCACACCCAGGCATCGTGCAGGATGTGGAAGCGGTTGGCAAGGTACGATGCAGTGACCATAGAATGGTACGGTCTCGAATTCACCTAGGCTTGAAGAAGGAACGACAGAAACTGATACGCAAGAAGCCAATCAATGAGCTAGCAGTGAGACGGAAAGTACAGGAATTCAGAATGTCGCTTCAGAACAGGTACTCGGCTCTTAGTGAGGAAACCAACCTTAGCATAGATACAATGAATGACAATCTGACGAGTGTCATTACGGAGTGTGCAGTGGAAGTTCGAGGCAGGGTAGTTAAATGGGACACTGGCAAGCTTTCCCAGGAAACGAATAATCCAATGAATAAACGTCAAATCATGAAAGTCTCAGGTACAACAGACAAAATAGAACTGGCAGAACTTTCGAAGTTGATTAATAGGTGTAAGGTATGCGATGTAAAAATGTATAACAAGGAGAGAATTGAACACGCTCTGAAAAACGGAGGAAGCGTCAAACCAGTCAAAAGGAAACTTGTAATAGGCGAAAATCGGATGAATGCACTAAGGGACAAACAAGGCAAAATAACTACCAATATGGATAGGATAGTTAAAATAGTGGAGGAGTTTTACAGTGATCTGTACAGTAGCCGAGACAACCACGACTCTAATTCTATAAGAACTAGCAGTAAGCCAGATGACACCCCACCAGTATTGATAGAAGAAGTCAGAAAAGCTTTGGAGAGCACGCAAAGAGGCAAAGCTGCTGGTGAGGATCAGGTAACATCAGATCTGCTGAAAGATGGAGGACAGATTGTGTTAGAAAAACTAGTCACCCTGTTTACGAGGCGTCTCCTGACGGGAAGAGTACCAGAGTCTTGGAAGAACGCTAACATCATCTTAATACATAAGAAAGCAGATGACAAGGACTTGAAGAATTACAGGCCGATCAGCTTGCTCTATGTAGTATACAAGCTATTTACAAAGGTAATTGCTAACAGAGTAAAGAACACATTAAAATTCAATCAACCAAAGGTGCAAGCAGGATTTCGAACAGGCTACTCAACAATTGACCACATTCATACTATCAATCAGGTAATAGAGAAATGCTCAGAATATGACCCACCACTATACATAGCCTTCATAGATTACGAGAAGGCGTTTGATTCAGTATAAATAGCAGCCGTCATGCAGACACTGCGGAATCAGGGCGTAGATGAAGTATATATAAACATTCTGGAAGAAATCTAAAGGGTATCAACTGCTACCATAGTGCTTCATAAAGAAAGCAACAAAATATCAATCAAGAAGGCTGTAAGGCAGGGCGACACAATGTCCCCAATGCTATTTACCGCCTGCTTACAGGAGGTTTTCTGAAGCTGAGAATGGGAACAGTTAAGGATAAGAGTTAATGGACAGTACCTTAGTAACCTGCGCTTCGCCGATGACATTGCATTGCTGAGTAACTCAGGGGACGAATTGCAACTCATGATTACGGAGTTAGACAAGGAGAGCAGAAAGGTGGGCCTTAAAATTAATCTGCAGAAAACGAAAGTAACGTACAACAACCTCGGAAAAGAGCAGCGCTTCGAGATAGGTAATAGTGCTCTTCAAGGTGTAAAAGACTATGTCTACTTAGGGCAGGTAATAACCGCAGAGCCGAACCACGAGATTGAAGTAACTAGAAGAATAAGAATGGGGTGGAGCACATTCGGTAAGCACTCTCAAATTATGACAGGTAGATTGCCACTATCCCTCAAGAGGAAGGTATATAACAGCTGCAACTTGCCGGTGCTTAGCTACGGAGCAGATACCTGGAGACTTACAAAGAGGGTTCAGCTTAAATTAAGGACGACGCAGCGAGCAATGGAAAGAGAAATGGTAGGTGTAACCTTAAGAGACAAGAAGAGAGCAGAGTGGATTAGGGGACAAACGGGGGTTAAGGATATCATATTTGAAATAAAGAAGAGGAAATGGACATGGGCCGGGCACGTAGTGCGTAGTCAGGATAACCGCTGGTCATTGAGGGTAACAAACTGGATTCCCAGAGACGGGAAGCGGGTTAGGGAGAGACAGATGGTTAGGTGGGCAGATTAGATTAAGAAGTTTGCGGGTATAAATTGGCAGCAGCAAGCACAGGACCGGGTTAACTGGCGGAACATGGGAGAGGCCTTTGTGCTGCAGTGGACGTAGTCAGGCTGATGATGATGATGATGATGATGATGATGATGATGATGATGATGATGATGATGATGATGATGATGATGATGCATAAAGAAGAAGTGCTTTCTTTTTCCCCGGTATCTTTTTTTTTTCTTCCTATAGTTGGTTTTGGTCTAACATGTTGGTAACTGACAGACGTTCCGTTCGTATGGCTCAGCCACTTGTGTTGGTGCCCAGGGGGTATTATCTATAGCCTTCTTAGCGCTTTTCTTCAGGGTGACAAGGCCTAAAGGACAACTACGGTGTTTTTTTTTTTTAATATTCACCGATTTCGATAAAACTTCGAACATATGTTCCTGGCAGTACCGTAGGGATATGTGCCAAAACATACAATCATAAGTGATTTAGGTTTTCTTTAAAAACAAATTTTAAAATTGGTAGCCGATTCTAGAATCACACCTATTAACTCGGGCCACCCTGTGTATGTGACTCAAGGGCTTGCTCTTATTCAAAAACCCCTCCTTGCCCTGCAGACTAATCTATCGCGCGTTTGATTCTATGAGGCGATGACAACGCGAGGACAACTATGAAATACATTCGGAACATGTCCGATGCTTCACGCGCTGGTGAGTCGAAATAAAAAAAAGCGACGTTTCCGCGCTCAAATAGTAGCTGCAGTCATCGCTGAACTTGTCACTGGTAATTTCAGACAAGCTGGCCCAGCTTGATTCCGCATCGGATGACATCGCCAACGTGCTTTTCGCGCGTCCGAAGAGACAAGCGAGCTATTTTTTGCACCGTGGGCTGCCGTGGCGTGGTGTAGCGGATCTCTTGACGTCATCGCCGACGAATTCCCATGGCGCCGTGCGATACCCACAATGCATCGCGGAGCAGCTACCTGTTTCGGTTTCTGTTTTGACTCGTCGTTTATTGGCTAATTAAAATCATTTGCGTGTGCCCATGGCAAAACGAACCACCCTAGCTTTTGAAGGACTGTCAACACTATTTGAAAACACCATTATCTCAGTATGATCGAAAATGCGCCGGAGTTCCCCTTTAAGAGTGAAGATGGCGCTATTGCTCCAAACCCCCCCCCCCTTTTTTTTTTGTTGAGGTAGCATTTTATAGTTTCACGTCAAAGGGGCTGGATATCTCGACGCCTTCAAAGGTGAAGGCGCTGAAAGCCTTCAGAGTAATAATAGCCGGTAGTTTACGTCCTAAATTTACAATCTGGTTATGAGGGACGCCTTTGTGGAGGGCTACAGAAATTACGACCATCTGGTATCTTTTAACGAGCTCTGGCGTCGCATAGTATGTGGGCTTCGAGCTGTTCCGCCCAATCAAAATGTGACCAGTGTGGCCAGGATAGAACACACGACCTTCGGTTTGGGAGCCGAGGATTAGGAGTGAAAGGGTGCTCATTAAGAGAGGAGCATGACGTCACCACTGTTAAGGAGAAAGCCTCGAATGCCTCCCCAAGTGTGAAAAGTAATCCTCAGCGTCGGCGGCGTCATCGCGAACGATGCGAAAGATCATGTTATGCCGTCTCCATATGTCGTCACCGGGACCTCACAAGTGGCCAAAGTTTGCAACGTAATCGTAACGTCCCTATGAGATCAATGAACGTCAAGATAACGTAATCATCGCTTGGTCGATCGTGGGCAGATCACCGATCACGTTCGAATGTCTTTGATCCCGGAGGCCATGCAAGAGCACATTGGGCGAAGAAAGGTTTCTGGAAGGCGGGTAGAGGGGATGGATACAGCGGAAACGTCTAAGAAAAAAAAAAAAGAAGAGAACGTTCGCCTTCGTCTGGTCTAAGTTTTTTTATTCTTGCTTTTTATTACTTTCTTATGATTGCTATTGTACATCGACGGCCTTTCGAGAGATGGAAAGAGTTAAGTGGTGGTTGAACGTGAGATATTTGCGACGCACCTTTATCTGGTTTATGCGTAATATACACAGTATCCTCGCCTTCAGAAAACATTATTGTTAATATTATTGTTGTTGCAGTTATTATTATTATTATTATTATTATTATTATTATTATTATTATTATTATTATTATTATTCCTTGTTTGTCATGTGTATATGAAACAATATTACTACCAGGTAGGACCACAACCTTCTTCTTTGTACAAATGTAGCTCTTCTAGATGTCTTTCTTACCCGAGGAGATTTGCTGTACTCTATATATGACAACAAAAAGAGAGATTGCGATAAAAGTGGGTTCCGAGCAAGTAGCGTATTACAACAGTCATCAGTTGTCCTTCATTGCTCCGAACCCCCGTGTGCAGCCGCAACGCTGATACCAGTGTATCACTAAAGTGGGCTTCTTTGCACGCATAGTAAGCTAATGGCAAAGCACGCTTTACAAGAAGGTCGCGAAAAGTTTTTCTGTTCATTTTTTTCCCTCTTCCCTCTCCTCCTCATCAGCTCACTATGATAGGAAACTGGTGGGAAACGTTTAATTAAAGTTCATTCTTCCTCTATATTCACATACAAAGTATCCTATTATAAAAGGCTCTAATGATTAGCTAATACAGCTACTCCAGGACATAAAAGCGGTTCGGAGAAAATTGTTTTTGGAGATTAGAAAACCACACTCTTGAAGCTCAGAAAAAACTTCGAATGATAATAAATTCATTTCCACACTCTCCGCTACATTTCATAATTTTAGCTAGTGGAGTCGGGAGTCCCTTGAGTGAATTTATTAACAAACAAACAAAAAGAGAGAAACGTCCGTCCGTATAAGGTACCATGATTACAATTCGTTCGATTCTAAACATCAAGTGTGGAAGTTTTTTTTTTAAACGAGCTTTAATACTGCAAGTCACCGAAACTTTGCTAGCCTTACTCATTTCTTCCGTCTCTATATTCACACGTAAAATTGATGTAAAATCGCACACACTTTGGTTATAGCGTAGTAGCTTGCATAACATAAGTTCAATGTGAAGAATACTCCGGGAGCAACAAATGAACGCAACCTTAGAGCACTGAAGACCTCCATCAAGCAGTTGATTGGTCGTGACGGAAGCTACAAGTACACTGTATAAATACCACAGCCAGGGAACTCAAGTACAAAAAAGCCAATAGAACAAGGACGAGAAATACCAAGTAAAATTTTGGAGGATTTATAATATATACTATATTAACGAATGATATTGTGGAAGCACTAGAGCACATCTTATTCGTGGGAACAGTTTTTCGCAGTGAAAGCTGTTATGAGATCACAAGAGGAGTTGCGTGCGCCATAGTTGCCTACCGCCACTGGCGTTCATAACCACGAAATGAGAAAAAAAAATCTAAGAGAATAAGAAACACGAAGGCAATGATCGCATTTAAACCCGGTTCTCCTGCGTTCCAGCGCAATGTTCGACCACTGAGCCACGCCGCTGTTTGAAACTTCGATGCAAACGGACCCTAGGCAGGCTTCATGTCGGGAAAGTAATCGCGTTAATATGAGTAATAAAATGTTTCATAACAGCGAAGGAACGATTGGGCATCAAGCAATTCGAATTGCGTACCGAGTGAGTTTTCGAATGCTCCAAACTATTAATAAAGCTTCAGGCACAATTCTTCATCGCCTTGAGCCACAACATTAAAAAATTGTACAAACTTCTTTGCGAATGTGTAGCGGGTACTATGATTCTTCGAAGAACGAGAAATTATGGCTTAGTGAATGTGAATGCCGCCATACTACACAAAAGTTATGATGATTTATCACGTAGGGTGTACCCTGCAAGTTCGCTTATGGCAGTAGCCCAAAGAGTCTTCAAAAAATTCTCCGAAATTTCCGCTCTTACAGCTTTCGCTGTGATTGTGCTGTGCGTTCCACGCAGGCCTGGCGGTGTTGTTTTTCAGAAATTGCCGTGTGAAAGCTCTATCAACGAGTGTTAGTGCAGAGAACAATAATGCAATCTTTTTCCAATTAATACCTTAAATAATTTTCTGCGATACTTGTTTTTACGAGAGAGTCTAGTACACGTGCTGCCCGTATTTGTGTAGTTTTAATACCCGCTGCAATAGGGACAAACATCTTAACCATGTCACTTGTCTTAACCTTCTTGGTCGACAACAATTAAGACAGCTAAATTAGTGGGCGCGCCAGAAAACATTCATTTCATTCTTTCTGGTTGGCGCCTTACACTTTTTCTACTTTTTTTTCTTTTTTTTTCACTTGAGGACATTGAATATGCTCATTCGAGCGTTTCTTCGTAGATCGCGTGAAACTCGTTTAAAACGTGCCTGTCAACACACACCGTCGTACGTTGCTTCTTATACAAAGTCTTTTTCTTACATTTCTTATCCATTTTCTCTATCTTCTTTCTCACTCTTACTAGTGTTCATTTTGTAAATGTTTCACGTTGTTCAAAATGCTTTCACCCACATCTTTCTCGCGACCTCTGCATTAATTAAATGCACCGCTTCCGGGTTCCTGGTATTAATTAAACCCTATCGATTCCCATCTCGGCTCGGTCGGACGGAGCGTCGAAGACATTAATCAAGTGAAGCGAAAGAGCGTCGCGCCCCTGCGACCATCGCGCGACCCCCGACGGCAACTGAATAAACTCATCAAATCAGAAACCACACAGGGTCACTTATGCATTCGTCTAAGACGGCTCGATGGTGAAAGCCGTACTCCTCTTGTTTTTCTTCTCGCGCAATATACTGATCCTCCCTTACCCCCTGCAGAAGCTTTCAGCCCCTAAACTGGTTTTTCACGTCTTCCGGGATCGGTGGCCTTGCAAGTTTTTCCCACCCTTCCTAGTCTTCCACGTCCCTGGTGATAGCCCACTTTCGTCCAAGCGATGATGTCACGCAATGACGTCATCAAGCGACGCCATATTTTGTAGCATCAACATGCCACCTTCGTGCCGTTCAAACGATATCACAACTTATGGCGATCCTTGACGTCATCTTGCGAGGTCATAATGTAATGCTGCTTCGCATCACTTGTGTTGGCGCAACCGACGCGGGACACCACAGGCGTTCAATATTTGCGTTTTCTGGGGTGTGTAAGGCTTTGGTCGTAACAAATGAGGTGAATAAAACTATATTGAAGGAAAAATGCAAAATGGAAAAGGGATGTTAACCACACGGCAGTTCAGCTGCCTATGAAGTAATGCGGGCCGAACGAATTGTTAGAAAGGCAAAAGCCAGTGTTGAGGAGCAAACAAGCAGTAACCGTGAACAGCGTTGCGACGGGCATTCTTGTGGACATTACCAGATGTGGAATCGGGTCGCGATACGACGATGTGGCTCCTAGTTTTTTTGCTGTCAACAAAGACGAGGTGGGCTGGAAATGTTTATACAAGACGCCGGCCTCATTGAGTCAAACATCACGCGTTTTATAACTCCAGAGAGATGTATAATTTATGCAAATTTCTTCGAACACCGAGAAATTGATACTGTGCTTCGGCCGCCTTGTTACGCGATAATTATGCCGAAATATAGTAACTACATAGTAACAACTCAATGACTTTATCACCATGATTCTTCGACAGGAAATCTAGATTTTGAGCTGACTTTATTCATTGACGTAGACGTTCACGCATTAACGTTTGTGTGTGATGGCGCTTACTTGGATTTACATTACGTTTCGCCGCTGCCAAATTGAATCTCGGAAGCCGTGTAAAAAAAGGCAAGCGGTTGATCTCTACTCCGCTAGGTGCCGCAACAATTCTAGATATATGGATGGATGGAAAAACTTCTTAAGGTCCAATAAGCCATGCTAGTGTCCTAGTCCGAAGCGGGCCGCTCACACGTTGGCACCGAAAGACCTGGCCTTTCAGCCGCTTCGTGGGCCCATTGGGCTGCCCATAATTGGCCCTCTAATATAAGACTGCACAATCACATCGTTCTTCAGTATTTTCCTTGTAGCTGCGTAACGCGGAGCAATGCCAGAGCATATGAGCAAGATCTATGGTGTCGTGGCATTTATCGCATGCAAAAAATTATCTACTTTTCTAATGAATTCATTGATTTATTCTACTTTATATATTAGATTGTCATGTAGCAGAAGTACAATGTAGTCAAGCGGGCACGAACAGCCTAATGAAACAACTTGTGCGCACAAGACGAAAACTGAAAAAGGAAGTCAAAAAGCCGCAATTAGCTGGCTCAGAGCCAACTGCCGCCTAACAAACAACTGTCCTTGTTGTATTCCCCAACAGTCATCCACGGTGAATCAGTGGCTATGGCGCTCTGCTGCTGATTAGGTCACCAGTTCGATCCCGGCTGCAGCAGTCGCATTTAGGAGGATGCGAAATGGTTGACTTCCGTTTGTTTTCTTTGTTTGTTTTCTCTTAAGCTTGAGCTTCAAAGCGGTGCCCAACACGACGAGCTTCGCATGTGTGCAGCGTTTTTCGCGCCTTTTCTAGGGGCTAAGCTCCTTAAGGCGTGGGTCGTGCGTCTCCTGCTGAAGCCACCTCTCGTGTTAGTTCTTGGAATATCCGATGGATGACGGTATTTGTATATGATGAATATATGAGGAAAAGGTGCGAGATGGCGGTACTTGGAATGTTCACTAGATGGATGAACGGACAGACGGATGGACATACAGACAGAGGATGGACAGATAGACAAACGGACGGACAGACAGACAGCCAGACAGATGGACGGGCGGACGGACAGACAGACGGATAGACAGACAGGCGAATGGACAGACAGACGGACGGACAGACGGATAGATGGACAGACGGATGGATGAACAGACGGATGGACAGACGAAGGCTCGTCTAGTCGGGAAGAATGCTTGGCTAAAACAGAAAGAAACGTCACCTAATATTCCTTGAAGCAGTAGCATTTCGATCCCTCCTTCCTCCTCCCAGGTTGGTCGTTGTCCGTTCTTGTTTTCGTCGAAAGGTTCTTATCCGTAATCGTTCAACTACTGACGTGAAGAATGCTTTTTTTTCTTGAAATACACTACTGTGGTTTGCTGCTTATTGTATTTTCATGTAAACGGGATCTGCACAGTCCTCAGCGAACTACACACAGACACTGCGCAGCATGTCTTGAAACAGTTTTATTGAAACTAGCGCCGCGTAGCTTCTGTTTTCCAAACCCAGCTGTTACCCATGCATATCGACATGCATCCAAGCATTCCGACTCAGTTTCTCGGCTACAGCGACCGGTGCTTCGCGGATATGATCAGTAAGAGTAGCCAAGATCGCATATCGGAGGGTTCGTGTTTATCTTGCTGACCACACTGCTTGCATTTAACAATGCGAAATCTTTAACAAATTCTAACATCAACGAAAGAAATGCCGCAAGCCAGAGTGTTGCATCTTCGTGATGAAAAAGAACCTTTGAAAGTCTAAAACCTTCGTTGCATACATCTCAACTAAGAAGCTTTTGGAATCGCATCCTGAAATGAAATTGCTACTGCACTCTAAAAAAATAAACTTACGTGTTACTTTTTTCGAATTGTAGTTGTCACGTAGAGGCATTTTAACTCTCTTGTGAGTTACATGACTCTCTGAAGAGGCTATTATAATCTCCAACGGGAACTTATGTGCCTATTTAAAAATAGACGTACTGGAAAGTCTGCACTCGCAAAAAGAAAAACAACAACAACAAAGTCTTCTTTTTTTTCTTAAATTGAGGAACGAAGAACACTTTGTTCCTCTTCATGGCCGACTTCCATGCCCCATGGAATTCGGCCATAAAAGCACGTCAGAATGAACAGAGAGCAACTCCGTAAACGAGGCGAACGGGATGGGCCATTAAAAAAGTGAGACGATCCTGCAACACTATCTCTGCTGACGAGACATACATAAACCAAAGAAGCATTTGAAACGGGGCGCTGCCCGCGGCTCGAAATTCGAACTCTACAGACATGCCGGATACAAATTGGCCGTGAAAACCTTTTCCTTTCAGGCCTGGATAGTTCGATGTGCTCGTGCTATTGTAACGTCTACACTGCCGTTACGCCTCAATCCCCTAACATTCTACTTCCAAGTTCAAGACATGCAGCTTTTAAAGGGAGATCGTTGTTCGTTAGATAGTTGGATATACTTCAGGGTAACAGCACGACAGAAGAAGCCGGCAAGTTACCACAAACAAACACTACCATTAGCTGTTAGTGTCTTTCATGTACTAGTTCTTGCTGTTCTACAATATTCGGCTCTGCGCTGAGCGACGTCTATTGTTTCTCCACCAGGGACGGATGCAATTTCCTTGCTGAAGTCACAGTTCTTAACCCACTGTTCGTTTAGATATGCCTTATTAAAGCACACAATGTGCAGGTATTACCGCAATAAATGGGATGGAGAAGACGTTGAAGTTCCATCGCTACTATTGTTCAATTTTTTTCTTGTTTCTAAACTCTGGTCAAAGCTGTACATCACGTTGCCTACAAGGTCCGACAATCCCATTATCTCGCCCCGATGAAAAAGCTTCCTTTAAGCTCCGGCGAACGCGATAACAGTGTCGATGCACTTTGACCGAAAACTTTTTGCAACTGTCATTTTTTTGTTCGCTTTTTCTCAGCGAAATTCGACTAGCTTTCAAAACCTATGCACACGCAAAACAATTACAAATAAAGTAAGAAAGAGTTTAAATTTTTCATGGAATCACAGTGAGTGTCCTTTCAGAATTGGCGATGTTAAAGAGAAGAAATCCACCATTTTGCGTAGCATTTTTATTTGTTAATGTTTGATTACTTGGCGTATATATTTTATTAGTTTTGTTGCTCTTCTATTGAATTCCTCGGCGTGTATACTGCAGTGTTTTATGCTTTGGTTAAGGCGCCGCCATATTTGGCGTTGAACTTCGTGTTTTATATCTTTCATAATTGAATGAACCCTACAATGGTAGGCGCATACGCGTAAAAACAGCTGGGTTGGTGCATACGACGTTTTGGGGCCTTATTTATTCACGTCGCGATGTACAAAAACAACGAAACATCGGCTTAACAGCCCAATACGGCGTGCAAATGTCATGTAAACAAACACATTTGCTTTGAAGTACCGAATGCTCCCAATGGGCGAATTGGGGTGTACAAACAGCTGTCATTTCCATGCTGAATAAGCCGTTCTTTAAGGATGCCTTCCTCGGTCTGTAGCACCAAAATCCTGTAACGAGGTATGACTTTACTACTACTACTACTCTATATTATTAATAATAGATGATGCTGGTGGTGATAATGATGATATCTTGCGTTTCTTGGGCACCACCAACAATATGGTGATGAGACACGCCATATTGGGAAATGGAAGGTGCTGTGCATGAATTTCGACTTTTGTGGGTTCTTTAACAACGGTCTCTAAATCTTGGTATACGGCAGTCTTCACGTTTCGGCCTCATCAAAATGCAACTGACCTAATCATTACAATTAACTGAGAACAAAAAGAACACAGCACTCGCGTGCGAGCTGTCTTAGGCGAATGTGTAAAGGATCCGGGAGCTTTTTGGCAGCAAGTGCAAATCCGCATACTGCGATGAAAACACACACACACGCACACACATCTCCTTGCAAAAAGGAGACCCAGAGTAGTATGCAAAGTAGCCACAGGTCGACTTTAAATTTCCCTAAAGAGGTGCCTTTTATTCATCACCGTGTACGTTCATGTTTGCGCGCACAAGCCTCACCTCCTTCGCGCTCATACTCGCGTCTTCGTTCGCACTACTACGCTATGTATGGGAGAGAGCAGTAAGCGCTTTAGCTATACATACCAGCGCAGCGCCCCTAGCGGTCTCCGCTCATACTACAGCTCGCGCCATAGTGAAACGAGCGCTCTACAGCAGAACCATCTAGTGGCCGCTCTGAGTACCAGCGTGACTATGACGATGGACAAGGGAGAAGCCCTCATCAGAAGCTGCTTCGCATCTAAAACTGATGATGGCGAAGACATGCAGGGAAGGGCATTTCAGCTCGACCATAGCGTCAAAACCTGGGTGGTGTGAAGCATGCAATAGGACTTTAGTAAGGCACACGCGGCAAATCTTTATTGCTGAACTATGCACAAGAGAAATCTCCAACTTGCATGATATCGCAGATCAAGATCCAGTGCCTATAAATATGGAGTGGCTAGTGAATGGTTTTGCAGGGCGAGCAATCGGTTTTTTCAATCAAGAAACTCGCTAGGAGACCCTGTTTCCATCGGCGTCGTCTCTCGCAGGCGAGGGTGTGTTCTTGTTGCTTACGAGCGGGTAGTTCAGCTTTAATCGCCGAAAGAGCGTTGCCACAGTAAACGCGCATCATTCGCTCTCTCTCTCTCCCCACGGCGAGCGCTGAAGTGGTGGCGCCCTCTGTCGCGCTTAAGAAAAAGACCATCGCGACAACCGCAGACGACGATGCACGCCGACGCGCCGAGATTATAATGTGCTTCGGCCCTAAGAAAACACGTGAGCATTGAGGAAGCCAACGCAACGATTAAAAAAAACTATACAACGAGTGCCGAAGTGAGACGGACAGATTGGTGCACAAGGCGAAGTAACCCAAGCATGCCGTATAGACGCCTGGTTGGAATCAAAAGCAACCATTCGAACGAGAAGTTGCTACGCCTTGGACAGAATTCTGACCTGGATATAGGCACTGGTACTACTCCTTTGTGCGAACTCCGAAAGCCTACTTGAGTAAATGTGGGTTAATAGCGTTGGTCGTTCAACACACCAGATTCTACGTCACGCGTAACGACGCTAAGGCCGAAAGTGATCAACTCACAAGGCCCTTCCTTATATCCAGGGCTCCATGGTTTCGGATAATCCTAAAGACTACGACGAACACTCGCTGGTGAAATATTCTGTAATTCCAATTTATCCGGTAAGCTCAGACTTTAAAAGGGCACTTACAACTTTCAAATGGTACTTTAATTGTCATTTTATAACGGCGGGCACCTTAATCAGCCCCAGCCACTTCGTAAAGTATAGGATTGTGCATATTACAAGTTTTAAGATTGCAATATGAACAAACGTAGGTGTTTTGTCATCAAAAAGTGTGTCTTTAAGTGTATATGTGTGCGTTCCTACGTCCAAGGTGTAAAAAATGAGTTTGGGGTGCTCGCATGTAATTGTGTTCAGATATCATACTATCTAAGATTTCGGAGTATTGAGAATAATAATAATATTCTTTCCACCAAGACGATGAGGGAGAATGGGAGAAAAATGTCCTTCAAAAGTGCATTTCTGCGAGTTTAGAGCAGTGCACATGAACAGCCTTATTAACAGCGTGGACGAACAGCAATTAAAAAAAAGAATGGAGAAACTGGATTATCAGCAACAAAGGAATCAATTTCCTATCATGTGAAATTCAATAAGAACACACAGCAGTAATTTACAGAGCAATATTAAAACCGCGAATTGCCGAATTTCCGCCAGATGCCGAATTTCCCCAAAGAGATAAACTACAAAAAACACCCTCAAACTTTCAAGAAAAAACAGGAACCTAATTATTTCTCAACCAAATTATTGAAATACACGGCAATGGCTTATTTTTAGTCAGCGTAGCTTGCCTAAGACTGAAACAATTTTAATAACGCTTGCTGGTTCACGTCCCAAAACCATATTTATGATCTTGAGTGACGTCGCATACCGGAGGGCTCCGAAAATTCCTTTAACGTTCATTGACACGAAACAAGTACACAGGCCCCTGCCATTTCGCTTCCATCGATATGCTAACTCGCTGCCGGGATCGAACCAGCGACCTTCGGGTCAGCAGCCGACTGCATCAGGCGCTACACAACCGTTGCGGATAATTTTACAACGACGCAGTTGTTCCAAGAGGTGGTTGCGAAGCTTCGATTCGCCCAAACAGCCCCTTCTACTAAAGGCTTTTTCTACGCCGAGTAATACGTTTCGTTCGATTATAATGTTATATGGTTATAACTACGCTTGTGAAGCGACAATCCGAAACCATCCAGCATGGCGCACTTGTGATTCATAGAAGCTCATGCCGACTTAAGTAGCACTGCTGGCGTGGAAGGTAGTGAAGGCATATATTTCTGTTGGCGTGGCTGATGCTACAGCAAGCGTACGCACTGCACGCAATTTTCGTTGTGAGGCCCGCGGGATGGCTTTGTGCTTATAATGATGGATAAAAAAGGACCGTTCCACCAATCCTTGTTAAACTTTACGCACGACTGAAACTTGTTTATGCATGATGAGCCTCTGTGGTTCTTATTTATGTTTGTTATGCCAAGGGGCGGTCTTTCAAGTTAAAAATAATTTTCAATTTACGTAATATTTACTAAATTACAGTTAAAAGACATCAGTTACTGTCTCCTATATTTTCCTTAGCATAATTGTGCATTACATTCGTTTGGTTGTGATGATTACTTGCGGTAACAACTTATCAGATGGCACTCGTATCGCATATTTTCCGTCGATCGCTTTTAGGGCTAGGCAGCCATTTTCAACCTTGATTTACCAGTTTGTTTAGGCTTACCTCAACGTACCCAATTATAAGTTCCAGCTAGGGACTGACTACGATTCGAGCGTTTTTAAAGCGTCATTCTAGCCATTGCACGAGCAAAACCAATCCCAGTATCCCAAGAAATTCTTTTCTCGAGGCTCGACGACAATAGGTAAGCTTGACTACGCGAACACGATTCACGTCTGGTTGTTACACTTCTGCCACTGTACTCTTACATGAACTACTACTCTGCTACGATTACGAAACGAAGGATGGAGGTTTCATTAACGCACCTGTCTGCGACCTCTGAAGGAAACTGCTTACGCAACGTTGTGCATCCAATGAGTGGTTAAAGAGACTGCTCGACTCGTTCAGCTTTTGGTTAATACAGGCTTCTCTTTCGTGCATCAGTCAAGTGACCCTAATTGCTGCACATGCGGTCACGTCAGGAACAAAACGAAAGAAGATATGTACGAGACATAAGCGAACTTACACGAAAAAAAAACTATCTACTCTCGTGTTTTGCTTGGTTGCGTCCCTAACCAGGAGAACCTAACCACGCACTTGAGCCATGCATGGCGACATGGTTAACGTTTGTATTTGTTTGGGCTCCCGAATGTTTCCGACCGCGCCCGACAGGGCGGAGCTCTATGTCTACGGAAATTCCAGCTGCAGAGTCTCCTATACATCAATACAGGACGACCTGTACAGACTCGCTGTCGCTTTCTTTTCACTCGGTATTTGTGTCTATTTCTCTCTCTTTCTTTTTCACTCACTCTGTCCTCTTTATTCAAAGACAAAACAAATTCCCTGCACTTTATACGCCCTCGTTTCAAGAGTTACCGTCCGACGCGACGATAACTAAACCTGCTTTTTTTTCTTATACTTTTATTCGCAACAGCTTTTATAAATTTATCACTAAATGACGTGTCGTTCGGAAGCCCTCCTTTTATTACCGCATCTGTGCGGCGAGTCGCTTATCTCTTCCGACCGCGGATTCGTTAGCGCCAATCGACGACCGTGTCTCAAACGTTGTGACAGGTGCTTTGTTCGGAACTGTCTGCAAGACCAGATATGTCGGACGCGTCTATAGGATAAGCTAGACTTAACGATGTGATTTGTTATGGTGCTAAGATTTTACGTGCCACGCAAAGCTGAGTTGCAATCACAAATGATATGGGGGGTTTAACGTCCCAAAACCACCATATGATTATGAGAGACGCCGTAGTGGAGGGCTCCGGAAATTTCAACCACCTGGGGTTCTTTAACGTGCACCCAAATCTGAGCACACGGGCCTACAACATTTCCGCCTCAATCGGAAATGCAGCCGCCGCAGCCGCGATTCTGCAATCACAAACGTCCTAACCAGAAATGTGACGTTGTCACAGTTTCCCTTCATCGTTATTTCGCTTGCAACTACTGTTGCGAACAAAATTAGGCAGTTTCAAACACTAGTGTAATACTATACGCAGAATTTTAGGCCCAAAAACCACGATATGTTTATGAAAGACGCCGTATCGGAGGGCTCCGGAAATTTCGACCTTATGGTGTCGCGTTGTACACGACTTCGTACCTTTTCGCCTCCATCTAAATGCGACCGCCGTGGCCAGGATCTAAACCATGACTTTTTTGGGTCAGCAGCCGAGCAGCATACGCGCTTTTACCCCGCGGCGGGTACGATAAAGTGAAGATGCAATAATAAATGTGATAACCTGAAGTGTGACATCCTGATATTGTCGCTTTATCATTATTTCATTTGCACCAACTACTGCAAACAAAAGTTAGACATTTAGGCACAGTTCTCACCAAGGTGTGAGCTATAGTATGAACTTGAGTGCGTTAATGAAATAGAATGCTACACACGCCCACAATAGTGTGCGGCATGTGGCTTCCATTGGAATTTTAAATTTTGCTTTGTTAGAGTATGGCGGCTACAAACTTGCCCTTAGCTGCGTAGGCTACAGAAATGCTGCGGGCTGCAACCTTTATTTGGACAACATGTTCACAGACAAAGCGAAAATACAGGTGTCTCGCAAAGTTCGCGTTCTGCGAGCTTTTGGGGAGTAGAGGGAAGTTGAGATAGAAATGCGTATCACTGCGCGTCTGCTTTACCGAACGCTTAACACCCTAGCAGTTTTTTTAGAAAAATGCAGTGCAAATTTATTGTATAGTCCTTGCTGTCATCTCGGTGGAGTTCGCAGTTACGTCAGAATTCACATTTCGTTTCAAGCGTACGCAGGCAATCGTAAAAGTGACGGCAACAGTTTAGCGAGAGCGTGGTGGTTATTTCTTTTTTGCTCTACTTTTTCCGCGAAAAAGAGGAGGCTAGCGTAGCGACTGGGTCTGTTCTTATCTCGCGCACTCCGGGCTGCCCGCGCCACAACGAAGAAGTTATGGGTCTCGCCGGAAAACTTGAAAACACTTTAAAAAGTTCGCTTTACCGAACCAACTCTTCATCACTGTCACAATGAATTCGCGAGCCTTCAGCTTCAGGCGGTACCAATTATTCTGAGCAATTATCGTACGGCTGGCTGCACTCGCCATGTTTATACATTCTTCTTCTTTTCAGTCTTTTTTTTTCATTTTGTTCGTGAATATTTTGCGCAACGGGTAGCTGCCAGTCGCGCCTATATTTTTAACAGCGTTGCTGATTAGGCTAGCCGTAGTTTGTGCTGCCTTTCAGGTATGTGCCACTGTGCGCTCAATTACCAAAACTATGATCTTCATAAACGGCTAAGGGCTACATAAATTGACTAAATGCCACCACTAACCACTGGTTCACTTAAACTGAAGGCAACAGCAAGCCTGAAAACGGCCATGTCCCCGTTTGTAGGCTATGAGAAAAATATCATCAGCATGAATGAAGTTATTCAATCATACCAGTTGCGAAATGCGTTCCAGAAGCCGGAAGTTCAATTGGCCTGACTTTGCAGGAGTTAGCAGACTGTCGTGCCATCTGGGAGGGGCAACGCAAAACAAAATATTGCGATTATCAACTGGCGTGCTGATGATGGCGCGACAAGCTGCGCCCTCCCGACACCTGCCATACCAGTTGAGAAATGCGTTCCAGAAGCTGGACATGCAATTGGCCCGACTTTGCAGGAGTTAGCAGACTGTCGCGCCATCTGGGAGGGGCAACGCAAAACAAAATAATGCGATTATCAGCTGGCGTGCTGATGGTGGCGCGACAAGCTGCGCCCTCCGGACACCTGTCATACCAGTTGAGAAATGCGTTCCAGAAGCCGGACATGCAATTGGCCCAACTTTGCAGGAGTTAGTAGACTGTCGCGCCATCTGGGAGGGTCAACGCAAAACAAAATAATGCGATTATCATCTGGCGTGCTGATGGTGGCGCGACAAGCTGCGCGCTCCCGACACCTGGCTCAATGTCGTGTCCGCATTTCGATACATAGAGCCTATAGGCAGGTTCCTGTGGTTGAATAACTTTGCATCATACACGGGTGTCTTGGAGGGTCAACGCAAAACAAAATAATGCGATTATCATCTGGCGTGCTGATGGTGGCGCGACAAGCTGCGCCCTCCCGACACCTGGCTCAATGTCGTGTCCGCATTTCGATACATAGAGCCTATAGGCAGTTCCTGTGGTTGAATAACTTTGCATCATACACGGGTGTCTGGAAAGCTGGGTCAATTCACCACTCACAACTTTCACAAAACAGAAAGAAGGCAGTCATTAGTCCATCAAATGGCGGCGAAGTAACGGTGACGAACCCCTTCACAGCCACGTGCCGCGAAAAAATACTACAAGGAGCGGGAACACAACCGCGGTGGCGGGAACACTGCGAAGCGATAAAAGGCCCACGCCAATGACGACTTGCCCGTGTAGCTGTGGTTTAACTCGAATCACTGTGCGCTTGAAATAAACGCAGAACCAAGCTAGCATCACCTAGCTAAAACATCCCAATGATATAGAAGCAAATCAGAGTACAACCTATGGAAACAACCAGGTTAGTCTGCATAAACGTCCAGTTTCGCTATGTCAAGGCTTTTGTGGCTAAGTGTAAGCTTTGCCCACTTTTTACATGCTTATTATTCACAACAATAACGACAATAATTGTCGAGGTCAAAGATCTGAGGGCCACCATGTGATTATAGGAGACGTCGCAGTGGACGGCGTATAAAACTTGCTCATCCGGGGTTTTTTGAATGTGCACCTAAATCTAGGTGCGCGAGTCTCCATCGAAAATACGGCCGCGGCGGCTGCAGGGACTCGATCCCGTGACCTACGGGTCAGCCGTGGAGCAACATAACCACTAAACCACCGGGGTGGGTAAAGATAACCGTGAGTTGGGCGTTACCTTCTCCACATTTTTTCAGCCTAATTATCATACAAATCACGATCACCATCGCTTTGGGACCTCTAAAGATCACTGGCTCGGCATTACGTACGGCGGAAGAATAACCAGAAAGCGATCCATTATATAAGAAAGGGTGTGTTCCAGTACTCGCCGTACACAGCTAAATATTGAGTATACAGATTAGTGGACGGCGGCCATCTTGTTTCATTTCATCTGTCACGAAGCCGGCGAAACCGACAGCTTCGAGAAGACGGCATCGTAAACAAAAACGATGCAGGCTACTTTGCTGTCCAAACAAGACGACGGCTCAGCGAAGTACTCGGACAGCTCGGATATCACCCGATTGTTCGTCTGCCTACAGGCAGACACTTCTTTAGACGCTCATTGTGAGTAACGTTCCATTTTCTTTCATACTTGAACGCGAAATAAGCTAAAAATTATAACGATTCAGTTTGTTTATGTTAGTTTTTCCTTCTCGGCGCGAGGTAGCAACATGTCACGTAAACGTCATCCAGGTGCGTTCCATATTTCGGACAACATGGGCTCGATGCTGTCTTCTATTCTGTGAGCGTGGACTGCCTACCGTATACTGTCCAGAATCGAAACACAACCAAGGAAACACATCGTCACATCAAAAAAAAAATTGAAGTCGACTCGAAGCTGACGGCCAGTGTCTTTTCTTCGTGTTAATTGTCATCACCCCCTCCCCGAATGTTTTCGGCACCTAACTGCCTCCGAGATCGAAAACATGCCAGTTTTCTGCCGCTGAAGTAGTTTTAAAGGGTATTCTAGATTGGTGCATCTTTTGTCGTACAGTGTCGTATGATGACGTTATCATTCGACGTCAAGGCATGTGATGCTATAGTGAAGTGATGATGATGATGCCATAATGAAGTCACAAGTTTCGATGATCGTTAAGCATTGATGACGTCATAACATGATTTTCCACCCCACTTGGGGTAGACGCGAACGCTGAGTTTCCGCTTGGGATGAGATATTTAATGTTTTCGTCTTTAATCTAGTTAGTTATAAGGTAACATACGGGATTGAAAGCGAACAATTACAGACGTTACACAGCAGTATCACGCATGGAAGTCTAGTGAGTGATTAAAAATTGACTTGTGGTATACAGCTGGCCAGCTAGATGGCTATAGATGTAGTGCATGAAGATGCATTGAAGATGCTAATTCTGGCGCAAAGCTAAAACATGAAAAACGCATTGGTAATTAGACAGAGGAGTGCCTATATCTTCTTCATTGCCAGCAGGGCTGAAAATAGAGAAAACATTCATGCATGCGCGTTGGCGTAAAAATGTGTTCTTCAGTACAAGAGCTATGTTCAGTAACTCCTGAATTAGGCACTTCACTGCACTAAGTGGTAGCTGTCTGAAGACCAATTAACTTCCTCGTTACCTTGGTGTATGGACGATTTGACTTTGTGGCGTTTTCGTAAACCGAATCGCGCTCGCGTCAAACGCGTATTTCCATTCAGCGCCAGTGCGTGAAAACATAGCCATTTATCGGCTTTGGTCTCGCGCATATGGGCCGCGCTTAAAATTTATAGCTACGCTCTATAAGCCTAGGTGAGAGGTCAAGCCATGCGCTGAAAATATCTAGCGCCGATATGCGTCACGAAATTCGTACAAGCCCCACTGGCTACCAATGCCTCACGAAAGAAAAAATAATAATAAACTATCTAGTGTTACATTAATTGCGTGAACCTCACAATTCCACACCAGCCGATTAAAGAGTCGCGATACAAAAGATGTGGATACTCATCCTGCGACTTCTCAAGGTTGTGCACGAAAAGCATGCCCCGGTGGCCAGAAGGTCCGATGTCACCAATACCCACGAGTCGATGTTTCTTTTTTTTTTCGAGCAGCCCACATCAAACGTGATTTTCAAACAACCCGAAGATATTTCATGCGGTGCATCATGTTTTTTTTTTTTGCGATCACGGGAAACATGCTCTCATGTTCATGAACCCCAGTGCAAGCATAAATTATATTTCGTGCCAAGCTTCCTCTTAACGGTCAAGTGGCTTAACATACGTACCAAAACGTTGTAGTAGGGGCCCATAACGCAGTAAATAAACAGATACTTGACAAAACAAATACCTGAAGAAACCTTGGCCTCCCGGTACAGAACATCATTTCTTCGAGCCCATGGGAAGGAAGGCTCACCGTTCTTGACCGGAAAATCCACCCATTCGGTCCTCGCATCTTCACGGTGACCGCTGTAACTGACGCTTGCTGGGCGTTCACACATCACTCCACTTTGTGAAAAAAAAAAATGCGGCCGCTCATGATGTAACACTGTTCACAAACAGCTCACTTGGCAAACGCGCCGATTCCCCTCACCGTAATTCAAATTGCACGATGAAGAGTGACGTTCGAAAACGTTTGAAATGTCCGTGTCACATCAGACAAACTTTATGAGCACGCCTTCCAGCCGCGGCGTCAGCGGCCCTCTACGTTTTTTGTTTCTACCCCGAGGCAAGCTCATAAAAACACGTGCTCCAATAAGACTATAAATTCTAGGGTGACGCTTGCGTTAGCATTTGTCGCTACTATGCATGCTTTGTTTTGTATACGCTAATCTTTTGCTGGACGGGGGGGGGGGGGGGGGGGGGGGGGGCGTTGAAAGGCGAGGGAGTTGTTTCTTCCTATCCTTCGCTACCCTAATTACAGGCCTGTCGTCGCCCTTATTTCTCAGAAGCACGATTAAAACGTCACGAATAAACGTTGAGTCTATCAAGATTCCGCACTTGGAGGCTATAGGCTCTTTTATCACCACCTGCGCAGTCAAAAGCCTAAAATGAAGTGCAATCAGTTGGTCACTCACGGTATAGTGATGCGAGACGACGAAAAATCGATGGGCGGCCCCATCGCAAAGCACTCCAGTAAAAGAATCCACATCTAGTACTTAGCACATATGAACTAATCGAGTGTATGTGCCCTGTGTATAGACATCAAGGTAATCACTGTTCTTGGTTCGCAAAGTGCGTCAGAAAGACGAGAAAGACCAGGAGAGAATGATGCGCTCGTCTTGTATTCTCATAGGCTGATGACAAGCCCTGTAACTGAGGGAAAGTGCGAATGACCGCAGCGACTGGTATACTTTTGTGTCTGTTTTGTATACCAATGCCACCAATACTACTAACACTGCGGTATCGACGATGACTGCAAGGCTGGCACAGCGTAGACTAAAGCACTTTCGCTGCTAAAGAAAAAAAAATACCTGCAAATGATGTAATAGAAATAAAATGTTCCGTTGAAACCCCTTTCATGCATGAAAAACAATCGACGGGAGAATGGGCAAAAAAACAAAACAGACAGATATACGACTTATACGTGCGCAACTGAGAGTCGTGCATATGTGTCATACCACTCGGCAGATTTGCGCCTATCCCGACAATCCTCTTACGGTTCCTTCATTTTACCTTTCTGGCCCTCTTCTTCGCTCTTTCTAGGCGCGACATCTATACTTTATTTCATTCCTCTGGACGTGACAGGAGCTGGGACGTCTTTCTATACCTTTGTGGAGCTGTTTGCGTAAGGAGGTGATTTCGGCAGAAAGCGTGCTATCGGGATCTTCGTAAGCTTCCTTCTGTTCCACCTATCAACTTCATCAGATTTCTTTTTTTTTTTTCACTTTCGGCTGCAGCTTTGCTTCTGCGAAGACTTATCTCGAGAATCGGCTCAAAGAATTGCGGTACTTGCACTCATGGAACTGCTGTATAACGTATCGAAATCGGTGGCGTAGCTAAAGGGTAACACATGAAACCCGTGCCCTTAGCCCCCTCCCCCCCCCCTCCACCCCCCATTTCAATTTGTCATCCCATACACAGCGAAAAATGACCATTTCTAAAGTGTGCCTCCCCCCAGAAAAAAAAAATTCTGACTACGTTCCTGATCGAAATGCTGAACAGGTACTGTGCCATTTGCAGCGAACGGGTCACCAGAGTCGTACACGGAACTACAGCAACGATGATAGCGAGACTGACTCAAAGAACGATTCGCTGTATCTACTAACCCTTGGTTGTAACGTTATTAAAGACCTTTAGTTTTGTTTGTGAGCTAACGTCTTCACAAATACCAGGTTACAGTAGCTCTTAGCAGCAGTTGCAGAGCTGGTAGAGACAGCCATTAGCGCATAATTAGTCGCCTGTATAGTGGTAGTAACGGCCGGTAGTTCCGCCGCCTAATTTTTTTTCACCAACATCAGTATTCGCATCAGAAAAGCATACGAAAAGTATCGGGAAACAAAACAAACGCTAGAAATTGCGTCACAACAGTGGGCTTCAAAAAAAAAATTTTTCGACGATTGAGGCTACGCTGTACTCTACTACGGGAAAGCATTAAACTGTCCCGGTAAACATCAGACAACAATGTGTTTAGAAAAAACTGGTGAATGATTTATAGTACTTGGTACTCTACTATGGGAGAGCACTAGGCCCTCCCGTGGGCCTCACATTGATACACAAAGGACGATTACTGTCAAAGTAGGATAACATATAGTCTGGATGGCTTCCCGTTTTGTGTTTAGAAAAAGTAGTTAACGATTTAGAGGAATTGGTGCTCTACCATGGGAGAGCTTAGAGCCGTGAGTCGTATTGAGCGCTTGAATTATGCTATCAGTGCATTACAAAATTGTTTATTAAGGCTTTTAATTGAATACATAGTCCCCGAAAAGGGTCTCAAATTTGGCTGCGCATCGTCAGGCGTCGCTACCAGCGCTCGCCTGCCCATTTGTAAACCAGCAATGCGCAGATTATAGGAACTCTACGACTAACAAAAGCTTTAGTCGTATGTAACACAAGAAGACCCTGAAACAGTATTTTCGATGTTTTGTTAGCGCTAGATTAGAGCATTATCAAATCATTCGCACCATAAGTTTAGCGTCGCGCCGTGTACCAAGGCCGCTACAGCTAAGGCGGACTCGGAACAAGTTTTTCCGCTCCTTTTGGAGCAAATTCGTTCCAATGGCAGAGTGAGGGCAGGAGTCGAGTGTTCCAATGAGGCAGCGGGAGTGAATTCAGAGCGGGAGTTATTCCGAGGAGCAGAAAAAGTTGCTACGCCGATTTTGGTGGTGCTGACCGGAACTTGGCCGGACGCGCTCCCTCCGACAAGTTCAACCGCTTGGTGGCGCCGCCACTGTCGCGTGTTTTCGTAATAACGGGGGACTACATGGCAAACTGGGCAAATCATGCGGAATTCCTTCCTCTGCTCATAGCGACTGCTCCGAGTCAGAAAACTTGAGTTCCTTTCTGCACGAGCTGTCCATCGGATCACGTCATCAACGCCAATATTACTGCGTACGAGAGGTGTTTCAACGGAATTCGACAGCGGAAATGGCGAAATGAAATGACTACACGCAAGGCATTCTGGGAAATTCAAAAATATCTCCATCCTGTTTGCTTCCACGCTGCCTGGGTTGTTTGAATTCTGGATTCGGTGGCGTTGCTACACACCGGAATCGAGTGCTCACTCACAGAGTCCATCGGCTGCTCCTACACAGAAGTGAACACTAAGAACTTAACGATAAGCCGAAATATCCAATGTATCGTGTTCCAACCAGCATTATGCACTAGAGTTACCAACTACGCTCCTAATAAGTGGACTCACGCTTCTTTATTCAAGTGCTACAGCCCTCTAGTTGATCCTTGCGTTTTCGAAGCTTATTGACATTTTTCCGGCAAATATTTCACTGCGCCTGTAGATGACGAACTGTACGTGAGCGTTGAAGTCAAATACACACTCTAGAAATCGATGTAGCACGCTTCTCGTGCACTGGTTAACGTGCAATGAACAGTGTATAAACTTCCCTGTTAACTTGAGAAAGTAAATAAATGTTACTTTATGTGTACCTAAATATGTGTATGTAGTTACGGACATTTTCGCTCTACAAAATAAACAGTCATTTCTTATACCTGCTCTTCGTATATGAGCAAATTTATGTCATATAAAAGTACTTTAAAGGATGAGAAAGCTTCCTTCGGTCAAAAAATGGCGCTGTATAGGCCCGTGTGCTGGGATTTTGTCGCACGTTAAAGAACCCCAGATGGTCGAAATTTCCGGAGCCCTTCACTACGGCGTCTCTCATAATCATGGGCTGGTTTTGGGGCGTGAAACCCTATTTATCAGTCAATGAATTGAAAAATGGCGCAGAAACAAATTTTCTGCGCCATCATTTTTGTATCATAAAGGATGCCTCCATAACTTCTTGTCCTCTTGTTTTTTGCAACGAACGAACACCTTGGATCCCAGCTTTTCATTTTATTGATGCCCATTACATCAACCCACACGTGTTGCCAAGAATCCCAGATTTGCGCACTTCAGTCTCATTTTGACTCTCTTTTCAATTTCTTACTGGACGAAAACTAATTTTCTAATCCTCTGAAAGATTTCTATCAGGACGAATTCACTCATACATATCAACGAGAATGAAGTTAGCTCATCCTATACGTGAGAAAATATATTAAACAGCGCCTTATTCTGTAGATCTTCCTATGAATACACTAGATGGACCTTTGGCACCAGAGTCTATGGGAGCTGCAGCGCACGGCGCTTCAGCCAGCGTGGGAATGATGGCTAGTACACATATTTGCCTAGTCCTGCCTGGTCTTCGTTCTTTGGGCTCCGTGTGACTCGAATCTACTTCGCCGCAGTCCAAATTTCAGCAAAGATTTAGCAGTTACGCTTCAATCATTTCGAACTTTTCAGGCTCACGAATTCAAATCGAGTCACGAAGTTCCCAACTGTCCGTTATTTCGTCCGAAGCGAAACAAAACACAGATATCAACAAAGCCACAAGGCGCGTTCGATACCCGCAAGTACGAACACTATAGGTACTACTAGCCAGGTTTCTGTGCTGCCCATCCTTCCCATGGTCGTTTAACGATCGCAGAGCCTGAGTCCCCTCCTGTTAATCTCAGGAAACTGTGGTATTCTTGGCTTCTTTTGTAGTGAGGAGTAGCTTGTTAGCTCGCGGCATCTGGCAACCCTGCGACGCACTTCAAAAGTAACTCGCACACTCAGCAGCACCGTCCGCTCCAGGTGTCGACTCACCTCCTCCCGGAGTTTTCACTTTCGCCCCTGGTTCCAGCACTTTGTACCTTGTATACCAAGCCGTCGAGAGGAAATAGCCGTTATTCATCATGCCTGACTGCGCCATCTTGTTCTCGATGCGCATATTTCGGTACTTTCGTTTTGCATTTGAAACGATTTTTCTCTCCTTTTTATTTCCATTCCCAGCTCTGGAATACGTGCAAGTGAAATCGTTGTACGTGACGACACCGTCGCATGTACAGTTGAGAAATCACAAATCGAGCTCACGACGTTTCCAATCTGACACAGCTCGGAGCTTCTTGCTCCTCGTTTTATTATATGTTTTGATGAAATATGCACTACCCCAGTGGTGTTAACTGTGATTCAGTGCAGACATAAACAATGTGTTTTTTATGCAACTTAGGCTTGTAAAATGAAAAAGGAACAACGCTTTGCTTCGCTACAGTGAATAAAGGTAGAGGAATCATGGACCTTAAAATAAAAATTTAGTTCCACTACTGCTGATCATTTGGTTTTCAGGGACTACAGTACGTGCCATATCGGCGTGATTTCAACATCTCAGTTATTCGCACATCTATATAACAGTTGTTTCTTTGTTCATTTGACGTGTTATTGCTTGGAATACATGACCAAGGCACTACGCAGAAAAACTGTCTTTGAAGGGAATCTTCTCGTGAACTTGGAGATTCTCAAGTCTGTCATCTTCTCAATAGAAACCCCTATTGTATGCAATTTGTGTAATCGTTTATGTGAACAGACAGACAGACAGACAGACAGATACAGACAGACAGACAGACAGACAGAACAGACAGACAGACAGACAGACAGACAGACAGACAGACAGACAGACAGACAGACAGATAGATAGATAGATAGATAGATAGATAGATAGATAGATAGATAGATAGATAGATAGATAGATAGATAGATAGATAGATAGATAGATAGATGCAAACACAGACAGACAGACAGACAGACAGACAGACAGACAGACACAGATAGATAGATAGATAGATAGATAGATAGATAGATAGATAGATAGATAGATAGATAGATAGATAGATAGATAGATAGATAGATAGATAGATAGATAGATAGATAGATAGATAGATAGATAGATAGATAGATAGATAGATAGATAGATAGATAGATAGATAGATAGATAGATAGATAGATAGATAGATAGATAGATAGATAGATAGATAGATAGATAGATAGATAGATAGATAGATAGATAGATAGATAGATAGATAGATAGATAGATAGATAGATAGATCATTTTCTATCAGAGGACAGTCTTCGTAGGCATTCGAGTACTGGTTGCTCTACGTCTATTAGTCTGTTGTCAAGGCGGACCAATACAGCAGCTACTGGCAGTTCAATTCGCAAGAGTAGTTCAAAGCTCCAATGTCTGGATTGAAACATGGCTAAATGAACAGAGAAACTTCTTCACAGAATATATTTATTGTACACATCCTGCACATGTACATTTCTTCTCTTTTCTCAAGAAAAAGACAGGTGATGGCATGTACTCTTCTTTACTCTTTGATAACTTTGATAACAGTTTTCATATGTACAGTCACAACTCACAAAGCACTCACACTTGATTCATCCTTGAGACTGAAAAGAACAGATTTCACATATGCACAACGGGTCGAGTCGATGACTGGCCACTTAACAAAACTAAAACAAACAAGAAAACAGAGTAATAATGGAACATTCTCTATAGGCAAAGGTAAGAAATGCGATAAACTAAGTGAAAAGCAGTCATTCAACACTCAGAATGTCAAAGGTCACAGCACACGTACACAACATAGTCCTACACACATTCCGTATGGCAATCCAACGAGAGCCAAAGCTTGGCTTGTACTCAAAATAAAACTAAACTGGTAGTCGAGAAGGAACAAGGGAGAACGTAATCCTATATTTCAACACTCGTTTCATTTAGGGGGTGTTAGATTTACACAAAAGATAGAGAAAGAAAATGGCAACTAACAAGAAGATAAAGGCTTTTCTCACATTGAAGTGCAACATTGGGCATCTGATAAAATAAACATATCTTCTCAATAAGGTTGCACTAATGGAAGAAGTCAGCCAATGCTTCCTGTGAAGTCGTTTGAATTTGGCAGTGTACGTATATCACCGGTGTCTGATATGTAGGTCTAGAGAATGCTCCATGCGGGATAATAAATGGAGAACACACGATTTGGGCAGGGCTTATTCTATGTGTACACCAAACTAAACTTCAGCGTCCTATAAGATCAGAGAATCACTCAAGTGAATTTGGTGAAAAGGCGAGGGCTGCAAAAGAGTATGTTTCAGGTCCAATACAAGAATAATATTTTCACTTGCTCTGCATGTAAGAACACAGGCTCCATATCCTAATTCAGTACAGAAAAACAACCTTAAGATGGGAGGTCTTTATGTACAAAAGTATCTAGAAAAGTTGGCAAATATTGCCGTTCTTACAAAACTGAGAAATCACGTCGAAAGTAGAACCGTTCATTGGTCATTGAGGAATTATCTTAGCTCATAGAAGAGCGTGAAAATTGTAGAAAAGTATGATGTACAGAATGCCAGTCTTCACCAATGAAAACACAACAAATGTCATTTCGTCATTGCAGGCTTTGTTTTCAGTGAAAGGCTAGCTTGCAGCAACGGGGTCAGTGCCAAATGCAAGCCTCTTCGAGTACCATGACATTGACACCACTGGTCACGTCAAGAGGAATGTGATAATGAAAAATTGTGACTGAGAACGTTGTGAATTATAAACAATAGCTTTTTAGTGATGTTCGTTGTTTTCAGTAAATAACAGTCAGGTTTAGCGCTTCGGTACGCACATTTCGTATGCACTGGTAAATAAGAAGGCACAAGTCTTGGTTGAGAGGTAAAATATTGTGAAAGTGTCTCAGAGTGTGACAAAATATGATCACTTCACACTTATGACTAAACAAAAACTGGTTCGTCACTCTTAAAAGCCCGAACATCTCATTTGGCTTCTCAACAAAGCCCCGTTAACAATACCGCAGTCAGTGCAACTTCGCAGTGTAAAAAAATTAACGCATGTTGTCAAAAACTGCTCTCCCCATATTTAGTGTCTAATGAGGTTAGATTTTACACATCATGACATGCCATTTATATTACGCATATTGTGTCAAGTGCCCTTTCATCACACGCATCATGACAAGTCAATTCCACCACAAATCTCGTGAGATACGAGTATGTCAGTTGCACGACACACAACATGACCCTTCTCACCTTCGTTACGCATGTCACTACCTGGTGTCACTTTCATAAAACATGCCAAGTTTGCTGTTTTCAGTTTATGCATGTGTGCTTCGTGCACTGTTTTCAAAACAACAGCTAAAGATACGTCTCATTGTCCTAACTACACATAAGAAAATAGCAGTAGCAGTAGCATTAGAGAGCCATTTTTGTTAGCTGCGCGTTTCCTTTATGGTAGAAAGCGAGGATACTCATGACGTCGTTCTCGCTGTCATCGTATGTACAATCATGTGTCATGGAGGAGAAAGGAATTATGAACATTATAGTAAATATTTATATATGTACTAGTGCTATATTACAGTAACGCTCAGCGTAAAGAGACTATGTTTCTAGTTGCGCAGTCATGCTTGGACGTTTCCGTTCTTTTCCTCCGGCTTCTCTCCGTCATAAGTCTGCAAAAGAAGAACGAGAATCCAAACATTCATCCCGATGTCATTCTGTGTTCAACATTGCAGTCTGTGTTATAGTTAACAAGTCGGACTAATTGACTCTAAAACTTCTCTACTTTGTTCATTATTCACGCAGCCAACATTATCATTTTCGCAAATTACTTTAATAAATGTGTGTCAGAAAAGGTTGTTTGCAACGTATGGCGCCGTCTACTTTTCTCCTCTCACACAATAGTTGGCCCCGCTAAGTAGTGAACTAGTACAAACTTTCAAACATACAATCATGGATGAACGCTCAAGCCTTCTAGTCTCAGTTCTATAAAAAAAAACAAAGGGTCCGCTAAACGGAAAAGTTAACAAAACACAACTACTCAGCCAAATGAACGATTCACACATAACATAGAAGATTGCCCAGAATTTCTTACAGCCACAACTTGTCAAAACAATCTTAAGTCACTTGTCATTTGTCTCCCAAGTGCCGCACCTTAACTGCAACTGTTGCGCTTCTACAAAAGAAAATACTGACAGCTTTGGTGCAAAGGTGACGCAATGAACGCGATAGCGAGAAATTGGAAGGTGACGCGCAGAATGGCAAGCAGACAGAAACATGCGCCGCGTTTCTCACGCACAAAGGATGCAGGAAACGTACTCACTGGTACAGATGAACGCGAATAAGCGTCCCAGTTGTTACTTCACTGTGTCTGTAAAGCGCGCCCTTTTTGCAAACGGAGACTGTAAAACGAGTAAAGTAACTTTTGTGCGCCCGGTAAATGCAACAGAATCGTTCCGGTAAAAGCCAAAGGCATACGATTGTCCCCCCTGCGAGATAAGCGAGTGCACGTGTTAGCGCCCTCTCTCCGTGAGGCAAAGTACACGGGGAAGATGAGATCACGCGCAGTAGCGTCGTGACGATCTGGCAACACTAAAAAGCGGTCATGTAGGCTTCCTAAGCAACGCGCGCTCATTGCGCCATCTCGCTGGTAAGGCTGAAAACACGATACTTATTTCGCCCCAAGATGGCTAACCCTAGCGGTAAATGGTAGATATAAATAGGTTGCCGTTTAAACGTTTAAGTTCAAGGAAGTGCTCCTTTGTGGCTCAGTGGCTAACGACTTGCACTCACATTTCAGAGGTAGGACATTCGATTCCACGCGCCGTAGTCTTTTTCTGTATTATTTTTTTTCTTGCGTTTTCATATATATAGATAAGTATACATACACGGTAGATGACAGCGACGGCGAGACGGCAAAATCCAGCCGAGAGTGACCAATAAATGTGTTCACAAACTCAAAAATACAAGCAACATGTAGTTATTAGGCATCATATTTTAAATCTTTTATGGTCCTGCTTTCATTCTACCATTGTTGCCATACCTTCTCTTGTTCGTCTCCCATCTTTGATTTTCCTATAGCAGGGTGTAGTTGGGGCTGAACCTACATGTTTCGGCGGTAATGAAATAAGTTACTCGCCAGAAAGAACAAAGCCTCGAGCTTTTTTTACCTTGCCCCACTTCACCCACTTTTTCTGAGCCAAATAGCCGGCCTTGCCCCTGTGCCGCACAATGTATATATAGAGAGACAACGAAGTGAGTGCCAAGTTATTGCGCCCATAAGGGGAAGGGACCGCTAGGCTACGTGAAGTGACGTCATTGCTGCGCGATGTTTCTTTGTCCGGGACGACCGAACTGGCGCTCAGCTCAAACATCGCCACTGTTCATGTGTACTCGCATCATTACATCAGAACTAGTGACATTTCAAGTGCATCACGACACTTCCTGCTCACCTTGTAAGTGGGGTTGTCGTACGCAGACTCGGACGGGTTCCTGGTGATGGGCGCCTTGGCCGTCGACTGCCTCCGCAGCAGAAGCACGAGCACCACGGCAAAAGCGAGTCCAGCTACAGCGGCCACTATGGCGACCACGATGAGTGCGATGTAGTACGCCTCGGCCGTGCTGTTGTCCTGGCGTACACTGTGCAGGGCCACGGCTTTGCTGTCTGTCGGTGTACAAAAAAGAGGACAAGGCACATTGTGTCACCATACATTCTACAACATGGCTGAAACGCGAGAACGATATTGGGAGTGAAGTTAGGACTACCTCGAGGGAACATCTACTCATTGAGTCAGCATAATAAACATTTCTGGGCCATTTAACAACAACAACAACAACAACAACAACAACAACAACAACAACAACAACAACAACAATAATAATAATAATAATAATAAAATTGTTAAGAAGAAGACGTAGAAGGAGAAACACTTTTATTTCCACAACAATATGAACCACCGGGGCACGTGCAAGGCTAGACAGAAAGCAAATTCCCTTACGTTCGTGCGTCTGCTATCCCGTCACTTCGAAAGAATGGTTTGATGTTATCCGTCTGGCGCAGTGTTTTCTACACCTGTGTTACCTCCTGATTAAAATACTTGGGCAAGTGAAAATGTCAGAGATGCATCGCTCGTCTATGAAAACGCAGCCGGACATCATACAACATACACTGTCGGGACTCTTTTTTTTTTTTGCCGGCCCTGAATTGCAGCGTATACGACTTTATCTATAGCGAAACACGCGATTTCTCTTCGGAGATCGCTGTACTCCGGTCGGAGATTCGTGAGTCACAAAAGAGTATGTGCGACTCCTCTCGGGAGTCCTGACTTGCAAGCGTATATGCCTTGATAAAGGGCAGGTTAACTCTCTCGTGGGTCCAATTTTAAGAGAGTCACATTGCGAGTCAAGACTACCAGAAAGGAGTCTCATATAATCCCCTCTTTTACAGCCATGTAACTAGTGTTTTTCTATGCTATGTGTTCTTCTGAAGTGTTATTCTATGTTCATTCTAGTGTACGTTACTGCAGCGAGTGGTCTCACCTTCGATCTCGTTCGACTCGGTAGTCGTGCTCGTAGTGGTCGTGGTGGTCGTGGTCGGCGGTGGACCCGGCTTGGTGTGGAAGTCGAGGATATTGGATGTCGTAGTCTTGCCGTTGGTCAGGTAGGCATCCAGCCACACCTTGTACCTGGAGGCATAGATGAATGTTAGGAGCATTCCCTTTGAATAGGGGGAACGGCTAGGGACATTAGTATTCGTACAGCTCTCTCTCTATGCTTTGCAGTTTGTACTAACACGTCCTCGATTATGACACTCTTTCTCTTCCGAAATTTCACGTTAATTGTATTTTTTGTGCGTTTGAGACACGTGTGCATTTTATATGTTACTACCATGATGTTGGGATAGCCGACACTAATGCAGAATGCCTTATAATATTTATATTTATAAATAATAACGTTTCCTTTCATTGTTCCGGATAGAGATGTCAAAATGCAATAAAGATAAATAAAAATATTTTTTTAATCTCTTATAATTGGTTGTTGTTAGGTGTAGGCTGTTTCGATATGACATTAGAAATCTTTATTTTTATTGCCCCACATTCTAGGGTGGCACTACACACCACCCTTGAAACCACCAGAAAAAGTTTGAAATGTTTTGAAGCAATAATTGTTTTGTCACGCTTTTCTGTTCAAATGTTATATGTAATACCAGAGAGTACCGCTTTCAAAGCATCCCTTCGAACGCATTCTCAGAAAGACATTCTATTTTATATTTCTTCGTCAAAAATAATTACGCGGTAGTGCCGACTTGACTGTGACGAGTTAATTAGCCATCACCAGTGAAGGCGTTACCGCGGGCGAGTTGGCTCGAAAACGTTGCACAATGTTGGAGAAGGAAAAAGCAGTCTTGAACAAGATAGATGGTTACGTGGGGTTTGACGGCCCAAAACTGCCATATGATTATCAGAGACGCCGTATAGTGGAGGGCTCCGAAAATTTCGACCACCTAGGATTCTTTAACGTGTGCCCAAATCTGAGCACACGAGCCTACAGCATTTTCGCCTCCGTCGTAAATGCAGCCGCCAACGCCGGGATTCGATCCCGCGACCTGCGGGTCAGCTGCCGGTTACCTTAGCCACGAGATCACCACGGTGGATCAATCCTTAACAAGGGTGACATTTGGCCCAATAAAATCAATAAACGTTATCAATCAACGTTATCAATAAACGTTAAAATCAATCAATCAATAAAACGTTAGATGAATATTATGGTTTGTTCATTTATAAGCATTGCAGCGGGCTCCTACCTGGTTCCGGGCTTCAGGTCTTCAAGCAGGATTTTGGGCTCCTTGAGGATCATGAAGCGCTGCATGTGCTCAGCAGCCGCCTCGCTCTTGTACATGACGTTGAAGACGTGCACGTACTTCGTGATGGGATCCGGTATGCCGTCGAGCACCAGCGAGGCAGAGTACTGCTCGGTCCTCTTGACGTTCACGATCAGCTCGAACTGGTACTCGTCTGCGTCAAATGAAGTAAGGTACAGTTCCGCTACAGTGCGCCAGAAGCATTTGCAACGATCTCGATGAAGTACCAGGCCTAAAACCGACATCGTTTCTCTCTCGTCCTCGAACGAACAACTCGCTTTTACAGACCATTGTGAATTACTGGGTTATATTTTTTGCCGCTGTTTTTTTGCAGTTGTTTATTTTTGACGCTGCTTTTTAGTGCTGCCGTGAGGAACAAACTTCCACGAAAATTAGTAAGAGTAACAGAGATTCCTTAAGTTTAGCAGGAACTGTAAGCGTGGCCCTACCGTCATACTTACGTCACAAAATTTCGTTCAATTAGTGGTACCAAGAATTGTTGAGTTGAAATATATTGTAGTAAGACGGTAAGTTGGGCCAGTTGGTTAGGATGCATCGTGAACTTACTTACAGCGCAACACCAGAAAAAATATAGGACAGGGAAGGATCAAAAGAGAAGGAAAAGATGGCGCTGACTCACAACTGTTGTTTATTTAAAAAAAAAAAAACTATATACTTCTCACCCCGTTTTTTTTTTTCAATAAACAACAGTTGTGAGTCAGCGCCGTCTTTTCTTTCTTTTTGCTCCTTCCCTGTCCTGTATATTTTCTGGTGTTGCGCTGTAAGTAAGTTCACAATTGTTCAGTTGAAACTGTCTATCGTCCTCCCGAACAAAGCTGAAAGCACGATGATTGTGGGCCTAGTGTAGCGTATTTTTATAATGCAATTAACAACATGTATTGTGCAGGCATTGGACTATTGCAGTGCAACCCACACGTAAGCGTCAGCGCGTTCATTGTTAATTTTTTTTTCCTTCCTCTTTCTTCTCCTCTATTTCTCATCTTTCTATTCCCTCTTCCCGCCGCGTAGGGTAGCCAAGTAATCATCCCTAGAAAGAAATCTTGTCAAGCTTTATACTTTTTCCATGTTTTTACGAAGATATTTTTCTTTGCTGTTAAATAAACATGCAGTTGCCAGTCAGCGCTTGCCTGTGTCTCCTCTTTTGTGTCCTCGTGTGACTATCGTGCTGGTCGTACTTCATAATGCAAAACCAACTAGCCCACATCTTCGCTTTATTAAGTAGCCAACCGCACATGCTTCTTCTTAACATCCTTGCCTTCTAAATTTCTGTTTCTTTTCTTCCTCTTTTCTATATTGGACAATATTCACATGACAAGGTCACACCTATACAGTGTTACATAAACCGTCTTGACTTCCGTGGGCACACGCACACATTCCAGCTCCTCGGAACGCTATTCGTAGCACAAGGTTGAAAAGAAAACGCTGTTCTTGCACTAAGTCAGGCAGGTGCAGCAAGGAGTGAAGAAGTCCTCACCTTTCGGCATGGGGGCAGTCCTCATTTCGACGTGCTGCGCCGACTCGATGCGCGTTGGCAGGCCCTCGGGCACGGCGAACTGCATATCGATTAGGTACGACGCGCTGGGCTCCAAGTCTTGCAGGAGGTACGACGTCCGGTCCCTGTGGGAGGAGTGAGTATACCGTGTTTGTTCGTCTACACTTCGGTCAAGAACAAACAACGGCCCCTGCCCCTTCAGGAACTCAGTGTTCTGCCAAACCCTTCAAAACAGCTTCTAACTTAAAGTAGACTGAATCTATATGTGTCTTTGACCTATGCTTTCTGCAATCAATTCCAGGCCACGTGTTTTCGATCTTACACAAAACTTTTGGAGCAGACTGTTTTTGACAAAAGTAGAAAGCTTCGTCTGTGGCGAAACGTACCAGTTTTTTCATTACGAAAAAAAAAAAACCTCCACAAAAATTTATACGCGAGCAGCAGTCATTCCGCCTGCCACCAAGATTGCACGTCTCGCCAGATCAAAAGTTCTCAAACCATCTTTTTTTTTGCAAACGCAGAAAGCCGATAGTATGTAGGGTATCGCGCCCCTTAACCACAATATGATTATGAGGAACGTCGTAATCGAGAGCACCGGCAGTTACAACCATAAGGTGTTCTTCAACACGCACTGAGATTTCGCTGTACACGGACCTCTAGCTTTCCGGCTCCATCTAAATGCGACCTTCACGGCCAAAATCGAATCCGAAACTTTCAAGTCAGCAACCGGGTGCCGTAACCGCTACACCGACGCGGCAGACAACGAAGGAAGTAGGGAGATCAAGCTATCATCAATGTAAATAAAATGTTGCAGAACTGAGATGGCTTGTAATGTGCTCGTGCCCTGCGTCAGCTATTCCATCAGACCGTACAGATAGACGAAACTGCAGACACGGACTTGATCGATAGAGTGTACAATTGCGTAGTTCTACCTTTATGATACTTCACTCCTTTATAACCGACCGACCAACCGACCGATCGGTCGATTGATTGATTGATTGATTGATTGATTGATTGATTGATTGATTGATTGATTGACAGCGCACACGCCATAGTGCTGGACTACGAAGAAAAATTTAGCCTATCGTACGACGCGAAAACCACCGGACAGCAAAGCTCTAAGTACAGTGAGTACGTGTGATTCGCTAGCAAGATCACGCCACATTCAAACTCAAGTGGTGGCACCAACAAAACTTTGATAAAATATAGCCCTTCAACGACCAAGTGTTTTCGCTAGTTATTTACTTGATTGAACAAGCTAACTAGCCGGAGAAACGCCATGACCACTAAATATGTTGTTAAACAGTAATATCATTAAACATGTCGTTACGTACTATCAACATCGATAATATCATTACGCATGTCGTTGCCACTGACTGTGAAATAGCGTCTCCAAAGCTGAGTTTCCGAGCACCCTAACGTTGCACATTCGCCTTTACAATCGGTTTTATCTGATCATAACCAAAGAAAAAGAGAGAGAGAGAGTGCTACCAAGAATCAAAACCGCGACCAACACAGCTCCCTACGTTTTCTCGCCAACAGAGGGTGCAACTGCGGCTTACACTCGAATGCATACGGCAGTCGTGTCGACTCCTCTAGTTCACTGAATATGGCAGAGAAGAGCGTACCGGGTGCTATCTGGCCGTAAATGAGATAGCGGAGGTCAACAGCTCATCGGCCGAAAAGTGATACCCTGGAGGTGCGTGGCCGCCGGGAAGCAATAAGCCCGACGACGAACGTTCACTCAGTTTGGCGGACAGTTCGAGGGTGCGTTATCGATTTCTCGCTCCGCTTGACGTTTATTGGGAAGGACGCCGCTGACAATGCGCACCACTCTATACTGGCAGGAAATGCCATCCAGGACGTTTGCGTTATATGCTAATGAAATTTCGAGAACGAGATAAGTTAACTGCATTCTCGAAGGAAGTCGGTCAGCGGGATGGTTTCCAACACGCGACACAGAAGAAGAAAAACGAAACCATGCTCGACTGCGTACGGGAATGCCAAGGCTGTCGTCACAACCTCAGATTTGCCTTTGCAAGGGGTCCGGGTGTCCCACCTATTTAGCGCTGCCTAGAAAGGATTATGGAGAACCATAGAGAACCATCCACGAAAAGGTCTATAGGCTATCTTATGAATGGCTTTCGGTGCCTCCATATTAGGGCGAAAGCCTTACGCGCCTCACAAAACGCGAAAATTGGCCGGAGTTCCACGTCGGCGGAGTCAACACGAGTGGTGAGAAATATATATAATCATCCCGGGATGACGTCACTACATGATGTGTCACAAATCAGCAAATTTTGTGAAGTCACACAACGCTCGGTGACGTCATCAGACAGCATTGGTTGGTCAAAGGTGGTCCAATCCCGGAGGCCATGGAAACCAACGAGGGGTGAAGAAAGTTTACAATGCCTATAATTCCGGAGGCAACGTGAAATTTTGTTAGCTGCAGAAAGCCTTCGAAATTGTTTTTCGCCATCAAGTCGACTAAGGCGCCCCGCCGCGGTCGTCTAGTGGCTAAGGTACTCGACTGCTGACTCGCACGTCGCGGGAGCGAATCCAGGCTGCGGTGACTGCATTCCTGATGGAGGCGGAAATGTTGTAGGCCCGTATGCTCAGATATGGGTGCGCGTTAAAGAACCCCATGTGGTCGAAATTTCCGGAGGCCTCCACTACGGCGTCTCTCCTAATCATATGGTGGTTTTAGAACGTTAAACCTCACATATCAATCATCAATCAAGTAGACTAAGGCGAATGCATAAGGACCGTTGCGAATTTTGGTGGGCGAAGCTCCCTAAGCCATGGTTCGCGCCTACGCACTGTATGTAGTAGTAGTAGTAGTAGTAGTAGTAGTAGTAGTAGTAGTAGTAGTAGTAGTAGTAGTAGTAGTAGTAGTAGTAGTAGTAGTAGTAGTAGTAGTATGTAGCCACCTCCACGGCCACCTCCAATAAAATTTGCCTTCAATTAGATGCTTACTAAAAAAACTAGTATCAGAAGGACGCACTTCGAGCCCTAGCTGACCAGGAAGGGTTGTCACGTTAAAATCGCTGGGAGTGAGCTCCTTGGTTTTAGCTAGGTTTCGTGAGGGTTGGGCCACAGTACCATGAATATAGTGAACTAGTATATAACCATGATTCTGATGCAATGGCCCGATCACATTTAACGTTACATTTATCCAATCATGTGGCGGCAGCCTTCCGGCGTCATTTCTGCTCGCAGTAGTTCTGGCGAGCCTCATTACGAGTTATTCAGTCAGTGCCAATGTTTTCAAGCGTTAGAGGGCCCCTTTATGAGATTACACACACCTTTCGCTCGGCTTTACCACCGTGTATATTTCACATGCCGAGCATTGTGAAACAGAGGATGATCTCCGTCATGGAGGAATGTAATGAGCGGTTAAATGCGTTTCACGATGCGTTAATCGCGGGGGTTGTTCTCGAATCACAGGCGGTCACAAACGTCGCAGCCGATGTCAATGTGCCACCGGAGAAACTCGCGCCGAAAGCGGTGTTCGGCCCGGCCAACGCGCTCCCGCAATCGTCGCATTGACGCCACAACGCCGCGTTGTTGTAGGCGTCTGACATCGCGAGCCAACTCGGCGGGGAGGTGTCAGGAGGAACAGTTGCGAGCGGGCTCGCGCCATTGCTGCGACTAAGTCACTCACAACGCAGCCAATGGCGTACGTGCTTTGGAGCGACGTAAATGGTAACACAGCCAATGGAAAGCGCTTACGACACCGCTACCGGACAGTTTTTCGTTTCTCCTAGCCATATAGTTTTCGCCGTAAGACACCTACAAGCACAAACCGTTTATGCTAGGCTATACTAGTTTATACTTGTTTATACTAGCCTAAACTAGTTTACACTATAGTTTAGGCTCCAACATAGACATCATGGACCTTGCGATCTAGCTTATTCGTCGGCTCTTTATGGCATTTTGTGTTACCCAATTTTACATCATGTGGAGCAACGCTCGGGTAATGCACGGTTACTCATCAATACGATACCTAGAGTTTAATCCACTCGTCATTATTCACTTCGTGGATAGTAAGCGATTTTTCGCCCTGCCTGTGGGATCGGCCCACCATTGACCAATGAAAGGTGTCGTGTGACGGTGCCATGTGACGTCACTGTGTGAGTGACGTCACTACAGCAACATCCTCACTTATATTCATCACTTTTGTTGATGCTGAACGCCAATTTTCGCGTTTGATCACGTATTTAAGGATTTCCCTTCATATCACTCGTGAATGAAGGACAAACTACGGCAGGTTCTCAACCTTATTTACTAGCATAGCCATTTGGAATTCATTGCCTTTCGAATTGAAATCATCGCATAACATCCATATTTTCACTTCGCGTAGTAAGAAATATTACGTTCAGGAATTAATCAACTCATCCGATTTGTGTAATTAACTGTTAATAGCTTTCCACAGTTCTGTGCTTTTTTACTACTTCAATTTTCCATTGTATAATTGATAACACTGATAATGAAACGTGTTGCATTTGTCACGTAGAGTTCATTAATATTGTTTTTGTCTTAACTTGCTTTTGATTGTTTCCTTGTTATTTTTCAATAGTGAGTATTACCATTATGTTGTGTATTGATCGTGTTTTTATTGTTAATCAAGATTATTCATTATTACTCACAAGACCGTATACTATTGCTGTATTTTTTTGTAATTACCCCATCCATGTAGCCATAGGAGGTCCCCCTGTCAGTTTCTCTGAAACTTTGGGACCTCCTGCTGTAATAACGCTAACCATGTAACTCAACTGAACTATTTAATAAACTTGACTTGACTTGACTTGAATCGACTCTACTGCTGGCAAACACGTCCAATCACAGGCACCATTATTTTCGAGGGAAGCTTGCTGCTGTCATAATATAGAGTACCTAGAGCTCTAAATGTTGTTCATTCGCGTCCAAGCATAATACGACTCAAAGTCTTTCACTCGTACCGATTTCCCTCCCATCCGAGATATTCTATGAATGACGAATTCTTTTCGGTCACTGCATGCAGGCTGAGGTTGTTTTAGCACCTAATAACGCGCACTTCCAATACATAAAAAAATAAAGTCCCTTTATGCATTTAGCTAAGCTGATTCGAAGACGAAAGCCATTTTCTGTTTCTTCTTAATAATTTGGAAATCCTAATTCACATTTAAAAAAAAATCGTGATATCGATCTCTTGCAACGCTCATCGGCTTCATAGTGAGTTTTCGAGTAGGGGCCGCGAAATGCTCTTATCTCACCACCCCCTCCCCTTGCCCCTCCGGCACCTTTTTCTCCTTTCTCCGCTTCCCGACAAAACCGGTCAGTGCGTTTGATCTCTGCTTGAGTCGCGTCTGCCCACAGCCTCCAAAAGCTTATCTAATTGCTACAGAGCAATTCGAAAAGAGGAACAGCCAGTTGACCAACCTGTGTATCATGGGCGTGGTCTTCCAGGGCGCGTGGTCCTGGCCGTTCATCTTGTAGCGAATCTGCAGTCCGTCAATGTACTTCTTCTCGCGACTGTCCAGCGGCCGCCACGACACCTTGGCCGAGTGTGGGTCGATGCTGTTGACGGCCATCATCATGTCCAGCAGCAGCAGCGGAGGCACCGTGGTCGTCGTTGTAGGCTCTGTAATGCACAACAGATAATGAGTTGTACTGCATAACAGGTAACGTAGTTGATAACAGGTAATGCCTATATATAAACTTCTCTTCTTCTGATTCTTTATATGCTATGCTTTACTCTGCCCTCTTTACCCTCCTCCTTAAGCCCACTTCCGTTTCCACCCCTTGCAGTGCAATACTATACAAAGCTACCCTATGTTCTACTAGCATTACGATCAGAAATACGAGCGCGATACGTAGACAGCACCGTGGTAGACAGGGACCGGAAAGACACGGACAGGTGCCTGTACCCTGTCCACGTATCGCGCTCGTTTTTCAAACCATCATGAATCACCTACTCACCCAACAAACCATTTTGACAAGTTGTACTTCTAGCATGGCTGGAGAGCCAAGTGGCTAAAAGCCGAGCTCCACTGTTAACAGAGTTGCTAGCCATTGTGTTTGGGTGCGATGAGTGTGATGTGAAATCGGCCTTAAAAGAAACCTGAAGCAGTTTTGGAATTCCGAAAAATTTTGTGGTCACATTATCGTTGCCAATGTTTTAATTTTAAGTTTTTCTTTCATTGTTGCCACAGGAGCTTCAGAAAATATGTAAAAAAATGTTTACTCTGTACACACTAAAGTGTCGAAAGTATATAGTCGTTGAAAACAAGCCAACCGTAACTACGTTACATTCGATACCACTGACGGAGCCAACTTGCACTCCAATGGAAGGGTCGCGCTGCTTACTCATCTCAACTGACTACGAAAGCGCTGTTCGTTTACCAGAAGCTCAATTATAGAGATGCTGTATGTCCCGCAGCTGGATTGCAATATTTGCAAACAACTAGCAGCCAAAGCGCAGAGCGAACCCTTTTATCTTTAAGTGTGACCTCCGTGATTAGCTCCGGCTGCGCGCCATTTCCAAAGCTAACGCGAAGGTCATGCTTCAGCCGTGCTGCAACAGTAGACGCTGTATACCGAATATTACGTCATCGCGTTCACTTAGAGTCCAGACACCTGGCTCTGTTAGCAAGAGTTTTTTTTTTGTCGTAAAATGTGCCCCCCTCAGTTTTTAAAACACTCGCACTGGCATTCGGGCTCAGCAGTTAACTATCTGCAATTGCACGCTTCAAAATCATGGCACTTCAGTTTACGTTTAAAAGCAGAACTCGGCATTGCCTCACAAGTTTATCTATCAATAAGTCCAGACTATGCAGTACGTAGGCAAACGTAACTTCAACAAACGTACCAGGAGGCATGGTGAGCTTGAAGACCTGGCTCTCCGGTCCGGACTGAAGCGAGTCGATGATGATCTGGATCTGGAAGAAATACGTGGTGTCCGGACGCAGGCTGGACAGGTAGTACTCGATGTTGGCCGTGTCGAACAGCCTCTTCGGTCTGGCGAACTTCTGCGTGCTCCAGGTCTCCCGCGGCGTCAAGGGATCCGTGGTGAAGTGCAGCTCGCGATGTCCCACCAGGCCGATGAGGATGTTGGCCAGGGTGAAGCGCACCCGTATCGTGGTCGAGTTCACGGCTACGACGCTCACGTTCTGAAGTTCCTTGCCTGGTGTGGGCATCGAAGAATAGAGTGGTCAGTGGTGCCTCATAATCTCTTTTGTTATATTTCGGTCCACTCTCTTTTGTAGTTTACAGCACTCCCCTTCAATTTATTGCAATTTGTGACACAATTGGAAGAGTACAGTAACCTACAACAATTAGGGTTCTATGTAGTTTCCCTTGCCAAAATGTCTGTTCCATTCATATATATAGATGTGTGTAACAATAAACAAGCCCCTACTAGAAACATTTTCCGTTTTCTCCTGCCCTCTATAATGCATACGTCGGGATGTTGCTCCGAGCGAAAAAAGAGTAAACTGATTCCGATGCGTTTGTCATACTATTAAACTATACATTAGTAAACAAAGAAAATTGGTGCTGAGCTAGTTTGAAGGAAATGCTGAGCTAATAAAAAATTAAAAAATTACTTAAAAATAAATAATTATTTTAAAGGAAACGCTGAGCTAATTTAAAGGAAATGTTTAAGAAAAATGTCACGTAAACTTTTGTATATTTTCATGAAATATGCTAGACGGAAATCCTAATGCTTTAACAAAATAAGTAAAAAATAAGTTTATAGTGATTACTTAATATACAATTTATTTATCTATCGTGTGGTGGCTCTGACGTTCCTAACCAACAACACCAATGTATTTGTGTTCTTGCTGTATTTCTGCTCATACTATAAAAATGTGATAACGTTGCCTTTAGCGGCGGTTCCATATCACCCAGTGCCCTGCAGTTTAAATATTTAATTTAATAAACATAGTGACAAGAACAACGTTTGACGTGCTTTTGAGCACAGTAATTTCCGCGCTAAGTTTCACATCCAATAAAACTGGGACAAATTGTTTTTATTGTTTCAGCCATGTAGATCTAATTTGTTAAAAAGAATATATGAAATTGTAGCTAAGCGTAACGTTCATTGGCACGCAGTAATTAGTTACTGGTTTGTTGAATTATCCGAAGCCGAGACACGGTTAATATACATCCGTGGCCATGTCGGTGTATAGCGCACGAGCAGCCGGCCTTGCCTTACTGTGCGACACCTTGCGGCCGTTGCGGGTTGTGACGATGCGTGCGCAGGAGCATGCGAAGCCTCACAAACATGCAGGCCTGCTCTGCACGGGTGGCAACGTTGGAAGGTGTGCTTGTCTAACCGAAGATCCGCGCTCGCTCAGGGCGCTTTCATCATTTTTTATAAGACGAAACGCGTTTCGACTGATTACACACGCCGACGCACTATTTGTGGTTGTCTAGATTTTATTTTTTAGCAGCTGTTGACATTATCATGTCTTAATATAATCGCGTGCCTCAAAACAGCCACAAAGCGTGCATCGTTGATGTAGGCGCGTGTTATATTTCGAAACGCGGATCGTTTAATGAAACAGATGTGACAAAAGCGCCCTGAGGGAGCGCCGATCTTCGGCTAAAACACTTTCCTCCGCTGTAACCAGTGCAGAGCATGTCTGCATGTCTGTAAGGCCGCCATGCTCCTGCGCACACGACGCCACAACCTGCAACGGCCGCAAGGTGCCGCGCCGCGCACAGAAAAGCCGGCCGCTCGCGCGCTACACACGGACGTGGCCGTGGCTGTACATCAGAAACGCAACTATGGACTTCATTTGCCATACGTGCTGAAGACGCATCTTTACACGTTTCTCCTATCTTGGTGAAGCTTAGTTCCTAGCCTACTGTTATAAATATTCAAGTCAGATTTTGCACTGCGAATTTTATTGCATGTATTCATCGCAAACCTCACCTACGTCCATTACTATAAAATGTAATAGAATGAACGCACTGTCAGTCATTGGATTGACCGACAATGCGGGATGCGACGTGGGCGGCACAGAAGAAGACATCGACCATCTGCTATGCCGTTGCCTTCGGTTTGCCTCTGAAAGACAGAAGCTTTCTGACGCATTGCGACAATTGAACGATCGGCCACTCACTATGCAAATGCTACTGGAGCACCGTTCTCATCTTTCGTCGGCTCAAAAGACAGCAAAGCCGTCTTGCGCTTTTGGGGACTACAGGCCTATGTGAACACCTTTAACTTTTGTGTAGTGCCACCGCTGCATACGCGTCAGCCCATTGACTAGCAATGCTTTTTTTCTGTTTTCGTCTCTTTCTATTCTCTTTCCTCTCTGTCTCTCTCTCTCTCTCATCTTTATACTCCCCTTCCCATTCTCCCAGCGTAAGGTAGCAAACCGGGCATTTGTATGGTTAACTCCCTGCCTTCTCTTTTGTTGTTCGTGTCCTCCTGTCCTGCACTTGGGTACATCTGTTCATGATACCTTATACTGTAACCATTGTACTACCTGCAACGCAGCCGTATGGCTTATTAGTGCAATGTAATAGCCACTAAAGCATTACTGTAGACAATCTACCACACAAATATGCACCTCTCCTGGTGTATATAGTGAGAGATAAGGTGTTCGTGGGACACCTTGGAGAGACACCGGTCTATGGAAGAACTAACCAGCATGCATGCCTCCCAGGCATGATTGGAAGTGGGTGACTGACTTACACCTTTGTTACAAGTATTTTCCACCCCACAAACTACAACTATTAGATTAACTGGTGACGTGGTACAAGACCATACCATCTCAACTTCACAACCACTGTATCACTAGGGCGGAGAGTGTGCCACATATGAATGTGCATGATGTTGCAGAGTCATGCCACAAATCGATGGTCCGGCCGTGTGGAACATCTTAGCAGCGTAATTCGATTGCCCAAAAGCCATCAAGCACTTGAATCATTGCTAACATTTATCGCTTTGGTTTCACGCGCCTAAACCAAGATATGATTAGGAGGCGCGCCATAGCGGAGAACTTCGTAATTCCGATCCTTTAAGGTTCTTCAACGTGCACCCGCATCTAAGCACACACTGGTTCTTTGCACTTTCCTCAAATCGAGATCCGGCTGCGGCGACCAGGAATCTACCCTCGTCTTCGAGCTTAGCTGCGCGCCACCTAATGTGCTAACCCACCACGCCAGGCACTTGGATTGTTTGTAGACAGACTTCACATGAATAACTCCCCTAGGGTATGTGATCATAGCTCCATAGTTAACAAAATATCACAGATACTGTAACCATCGTAGTGCATGACTACGTGGGAGTCGTTCTTGGCAGCTCAACTTCGTAGTGATGCCATTACGATATGGTAATCAGTTACTGAGGCGCGCATATACTCGTACTGTCAAACAACAAGAACTGTAAACATTGTATTACCTGGCTACATGTGACTAGATCTTAGCAGCTCAACGTAATAGTGACGTCATTAACATGAGTCAATCAACTGCTAGTTGTGTACCCACTAACAATGTCCGACAACACATACTGTACCCTGGCTATGTGGGACTAGTTCTCTGCAGCACGATGTCGTAGTCACGCCGTTACCACGTAATAATCAACCACAAGGATGTTCAACCCTTAAGAGCGTCATACGGCACATCCATCACCATATTTATCAATTGACTACGTAGGACTCAGTGGCTCAGTCAGTACCTCGTGATAATAAACCACCTACAGGCGAGCACCCGTTCGCTGTGTCGTATTGTATATACGGTAACGATCACATTCCCTGGTACATAAGACTAGATCTTAGAAGCTCGACGACATAGACGCGTCATTCACGTCATTAACTCAACGTAATCTACTACTAGTATGAGCAACCGTTAACACTATAAGACTACACTGCCCTCTCCGTCATTACTAGCTGGCTGTGTATAATGACTAGGCCATACCAGTTCGATGTCATAGTGAAATCATTACCATGGGGTAATCAAGCATTAGAGTGTGCATTCCGTTCATACTTTCACACCACATATACCCTAACTATAGCATTACTTGTCTACATGAGACTGCATTTTAGCTCAAGGTCATTGTCCTGTCATTGCCATGTGGCTATCAACAACTATAGTACGTGCACCTGTTCACATTATCAGATGATACATACCATAACTATGGTATTACCTGGCTAGATTAGATGAGATGTTAACAGCGGAGTGTCATAAATATCAGGTGGTAATACTTATACTCCTGTGCGCACATTTTAGCAGTGGCAGACCACAAACATTTTGTAACTATTTGCCTATGTGGGACCGGAGCTAAGCAACACAGACATAGTCCAGTTACTACCAAGGGGTGGTGTACCACTCTTAAGTGCGCCTACTAACCATGTCACACCAGATATACTGTAATTATCGTATTACCTGACTATGTCGGACTGTATCTCAGCGGCGTCATGTCCTTGTAACATCACTTTCATGAGGTAATAATTCAGCAGGGTGTGTACTCGTTAACAATGTCAGGCCACGTTTTCATCGCCATCATTATTATCTGACTGCGCAAGACTAGTCATCAGTAGCTGCGCGTCATGTTCACGTCGTTACTACGAGGGAATAAACTGAGGGGCGTGCATATGTGCGTGCTTTCGAAACACAGAGACTATAACCGTAGTAGCAACAGCTGGCTACGTGGGGATAGACGTTAGCCGCTCAATGTCACAGTGACATTATTACCATCTGGTAATCAAGTACTAGAGCGTGCATCTGTTCATGCTGTCAGACCACACCTACTGCAACGATCATTGCACTATACCTGGCTGCGTGAGACTAAATCTTAGCAGCTCATTGTCATATAATGTAATTAACAAGAGGTAATCGACTACTACATAGTGTACGTACCCGTTAACTCTGTCAGACATTACTGCCATCACCATCAAGACTAACTGGCTGAGTATGACCAGGCCTTAGCATCTTAGAGTCGCATTCAGGGGACTACGAAACGGTATAATACCGTTCCCACGTTCATATCCATTCAGTCTCACAGCACACAAACCGTTAACCGTGGTATATTACCTGGCTGCGTGGGACTACAGACAATGTAGGGGCAGACTCCGGGGTCGTTGGGCGTGACGACCACGGGCCGCGGGCACTGCGGGTTCGGCTTTTGGAACCGCTCGGGGATGGGCGGACACGAAGACGTGCACTCGGCCTCGGCGGCGCCAGTGGCGCGCAGCTTGCACGTGCACTGGCGGCGCACGGAGCCCTTGACCGTTTCCCACTCCTCGTGAAGCTTGTAGCGTTCGCCGTGGAACAGGCAGTGCACCGCTACGCACGCCAAGAGGAGGGCGCCGCGAGCGCCGAAGGGCGCAGTTTAGAAACACACGCCCGGGGTTTAGGCTGACACAAACAAGCTGGCTTCGTGGCAGGTGGTTGAAGGCGCGGGTTAGGTTTTTGTTTGGACAGTCCTGTGGAGCCTGAGGTCCACTAGGTGCGCTTCATTCTTGCACATATCTCTGGCAAACCTTTCTATGAAAAGTTCATTATATTCGTTGTTGTTGGGTGATTAGTGCTTTGAATATTGTTCACCGAGTGCTTCACAGTGCGAAACTGACAAATCTAGACGGTTCTTTTTTTTGCTTTTACTCCGTGGCAACTATGTTTTGACTCATTGTACATCTTCATTGACGCTGTATTTACGTGTTTCATTATAAAATAATAAAGGTTGATTGATTAATTAACTGATTAGGTTGATTCATAAATGACTGATGACGGATCAGGTTAGTATAACTTTGTGCTGCTTCGGCTACACTCCACAGCTAAGCCCAGCAGTTATTAAACGTACAAGGAAAATCTGCGCACGTCTAGCAAACCACGACGTTTCAGCTGGTACAACCCTGTGTGGGCACATCGCTAATGTTTATCGCTAATGTTTATCTCGCGCTTCAACCACCTGCAACGAGTTTAGTGCACTAATTTAGACTTTTCAAAGCTGCTTGCCACGTTTATTTACTGCAACGAGGAGCACAATTTTCCACGGCAGTATAACTTGTGACCATTTGGCTTAAATACCATTTGCCAAATGCGCAAAATTGCACGTTTGGAATGCTGAACTGTGCCTGTATGATAGCGTTTACCGACAATATTTTGGGAAGTTTAGGATCCTGCCAGATGCATGAATCTTTCTCCTTGTTCTGAAATGTTTTGTGAACGTATCGGTACAGCTTCCGTCGAAAACCATTCATTTATATGCTGAGTAAAACTTCCCTATCGATAAACGCTCTTATCTGCTCCAGCAGTCTGTGTAATATAGCGTACAGCCAGCAGCTTTCAAAAGCAAGCTTTCAACCTACATTAGATGCTATAGGAACAGTTTCGCATACTGTTTAGGCATGCACAGTCGCAAAAGGCGTCATTGTCGTACGACGCCATGTTTTTTTTATGTGTCTGCTATTTGCAGACACATTATTTAGCATGCATATCTATAAACCACAGGCATACTATTTTTAATCGGCAGTTTAGGTTTATCCCAGTGAGGCGTAGAGTCAGGAGCGTTCAGAGCGTTTTATACATGCAGCATGCTCGCTTGCGTGCAACGAATCTCTCCGCACACTTATGATCTAAAGCGCTTTTTTTTCTTTTGTCTGCTACTTTCTTTTTCCTCCACAGTGCCTCCCTTTGATAGGTGATCGGTGTTTGTGCTGACTCTCTCTATTGTGTTTGCGTCTGCACGTGTACATTTTTTTTTGTGAGAGTACGCCAGTCAGATACAATTTAAGATGGGAGGAGAGGCCCCTCCTAGATGATCGAAGCATGGCCATCGATTGCCTTTGCGACAAAAGAGTTGCATATGAATACAACCTTAAGCAAAAAAGTGTAGGCTCCCCCACAGAACCACAGTGCGCCTGCCCTGAACTGTGAGAGGCGGTCAGCATAGCTTTTTATTTTCGCTCGAAACAAGTACTTTTTCTCAGTACCCCCCCCCCCCCTTTACCTGAAAAAAACAATCCTGCCTGCGCCCCTGGGGCGAACGAATGACTTCAAATAATTCCTCTATATAACTTCCTTGGTTTTTATCAGATTCTTGGCTGTTTCTTAGCTGCATTGGGCTTGCGCCGAGTGGTGACGCGTGCCGTGATATTGCACATAGGTACGCACTAAGCTGGGAACAGGGAACAACATACAACGCTGTAGCAAAGCGCGCGCAAACCTGCGTCCGCGCCAACCAGCGCCATCCTATCCCACACAACATGGCGGCGGCACGGTCAATCGGCGTCACCACCGTTACGACTGCAGGCGGCGCTGGCGTCGAGGCCCCCTAAAAAATGATCATGGATATGTGTGAAAGGCTTGATTTGATCATTTGCAACAGTACCGAGAAGTGTGAAGGGCAAATAACATGGGAGGTAGGAAGGCATCAGTCGACGATAGATTATGCACTGATGTCGCATAGGATGTATGATAAGCTCAGGGAAATGCACATAGATGAAGGTGGCTCCAGAAGTCTGGGTAGCGATCACAAACGTATCAAGCTAAATTTTGGAAGAGCAGTGAAAGTGGGAAGGAGACAAGATGAGCAACTACAGGAAAATTTTTATCCAGAAAGGCAAATTGAAATAGCCACTAAACAAATTGAGAAAGTAATCACGGAGGATAATAAGACAGTGTGTACATATACGAATCTAATTAGACTCTGAGATAGAGCTTGCTAAGACGCGTGACAAGTCACCCCGGAAAAGAAGACACAAACCCAAAAGTTGGTGGGATGAGGAAGTTAAGAGAGCCATAGCAAAACGTCAGGAAGCCTCTAGGGAACACAGACATGCTAAGCAGCGGGGTGAACCGACAGATGATGTGGAAAGAAAATGGGCAACCTTTCTAAGCTGTAGAAGGGATGCATCCCTTCTGATCAATGAAAATATTAGAAGGAAGGGAGCTCAGTGGCTGGCAGAAGTACATAAAAAAGATAGAAAGGCAGCTGCAAAATTTTGGAACCATTTAAACTCCCTAAGAAATGAGACGAACCTAGAGCAGAACTTTATACTACAGCCCAAGGTGCTAGGCTAGAAGGGGACGAAGCTATTGAATATATAAGAACAAGGGTGACAGAAAAATTTCAACAAAGAAGTAATTTATGCACCGCAATAGACAAAGACGAATCAAGTGGTGCAATGGCTCCATTTTCACAACAAGAGTGGGAAAGGGCTGAGAAAAGGGTTCCTAGTAGTACATCAACAGGCCCAGATGGCATTCCAATTAGGCTGATAAAAACATTAGGTCCGAAGTCTAAGCAGGCTTTGAGAGAGGCAGTGAGTACAATAATAATCGATGGTGAAGTACCCGATGGATGGAAACTTAGCAGGATGAGCATGATCTATAAAGGAAAGGGGGACAAAGCTGACATAAACAACTACCGTCCTATAACAGTGACATCAGTGGTCTACAGGCTGGCGATGCAGATTATAAAGGAAAGACTGCAGGCGTGTATAGAGGATGAGGGGGTGCTGGAGGAACTGCAGAATGGGTTTCGGAAACACAGGAGGTTGGAAGACAATCTGTTCTCACTGACGCAGTGCATCGAAATAGCAGAAAAAGAACACAGGCCCCTGTGGCTAGCATTTTTGGATATCAAGGGAGCGTACGATAGCGTGGTTCAAGAGGAATTGTGGGGAATACTGGACACACTAGGCGTGGAACATGTAGTCACTAATCTTTTAAAGGGTGTCTATAAAGGTAACAAGGTAGTTATAAAGTGGGAAAAACAGGTATCCAAGCCGGCAGAGGTAAAACGGGGGCTTAGGCAAGGGTGCCCCCTGTAACCCTTATTATTCATGATGTACCTACAAGGATTAGAGGCAAAATTAGAGGGAAGTGGACTGGGCTTCAACCTCTCTTTAGTCAAACAAGGAAAACTTATTAATCAGGCACTACCAGCATTAATGTACGCAGATGATATAGTGCTAATGGCCAACAACAAGGAAGATTTGCAGAGATTGATGGACATCTGCGGTAATGAGGGAGATAGGTTAGATTTTAGATTCAGTAGGGAAAAATCAGCAGTCATGATTTTCAATGACAACGAAGGTAGTGAGCTTAGAATACAGGAGGTCACGCTAGAAATAACAGATAAATACAAATATCTGGGCGTATGGATAAGCAATGGGACCGAGTATCTGAGGGAACACGAAATATACGTGATGGCTAAAGATAACAGGAATGCAGCAGTCATGAAAAATAGGGCACTGTGGAATTACAATAGGTATGATGTTGTGAGAGGAATATGGAAAGGGGTCATGGTTCCTGGGCTGACGTTCAGCAATGCGGTTTTGTGCATGAGATCAGAAGTTCAAGCAAGATTAGAAATTAAGCAACGTGGAATAGGTAGGCTTGCTTTAGGAGCTCACGGGAATAAACCAAATCAGGGAGTACAAGGTGATATGGGATGGACATCATTTGAGGGCAGGGAAGCTAGCAGCAAGATAAAATTTGAGAAGCGATTGAGAGAAATGGGGGAAGAGCGTTGGGCTAGGAAGGTTTTCAGCTACTTGTACATGAAGAATGTCGATACAAAAGGAGGAAGCGAACCAGGAAGTTGACTGGTAAATACTTAGAAAACAGCAGGTGGCCAAACCAAAAAGAACTATCGGTTAAGAAAAAGTGAAGGAAACGGAGACTGACATGTGGAGAATGGGCATGATTAAGAAGTCCGCACTAGAGATCTATCGAACTTTTAAGCAGGAAATTGCCAAGGAAAGGATCTATGATAATACTCGGGGTAGTTCTCTACTGTTTGAGGCCAGGACGGGAGTACTGCGAACCAAGACATATCGGGCCAAATACGAAGGGGTCGACACAGTATGCAGTGCGTGTGGAGAGGAAGAAGAAACTGCCGAACACTTGATAATGTTCTGTAAAGGGCTTCACCCTATAGTTCAGGATGATGGCGCAGAGTTTTTCAAAGCACTGGGATTTAGGGACAGCGAGGGCAAAATAGACTTTAAGCGGGTAGACTTAACTAGAAGGAGGTTATCTGATTGGTGGCTAAAGCCAAGGCACGAGTGAAAATTAAACCCTTCACTGCGAAGTACGAATCCTCAACTTCATTATTTAAAGGGAAAAAAAGATAAATGTAATGGTTAGTTCACTAAGTATTACGGCTAGGTGGCATTAGCCGCCGCCCGATCTAAAGGGTACAGCCACATCCATCCATCCATCCATCCATCCTACACACGGCTATGAAAGGTAAATTCGCTCCACTCGCACTTTGTGAACCAGTTCACGGAGGCGCTGCATTCGTTTCACGAGTTCAACACGGTGGCGTTGGCACCGCAGTACTCGTTTCGCAAAAAGTGCAGCCGTCTTGCACGGCTAGTTCGCTAATTCTCCACACCTGCTTGCGCGGTAGTGCCGCGTCGGCGCAGCACAAGATGGCTGACACCACTGCAGATGGCATAGCCGTGTCTATACTTTAGCAACGTCCAACAAGTACGACAGTGAGCGTTTTCCGGTATTTGCACATGCCAAGCAACGTAAGCCGCTTCGCCTTTCACGAATCACAGCAACCCCCCCAAGTCTCGGGCCAGCCGACGGTTGCACAAGGCTTGCACGACAGCTGCACTCTCACATTCGTTTCGTTGCTGCTTCACTTGCTGAAACATGACACCCCCACGAACTCGTTGAGGAAACGCAAGGTGAAACGTATGTAGCCACGCCACGTTGAAGTTGTTAGTAGACCAGAGCTGTATTACGCTGCACGTGACGAGGAACAACGACGACTCACCGGGCTTCTCGGGCTCTCGGCACATCCAGTGGGTGCAGCACTCGTCTCCGGGAAGGTGACCCCGGTACGCCTGCGTCGGGTGACAGGGCAGCGTCGGCGGCGGCGAGCTGTTCAGGGGCGGGCAGCGGTTCTCGCACGAGATGTTGCCGTTGACGCAGACGCAGCGCTTGCCACAGTCGAGCATCTCCTGGGGAATCTGCTGGAAGTTGCGGAACTTGACGTCGTGGAACAGGCACGAACCATCTGGAAGATGCCGGGTGAAGAAAACAAAAAAGAAAAAAGTCAGTGTCGAGTTCAGCGCTTATAGTACGAGCTCAGTGCATAGGCATTACATTTAGTTTCAGCCTACCACTATGCCCCATTTTACTTTCGACAAATTCGCGCCCCCATCTTGGTCTGGTAAGGGATTGTTTCTCCGGTCTTCTACGATTTAACATAAATTCTCATCGTCCGTAACGTTGGGCGTACCGGCCTAAGTGTTTTTGTGCATGCGAGTTCACCGTAGTCCTGCTTGTTTATTTTGGATACGGGTACAAAACGGCAGTATTATCAGTCCAAGCTGGCGGCGCTCGAATGCGCCTACGAAATCGAGCATAGAAAGTGATCATCATCATCATCATCAGCCTGACTACGTCCACTGCAGGACAAAGGCCTCTCCCATGTTCCGCCAGTAAACCCGGTCCTGTGCCTGCTGCTGCCAATTTATACCCGCAAACTTCTTAATCTCATCTGCCCACCTAACCTTCTGTCTCCCCCTTACCCGCTTGCCTTCTCTGGGAATCCAGTCAGTTACCCTTAACGACCAGTGGTTATCCTGTCTACGCGCTACATGCCCGGCCCATGTCCATTTCTTCTTCTTGATTTCAGCTATGATATCCTTAACCCCCGTTTGTTCCCTAATCCACTCTGCTCTCTTCTTGTCTCTTAAGGTTATACCTACCATTTTTCTCTCCATTGCTCGCTGCGTCTTTTGTAAGTCTCCAGGTTTCTGCTCCGTAGCTAAGTACCGGCAAGATACAGCTGTTATATACCTTCCTCTTGAGGGATAGTGGCAATCTACCTGTCATTATTTGAGTGTGCTCGCCAAATGGGCTCCACCCCATTCTTATTCTTCTAGTCACTTCAATCTCGTGATTCGGCTCCGCAGTTATTACCTGCCCTAAGTAGACATAGTCTTTTACAACTTGAAGTGCACTATTACCTATCTCGAAGCGCTGCTCTTTTCCGAGGTTGTTGTACATTACTTTCGTTTTCTGCAGATTCATTTTAAGACCCACCTTTCTGCTCTCCTTGTCTAACTCCGTAATCATGAGTTGCAATTCGTCCCCCGAGTTACTCAGCAATGCAATGTCATCGGCGAAGCGCAGGTTACTAAGGTACTCTCCATTAACTCTTATCCCTAACTGTTCCCATTCTAGGCTTCTGAAAACCTCCTGTAAGCACGCGGTAAATAGCATTGGGGAGATTGTGTCCCCCTGCCTTACACCCTTCTTGATTGGTATTCTGTTGCTTTCTTTATGAAGCACTATGGTAGCAGTCGATCCCCTGTAGATTTCTTCCAGGATGTGTATATATGCTTTATCGACGCCCTGATTCCACAGTGTCTGCATGACAGCTGATATATCTACTGAATCAAACGCCTTCTCGTAATCTATGAAGGCTATGTACAGGGGTTGGTTGTACACTGAGCATTTCTCTATTACCTAATTGATAGTATGAATGTGGTCGATTGTTGAGTAGCCTGTTCGAAATCCTGCTTGTTCCTTTTGGTTGATTGAATTCTAATGTTTTCTTTACTCTGTTAGCAATTACCTTTGTAAATAGCTTGTATACTACAGAGAGCAAGCTAATCGGCCTGTAATTCTTCAAGTCCTTGTCATCTCCTTTTCTTATGTATTAAGATGATGTTAGCGTTCTTCCAAGACTCTGGTACTCTTCCCGTCAGGAGACACTTCGTAAACAGAGTGGCTACTTTTTCTAACACAATCTGTCCTCCATCTTTCAGCAGATCTGATGTTACCTGATCCTGACCAGCAGCTTTGCCTCTTTGCATGCTCTCCGAAGCTTTTCTGACTTCTTCTATCATTACTGGTGGGGTGTCATCTGGGTTACTGCTAGTTCTTATAGTATTAAGGTCGTAGTTGTCTCGGCTACTGTACAGATCTTTGTAAAACTCCTCCGCTATTTTAACTATCCTATCCATATTGGTAGTTATTTTGCCTTCTTTGTCCCTTAGTGCATACATCCGACTTTTGCCTATCCCAAGTTTCCTCTTCACTGCTTTGACACTTCCTCCCTTTTTTCAGAGCGTGTTCAATTCTCTCCATGTTATACCTACTTACATCGGATACCTTACGCCTGTTAATCAACTTTGAAAGCTCTGCCAGTTCTATTTTGTCTGTTGTACTTGAGACTTTCATGATTTGACGCTTCCTAATGAGATTCTTTGTTTCCTGGGAAAGCTTCCCAGTGTCCTGTCTAACTACCCTGCCTCCAACTTCCACTGCACACTCCGTAATGATACTCGTCAGATTATCATTTATTGTATCTATGCTAAGGTTGGTTTCCTCACTAAGAGCCGAGTACCTGTTCTGAAGCGAGACTCTGAATTCCGCTACCATAGAAAGTACAATAGCGTTACTATAGCGTTAGGCTACTATAGCGTGTCATCTCTGATGTATGATTTCATAGGAGGTCTCACTCACAGCCTGGTGTCTTAAAATGATAAATCACAAAAGAACATCAATAAATTCATGTTCCCCTCCCAGAACTGCGCTGCGCCTGTCATTTACCGGTTCGAGAGTCTGGCTATACTGTAGTGCCCATCAAGTACTTTTTCGTTGCTTATGTAAATACTAACCATAATAATAAAGTATACTTAATGTATTGGTTCTCTCTAGTAGTGATGTCCTGTACATTTGATAAATTTGTCAGGAAGTTCAAGTATGTTCAAGCGATATGAACATGTACGGGATAAAAATTCGGCAGATCCCACATACCTGGGAATCCACGTTATGCGAAGCATGCGGGGGAAAGCTGACCGTGTTGCAATTTTGTTATTAAGCGACATGTCGTTAAATGACGCTAAATTTATGTACAAATGTCGCACGCACAGATATACGTTGAATATTTACAGATGTTTATATAACCAGTTGTTTGCACTTGCGCTACGATGCCCATCTGGAACATGCATATTAGGAACACCAGAAGTAGATATGAAGCGCTAATGCTCGCGAAGATCCTGGTCTGGACACCGCTACATAAATCGACTTCAGCTCATGGCAACTAACCACATCTGACGTTAACCCGACGTGACGGCTGTATCAACATAGTACATATGTAAGGTTTATAAAATTGTGTAGGCAACACTGCAACCACTACTGACGTTTCACGAAGATTAGCGTCTATTTCAAAAGTAGTTCCGAGGCATGGCGTAGCTCTGTGGTAAAATGCTTCATTGGCACCCAGAATGCTTGGGTTAGATTCCAGCTGGGACTCGTAGGGTCGACGCTACCGACGTCGGGTATTTCTTTACACTCGGGCGTTCAAATTGCCCATGTGTGTTCTCGTAGTTCCTGGGAAGATAAGAAGTGTCAATCACCTGTGGCACATACCCGCCCATGGGTGTGTGCCACTGTCTGGCGGGAAGTGTTTGACGTCGTACGCGATGGGATTGTGACATTATTCATGTCATGACAAGCGCGTCATACCTGTCAAACCATCTTACCCTCTCATGCTACTTTTGCTTCACGCCAAGTAAAGGGGTGACCACGAGAGCACCCCAACGTAAGCAGATTAGACAGACAGAGACAGACAGAGACAGAGACACACAGACACAGACACACAGACACACACACAGACACACACACAGACAGACAGACAGACAGACAGACAGACAGACAGACAGACAGACAGACAGACAGACAGACAGATAGATAGATAATAGATAATAGATAATAGATAATAGATAATAGATAGATAGATAGATAGATAGATAGATAGATAGATAGATAGATAGATAGATAGATAGATAGATAGATAGATAGATAGATAGATAGATAGATAGATAGATAGATAGATAGATAGATAGACAGACAGACAGACAGACAGACAGACAGACAGACAGACAGACAGACAGACAGACAGACAGACAGACAGACAGACAGACAGACAGATAGATAGATAGATAGATAGATAGATAGATAGATAGATAGATAGATAGATAGATAGATAGATAGATAGATAGATAGATAGATAGATAGATAGATAGATAGATAGATAGATAGATAGATAGATAGATAGATAGATAGATAGATAGATAGATAGATACGCTGAAAGTCGCCGAAGTTCGCCGAAGAAATGTTTCACATTTAAAAACAGTTACATGAAGTACGCCATACGTGTTTGAGGTCAAGTAAGTGTGCAATGGTAATAAGATGAGGCATCGATGCAAATTCTCTGAAGGCGATGGTGTGGCAGAGGGAGAAGCAGCGTTGAATGTTGGCAGTGGTTGCATCTTTTCTGAGGTTGTAGCTGACAGTCGTTAGCTTCATTAACATTTATTAACCAAGACCAGAGAAGCCAACATACGCAAACAAAACAAATTTGGCAACGAGGCTTGCAACAAGTTTAGTTCAAGACTAGATTCCAGTCCAGTTGTTTCAAGGACAGCGTACTGTCGCGACCGCATATGCTAGGCGGACCCCAAGATCTATTCGACAAGGTGGCAGAAAAAACTAGCAGACCCTTAAGTTTCGGTTTAAGAGTTAGGAGAGGCATCCATTGTTTTACTCACGAAAGCACCGCAAGTACGCAGTGGACGCGTGTAACTTTCCTAAACCTTATTATTCCAACCAAAATGCACTATTGTTTCTGTTTTGCAAAAAAAAATATGCACCCAGTGTTTTACTGAAATCAGGCCTCTCTCTATCCTTGTTGTTAATTTGTGTTGCTGAAGAACGACTGCGGCTGCAGTAGCTTCGATACTGGCACGCTTTGCACTCGGTAAGTTCTAGCTCTATAGACGTGCTAGTCTCACGGCCCTTTGCTCCTGCGTTTCAGCTAGAACACAGTCTTCACTTGAGAGAAATATAAGAAAGGTAGGAAGGTTAACTAGGCTATGTCCAGTCTGCTACCCTCATTGTCTGTCGACGAGCTTTATCTACCGGACGATTAAATTTGGGTTGTCGCTTGCGCAGAAACCGGCGGCAAGCACAGAGCTGCAACACGTAGTATAGTTCTCGTCCTAAAATATTAATGTCCCTGTGATATAGGATTCAACTGCAAAGCTGGCGAGCAGGCGTCACCTCCTAGCAAGCGCAGATTGAGTTTTAGATGCAAAGCAGCTTTTGCTCGTGGCTGTGTCCGTCCCTCGGCGACCGTCCACACCCTCACTGCGCATGCGTCAGCTCTGATCCCTCTCTTCACGCTCACGCGAGGAGGTGGCGAGGAGGAGGTGGCAGAGCACTGCCTCCACTTCGTTTCTCCTCTCCCGTCTATCCTCTCTGCCACAGCTGTGCGCTCGTATATAATGCTGCACGCACTCGCTGCCGTTGAACTCTCCTAGCAGCACTGGGTGTTGACTTTGCAGCACACGCACGGTATACATCAGAATGGGAGGGGCGGTAACATAAGTGGTACACAACATATACGTAACTTCTCACACAAAGGAAACACAACACGGAAACATATAAAAGGAAACAAGAAATAGAAACACAAGTAAACATCAGCACTGCTTCGCACCCCCACATGGAATCACTTTACTTGGAAATCATGTAATTTTATGTACTTTCTTCATCTTTCTTCATCTTGTACTTTCAAATTCATTCATCAGTGTATATCGCTCCATATCTATTTTTCTCTCTTTCTAAGTGTTACATCGTTTTCTTATCACCCTCGCTCTTCTTTTTTTGAACCGTTACTCTGCTATATCGTACATATTATGCTATATCGTATACTATGATGTACCACCTTATCTCATTTTCTTTCTCTGACAAATCAGTCCCACCACGCCCCCACTTAGCTATACTATACATGCTTTACTCTCTCCCTTCCTTCTTCCCTTCCTCACGCTCACGTCACTGCTCTTCACATTACTTTCCCTTCAGCACCTCTTGCTTATACTACAGTATGCGTCTCTACGAAAAGCTTAGCGCATACCCACTCAGCTTTTTCTGGTCACCCACGGAACCTTGCCACACTTTAAGCATTGTAGGGCACTGTAAGTTTCACAGTGTGTTTTATGAAAGGCTCTGGCCATTCGACTAGCTGTTCCTTGTCTTTTTCTGGTTTTTACATCCTTTAGCAATCACGTGATTGACGAAAGAGTGTAAGAGCCAGAGGTCACAGGTGTGGTGGCACAACTGTTGTTCTGCGTTGATGTGCAATCACATGATTGCTGAGAGGGTGTGAGGGGGAGATGCCACAGCTGGCATCGTTCCGGGGCACGGACGAATGAAAGCGAGCATCAGACACTGAAGGCTTTCGCCTTCAAAGCCCCGCTGTTAAAATGTACGCGAGAGAGCTGTCATAGGGAGGACGATAATATGCGAGGAAATAATGCGCTGGTTGGATGATGGTGGTAGTAAACATTTGACGACGCATAACAGGTGCTGATCAGATAGGGTCAAACGCTAGCATGTTTTTTTTTTTTTAACAGTTTTGTGCGCTGGGCAGCATTATTAAGCCATCTGTGGCGGATACCGCAATTCCACTGCAGCAATCTCGTAGACATTAGAGCGCGTCTCATCACTAAGGCAGGGCAAGTTACGTGACTCTGCCTATACACTATTCGGAGACAACCACACTAACAGGGCGAATCTGTTGTAAAAGTCCACGTTCAGACGACTCTACGCCTTTTCCGTCGGTGTCAACACAGCCATAGCAAAAGCAGCACCACATGTTGCTTCCCAAGGAACTTCCACTTATTTCTTTCATCCCTCTCGCAGAAAACTTGTTTTTAGGGGCGCAGCTTCTTATAGCGGCACTCGTTCGTCCCCCGTAGTATGTAACAAGTATAACATTTTGACCTCCAAGGTGGTGCCGGTGAGAGACTTCTTCTGTGCGTTGTTGAACAATAAAAAATAGTGCTCAATGTACATGTCAATGGCTGCTAATGGGGAATGAGAGACAGGAGCATTCGGCTTTTAGTTAACGCGCAGGCTGTGATCAACATCAGCAGCCATTGGCATGTACATTGAGCACTATCTGACAAAAAAGGGTTGCTACGTTATACTCGCTGGGTGTAACCTCCTTAGCTTTAGAAAGGATTAGCGAGCATTGAGCCGCAGTGCCATGAATACAATGAACTTGTATATACCATGAATGAACTCGAGGTGGTTAAAAATGGGAAGTAGATACGAAGCGCAAGCCGTAAGAAAGTAAAAGCCGAATTCTCCGCCTCTCATTTCCAATTAGCAGCCAATGGCATGTACATTGAGCACTATCTGACTGAAAACGTTTGCTACGTCATACTCGCTGGGCGTAACCTCCTTGGTTTTCGAAAGGTTTAGCGAGCGTTCGGCCGCAGTGCCATGAATACAGTGAACTAGTATATACCATGAACTCGAGGTGGTTATAGGTGGGAAGTGGACCCGAAGCGCAAGCCGTAAAAAAGTGTGCGTGTGCCACCTCTCGTTTAGTCCTTGGAATGTCCGCTGGATGGCGGTGCTTCTATATGGGGAATATATAATGAAAAGATGCGAGATGGTGGTACTTGGAGTGTTGAATAGATGGACGAACGGACACATAGACAGATGCATGGATGGACGCATGAACGGACGCAGGGGCGGCTGCATGGACGAACGCAGGGGCGGACGCACGAACAGACGCACGCACGGACGGGCTGATGGACGCATGGACGATCACACTGACGGACGCATGGACGGACGGAAGCAAGAACGAATGGACGGACGAATTCTTCGCCCCACTCTCCATCATGCACTCCGTGGATATGCTGCCATTTTTCTTTTTTTCAGTTTAGCCAGAGTGAGTAAAAACTCTTTTTTCGCTATCTGGTAAAAGAAAAGTGCTTTAATGACTACCTCCTATAATGTTGTGTGTAGTTTAGAAGAAAAAATTATTTGAACTATTTGACCAGTCAAAGTCTACAAAAGTGTTGAAAATTGGCTGGCTATACTCTATAAAGTATTCGTTCCCCGCCAATGCTTTTAGGCTACGCTGGTGCACAAAAGCGGAAGCCCTCCCGCAGGTCCGTTGACTGTATGACCATGCTATAAGGTACGGGACGGCCTAATGCTCTCCCATAGTAGAGTACCAAGAACTCTAAATCGTTCACCAGTTTTTTTTTTCTTTCTTCTAAACACAGCTCCGTTTGTAAACAGCGAAGGGGTCTGTGGCAAGTCGAGGTCGACGAGTGAGATCGAGAAAAGACTGCCTTTATAACACCGGACGGCCTCTTCAAGTTCCAAGGTGATGCCATCTGGTCTGTGTTCGGCGCCTGTAATGTTCTATTATACTTCCCAATGCTGGTACCCTAAATCATTACCCACCTTTACTACGATAGCAATTATATGGATAATCTCGGCTAGATTTGCCACCGGCGTCGACCTCGACATGGGCGTCGGCGTCATTACAACGTGGAAAAAATAACAGCGCGAGACGTATCGTACAGAAAACAATTTAGTCGGTCGTTTCTGAAAGTGGTCTTCATCTCAGTGTTCATGCTTTGAGTTTCCAGCCCATAATTAAAAAGTTAGGTAATTAAGAATTATCAATTATTATTATGGGGAGAAATAAAATTACATGAGTACCTACAGCCTATTGCGAGTAGTATGCGCTTGGTTCAATTCGCCTCCTAAGTGCCTTTCGCTTTCAAAATCTTGGTTCAAGTTACGTGGAACACCCTGTACAACTTTATCACTGGACAGTGCGCGTCTTGGAGTTTCTGAGGGAACGCCTATGGCGCGTAGTCGCCGAAAGAACAAAAAGTTATATCATGCCGAAGGGAACCATGTGTGGATGCGAAGCAACGCTGATGTTCACCTGCGTTAGAATTTATTGTTTTCGTTTGTGTCGTTTGTGTCCGTGTACGTTTCCTTTGTGTGCGGAGTTGTGTATATGTTGCATACCGCTTATCTTAGCCCCTTCCATTTTTGTGTATTAGTGTGTGAACCGCAATGTGGACACCCGATTCTGCTAGGAGAGTGCAATGGCGCGAGCGCGCGCAGCAATATATATGAGCACACATCCGTGGCGGAGAGATAAACGGGAGAGGAGAAACAAAGCATCTCCTCCCACCTCCTCGCGCTCACGCGAGCAGATGGAGTGGAGTTTGCGCATGCTGCACTAGGGAGCGGACGGTCGCCGAGGGACGAACACAGCCACGAGCAGACGCTGCTTCGCATCAAAAAGTAGGCCTTACCTTTCTTGCACTTGGAGGGCGGGCAGCAGTTAGGCGGAGATGGCTGGAACGTCGGGTCGATGTCCCACTCGAGGCACTCGCTGAAGTGCTGGTTGAAGTGGTGCGGACACTCGATGATGGCGCAGTTGACGCGCAGGTTGGCGCCGCAGTGGCAAACTTCGAGGCAGCCGTTGTAGAACTCCTCAGTTTACACTGTACATGCGTCCGTTGTATTTGCACATGGCCGGACCGGGCTGCTGGGGAGCAGGCCACGGCCGTGCTGGGAGGTGGAGCCGACACAGACGCTGCAGGAAATAGTTATAAGCGAGCCTTACTTGTCCGTTAAGTACTTGACGTTTAATAAAAGTTTTTGTTTGTCTTTTTGGTTCATGCTTACTGAAATACAAACAATACGCGTACTACCGGGAAGAAAATTGAGGACCGAACAGAAAGGGGATCACTCAAAGCTAATTTATTTTCGGAAACCAGCAAAATATCTAATCGTAGCAACCATGCGCGCGCACATCGCCTTACATGCTAGTGAAAAAAACACGCAATAAGATTGACAACAAAAAATTATGACAAAGAAGCCACAAACGAAAAGATTGAAAAAAATATGCTCAATACCGTGTAAAGCAACAGATGTGTTACTAGCACACGTATCTCCTTCATTTTTTAATGTAGTACACTTTCATAATTTCCCGTGCTAAGGTATCATTACTGTCTCCAAGGATGGATACACTAGAGAACCTAGAAACACACTTGCAGGAAACACAATGTACTAAAGGCAAATGTGCCGAAAGTTTATCTTTCACGGGAAGTTCACACGCCCTAGTTCTTCCGTTTATGTACCAGCCTGTTCGGCCGTTGTATTTCAGTACTTGGCATTTGCAGATGCCGGGTTAAATCCGATATCACCTCGCCAACCTGCAGCACCACAGAGGACATAAGACCTTGAACCCCGTGCAGTGCTGAAATGGAGCTTGAAGACAAAAAGGCCTCCACCGGAGACGTTGGCGGAAGTAGGAGTGCTCGCAGCATTATCTCGTGGCAATTTGCCGACCACCGAGTATGCATTCAGTCCGTTTTCATCAGTAACTCCAGCAGTGCTCATCGAAATGAAGTAATAAAAGTAGTGCGAGTTAACCACTATTTAACCATCAACGCTTTGCACCAGCAGCTTAGTATAACGTGTAACTTGTTGCGATATTAGATTTTTTATGACATTTGCCACGCTCTGCATCGTCAGTTGTCGCTACGAGCATTGCCCGTCACGTGAACTTTTCCGGTAGCCGCAAAGACGCCTACGGCAAAAGTCGGCATACAAACTAAAATTGTCTATTATGCAGCGTTTCTTGGTGAAAACTTCAATTTTTCTTTTAATCAACATTCATCTACTAATGAACATGTATGGGAGAGAGAAAGAGAGAAAGGGATGGATGGTGGAAGGGTTATAATCATGGTTAGGCTTACGGCTGGTTACACTGAACCTTTGCTTGAGGTAAAGGCAAGAAAGATGATGATCATGATGAACTTATCATAGACAAAAATACAAAGATGTGCAAGTAGTTCTTTTTAACAACTATCATTTTAACCACTACATTTGGGCCTGACTGTATGCTGCCATTGACATTTGCATTGCCTAGGCGTGCCCACGTCATGGTGGTGGGGGGGGCACTTACGCACTGCGCCAGAAATAACGTGTTTAGCAAACCTAATGGAGACCCCTGCGCACGCCTTCGGGCATAAGTTTCCCACTCGCTTTCCTCGAAGTTATGGTGCAATGCTTACGACCCTTACCGCCACGCGGACCGGTGCACATGACGTAAGGGCACAGGCACGGGTCGTCAGGGCGTCACGACGACCGGTTGCGGACAGTCCTTCTCGGCGGACTGGACGGTCACCGACAGCGGAGGGCAGCCTCCGACGCACTCAGCGAGCGCCGAGCCGTTGGCCAGTAGCACGCAAGTGCAGACGCGTCGCAGACAACCCCGACCCGTCGCCCACTCGTCGCCCAGACGGTGCGGCTTGCCAGACTCGTCCAGACACACGTCCTGCTGCGGGTCTGCGCAGGGGACACGTAGTGGTCAGCGTTAATCGCGACTCGCCCATTTCACTGCGAGACAGTGCGTTACAGTCATCCTTCTCAGATTCTTCTATATTCCCGCGTCGTCGTATACTGCGCCTGCTAAGTGTGGACGGGTGGGGACGCTATGGTGTGCGAAGACTGCGAAACAGACCCTGCGTGGTCAGAGGACTTACTCTTGAAGTAGCCGGTGCCCCTTTTCCCTGCGTTAAAATTGCGTTCACCTTACAGACAGGCCACACCAGTCACGCTTTCCAGTTCTTTGCTTTTGATTAAAAGAGACGATCGGCACAGACTTCTACACTAACTTACCTCGCCTCTCCATCCGCGGAATGGCTCGTGTACTTTCTATCTATCTATCTGTTTATCTATCTATCTGTCTATCTATCTATCTATCTATCTATCTATCTATCTATCTATCTATATATCTATCTATCTATCTATCTATGTAGCATTCTATCTGTGTCTCTAACTTTTTATCTTCCTTCTATCCATCTTTCCAGCGATCTCTCTTTCTAGAGTAGGTCTATGTCGCTTTGTGCCTGCTTAAATAGCTGCCTTTCAGCTTCTTCATCGAGAAATCCATTTCTCTCTCTCTCTCTCTCTCTCTCTCTCTCTCTCTCTCTCGCGTGCGCGCGCGCGCGTGCGCTATTTATTTACAACGCTGAAACGGCACCTCGCCCACTTACCGTTAGGCTTTCTCGGCACGGGCGGCTTCCCGTCGCAGTACGGTATCATGCAGCAGGCGTCATCGGGGGCCGGCGCCCACTGGCAGTCCTCGTAGCCCACGGTGTCCACGTACACCTCGCACCGGTCCTGGCACTCGATAAGCCCTTCGGCGTGGCACACGCACTTGTGATCGCAGCCGTCGTAGAACACCTGGCCGGACTCGTACGTGTGGTTGCGGTGTACACAGCCATTGAATGCAGCTCGCACCGCTGATCATTCGAGGGAGGAAATCAGAGTATACGTAAATTAACCGACTCTAAACACCTCTACAAGTTCAACCGGGCGCACTGTTCACTGGCACACTCCACGACCGCATGTCACCTATGGATCATTGCTGCTGCAGTATTGCCTACCAAATACATTGAACTAGTTCGAACCAACAAATAACAGCTCACCTATGTCTCAAAAATTAGATTTTAGATATCATATCTGTGAATGATGTCTTTTCCTATGTAAACATGACATCGAGAGTAGGTTTTTTTTTCGTTTGTGTATTTTATATTGCGACTTCAAAATTTTCCTACAACTAAAGTTTTTTTTTTCTGCCACATGTAAGTAGGTTTCATCAGCGCAGCGAATCTAACTAGGCCCCAGATACTGCAGCTTCACTCTGCTATTCTAAGTGCAAATGGCACATTTCCGATTAAAAGTGTACAAAAGTGGTGACCATAAACCAAATCTCAAATAGGAAAAACGCTCGGGGTATACAGGTAGACGATCATGTGCCCTACAAGACATAGGAGTAGCCATAATTTTTAGGGGTGGGGGGTAAACCATATTTAATAATTTGCATAATATATGAACACGCAGAAGTCAGTAGTATTGGGGTAAATCAAACGTCTCCCCCATTCCTGTCCTGGCTACGCCAGTGGTACAGGACGTACCTGCCATGTCCCATAGTGGACGTGGTTTAGATCACCGCATCAACAAAGCGTAGATAATAGCTACGCGAAATATGGTTCGATTGTAGTCAACGAAGCGTTCAAGCACGGCCCGTACCTGGAGCGAAGGTCTTGACCTTGACCGTGTTGCTCGACGTGGCGAAGTGTTCGGGGTCACCGTCTTCGCCGGGTGGCTTGACGAGGCGCACGTAGTACTCGGTCTCGGGCTGCAGGCCCCCCAGCCGAATCTCGAAGGACGACGTGGTGGGCACGGATCGCATGTCGCTCAGCTTGTACTTGCGCTTCATCCACTGGACGGGACTGCCGTCCTTCGTGACCACAGCGTACCATATCTAGACGGTCGGATCGTGAAATAAAAAAAGATCAGCGGACAACCTAATCGCCGGAAAGAGACTGAACAAAAGCAGCGCCGGTCTAATAGCAGCTTACATCCAACATAGACAGTCGCCAATTGCCCATCTTAAAGTGGCAACCACGTCAAATTTTCAATCGTAATCTGTGTTATGCGAGTTAATTTTTCTCAATTCATAAATAAGCGGACTAAATTTTTGCGCATTTGTTGCAGTAATTACTTTGCAATTATTTTCATAAGCACGTGAGCTGCCAGCGAGTCTGGCAACAGTTGCGCACTCTCAAGCCGTGACATAACAGGCAACTAGCTGGCCAGTGCCTACATTTCGGCAAACGATATTGTTCCCTGGTCAGAAATAATTTAGCTTATTTCTTCGAATTCAATGGCTCCACTCCCTCCAGTACATGACGTCACACGATCATGGCAACATGGCGGCCGTGGTGGGGGGGCAGGGTTTCCAGCCGGCGACTTCTAGGGCTTGTTTCGCACTAAGGTATTCTTCAATAGCCCACTTTTTTAATCTGCCTAGGCAAAACAGACCCTTTACTACTGGTCTTCGTTAAAAACCACAAATCATTGGGTCACCGTGTTACGGCCCCTTTAAGCTAACGCTTGCCATCACTAGCCAACACTATTGTTTGGAAAATGATATATTCCCAACATTTCGTCATTCGTGATAGAACATTGCACCAGCAGCTAAAGTCAATGTATACCTGCATGAGGGGATATATACGAGTATTTCTATCGAAGCCAAGACCCGACGCAGCAGGTGGTGTCTGAATGTCTTACACTGAGGGTCATCCTCTTGCAGCAGGGTCAGGCTTACCTGGATCATAGTGTCGCCAGCCATGTGCGTGGTCTTGTTGTCGTGAAGCACAGTCCACCGTATTTTTACGACGGTAGCGTTCTCCGGTTCGGCCATCTCGATAAGCAACTTTAGGCCTGAAACAGATAAGGCGAAAATAGCTATACTTTCCAGCAGGAGAAAAGATATTAAAATTGTGAATTAGTTTTTAACGTCTGTCAGTGCACGTCGCACAGTCGCAGCAAAGAGAAAGTGCTCGCAGACACATTTTTGGAAAGAATTAGACAAGCTATTCCGCTCCCTTGTCGCGGCTTGGATTTGGGTTTTTGCAGCTATATATTTTTGGGATTCATATGCTAATAGCAGGTCACTGAATATTTTAATCTACAGAGCGATGTTCTTTTTTTTTCATATGCAAGGACATATTAAATACCACACCAACAGCACCTCGATTGAATCCAGATCCAATGATGCTCTGCCTTATGTATGCTGACCACACCCCGAGTTGTTCCTGCCGGTGCTTCGTTATTTTTATATGTTAAGACAATACATAATGGGTTCTAATGTTGCTCTACACAAGCATAAATGTTCCAGATTCAGGCATAGAGAACTGCTGATCGATTAAAAAAGCACGTCCCGTTGTTTTCTTATCTGCCTTTTTTATTGATATGATGTGAGGAGGTGTTGGCGCACCAATAGGGCGTCGTCTACTCCTTGTCGCTTAAAAGTGTCTAATCACAAAGTTCCCCAAACGTGCAAATCTCCAAGCGTAGCAAGTGCACAGCTCATATGCAGTTTAGCGTAACAGCTAAGATATGATATTGGCTCTTGTAATGACTTCGGCTGCCACGAAAACCTTCCGCACTAGCTTAGCAGCTATGTTGCTGCTTCGGAACAGGACATCTCATCATCTGGCTAGTTGTCCTGCCACAGTGAACACAATCTGACAAGACTCAAAAACGATGTTGCAATGTGTCTTGAGTGCTAGCGAGTGAACTCCATTGTCAGCTCCGTGTCAACACGACCGCAGGCGGTTAACTTTTTTCCTTTTATAATTGCGATAGCAACTATACGGACACTCTCGGCTGGATTTTGCCGCCAGCGTCAGCGTCACCGTCATTAACCGTATATGTAAACGTATCTATATATATATGAAAACGCAACAGAGCAAAATAATGAAGAAAAAAGAATCCGGCACACGGAATTAAACGTCGAACCACTGAATTGTGAGTGCGAGACGTTAGCGACTACATGAGCCACGAAGGAGCACCTGCTTCAACGTTCAAGTGGCAAACTATTTATATCTACCACTTACCGTTGGCGATGGGCATCTCGGGGGGAACTCTCGTGTTTTCAGCGTTACCAGCGAGATGGGGCAATGAGCGCGCGTCGCCACATTATCACGAAGTGGCGGCGCGCTCTCATCCCCCACGCGTACTTTGCCCCGCGGTGAGGAGCAAGGTAGACGCTAATGCATGCGCTTGCTTATCTCGTCGTGGTGGGGACTTTCCTACGCATTGGGCTTTCACCAGAACAATTCTGTTGCAGTTATCGGGCGCACAAAGCTCCCTGCAATCATTGCACAGCATCCGTTTTGCGAAAAGGGCATGCTTTTCAGACACAGCGAAGTAACAACTGAGACGCTTATTCGCGTTCATCTGTACCTGAGAGCACATTTCGTGCGTCATGTGTGCATGAGAAACGCGGCGCACGTTTCGTCCTGCTTGCCATTCGGTGCGTGGCTTTCCAAATTTTTGCGGTCGCTTTCATTGCTTTGCTTTTTCGGCAAAGCTGTGACTTTTTTCTTGTAGATCACATGCCATCAACCGCTTGAAGAAGCTACTGCATAAACCCCTTAAAGATTTTTGTATAGCATGTGTCTTGTTCAGAAAATCCAGTACGTATCATCATCATCAGCAGCAGCAGTAGCAGTAGCGGTATCTTATGCTCACTCAAGAACAAAGTTCTCTCTAAGATTATCCGATTTTTTCTGCCCTGCACGAGCCGACTGCATTCTATGCCTGAAATTTGCTTATATTCTCACCTTATCTAACACTTTGTCGTCCTCGGCTACGTTTCTCATTCCTTGGTATCTACTCAGCCGATCTAAACGAACAATGATTGTATATACTGGGCATTACGCCAACTGTCCATTTTCTATACGAGTAATTAAAATAGATAGTGAGCCGTACACACCTTCAACGCTAGACTGAGCCTGGGTGTCTCCGGGCGGGTTGCAGACGAGCACGCGACAGCAGGCGTCGTTCGGGTCGGCGACTTCCTTGCAGGTGTCGCCGCCGCTTGAGGTGATGATGTTGCACCGCGGCAGGCAAGTCAGGTGACCCTTGCCGCTGCACGTGCAGCGGGCTTCGCAACCGTCGAAGAAGGTCTCGCCTCCCTGGTACACCTTGCCACGGAACTCACACCCGTCGAACCGATGAAGCTTGCCTGGGCAGAACAACGTCACAACGACACCCCGAATCAAACACGTCGCCGCTTCAAAAACCTTATCACCATGGCTGTATAGGTATTTGTAAACAATAACACATCACGTACGACTTCTGCTAGAAGAGAGCATGCACAGTAACATAGCCCTTAGCTAGCAGTGTCCTCACAACATCTTGGCCGTTTCGACGTAGGACTTCAGGTGCTATATGCTAAAGAAACGAGGAAGAAAGTAAAATAGGGAGCGCAGAGCTTTGATTGAAGTTGTTCACTATAGACGAAGAGAGGGATTGAACATTATCAACTGTATATTTTAACGACCACCTCTACCTTTGATTATACAGTGGCTTGCACAGGCCTGCTGACCACGCAACAATACCTTAGACGTCCTCTGCTTCGATGACTTAGGAGGGTACACCTTTAAATGTGTTTCTCAGGCGTTGGAAGTAAGCCAAAGTGAACCTGCGAAGTGGCCCCTCCTGTACGTTATGGAAAGTGTAGCCTCAGAAATTCCGAAAAGCATCCCACTGTTCACAATCATCCCACAGGCCTTTGTTGTCAATTCTAATCCGGAAAGCGAAAACGACCCTTTAGAGCACGAATCTCAGACTTGGATCAGTTGCCTGGACGCCGTCAGGGAGGTTAGTCCCACGAAGGGTTGGCACAGTGAATCACTGTGCCAACCCTTCGTTCATGTTCAATCATGTTTAAACTGAATGTCAGATGACGTTGTCATTTGAACGAAGGCTTGTCTGTCATCAAGTGTGTGGTTCAATTTTCGAATTAAATCTGACATCAGTAACGATGACGCGTACCGAAATTGATCTGCCGAATAATTATGATCTGGACGCTGATCCTCAAGCACAAAACTTTTGTTCTGTGGCTACGTTTCCGCATAAGGCGACGGCAAAAAGTGTCTCACGAAAAGGACAGTGCTTAAGACCAACCGCGTCCGCGTACTTCACACGAACAAAGCGTGATAACTAACAATAGGTGAGACAATAATGCGAGCACAATTTAGCCATGACGCAAATAGCTACAAGGTCATAAAAGAAATATGGAACGAAGACTGTCATGAACGGACCATGGGCCCCTAGCGAAAGGTTGCGATGCGTGTTTGAGACCCCTGCCTTAAAAGAAGCCACTCTTAATCATAGCTTAGCCACGATCCTAGCCAAAGCCAACATAGCGAGGTCTTTGCGCACTCACCGGGATAACCACCTTGGCGAGACGCGTTGGATGTCCCATCGCTTCCAATGCTGTTGCCCACCGCCGTGACGTTGGCCGTTCCGAGCGGGTTCTCCGTGACGTTGGCATCGCCTGGCTCGAGCACGTTGACGATGGTGGTGAGTCCCGTGTCGACGAGCATCTTCTCCGTGACCATCTCCTGCTCGTAGACGATCGTGGTCGCCGTCGAGTCATCGTCGTAGCCGACAGTGGTGTTTGAGGCCACGGGAGGCCGCGCGTCAGTGGTCACCTTCAAACGTGCACGGCGCCAGCCGCCGCCGACATGCATCACTCACATGCATTTCCATTTCACCTTCGCGTGGCACTTTTGCGATTGATGCTTGTGGGTTTGCAATAGCACAAGTTGACTGCTAGCCTCTACAGCCGTCAGAAATGTGGTATGGACTCTTTTTTTTTACTTCCTAGTGGAATAATCTTGGAGTAATCTAAATAGCTACAAAATAGGTCAATGAATCTTTCCGACTGAGCTGTCGAAGCCATTGGCTCAGTTGTCTTCAAAAGGTTTATTTATTTATTTATACTTTAAAAGGTTATAGTCGCATCTGCCCATTGAAGCTGGACGGAACTTGTGCCAAGTGTGATCATTAACAGTCAACTTCTTCGAAAAAATGCTCGCCAACATCAGGCAGGCCAAGCGACACATTTATCCTGTCGTTTCTTACCGAGGTGCAAATTTTAACTACAGCGCACTCACCGCTAAATTCAACATAACTAATTAAATCTTCGATATTACTTCATGATACACTGCCTGCGACCATTACTAGATTTTTCTAAGGTTCTGCACTTTGCCGGATGGTGAAATGGAAAAATGTATCTTCGTTGTTCTGACACACATTAAACGCGTAGTAGCGTCCCAACCTCGAACAGAATACATGTAGCCTCAAGAGAACTAATGCTTAAACTTTTATAACTCATGACTGCCGCCGTGAGAAAACGTGGCTCTGCTACAATCATTCAGCGTTAGACCAAAAATATTAAAAGTCGATGAGCTCGTAATTAGGAGAACCCATAGTTTCGCTACAAAGCACCATGCGCCAACATGAATTTAGTATTGTGAAACTGACTTGCAACCCCCTCCCCCCATTCATTATTGGGCAACTTTGAAGGAGACAAGACTGCTTGTAGGAACGTTGGCCCCAGCAAAACCACGTGTTCGTGAATTTCTCATGCCTTCAAGCATTAGTCGCCCCTTGTGTTTCTGCCACTACATCTCTCCCGTACGTGCATGCGCAAGACTGTAAAGGCGGACTCTGCCATACCTCGACGTCGTTCTTGACGTAAGTTGTTTCGTTTCCGGCAGAAGTTCCAGGAGCCGTGACGTTCTGAATGGCCATGGTTCCGTTTGGCGTAGCCTCGCAAGCCAGGATCTTGCAGCACGGATCGTGCGGGTCGGTGAGGATCTCGCAGCCCGGGTCCAGGTTGGCCGAGGGCGGCTCCTCCAGCGTGAACAGGCACCGCTGCTGGCACTCCACTTCTGTCTGGTCCGTGCAGTGGCACTTGAGTCCGCAGCCGTCGTAGAAGTACTCGTTCACGGGGTACGTCCGGTTCTTGTAGACGCACGTCTCCGGTGTCGACTGCATCGACAGCTGGTCGTTGTTGCCGTCGGACTTGGAGGTCTTGGCGGGAAGTACGGTGTTGCCTCCTGCGACATCAATAGAAGGAAGAATTGAATTTTGTTCAGGACTGCCCATGTAGATTACGAGATGATCTCGCTTAGGCGAGAACAAGCAGCTTAAAGCGATATCTGGATTACTTTTCGTAAAGCACTTGGACGGCTCCCCCTTGCGTTCTGATTTAAGTCAGCCAAATGTTGCCTTTAGCGCGCACCGCAATAATTGATGGAGGGTAATGTAGGCGTTTTTTTTTTCTTTTTGTACCCAGCAGTCTATCACTGCTTTCTCGACCTGCTTCCGCTTTAGCGCAGAAAAAAAACAACGTTAACGCTAACGAAAAATAGTGCATATAAAAAAGACCTTTTTTTCCGATAACTTCAAAATAAAGGAGCTTTGTTCATCTTTGCACTATCAACGATGGCATTTTGAAACTATAAGCATCCGATTCTATGTGAATTTGGTGTCATAGTAAGAACCGCTGGAATAGTACGTAATGATATTTAAGTTTGTAGGACCATGTTCATGATATCTAAAAGTAATGGCATACGCCAACACGATTCAAGTGAAAAGAATTAAGAGTAGCTAGACGATGAAATTGTTATTGAACTTTTTTCCAGGAGCAAAATCTGCGTTTTTTTAACCAAACGCTTTCGATTACGTTTTCAAACGATACAAATGTGTTTATTTCATTATATATGCAAACAAGATATTTTATATGCCATTCACATGCCAGGACGTCTAGTACGAAGCGAGATAGCTCTCTTATCAAACAATGCGCGACACTCAAGTGAGAGCAAGGGCCTCCGAGAACGGGCAGGTTCGCGATCTCGGAGGCCATGCTGATGAGAGGAAAGGGCGGAGAGATCGGGTTAGTCGCGATTCGGTGACCGACCTTGAGTGCATCCCGTGGTAGCGTTGTTAGGATCGCCGCTGTAGCCGCTCGCACACTGGCATACGGGCGAAGCGTTCTCCAGCATGCACAGCGCGTTGGGTCCGCAGAACACGTTCTCGCACGGGTCTGCGGCACACAAAGAGGTGTGTACTCGGGGCTCACGCCACCACGGACGACACAACAGCGGACATTACATATATGCCTATACGCCTAATTACTAGATACTGCGACATTACTTGCACAAGTGCTCGTAAACCGTGACACGGCAGATTTCAGTAGTGGCGATCTTCTAAACCCGAGTCATGTACCAGGGCTCATTTAAGTGCTTTTGGTTTGCATACAACTGCGTTCTTATGCACTGCATCCTCGTATATACTTATATGGCTGCCCAATTTTTACGTTAATCGAGAATTTATTGCCCTCTATTGGCTTCTAACGAAATGGAATCAACTATACAACACTAATTGGAGGTAGCGAACAGACGGAGGACAAGAAAGATGCAGGACATGGGCTGCCTTGTGCCCTTGTCCTCTTGTATGAGAGCGCTGCACAAGTTTTGTTATTAATGCATGCCAACCAACTCAGTTTTCTATCCCAAAAGCAGGAGAAACGTAATTTACAAATCGCACTACTCTAAAAAACAATAAATCGCCGTATTAAGATCGAATGCGTCGTGAAAATTACGTGGTAAGAGCATTCAGGCTATTTAGAAGTCAAATCTTGGCCGCCGTATTTGTACCGGCCTCTGAAGCACGAGTGAATGGTTCTGTAGAGCCCTGTCTTATCGTCTCCATTCCACTGGCCAACAAAAACACAGCAAGTCACTTTGCAACTGCGCTTCTAAAATCGCTATTTACCCGACGCTGCACACAACGTCAGATGCTTAGCTCTCCCTCAGCAAGGTAAAGAATACGAGGGCAGCTTTCCTGCTTCCCCAACTGACCTTTGCCCGAGAAGGGTTCGACGCAGACTGCTCCCCCGCAAGAACTTGGACAGCACTTGAGCACGCCGGCGCACTCGAAGTCACTGTTGCACTCGTTCGAACAGGAGTCCGGGTCCGTGCTCTGGTCCTCCACGATCTCGGGACAGTGGCCGTTCTTTTGGCTGTACGTACGCACTGGAGGAGACCGAGAAAAGCGTTCATCCGTGACAGGAACAATTCGGTAGGACAGATCAGAACTTTTGCTTTATACACAGAGGACGTGTACTCAAGAGAAACCGAAAGACGCGAAAGTGAGAAGTGTTACAAGATGCCGAAGTGTGTCACTCTCTGAAGAGCAGAAGGCAGACTCGTCCTGCCCTTGAATTCATCGCTTTTTTCAGCAAAATACCGGGAAAACGGAACCGGAAATTGAACAATATAGCTGATTAGATTGGGTGTTTGTTTATGGAGCATTGAAGGAAATATTTTTATATATATTTTTTTTCTAAGTTCCTTTTGATAACCTTAAAGCGAGGAAGTAATGCAAATAAATCTTTCCTGTGGAAACTAATGATGAGTGTGTTTGTTACGCGACTAAAGATCTCGTAACATCACGTAACAACACTCACGTGGCTACAGATCATGTAGCAACAATAAAATTATTAACGTCCTTTACGTAACTACGAACATAACAAAAAAATCCCGTAACATCACAAACACCTAGACATGCCATTCAGTACCGCTGGCAAAAACTTAACACCTCTCGTAAAAGTTTGTCGTTACAAGCAGAATTTAGCTAGGTCGAAGACTAGCTGATGCACTGTAAGCCAGTTTGCACTCTTAGGGGTGTTTTCCGTGTCTATAACTAACACCCTACAACAAGGGTGTTCTGACAAACCAAAACACTCTCGTAATGGGTGTTTTGAAGCACCAGAACACCTATAACATGGGTGTTTTGGTTTGTCAGAATACCGTTATCCCAGGGTGTTAGTTATAAATAAGGCAAAGCACCCTCAAGTATGCAAACTGGTTTACAGTGTGGTATCAGCCTTAAGCCTCTAGTGCACGCAACCTACACACTTTTTAAAACTTAAAGCCAATCATAAAGCGTACAGTAATCAACGGAGTTGTAAAAGACTGTCTACTTAGGGCAGGTAATAACTGCAGAGGCTAACCACGAGATTGAAGTAACTAGAAGAATAAGAATGGGGTGGAGCACATTCGGCAAGCACTCTCAAATTATGACAGGTAGATTGCCACTATCCCTCAAGAGGAAGGTATATAACAGCTGTATCTTGCCGGTACTTAGCTACGTAGCAGAAACCTGGAGACTTACAAAGAGGGTTCAGCTTAAATTAAGGACGACGCAGCGAGCAATGGAAAGAAAAATGGTAGGTGTAACCTTGAGAGACAAGAAGAGAGCAGAGTGGATTAGGGGACAAACGGGGGCTAAGGATATCATAGTTGAAATAAAGAAGAGGAAATGGACATGGGCCGGGCACGTAGCGCGTAGACAGGATAACCGCTGGTCATTAAGGGTAACTGACTGGATTCCCAGAGAAGGGAAGCGGGTTAGGGGGAGACAGAAGGTTAGGTGGGCAGATTAGATTAAGAAGTTTGCGGGTATAAATTGGCAGCAGGAAGCACAGGCCCGGGTTCACTGGCGGAACATGGGAGAGGCCTTTGTCCTGCAGTGGACGTAGTCAGGCTGATGATGATGATGATGAATCAACGGAACTCACGTGAGGGGTCGTGGTGCAGCCCGTGCTGGTGGTTCTTGCCGTGCGCGCATCGGACGCTGACGCAGCACGGGTCGTCGGGCAGCGTCTTCTCGTAGCACAGCGGATCGGACGCCATGGCGCCGGCGCGAACGTACGGCTCCTGGCAGCGCTCCTTGCAGTCGCCCTCGTCGTTGCCACGGCACACGCAGCGCAACTCGCAACCCTCGGTGAACTCGTCACCAACGCGGTAGGTGCGATTGTAGCGCACGCAACCGTCTGAAAAAATTAAGTTTACCGTATGAGAACGCCGGTTTGGAGACCAAAGAACACGGAGCTGCTAGCTCGGTTGCCATAGTAATTCGGGACACCATAGAGGCCGAGAGTTATCGAGCGACTCGTTGCTCGGTGAGCGCTAAAGAAAGTTAAGGGAAAGTAGGGAAGTTAACCAGAGGAAGCCTTCGCTATGCTAACCTGTACTTGGGAACGGTAAAAGCGAATAATGTGATTAAAAGGAAGTGTGGTGACAGCAGGCGACAAAAGCAAATGAAGGCACGAATACGCACAAGCATTGTTTATTAACTGACACAGTTAGACCCGGCCTATCAGCAAGCGAAAAACGGCCAAGTTGAACGGGCGGGTAAGGTCATTGAGGCTAAGGCTTCTCCCATTCAAATAACGTCTGCTTCATTCAAGTTTTTTTTTTTCTGTTCCATTCTGTTGACATTGATTCGGTTTCTCGAAGAAACCGCAACAAAGCCCCCAGAACAGCTGGTGCTGACGACCGAGTCGGTGAGGATCATAAAACTTTGTTCTCCGCGAGTGGGTGGTTGTCCAGCTATCGTATAGCGGCGTGGTGACCGTCAGCACAGAAGACAGCAGGGCGAATGAATGGAGTGGAACAAAAAACCTGCTCGACATCCCTGCGTCAGCGCGTTGAAAGGAAACGAGTTGCCGTGACGTCACCACGCGACGCCCCTGATCCCCGTAGCTGGTGACGTCATCATGACGATGATGTCATGATTCATGAAATACCATCGCCGTTTGGTGAAATGGGGGAGCCGATCTCGGTGGTCATGCGACTCCACGCGTGCAGCAGAAAATATGAGGGCTGGGTGATGAGGGCAGGCGGTGGCGGGAGGAAAGATTCAAGAGTTCATACTTTTAGCATAGTTTTTTCGATGAAATTATGTAGCTGAAAATTTGTTCCTTGGTTCCAGTGTTTGGCGCGTTATAGCTTCACTGAGTGAACCAATTGAGTGGACTAAAGCCAACGTGGTGTAAGGCGTGTTTCTCAAACTTTGGCTCAAACTGCGGCTGTCTTGCAACATGTCTGGTCCTCGATTGTATGCCTTAATGCACCTCCAAGTGTACAGTCGGTTTCCGCCTTCACGAGTAACAGAGCTTAACATGCTCCCAAACTTCTTTTCAATGCTGCAGTTGGCAAACGCAAAGTTCACGAATCCACGTGATCTAACCGGTATACGCAGATATATGGAAGCAACGTGCAAGTAACCACACATAGTGCTAGTTAGGAATACGAATAGGACACACATTCACGTGTCTCGTTCCGTCTTCATCTCCGGCGCTGCTCGCCTACAATATGCCTAACCAATACGGCTAGCCGACAAGTTCACTCTAAAGAACGCACGCGTAAACAAACTGGACGCAAAGTGTACGACAATAATTATGAAAGGCTTTATTTGCAAAAAAACCCCAGAACATGAATCGCGCATACGATGCCGACGGTAAGAGCGAAATTGTTGGTTTTGTTATTACGCAGGGATCGATGCTCATGACGTCCTCCAAGACCGCAATACCCAAATCCGTTGAACCCTGCTGAACGGCGCTTACGATCATTCGCGCTTGAATAAGTGGCGAGAAAACGGGCACGACGCGAATGAAAGACGGGTCAATGAACGACAATGAAAGAATAAAAATTAAAAAAAAAATCAATTCTGCGGTATAACCTCGCACTATGGAAATGCATGCACCTTGTCACAGCACGGCCGGGCAGTCACGTCTCTCTCGGAATTGTTCGCACCGAACCACGGAAAACGACGAATCTTCGTGGGAGTGACTTGCCTGCGTGTTTAGGGGTCGCCAATGAGGTCAGGGCGACAACAAACGCGAGAGCTGGGAGGGGGGGAAGGCGAGTAGGAAAGTCGGGAAGGGGGCTAATGCCATAAGCAGTTGGGCCACTCTTACATATACTGTCCGTTTATCGTCTTTTCCTCCCGCCTGCATGCGACTGCACCATAGTTTTCCACCTGTTTGCGCGTAGATAGAGCACACTGGCTTTTTTTTGGGGGGGGGATGCCCTCCAAACGGTATATACTAAGTATGGATATACACATTCCATTCACTGTCAGCGGATCAAGCGTTTCCATGAGACGCGCGTACAACGTGGTCCGTATGCCGATTGCCACGATCATGACCTGAATAGGAACACCGTTCGCATGTCGAGGTCTTAAATTGGGCCGATTGAGGTAGATGCCGAATCTCACCACGGATAATGCGAACGAGGTTTTGAAGGTGCCGCATTCGTCTACCGGTACTACTGACCAAAAAGTTAGGTCATAACATACGTTGTTCTAATTATCATTCACTTTCATTCCGCTTCTTTTGTTTCCTCCACTTTGTCTTGTGTGTGAATTCACTTAACCGTTTTGAATGTGGTTTTTTTTGTTTAGACATATTGTCGACGTACCTACTCTCTTACACAGAATTTTGTTAGAGCAGCGACCATACGCATGCACAGCAAGGAACCAATTTGTACATTCTTGATCAGTTCGAAATTTCATAACCCTAAAAGACGGCCATCGTTGTTAGAATTATCACCGGTATCATTCTTGCAGTTGCCATCCCCACCGGTGTGCACCAAAGCATCGACCTACGAAATTGGGCGAGGTACCACCGAGTTATGCACAGAACTCAAAGAAATTCCGTGACGTGAACTTCTTCATTTCCTGTGGCCGGAGCTCCAGTATCAGAACGAGTGGTAATAGACGATCTACAAAAACAGACATCCTAATGTACGTGTCTACGATGCATTAACGTTCATTGAAGGAGCGAGAACAGTTTGCAAGAAGGTATCGCTCCTTTTGCCGGGACATCGAGGCGACATTAAAGACATTTTAAAGGCGATTCTCAAAACGCAAAATAACAGACGAGCAGACCGGAAAATTGCCGTCCCAGGCAAATCCAACTTGCAGAAAACTGAACCAAGCAAACAAGACAGCTATCAAGTTTCCTTCGAATAAACGGAAGAAAATGGTAAGTAAGCCTACATCGTAGCTCACCTTGAAGACTCGCTATTACAACATTATCTATACCTCGGTAATATCTGACTACATGTATGAAACCTGTGCCACGACAAAGGTTACTCCCATATTTATTAACAGCAGAATGATACCTGATCTCTCCTGTCTATACAGCAACTATATATCAATCGTTTCCACAAGAAACTACGACTTTTTTTTTCTTGGAAGACATATGGCGTTAGTTGGGAACTCCATGCGTATAAATTTCAATAAGAACATAGTACGCCATAAAATTATCCTTTGCGCTAAATTGCAGGGTCTGCTCGGCGATAAATACATGCATTACCGGCCATGGCGATCCGCTCGGTTTGGCCTTTACAGGCAAGATTCCAAGGTCAGACACAGCCTGCCACATTAAAAGGCAACACAGACTCCCGTGCCGAGAGGATATTCGATGTCTACTGTCGACTGTTGCCGTATCAGCTCTTTCAAGCGTGAACTAAGTGTCGTTCGAAGCGTCATTGCATTGTGCGCAGATTTCTCTTAATTGAATGCCGATGTGACAGAAGAGTGGACATCGGAGACATGGTTTGTTTCCAGCGCAACGTATGTTGTTCTCAATATGGAGGAAAATTTTTGCACCAGACATGAAAGTTGTGTACCGGTCAGCTGATGAGCCAGAACGCATAACATACACTATAGACATGTCGTACAAGAAGAAAAGGCTGATGTACAGACGGGTCATAAAGGTGCTGGGAAGCCAACCAATGCACTTGCGAGTTACAGACCTACAGATGTACAGACGTGTCCGCTGTTAAAGGGAACACCTGAGAGTGCGGCATGTTTAGATTTCGCTATCTTACGGAAGCATAGTAGCTTACTGGTGGTTGATAGTTCTGACTCGTTTTGACGCACTAGTAATGTGCATGCAGATTGTTTTCATAACCACTTGCTGTTAGAGCTCTAGCAATATTGATGGTGTGCATTAGAGTGTTCCCTGTAACAGTGGACGGTACTGTAAGGTCGCGCAGACATGTATCGAAGATTCGTACACTTCCGTAATCAAGTGCAGACTGTTGAACAGAGTAAATTGACAGATGCGCAGATTGATGTAGACACGTACGTGAAGACAGACAGATGTAAAGGCGTACAGACCGATTAATAACACACATACAGACACATAGAAAGGTTACACTCACATACACGAAGACAGATGTACGGAGATGACAAACATAATGCTGCACATGCAGACGAACAGATGTTTAGACGAGACACACAGCTGTACAGACGTACAGACGAATACGCATGTGTAGAGACAGAGAGGTAAATGAACTTACATACGGATACATAGGTACGAATACGTGCTCGCAGACATGCGCAGAGAAAACAGAGGGATGTACGTACATACAACCAGGGACACAGAATGGTGCACGTACATACATACACCCCCCCCACACACACATACATACATACATACATACATACATACATACATACATACATACATACATACATACATACATACATACATACATACACACACACACACACGCACGCACACACACACACACACACACACACACACACACACACACATACACACATACACACATACATACATACATACATACATACATACATACATACATACATACATACATACATACATACATACATACATACATACATACATACATACATACATACATACATACATACATACATATTACGGAAAGGACAGATGTACACATGTACGAGCAGAATGATGTACATACATAAGGATAAGCAGATAGATGTAGAAGTGCACTGATGTAAATGCATAGTAGAAGACCGACAGATATGCGTACAGACAGAAGAATGTGCAGATAGAAAGACACGGACGAACGTCACACGAGCACAAGACAGACATTACAGAGAGGGACAGACGGGTTGACGCATAAGAGTTTCGACTGGATGGCAAGCTTCATTTTTAAAACGATTCGTTCCAGTTGCTACTTCGCACGCCTACAGAGAGCCCATTCAAGAAGCCTTCTTTGTTACGGTCCCAAGAGCTCGAGACGCCCGACTCGAAAAGAACCGTACGAATCTGGCAGGCGTAACGCAGCGAATTCACGAGACAAAGCTGACAACCGCCATCAGCGTCGCGCCGACGCTGCGACAGGAGACCTACAGCGTGGGTCACCTGTCACAGCGTGGGCGGGGAGCGCTTCCTTTAGTGGACGCGAATGCAATTCCGTGGAGTGGAATAACCTTGCGTGAAGGCCTTCTTCTCGCGAAGTATCCACATCCGTTCACGGAAAGACGGCAACTGTGACAAGCAGGATTCCAGTAGACAATGTTTCCTGCCCCCCCCCTTCAAATGTTTGTTATTGCTGTGCTGTTGTGCGAGAATGGTAAAGGACGTGCTACATTGCCTCGGGTTTCTCGGCATCAGCAATAGAACGTACATGTCACCGTAGTTTTTACTTGACCAGGCACTTCGCCCGCAAAAAAAAAAGGGGGGAGGGGGGCGATGAAAGCGCGAAGAGGAATATGACACTAGAAATACGAAAAAGGGCGTAAGATGGAGGTAGCGGTACCTGTTCCAAGTGTCAAACGTAACGGTACACAACCTGTCACTTTTTTACATCCTCACAGAACAATGTGAGTATGAACCTCACATAACGATAAGGTCATGGTTAACAGTGAAAGTTAATAAGCTGGGACGTCAGTTGTGCAGGCTGTGTAGCGGATTACTCCCCAATACGCGACAGGGTGTAACTATAGTTAGAAAACACCCAGCGACGTTTAAATGTTCTGAGAAGGAGATGAGCGATTATTCGACGGCACAAACATACATTTCTATGGAGCATTATCAGCTGGAGTGGAGTGGACGTGTAATGTGAAGGGTAGTTCAGGTACGTGAAAGTGAAAAACAATGGGCCAGACATGCTTTTTTTTAGTCCCGTCAAAGCATGCAGTTCGTATCTGTTGTCGACATGTCCCACTCAAATTTCTCGTACATCAAAAGGCTAAACAATTTTATTCCGTTTGCTGAGTCCCCTCTAAATTAAGAATGTGCTAAATAGCCGGTCCTAGTCAGTTAATTGGTAAACACTGACATCCGCATACGATGCCAGTACATTCTGACTACCCAGCACACAAGGTGGCCACTGTCACCTGGTCAGGGCTCTAAGTCTGCACTATCAGTGCACGTAGGCTAGCAAGCACCTACCTATAGTGAAAACAGTCAGCATCTCGGACGTGGCCCCAAGCTTTCCAGCTTCCTTGTCATCCCAGACGGAGACCTGGACTTGGTATCCAGTCTGAGGTTTCAGGTTGTCCAAGGTGGCCAGGGGTATGTTGCCAAACTGCGAAAGATTGCAATTTATTATCTTAAGTCTACGAATGTCAACAAGCGAGGGGACCACGTGGAAAATAATACAAGTCATATATAGTGAACTTCTGAAAGAGCTTCATAAGAGCTTCGCGTCCATCGATTACAGAGATAAGAACTCAGGCTCATGCAAAATCGTTTCAACAATTTCTGCTCGGCAGTATTAATACTCCTTCTCTGCCTCGTATTCATTAAAACATACTGCAGACCGACTACAGTATAGATAGTGGTGTTCATTTGCACCTGGGAAGTTCTTGTAATACACGTTCTCGCAATAGACCTCGTTCATAATTTGTACGCTAGCTTTTCTGCTACACAGTTCTCCCAACTAATTAAGTCTAGTCACTAGTTGCAAACAATGTGTTCTTGCAAGGGTTCCATGTTCTATGTCGTAGGCTCCACTAATTTTAGATAAACGCACATAACAGACGAGCCCAAGCAAGTGCAACTATAGACTTTGTACCCACTTGAAGCACGACAGCTTCCACCGTTATTTGCGCGAATATGCCCCAAAGAAAAACATGCTTGCCAATTCATAAAAGGGTCTGTTGCGAGATGTCAACTGCAAACTAAAGTTCGCAGTAATTTTTAAACGAGCCTATCACGGCGGAACCTAGTTGAGCATGTAACGATCTTGCGATGAAGTTTTTGGACAGCACCGAAGGACAAGTCAAGATGAACAGAAAAGAAAGGGCGGGAAATTTCACGTCGGTTTCCAGTCGTTTATTATCGTCCTTCAGGGCTTCGCAGCTATTTCGTCACGTGGTATCACCAGAGCAACACACAAAGCTCTCATACTACGTCAAACTGACCTGTTCTTGCTCCCAGGGGGCGTCGTCGCGGTTGGTCAGCAGCCTGTGCTGGACTACGTAGCCGGAGTCGTAGCTGGGGCTCTTGAAGTCGTCCCAAGCCAGTCCCACGCTGCTAGGCGTTACCTGGGTCACCAGCACCTTGGCTGCAGCGGGCGTCGGCATGTCTGTTCCACGAGAAATGAAATAAACTAAATGAGAACTTCGCATAGGCGAGGGTAAGCTATAGGCTGAGGATTACACAATTAAATTCCATTCGACATTCCACTAGAAGGAAATCAGAAACCTTAAATTACCTTGAAATTCTTCCGTAATCAAGCAGGTATACCGAATACATTCCAAAAACTTACCGACTTCCATGATATTACCGGGTAAGAAGTGTAAGGGAAAGCATTTCACCGACTGCAACCTGACGGGTATATTAACCATTTGGTTCTACCAATGGGATGACCCCGTGTTCTTCTCTGCAGCGCAAACTCGCATACTAACCACGCAAGTTATCTCCGCGAAGGTAGCAAGTAGAAAGTTAAGCTTGCGAAGTTCACATCGCCATTGGTTGCGCAACTAACGTCTGCCACTGAGAACAGCTCACCTGAATAGGTCAAACTAAATTCCACAAACATGTAGGTAGTATTACTAATCTGCTCACACCGAAAAAAATGAGCGCCAAAATGTAAAGGTGGCACACCGAACTTTATGGATAATATCACCTTGTGTAGAGCTGCTCACGGGTATTGAACTGAACCATATTACTGTCAAAAAATGGCATGGTTGTTTTTTCGTATAACCGCGACGCTACCACACCCTCCCCCTCCCCCCCCCCTAAAAAAAAGAGGTACGTCACCACTGCTATCTATTCCTCCTTTGTTCACTTTCTTCTTTTGAGAAACATCGATATTATCTTCCTTTCCCTTTGAGAAATGACAGCACGAAGTGGGGCTTCTTGCTTTTTAATGTATTCTCAAATGACCAGATCGCATTTCACAGTAGGTGAGCCCTAAACTTATGCATACCAATATAGAAAAAAAAAAGACATGCTCGCTGACTGTCGATGCCGGCACCGAAAGGGCCACGGTAGGAAGCGCACTCCTTTGAACTGAAGACTGTCTCAGATGCTGCAGATAAAGACCAAAACAAACAAAAGGACATCCGTAAGTTATGCGAGAGAAAGCGAGGCTTGTAAAGCGGCCACAACGAAGTCCTTTGAGCGTCTGCACCTAGTGTGAGAGATAAAAAAAAAAAGCAGCGTCGCGTACCTCTTCGCTATGTCCTCCTCTTTTACCTCTCTTGCACTTCCACTGCTCTCTATCACTTTCTTTCTACCTCACTCTCTCCACCTCGCATTCACGTGTTCCCTTGTTCTTTACTTGATCCACGTGATGTGGCTCTCTTTCCTTTCATTCACGTCGTCTCTTCCATTGGTCCTTAAAGATCACCAGGTGGTCGAAATTGCCGGATCCCTTCACTACAGCGTCTAACATAGTCATATCTGGTTTTGGGACGTAAAACACTCCACATATTATAATCCTTTGAGGCTTATTTTCATTCGTTCACAGCCACCCTTCCATCTATTACAATATTATTCAAAGCTTCTTTACTGCGCCCAGTTTTCTTCATTCGCTACATCTACGTCTTACTCATTCACACGAGCTGTCCCTAACGTTCCGTTGTATTCCATGTATTCGTTATATCTTCTATTATTTCCTTAATTTGTTTGCTCTTTGCCATTATTTATGTCTCTATTCTCTTCCTTTATACTCCTTTTACGAGCACCGGCAACTGAAGACAGGCGAATCCATAAAAACTAGTCCAAACTTTCCTCCAATCACATCCAAAAAAAAAAAGGGGGGGGGGGGGAGGGAGCAACGTTTGCAGGTAACCCGACACACCTTCTGACCTCCGGGCAAACTGAGTTCTTCGAAGGAGCCTTTCATCTGGGCCGCGCGCAGTTTCGGTGCTACTGCTTCGAAAAGCTACTCGGTGCAGTAAAATAAAGAACTAAAGAGAGAACATATGCTGAGCTGTGTCTTTACGAGTCACTGGAGACCCTCAAACGGGAGCTCCTTTCTCGAGCAACCTGATTTCTTCTTGACTTCTTTGCGTCAACAACGAAATGTGACGCGGCCTGTTTCTTTGACCGAGCCTCGGAATGGAATAAAAAAAAAAGGACTGATCTGCGTTATAGCAGCAGAGGCCGTCGTCTTTTCACGCAACACTTCGTTTCGCAGGAGTTCAGTCTTGGAATGAACTGCGACCCGTTTACGACGCCGGCGCGAGAGTCGTGAAAATGACGTAAATTCTTTACGAAGGATGGCGCACGAAGTATAAATTGATTGACGCATGCACGCAATGATGAAAGCTGAGCTGTCGCCTACGTGCACGTATACATAGCAAGACATTGTCACGCTAATTTCGCTACGTTACTGACAACTAAGATGGGTAAGTGTCACCGAAAGAGTATTGTAGCACTCCGAGAGAGAAAGAAAGAGCGTAGCAATTTTAGTGAACATAAGGCGCGCTGGTTTCTGTGCTCTGAACATTCCGGGCTTTAAAGCGCTAAGCGTCATTCCCAACGTCCCATATAATCAGCGCGTTGTTGTTGTTGTTGTTGTTGTTGTTGTTGTTGTTGTTGTTGTTGTTGTTGTTGTTGTTGTTGTTGTTGTTGTTGTTGTTGTTGTTGTTGTTGTTGTTGTTGTTGTTGTTGTTGTTGTTGTTGTTGTTGTTGTTGTTTCGGGTGTCAGCAACTTACCAGAAGCACTAGAAACATCTTGCTTTCTTTTTTTTTTTGGTTTTTTAAGAAAAAGATTTTGAGGTACCGATTCATTGTTTCATCCAGCCTTAATGAAAATTAGCTGATGATGAAGCTAAAAGAGTAATTTTACTCGTAAGGGTAACTTTTGCGTAGTAGATGTGAAGAAATTAAGATGTACAAAGAGACAACAAGCCACTGTCAGGGATCTGGACTGCAAACTTCGGATGTGGAAGTTGTAGGTATGGCCCCTGCCCCTGTAAATTGCTAACATGTGCACTTCTTAGCGCAGCTTGCTTCGTATTCTCTAAAACAAAGGAGTGCATCCTGCAGCGCCTACAGACAAACTCGCTGCTCGTTCCAGCCATCCTCGAATATTACGACCCAAAAATAAGTGGGCAATGCCAGTACTGTGGTGAAGTGGCGAACACTTATCATGTGGTCTAAACCTGCCACATGAATCCAAAATTAACCCCCCTCCCCAACCCCATCAAACAGTGCTGGGAGACGAGCCTGCTCAGTAGCTCCACAGTAGAGCCATAGCGAACTCTGGTCCAGCGGGCTCGGGCGGCGGCTTTGACTAATGGTGTCCGTCCCGGACTAGGGATATCAACCACCCCGATGGGGATAAAGGCTATCTGGCACTGACAGCTTAAATAAATTTTTAAGGGCGAAGCTCCTTAAGCCGTGTGTCATGCATCCCCGATTTATGTAGTAGTAGTTATTGTTGTAGTTGTCGTAGTAGTGGTAGCCACATCTCGTGTAGTCCTTGAAATGTCCACTGAATGCGGTACTTGTAATGATGACTATATTATGAAAAGATGCGAGATGGCGGTACTTGGAGTGTTCCCTAGATGTACGAACGGACAGACAGAGAGACAGACAGACGCACGGACTGACGGACGAATGCACGGACGGTTGCACAGATGGACGGATGCATGGACAGACGAACGGATGCACGGACTGACGGACGCACAGGACGGACGAACGCACAGACGAACGTACGGACGCACGAATAAACGCACGGACGGTTGGAAGCAAGAACGAACGGACGGATTGAAGCACGGACGAAGTGATGGATGCTTCGCCCGACTTGTCATTCACTCCGTGGATATGCTGTGATTATGTTTTCTCCCTCTTGCAAGGCTTTCGGCTTCCTACAAGTGTTACACCTGCCGAGAATTTTCAAACATTTTGAAGAAGCAGGCAAAATGGCCGATAGTCCAGCCAAACGCTTCGGTTTATCCAGTAGTTGCATATGTTCAATCATACATAGCAATAGTTTTATTTAGGCTGAAAAGCAGCAGCGTTTCAAGTTAACAGCACCATGCTACACATGAGTGTCCATGGAATGCTGTACTAGTGCGACCACCCTAAACGAAAATTCGAACGATACCATCTACGCAAGCTTGTAAGAAACCAGATAAGCTTTGGAAAAATCGAAAATATGGGTTAAGTGATTACGGCATCCGTGAAGGCTATATTAGCGATGACAGATGGTACAATAGTGAAGATGTGAATGTATTCCCGAGTACTGATTCGTGACGCATAACCTATTCTCTGTATATTGTGTAAATATTTTTTCTAAGCATCTGGGAGAGTTTTGTACTCTGTCACAGTAGAGTACCAAGTGTTCTTAATGCATAAACACTTATTTTTAACACAGACCAGTTGGAATCCTGAGTGGTTGAGCACGGATGAAGCGCTCGTTCGGTATGTACCAGGGACAGCAGCATGCAGCTTTACCAAAGTAGAACGCACTCAAGTCGCTCAGGATGATGTGCACGCTTGAAGCAATTGATATTTCCCGCGGGATCAGTATACACGAATGGATAAGTGCCACGATCCCTCAAGTCCTGGACGTCCAGGACAGCCGCGTTAGGGTTAAGATGTTTGAGCTTCCGGTCCCAACAGTGGACTGTAGCCATGCAGGTGGCGACACCCCTCACAGAGCCTGGTTGAAGTTTTCACGCTTACAGCGTTAAAGATTCCAGAGCGTGGTCGGTGCCGTTTTGAGTAAAAAATAGGCGTTGCTTGTGAGCAAGACAGAATTCCAGACAGGCGCAAATGTGTAAATAATTAAAAAAACGGTTCGAGTAGGAATCACATCTACCTCTTTGGCGTGGCAAGCAGGTGTCCTCCTACTGAGCCACCTCACTAATTAGAACCCTTAAAAAAGAAAAAAGAACAATACGAATCCCATGTAGGAGTCATCTTCATTCATATAACGTTACGAGGCAGTAGCGCTGAATTGCGCCAGGCGTCAAACCATGTTATGTACTCAACGAATGGGTTATTTTATGGCCCGCGCATTACGAAGCACTCCGTGATATTTAACCCTGAAGTGGCCAAATATTTATTTATTGGGGAATATTGAAAAGAAGACACTTCCTGTATTTACTCATCGTGCACAGTGCGTTTGAAAAGGAAATCAACGAAATGTTACATAACGCAAAATCTAATTACTTTTGATTATTGACAACTCACTGCAACTTCATAACGCATAAAATCTGCAATAACTGATATCCATTAGGCTTAGCTAGCTTTGTTATCTTTTTGAAGCCTTGTTTTTGATGTCGCAAATATAACCCGATGGGCATTACAGAGATCATTAATCACCATCCTCAACAAAAAGCCTCAAAAAATTGAGCATCTGCATAGGTGAGCTGGACAGCAGCGCCTCCCATTGTTCCTCTGTCCAGCTCGGCCATTGTTGATCAGCGCTGGCTGGTCCAACGGGTAGAGATGATGGCTAGGGCCAGCGGAGCCCTGGAATAGGGGCCCGAACATTTGGAATGCTCCGCGTTATGCACAAATAAAGTTTTTTCTCTCTCTCTCTCTCTCTCTCTCTCTGCATAGGTGAACGTATTGACTTACGGGAACTCGGCTGCTTGTCGTTCCCGTTTTTTTTTTTTTTCGTGCATACGTAATACCCATATCTCAATTTTTTGCCTTGATCTGGCTTCTGTTGCCTTCAATAGCAGCGTTCGTATTCTCTCGACAAAAAAAAAATTAACTCGCCATTTGTGCTGTCATCATGCCTTCACTTGTGAGTGTGTAAACTTGGGCTAGTTGGTATCACATGACGATAGCTATAGCGAGAGAACATAACGACGACACAGAGACAAGAAGGACTCGAAAGACACGAGCACTCGTGTCCTTCGTGTCCTTCTTGTCTCTGTGTCGTCGGTCTGTACTCGCGCTATAACTATCGTCTTCTGTTGTGACTTTATTTCATCACGTCTGTTCCACACAGTACGTGGTCTGACCACATCAATCAATTTTTTTTCTCCTAATGGCTTGTTTCCAAGCGGGATTACTTTAGCCTTTGCCTACCAAGAAAACACTGCGTCTGGCGGATTACAATCCTGTAGTAAGCTTTCGGTAGCTTATCGTCTCACGAGAGGAAAAAAAAAGGACCTAAGCTTCCGACGCTTAGGCCCCTTTTCTCCGCGCTTCAAGCGTTTGGGAGTAGTCCGCCCCGTAAAACAGCGTAGTCATCACTGAAGAATGCCGAACAATAGGGCCAAACGACCAAACGCCGTGGCGGCAAACGATAGTGGCGCCACTGCGTGGGAAAAACAGAACTAAGAAAGCAATAAGTGGGGGAAGAGAGGGAGGGAGGAACGCCATCTCGCTAAACCTAAACAGAACCAAGAGGCCCGCAGTTACGGTGGCCGGCGGCAGACTATAAACGCCGCTCGGAGAGAACGCGTGTTTGCAGAGCATTCCTCCGGTCGCCACGTCCCTCCACTCCGACGTGCCGACAAGTAAAAAAAAAATACAAAAGGGGACAAACAGACTCGCCGACATGCCCGACAACGTCCGCGAGCCTTCTTTTTCTCTCGTGCCTCCTCCGCTTCAGACCAGCCTCCTGCATTTCCCCTCTAGCATCAGTAGTAGTTTCGGTTCGTGTTTCTGCGTCTCTAAACGCGGGTTTTTGTGTATGTGTATAGCCACTTTCGGGTTCTTGAATGCGGGTCGTTCCAGCGTCGCCTTCTGAAGTCACCGACGCAAGCCAGGTACCGCAGCCGACGTGGTCCTCGAACGACTTTCTATAACGCTTTCCTTTCGTTTTATCATTTTTTGTGGTTGACGCTACAGAAACGCTCGCGCGCAGATTGACTACGTAGAGGGCGCCACGTTTTTTTCCAGTGGCGAGGGGGCGCTGCTGTACACATCTATTCGGGCTGTCGATGGAAGGAACGCGTTCGGTCGACAGCAGGTGCTGGAATAAAATACGAGGTGGTGGTGTTGGGGCATACGAGCAGTTTGGCGCTATGTCAGTTGCCGTAGAGGTCAAGAGTGCGCGTGTGTTGTGCTCTGCATCCCTCCCATCCCCTCCGCCTTCTTTCATTTCTCCGTTATGAGAATGTCTCACAGCGTACAGTGATAGATATACGAGTTTGGCGAGTCCGTAAGCCAAGGAAGAGAGAGAGAGGAAAGTATCACGTGTGAGAGTCGAGCATCACGCCTTCACAGCTCTGTTATTCGTACCAAGTAATATACTGATGAATCCGTTCCACCGCCACATAGGACGGTGTTGTACTACATGATGTGTGGACTTTCACGCTGATGTACACGGAGAAGTAGAGATGGAAGCATAAGATTAACCAGTAGGATACTTGTGAAGGAACAGTTAAATTCACTATGGTGCGCCGAACCATGGGAGACGTTAGAAAACGTTAGTGAATTAGATAGGGTTCAAAGGCATACCGTTGCCTGCTCGATTCGAAAAGGGTTCGCTCCTGACTCCGTGAAAGCGCAAAACACTGATTCCTATACAGACGGCTTGAAACGCTTCACGCTATCTGTAAACTGGGCGACCAATGTGCTGGAACAGTTTTATGTGAGAACGAAGCAACAGATGTCGCCGTACAATGCTAGGTTAACGGCGGCGAACTTCGAAAGCTGAGTAAACTGATGGCCTTCTGTTCTCTCCTTTGTACCTCTTTTGCTTGACTATCTCTTTCTTTGTAGCTTAGCCAAACAAATTATGTATACGCCATAATATTTAACTGCTAGATGCATCCGTAGAAGAAGGGTTCCACCTAATAATTTCCAACTGGAGTATAAACATCTTGCGTCATTTGGCTATTTCTATTTATGTTGTGTGCTTTAGCCTAAGTATATGTTACTTAAACCTCCTTTGATGTTTGATTTTCGATAAAAACATATGCAATGCTCATTATAAATGTACATCTGTTAAACCATTATAGCGGCGAGGCATATTCCATTATGTCGGTTCCTTTCAGTAAGTCTTGTATTTGTTTTCGTTGTAATCGAGGCTGAAAAACGGAGCGATTAGTCAGCGTACATGCACTGACGTTCTACGCAATGTACGTGGAATCAGATGAAAGCAAACGACCTGGGAGGTTGATCTGCCCAGTTTTATACATGTAGGAAAGTGTATATGTGCGGGGGTATGAACTAGACTATGACCATACCTACTATGCTCATTCGTGCATTATAAGCCCTATAATGTATATATATGTACATAGTGCTTCTGATCAGTTTTTTTTCCTATTTTATTCTTAATTTCTTGTTTTTGTGTTTATGCCCGTACATTACTGTCATGATGTTGGGATAGCCTGCTCTAACGTAGCCTACCTTCCTACATTCTGCCAAATGTAAATAATAATAATAAAACTTTGTCGTCGTCGTCGTCTTTGTTGTTGTTGTTGTTGTTGTTGTTGTTGTTGTTGTTGTTGTTGTTGTTGTTGTTGTTGTTGTTGTTGTTGTTGTTGTTGTTGTTGTTGTTGTTGTTCATTTTAGTATTTTGCACTTCCCAGCATTCATCACCTGAAAATTGTTGCGCTAGTGTCCCAGACCTATTTGTTTTCGCACCAACAACGAAAGTGCCGGCACGGTGTTCAAACAGCTCACCTTTTGTCCGGACGACGATCATCTCTTGGTTGCCGTCCTGCATGATCCTCACAACGTACTCCGTGTTGGGCCTCAGGTTCTTCAGCGTCACAGAATGATCGTTGGGCTGCGATTCCAAACACCCACGAGACCAAATAAGAGGCGAGCAGAAAAGCTGCGCACCAGTACATAAATCACCTAAAAAATTAGGCGCAACTTGGCGCTCTATCAGCCACACGCTCAAAGTACTGACTTCATTAAGTGAGCGCTTCAGTGTGTGAATGATAAAGTGCTTCCGACAGTTACTCTAGGCAGAAGCGGTCGTGAATTCTCACCGGTGTGTATACGAGAGAGCACCAAGTTGCACCCAAGTTTCAGGATGACTTAGTACCAACTAGCCAAATAGCACATTCTAATAAATGCAAATAAACTATTACACGAAAACACGTGACCCCCAACGCCTGCCCTACATCTGTTGTATCAACTACAGCCTGCTACGAAGAACAAATTAAACTACGTAGTGTGTTGTCCAACAACTATATATATATATATATATATATATATATATATATATATATATATATATATATATATATATATATGCACTGACATTTTTCAGTGCACTCAAAATTAAGCCCGCAGCCGTTCAGTGGTTTATTGCTCTCGTGGTTATGACGTCATCGTGTACGCGAATTGAAGCCGCGGGCGCGCGCTTAGCAGTTAGCATACCACACAAAAAAAAATGCAGAACGACTATAGGTCTGCGCTTCGATCTTTCATAGGCGCGTGGCGCCCTCTCCTATTCTTCCAGTAGGCGCCAAGGTTCAATATACAATGCCTCAGAGACGACCGGCGCAGTAGCTCTAGAAAGCATCGATCGTCGACGGTTTATATGTTGGAGAAGGTTTTGACAGCCGCTTGTGTTCTAGTTTACTTCACTGTACTAAGTACTTGATATCTCAGAAAACAAACGTTGAGAAGTTTCAAGCAGAGAAATCGGACAGGTTAATTAAAACTAAATATTTAGCCTGTGTATGCGTACCTAACGGTTTACCGATCGCGTACACGTGAGCAGAAGAGATCGTAGCACTGTTTGGCAAAGTTGAGTTCCCGAAGAAAATTTCCGGGAAATATTGCCTTTTTTCGGGGAATCATTTCATTATTTCAATTCCATCCAGGCATCTTACTTCCAGTATTTCATTTCGCTTTCCATTTAGAGCGTTACAATATTCAGTAAGTGTATAGATTTCAAGCGCACTTTTATATCACGCCTTACCTTATCAGACGACAATCAATGAACAGTATAGAAAATAGACTGAAGGGACACCCAGAAACCAAGTCCCAATGCTAAACAATTTATGCATTAGTGGTCCTACGTCATCAATATGCACACGCACGAAACGTCCGCCTTTTACAGACGAGTTCGTCAAGGTAAACACACAACAGTCACTGGATACATGGCCGCACTATGAACACAAATAACTTTCGCCAGACAATGGCTGACGGGTAAGAAAACGCGACATACACACTAAACAATAATAACAATAATATTACTAATATGTGGGGTTCTACAGCCCAAAACCAAAAAAGTATTATCAGGAACTCCGTAGTCGAGGGCTCCGGAAATTTCGACCATGTGGTGTTTTTTTAATGCGCAATGACATCGAAACTACGAACTTCTGATCAGCAGCCTGCAGCTGAGCACTTATCCACCAAGGCAGACAACAAACACACGATACATGCAATCACAAGTATCTTCTCAGAATTATTAACTCGAACGATAATTCGTCTGATTTCGTACCTTTTCTGACGTTTTGCGCGTCAATACAGTTTCAAGGGAATCTTCCACGCGAGGATAGTGTGTTAGATAAACTTGTATCTATACACCTTTTCGCAGGAAGGGAAAAAAACACCGCCATGATGGACTGTGCGCGGGAGTACAAAGGCTAAGGGCGCAGCGTTGTCAGTGCATTTTCGAGGGGACGCGCCAGTTTGCACAGCCCAAGGAGGGCTATGGCGGCGCCCAGGGAGGCGTTTATGAAAAGGTGAATACGAGCGGTTCAGGAGGTGACTCACCTCCGCGTTTGTCCACCTGGTGTCGGATCCGACGTATCGTGGCGTGTAGAACACACCGGGGTACGGGGTCGGGTACTGTCGCATCCGCCATTGCAGCGTCACCGAATTGTGCGTAACCGCCGTCTTCTGAATGAGCAGCTTTCCTGCAAAACACAAAACAGAAATAAGGCGCCCGCTGTTAGTTCGTCTCGAAGGAATCGTGATAAGGCTTGGGTAGCCTCAATACAGCGAATCTGATGTGTACAGTTTCGTACAGCAGTGATGTTTCGTTATGAAAGAGTAATGTGTCAAGAACAAGCTGAATATGATAACTACTAACAGTTATGCTGAAAAAATACATAATAAGGTTCAGCTTTTCTTAAACATAACAATTTGAGGAACAAATCAACAGATATAAGAAACCAAGAAAGAAATGTTTCAGCAGTAATGGCTTCCGTTCCTGTCGCAACTACAACACTTAGTTTTGCAGCTTCAACGCACTCCTCCTATACGTATTCAGCAATACAGAATCAAGAAAAACATTGTCTTCTTCAAAGTGAGATACCACGTACTTAGTGCATTCACGGCCCTATGCAAATATCATGCTGTGAAAGTGTGTCTTTTGCCTAAAACTCTCCATATGTAGTTGCCATGGCGACAGCAACTCAAGGGTCAACCAAACCCAAACCGGTCTATGCTCCCTATTCCTTCCATAACCATTGAACTGAACACTGCCATTCTAAAGTAATTCTTCTTCAGTCAACAAAATGCTGCAAATAAAAAGCAACACCTCTATTACAGTGAGGCAAGTGGCATTTTTTCTGCTCGACCCAGGCACCACGCTGTGTCCATAACTTAAACGTCTCTGTCTACGGTTTCCGCGGCGACACCTTCTCGTGTGGGTCATTCGGAGACAAACCGGTCAGAACTATCTGCTCAGATGGCAGGAAAGTTAGAGGGGGAGGGAGTGGTTTATTGATGACTCAACCAGGAGGGTCGCGTCGAGTTATGCTCCCTTAACGAGCATAGAGTAGGAGAACATTACCCATGCTAATCTTGCCCTTAGAGACCACCGACAAGCCGAAAAATGTTTCTTTGATGTGATTTTTTTTGTTTCATTTAGAAAGCCGTCTTGTTTAATGTATAGATACACCAGATACAGGTATCACACATTCTCATGTAGCATGCCCATAAAGCATATATCAACGGTTGGACATACGATGTGATGACGTAGAGTGGCGCTTTGTTTCCCAGTGCTTAAAGACATAGCTGACAACACGAGTTGTCGAACAGAAGGCGCAAACTAATGTGCCATCTGTAGATTTGGCCAATGTCTTTTGACCTGTTTTCAAGTGTTCGGCATAATTAGCCTAATCAAAGAGTTATTGGATTACTAGGCAAACTCGCGGTATACACAGATCGTCAAGTCACTGGAGTCCCAAATTTTCGCGCCAGTGGACAGTGCGAATGTAGTGGTTAAAGAACAGTAGGCTCGTAAGGATGTCAGGCTGGTGACATCGAATGTTGGGGAGCAGAAATACTGCAGTGAGTCAGACACCTGTTATGAATGTTGCGTATGTATGCCAAATGCTGCAAATTTCGTTGTATATGCAAGCGTATATGTGGGAGGGAGAAGTACTATTGTCCATCGCAGGGTAGCATTACTGATTGTTTAACTGAGTCGTTCATATAAGGGGGACATATTTGATTTTTAATCTCGAACAGGAACACCGAAATTGTTTTGTCGTATATCCAATATTTTAGGTTTCTACAAGGCGTATACTGCAAGAAATATCCTTCACAACTAAAAAAACAGCCTACGTAAAGCATACAAATGCCTGTTCTTTCAAAGAAGTAAGTAGGAATTATACGTGCATACCAACGAACATAATTTTTAGGGGGGGGGGGGGGGTACGGAGAGAGTCTACTCATCAGTGGGTGATTTGCGAAAGCCGCAAAGCCGGCTGCCCTGTTAAGCTATTTTCCGACCCAAAAACTATTACCAGACTACTTTTTTTTCTATTATTCAGACACGATGTATGTCTGAACGCCGAACACCAGCGAAATAAAGCCTCTTCGCAAGAACGATCACAGGAAATCTTAAACGATAACAAAATGAAGCATGCCCTACAGAAACCAGACATGGCTCTTAACTTGAAACTTTTTCGAATACGTGTACGACTACTCTCTCTCTCTCGCCATTTTTCTTCATACCTAAACGGCACGTTTAACCAGACATCACTCTCTAATCTCATACGCCGACGCTCCAGGCGTTCTAATCTTTGTGCGCGGAACTGAAAGAGAGACAGCGAGAAAAGAAAGAAGAGGACGAAGTCGTTAATTAGCTGGTTCGACGCAATCCGTGCGGAACGACGAAATACGAACACAAACACTCTCGCACGTGCGCCCCGCCGATGCCTCGGCGACCGAGGCTGAAAACGAGCATGCCATCGGTCCAGAAGAGCGAGGGGCTGATGGCGACGGCCGCGAACCCGTCAAACGAGTTTACGTGCCATCGGCAGTAGCTAAACTATTCAGAAGCAACTCTCATTTACTCGTTTTTTTTTCCCCTGTTCACTTCTTGCATAGTCTTCTTCCTCGGGCTCCTGCTACTTCCCCTGGTACTTGTGTGTGTTTGTGTTGATTGATCAGTGCTTCTTACGCTTCTGTACCACCTGGGGTTTCAGTTTGTGGCTTCTCTTGTTCAGGTTGTCCATTTCTATTTCGTTTTTTTTTTCTCGTTCTCTTTTCTCCGGGTTTCCGACTGTTTCTCTCTCGTCATTCCGTTCTTCTGTCGGTCTGTGTTGACTCATAATGTGGACTTTAGCTGCTGTTCCTCATATTCTGGTCTTCTTAACAGTCTGACCTTCATATCCGTCTTTCATCTTATTCTTGTTTTTCTGTTTTGTTGTATCCACTGCTACTGTCTCTTCAATTACTTCCGATTTATTTCGCATCTTCTACTTGAGTGTCCACTTCATCTGCTACACTTGGCTCTCCTGATTGGTTCCTATTGTTCTGTTCCGCTTATGTTTTTTTATATTCTTACTGGCTGCTATGATATGCATGCCATGCTAGTATATTCATTAACATGTTTAATTGCCTAACGCCTCGCCCACATTATAGTGAATTCAATTAAGGGCTACATCAGCAATTTCCGCAAAACAAATGAGCGCTAAATGCTATGAAACCCTTCTGGCCACTAATCTGTCTGTCTAACCCCCGTATTCACAAACGCTCCTCGACTCGACTTTCACCCTTCACTTGACACAGTTGAACACTGCGCCACTGCTCGGCTGAAAATGGCGCTGTGCTACTCAAGAATTGCAGCAGATTATCGCAGATGTGCAGTGACTTGCCGTGCCTACAGAAGGCGCTCCCATCGGCTTTCTCAAGTGAAGGTGAAGCGTTAAGTGAAGGGACATTCTAGAATACTGGGGTAAGTCGCCATGGTAGTTGTCTTTCTCTCGTGAAGCTTGAAAAGTGTCATTGGGCCTGACTGCTCGACAAGTTTTGGTAAAGCGAGACGGGATCGTCGACATCTGGTATGCGTGACTTCGCTTTCGTCTTGCCCTTTCCCGTTCTTGCTTACCGCCTTTATATTTATGTATTTTTTTACCGGGGCGGCGACCAGGAGCAGTGATGCGGAAAGTTCGCACGCGTACACGTGAACGCGTTGTTATGCGACGGCCCGACCGCCCCGGTTGTTTTTTGTTTTTTTTACGTTGAGGTGGCGCTCGACGACAGAAAAGGAAGCAAGCAAGCGCATCATGCGGCCCAAATAAACAGGAGGCAAAAACAAACTGAGCATCTGGAAGGAAAGTGTCACAAACATAGACGGAGAGGGGGTCCATATACGTGCATATAAGGGATTAGATATATCAGGTAGTATAAGGTTCATATATGGCTATATCACGAATTGGGCATATAAGGTTTTATAGGGTCCATATATGGGGATTCCATATAAAGCCTGATATGCCCAATTTCTGATGTAGCCATATAGGGATTTTATATAAGTTCATATATGATTGATTGATTGATATGTGGGGTTTAACATCCCAAAACCACCATATGATTATGAGAGACGCCGTAGTGGAGGGCTCCGGAAATTTTGACCACCTGGGGTTCTTTAACGTGCACCCAAATCTGAGCACACGGGCCTAGAACATTTCCGCCTCCATCGGAAATGCAGCCGCCGCAGCCGGGATATAAGTTCATATATGGTATTTTTGTAAGAGGTGCCAGAAATTTTTTCGCGCAAAATATGGTTATCATGGTCCGCCCACTTTTGACGGAAGCAAAATGACGATGAAAGACGCATAGTTGCTATATTTGAAGTCATCATGAACACCTACAGAAGCTGCAATTTTTTCCGGTGACTGGGATGAACTTGCTGGCACGCACGTTTAGGGTTTTTTTTTTCTTAGCTTGACATCATACGCATTTTTGACGCAGTGGTGGACCACAATACGATTGGGTACAGCCCATAAATCTCTACAGATGTAAGAACAGTTCCGAATATTCTCATGATTTGTCAGGGCTGTACGTTTATGAGCGATGTTGAAACAAGGCAGGCATAATTCCACAACTCTTACACGGTAAATACATATTGCCCATCATCTAAAATCGCAGCCACTGTCAAGACTGCTGAATCAAGCCTGTGACAACACAAAACTTTATAAACACATCGGGAAAACATTCGGCCACACATAATACTGAAGCGATACTGAAAATTTTAGCCAGTAGACCTCTTGAGCAGAAAGAAAAAAACACTGCCATGCTGGGCTGCGCGAGGTAGCATGAAGCCCGACATAACGTCCTCGGCAGTGCGTTTTGAAAGGGTCCCACCTATTTAAAGAGGATTATGACATCACCCCAAGCCCCATATATAAAAAGGTCCATCGTTACATGCATTGCGTGCAGATTCACAAAATGAACATAATAAACTATGCACAGATGCAAGGAAGAAAGAAGGACTAATAATTATCATCATTGAAAAAACTGAAACGATATGCAGTGTCAATCGTGTCACGTTGCGTTGTGTAGCATCACAGTGTCACGTCACAAGTTTTGGCAGTCTGCAACGTCATAGTTACGTCACATGATGTGGTCACCAGGCGATGTTTTTTTTTTTTGCATTAAGTCGTGCTTGCATAAACCAGCTGACGGTGACCTTTCGAGCTTGATGAGGCATCTCCGCATGTAGCCTTTAAAAAAAGTACAAATGTATCAAGAATAATCAGTGGCGAGCGTCTTCGAAGCCAGAGTGTGCTTCTGCAGTTCAGTATTACCAATGAACTAATAAATAAACTACCCTCTTTCTGTTTTTTTTTTCATGCTTCCAGTGGATAATGCCACGTATACTTTATTATTGATTCCGGTAGTTGCATAGCGTTGACATTTCAAGTATGAAAGTTTTCTTTGATTCTTTCTCCCGTATTCGGACCATCTTCGCGACAAATAACACTGCCAAAATGTGTTTTTATCCTCTATTTTAAACATCTGGCAACGCATCGCTCCGAGTATCGAGGTACGGTTGTGTTATGTATTCTATACTCTTGTACACTATGTACTCCGCATTGTGTACCCACTTCGCTGTGCACGTGTGGGCCACTCCATTTCTCGCACTCCTTCCTACGATAACGCAGGATACATACTCGCTCCGCAAGCCACTAAAGCAGCTGCATTTGTAATCGCTGCATTTAGTGCATTTCCAAAAGCTTAGCCGAAGCTACTCGCGCAGCTCGCAAGTCAGTATCTATAACCAGAAACCACGAGGACTGAAAGCCAACTTTCTAATAGCCCTTGCCACGTTTTCGTTAATTGCTTTCTACCTTTAACCAGTGCCCTCACGCATCGATCCTCAGCTATAAAATCACCGTCCACTTGCGCCCAAGAAGGATCGCCCTCATCTTGCATGCGGCTGCCCTACGGCCTTTTCGAACGCCCGACGATGACCTCAAACAGGGTCGACTACGGCGCGGAAGACTTCTCTCTTATTCCTCGACTCGGGCAGGAGGAGAAAGCAAAAAACAAAAACGCAACCTTCTTCGTGCGTTGTAAAACGCACAGATGCGAAAAAAAACTAATAAACCAAACAGTGCGACCGCGAGTTAGAAAGAAAAAAATACCCGGAATTACCGATGCTACCTCAACGTCTTCTATATGTACGCGCTCAATGAGGCCGTTGCGCCTCTCCGCCATCTAGGAGCCTCCTCCCGACACGATGTCTTCTCGCAATCATCCGCCCAACTCCTCTACTACTACCGCCTAGACCAGACGTCTCGGTCACTATCTATCTATCTACTTATCTATCTATCTATCTATCTATCTATCTATCTATCTATCTATCTATCTATCTATCTATCTATCTATCTATCTATCTATCTATCTACTATCTATCTATCTATCTATCTATCTATCTATCTATCTATCTATCTGTCTGTCTGTCTGTCTGTCTGTCTGTCTGTCTGTCTGTCTGTCTGTCTGTCTGTCTGTCTGTCTGTCTGTCTGTCTGTCTGTCTGTCTGTCTGTCTGCCTTGATCTATCTACCTCTACATTTGCTTTTGTCTCTACCTCTACCTATCTCTCATCTCTCTCTCTATATTTCCATCTTTCTACATATAAATATGTATCTCTAAGTATCTACGGCTCTCTCTCTTTGTCTACGGTTATCTCTCTTTCTGTCTGTCTCTCTTTACCTCTCTCTATCTCTCATCTCTCTCTCTCCATAATCGTTAAAGCAGCCAGGCCGGAGGCTGATCGTGCCAGAGTCTGTCGGCTTGGCTGGCCGCCAGCCGGGTCAAGCGTGCTCAACGGGTTAAAGGGTGAAGGCTGGAATGAGGATTGAGGAGGGTTTAAGAAAAAAAAATACAGCGATATAAAAAACAAAAAGGAAAATTAAAGGAATAAAGACAAAACTAGGCGAGAGTAGGAACGACGGTAAGTGAACGAACGAGCGAAGAAAAACGTCGTCTGGGCGCGCACACACGCGCAAACACATGCACACATGCACTAACCATTCGGCCAGACTTGTTCATTCCGCCCCCCCCCCATATTTCCCTTACTTTCTTTTTTTTCTGTGCTAGGCGTTGATGAGAGTGACGGGGCAAAAATTAAGAGTGTGTGGTGGAGTTTCACGTCCTCAGAGATTGTAGCACCATCACAAATCACGAAGGCTATGCGTGTGGAAGCCCTGGTGTGTTCGCGTAGAAAAGCGTTGCGGGAAACTGGAACTGCGGTCATTTCCCAATAAATATAATGAATAAAATTTATGGTAAGCAGACTGCGTAGTAAGCGCGGAAAAGTATCTTTAACCGTTTAAACCAAATACACAAAATACCAACGTGTTTGCTTATTACCGGACCAAGCAACAAGTGACGCTTGTTACTCATCCAAGCACTTATTTCCCGGTTGTAAGAATATTCAGAAAACGAGTTTCAAAAAAATAGCTTGGGCACAAAATTGATCATTCTCGTTCAAGTTATGAGCTATACTACAAACGCATAATATCGGAGCTCATTTATACTCAATATAATGGTTATAAGTAACTGTCAGCTAAAGGAAAATTCATTGACACATTTCAGTGAAAGAGCACACGCTTTTCAAATGACCAGCCTGGATAGTTGCGGCACTTTGCAGAGCCGATATCATCCGCACGCGCGACCTCCGAGACCAGATCCTTCAGTGTGACGAAACAAATTCTCGGCGCAGTGAATACACCAGGTAAAAAGTCACAGCTTTGCCGTTAAGGCAAAGCAATGAACGCGATGGCAGAAAATGGAAGGTTACGTGCAGAATAGCAAGTAGATCGAAACGTGCCCCGCGTTTCTCACGCACAAAGCAGGCACGAAACGTACTCACAGATACAGATTAATGCGATTAAGCGTCTCAGTTGTTACTTCGCTGTGTCTGGAAAGCGCTCCCTTTTTACAAACGGAGGCTGTGCAATGATTGCAGCGACCTTTGTGCGCCCGGTAACCATAACAGAATTGTTTCGACAAAACTAGAAGGCTAGCCAAGACGTACGATCCTCTCCACAGCAAGATAAGGGCACGCGATCGAACGTGCGCCCCCTTACTCTCTACGCGGGCCAAAGTACACGGGCCAAAGTACGCGGGCCAAAGTACGCGGGAGATATGAGAGCCGCCGCGCGCTCACTGCGCCATCTTCCTGATAATGCTGAAATTACGATCATTCACCTCAAAGATACCCGCCAAGAGCGGTAAGTGACAGATAGGAATAGATTGTCGTTTGAACTTTGAAGGATGTACCTGTCAGTGGTTTAACAATAAAGCGAAAAAAAAACCTCTCGGTGGTTCAGTGGTTAACGCATCGCAATCACGAAGTGGAGGTGCCACGTCCTATATTCCGCGTGCCAGATTCTTTTTTCGTGGATTTTTTTTTCTTTCTTTCGTTTTCATATATAAAGATACGTATACATATACGGTGCATGACATCGACGCCAACGCCGGCGGCAAAATCCTGTCTAGAGTGTCCATATTATTGCTAGCGCAATAATACACCACGCCCCCTATGGATACGCCTTTATGAACACAGGTGAATACACAAATGAATGCACCAAGTGCACATGACGACCAATGTGCGAGCGCCTCTTTAAATACGCCTCTACAAATACACCAGAAGAATAGACAAAGTGAATACGCCACACCTCTATGAATACGCCTTTATGAATACAGCAAGTGAATGCACCAATTAGTACACGATGTGCCCATGAACAACGAGGTGCGAGTGCCGCTATGAACGCGCCAGGTGAATACACCAATAATACACCAGGTTTCGCCTTTATGAATACACCAGGCCAATACACCAAAGAACACACTAGGTGCCCACTAGGTGCACCAAAGAACAACCAGGTGCGATCGCCCCTACTGGACACTTAAATCAAGGTTAAGGTCACCTCAATTTTTTAAAGAGACACAAAGCGAAACACTTAATCTGTTTAGATTCACAAAAGGCACTCTGCATATAATGATTGCCATTTATGCCATTATCAAAGGCTCAATATATTAATAGAGGGGAAGAATCATGGTCACAGTTTTATTCATACTTTTTTGTGCCAAATTCACTGAACGTGACGTCACTGATTTTAAAGTGACGTCTGTGGCAAAATGTTCGCGTTTCGTCGACACTGACTCCACGAAACGCCCCGAAACTTTGTGGGTTAAGCCCATGTGGGTTAAGTACCTCACAGACATCACAACGCCATCGTCTTCTTGAAGCAAAGCCGCCGATTTCGGTATCGCAAAGGAGTAATTCACTAAGCAGAGGGTAATTGTTTTTCGATCGAGAGTCCCTTTAAAACACGTTTTAACATTCGACTTCCAGCCCATTGTGTCCAGCACGGTCGTGGGAACCGAAACCCTCCCTCACCGAAAAAAATACCCGTGAAGCTGCCGCGCAGTGTGGCCCTTAAGCTGAACCATGCCAACCAATAAGCCATCGCAGCGTGGTTGCGTCGTTCGTTCGCCCCCAGCGATGACCATGACGAATATCCGGCGGACTACATCCGCGCAGCTCGGCGAAAGGGTCAGTCACGCGTAGCACATGCCGCCGCCATTTCGAGATATATGCAAGAAAAAAAAAAGGGGGGGGGGGGAGTGTCTTCATTAAGATGGCTGGTGAAGGTTAGGAAAGAAAAACTTTCGCAGCTCTGGGCTTGCTGAGATTCAGTTACATGTAGCGCCACTGCGATGTATTATAGTACAAAGGGTTATTGACGGGACTATTTAAACATGATTACGTTCGATCATATCTGAGGTTTTGCGTCACAAAACCATGATTTGATTAAGAGGCACGCCGTGTTGGAGGGCTACAAGTTTATGTATGTATTTATTTATTTATTTATTTATTATTTATTTATTTATTTATTTATATTTATTTATTTATTTATTTATTTATTTATTTATTTCGCAATACTGTTCCACAATACTGCAGGCCATGGCACGCCCAAAGAGACAGGTGTACAAGACCAGACAAAGTAAACGAAAAAAACTGCACGGAGGCTTACATTGAGGAGAATGCAGGGAACAATGAAAAGGAAAATTATCGATTTAATCTTAGGAAAATATGAGATAGCCAAGTGGGTCAGGGAACAAACGGGTGTTAAGGGCATCTTAGTCTAAATCAAGACGAACAACCAGACATCGGCAGGGCGCGCAGCGCGAAGGCAAGGTTAAACGCTGTTCGTTAGGAGTAACAGACTGGATTTCAAGAGAAGGAAAACGCGGGAAGGGGCAGACAAAATTCAGGTGGGAAGACGAGATTAATAAGTTCGCGGGAGTAACGTGGCTCCAGAAAACACGGGGTCGATTCGCGGAACAAGGGCGAGGCCTTTCTCCTGCCGAGGGCGCAGTCAGGCTGATGATGATGATGCAAGGTGTATGGTTGAAGCATGACGCTTCTCTGTGGCGCTGTGGCTTGCCAACCTTGAATCACATCTTATTGGGAGTGTGGCCTTCAGCGAAAAACATTGTGAAAAGTTCAGAGAACGCACAACTCGCTAGCTCGAACTCGGAAGTGTACTTAACGCTTCTGATGAACTTTAGGTGAGGGGCGGAAACCTGTGGGGCACCACTATGCAAGCTCCTTAGTCTACGCATTTTCCTTAATCCTGAGTCTACCACTTCTGTCTACCCTTTTTCCTTAGAATAGTTTTTTTTCTCTTCCTAATTGTTTGTGAGAAAGTATTAAGAAGTATAGGAATCCTTGCCCCGTCGGAGAAATCAGGGCCAGCGAAAATTGACATCTACGAAGCTGACATAACGATTTTCTTCATTTCTTTATCACTTCTCAATATTCGCTCCTTACGTAAACGGCCCCGTTTTGTTATAGGCATACCGGCCGTCACTGGAACACCGTTTTCGGGCTGAATTAGAGCGCCACCTTTCATGTTCTTCCCAGCATTCATTAGTCTCTAGAACAGACCAACGGAAACATTACCACGCGATCAAATGATACACTCCACAGGTCATTTCCAATACAGCACTCCGACGACGCGCGTCGTGTTCGGTTGGTCCAAATCAAGCGCTCTGGGGGCGTTCGTGTGGTTCTCTGAAAGCACCAAGCTCCACTTCTGGATCAAGGAGGATTTTAAAAAGTGCTGTAGTGAAAACGGTTGCCCAGACGTGAAGCCGTGCATAAGGCAAGAGGGTGGCTGCGGCGTCTATCTTGCAAGGGGCATGGTAAAGTATTACCGTTCAACGATTAAAAAAGGGAAGCTTATTGGAAACCGGTAACAACGTTTCAGATGAGTACAACTGTCTGGTGTAACAAAATCACTTCAGTGGCGTGAACAAACAAGAGAACATAGACACGATGTAACACACAGCACTTTAATATTCTCACAGATCACGAATCACTAAAAAAAACAAAGAGAAAGGGAAGCGCAAAAAGCACTCAGTTTGAACAGATTCGCATTTTACGAGAAGCAAGGTGGTGGTGGTGGTAATTTTCCTCGCACGCCCAACGAGTGCAATGTGGAAACTTTTTCGGGTCACAGAGTGCTTCAAGTGCGTCTTAGTGTTGCTAGTTTTCCTTAGTGAACCTCTAATCAGAGACATAGTTCTTTGGTGATTTAGTCATCCATACTCGTTTTTTGTGTGTTATTTTGTCGGAAACAACTATCTTTTAATATCAAACTAACGTAGCATTTACATTAACATATCACAGTCACTTGATCTTTAAGTGGGCACTACCAGAAAAGAGCATGTTTCCGCCATATTGGCAGTGGCAAAAGCTGGCTTCACGTCTGTTAGCAAGGCATTGCGGGTGCTTGCACTCCAGCAATTTTTCTTTAATGCTCCTTGTTCTTGGTGTGCTTGGTATACTCTCACTTCAAACAGAGAGCGCCACCGAGATCCGACTACGTGACCACAACATTTCGTCCGTTTGCAAGACGAAGATGCGCTGACACGTTTCCTCACGTGTATTCTTCAAAACGCCAGTCGACTTTTAGCGCGTGGCATGAGCTGTGCGATGGGAGAGAGTTGTACGCAGCAATTCCTGGAGGACATGGCACGCAAGAAACGCTGCCTTAAATTTAACTGATAAGAAAACACGGGGAAGTTTATTACATACTAGAGTAACAGCAGTTCACGGTGAGTACTACTGCACCGGGAAACAAAATGATTTCAGCGGGACGCACAAATAAGAGAGCACAGGTGCAATGTCACTTATGGCAATGCGATGCTGTCACAGACTACGCATGAATCAAAAAATAAAAACAAGAAAATAATGAGATGGACTTACTAAGACTCCCTCTTAAACATCTAAATCCTTAGGCTACCGTTTGGGACTCGATCTTTGCAAGTCCTTTTGTGAGATCCGTGCATTATCCACCATTAGTCCAGCAATTGCTTCAGCTGAAAAGTTCGCCGTGTTACCGAACTGAGAAGTGGTACATTCATATCGAGCTGAATTTAGTGCCATCTTTCACGAAGTTCTCATTACAAAACATGCGGACATAATTCCGTACATTATATAAAATAGACAAAGTGGGCTCCATCAGACTGTCAACGTAACATCTTGACGTGCCTCGAGTTCAACCCGTTCGTTTTTTCTTTTGTTTTTTTTTTTACCAAAAGCGTCGTTGTCAAACGTCAGCTCAAAAGTTACGCCTGCCAGCTTCATCGGGGAACAATAGTCGCACGCATTCCATGAAAAGTGGGCTGTCCGCGACAAAGTATAAAAAGCAAGGCTGTCAATCACGCTTCAAGTCTCGAAATTGATGTCGAAAACAAAGTGCGACAATCAGATCAATGACCCGCATGCAGTCAACTGTCGAAACGAAAATCTGATAGGGAGGTCGAACAGATTACCTCTTCAATCACCTCGTGGAACATTTTTTTTTTTTACGCGTGTGGCATAATACGCGTTATATAAGCTTTTCAGTGTCACCTGTCATTGATTCATCCAAAATGGTCCTGCCTTACGTGTATATAAGCGAAGGCCTTTCGTTAGGCTGGCATAAAGGTGACGTTCACTTGGTAGGAGAACGCGACTTCGCTTACTGGTGTTTTGCACCACCACATGATAGCGAATACTCGAAAAGCTAATCCATATACTTAATATACCGAGCGTGACTATGTGCCCTGAAAGCCTTAGGAAAAAACGGCAAATACGGTGTTACAAGTTCCAGAGACTAAAAAAAGTGTCAGTCCTAACAGGGAATTCTGAAGCTCTCATTAAGAGCATTGAGCAACGCCCTTCTGACCACTTTGATTTGATATGTGGGGTTTAACGTTCCAAAACCACCATATGATTATGAGGCACGCTGTAGTGGAGGGCTCCGGATATTTGGATCACCTGGGGTTCTTTCAACGCGCACCCGAATCTGAGCACACGGACCTACAACATTTCCGCCTGTGAATCAGCAGCCGAGAACCTTAGCCCCTAGACCACCGTGGCGGGGCCCTTCTGAAAACAGTCAGCATCTGTAGAACCACTACTCAAAACACCCTCCAATTAGTAATCAACCAGGTGAATTTGGTGCACATGTTTGATGTCACAACGCTCCAAATGACACCATTACAACTTTCTCGAAATAGTCGGCAGGCTTCTTTTCTTAACTAGCCCATAGCTTTCCGCGCTGATGTGAAATAGTTAAATACCGCAAGATACATTACGCAATTTCTGAATATGACCGGAAGACGGAAGGAGTAGTTTTATTTTTTTTTCTCCAGGTCACCCGTCCCGAAAGCTTTCTGCACCTTACGTGCTGTTGCACTGCCTCTGGGATCGGTGGCGCTGGAAGCTTTTCGCACCTGATGTGGTTGTTTATCGCCCACTGGGATCTGCAACGACGTCATGTGACGTCATTACGTCACACATCTCATATATTAGTGTCTTAATTACATCAATGTGCCAAAGTTTCGCATTAACGTCATACAGTGACACCATCACGTGATTGTTTGCATGATTCACGAACCAACAGTCACTTTTCACGTTTTATGAGGCATGCTAGGCTTTCTCCGTTATAAGAGAAAGCTACTATAATCATAATCATCATCAGCAGCAGCAGCAGCAGCAGCTTGACTACGCCCACTGCCAGACAAAGGCATCTCCCATGTTCCATCCGTCAACTTGGTCGTCCAGTGCTTGCTGTTGCCACTTTACACCCGCCAACTTCCCAATTTCATTTGCTTCCTAACTTTCTTTCTCCCCTCTCCCGCTTGCCTTCCCTGGGAATCCAGTCAGTTACCCTTAATTTTCCTACTGAACACTTCATGGTAAGCTGTCGCGATTGTGCAAACCTGACATTTCTGACGAGAAACCACTCAGTCAGGCTTCTGCACAGGCCTTCACATCCAGAGATCGTACTTGTTGAGATCGTTCGCACGATCCCTGCAAAACTGACGGTTCCAACAGTTCATTGCCCAGCGTACCACCTGTCCAAGGTATTTCGCAGCAGCAGTGGCTTCCATTATCTCTGACACCTATTCTTTCATCACCAGGTCGCCACCTTCTTGCGCAACCGGTCCCCGATAGGCAAGCCATGAGCACATCACAACCCGTAGGAGAGACAACGCCACCGAAAAACACCGCCTTTCAATCAAGCCACCTTGCGGAACGTAATAGGACCGGCGACGTCCCGCTTCCACCGAACCATCATCAGGGCGACGTCATGGGCTCGGCAAAGTCGCCCAACTGGCCCCTGGCACGCTATAGGAGACACGGCGGATGGCTTACGACAACCACGAGCGATCTAAGCCCCTTCTCTTTGGATGCACGACGTTGTCTGAAAGCTCAATAAGCGGTGATGAGGAGAAGAAGGTGACGACCCGACCGGTTTCTTGATGTTTGTGTGCGTTTTTCGCTGTTCGACCCGCACCAGCAGTTGCTTTTGTTTTGGGGCCGTCGGAACGATAGAAGACCTACGAAATAGACGAGAACGCGAAAGTTGGGATGAAGGAACGGGACAAATGCCCATAAGCGTCGCTTCAGAGCCACACAGTTAAAGACAACCAATGAACCACCGTGGGGGAGACATGGCGGATACCATAGAAGATGGAAGATGTACTGTAAAAGAAGGAAACAATAGCTAAAAATCGAATAAATTATATACGAGACGATCTTGAGAAGGGGATCAATATAAACACAGCAGCATGACTTCACATGGCAGAGTGCAATTGAAAAAAGGATAAACAATAAAGGGAGGCGCTAATGTAGATTAAAATAAATCTGAAGAGAACAGAAAATTGGCACAGATGCGCAGAACTCGACAAGCAACGGAAGGACAGTGGATGTATAGGGTACCAACAACCACCATTCAAGAGAGAGGAAACGTCATCACCGGGCCGACAGAGCTGCCCTCTAGCGGTGAGCCATGCCATTTCGATCCGATGCACCAAAGGAAGCCTAGCACCGTGAGCCCTCCACCCCACTATCGCTACTCTACACCACCAACTTCTTCACCCGTTGCGCTTCTTTTCTATGCAGTAGATCGTTTCTTCTTTTTTTATTCCTTCTTCACTCTCTCGCAGTCCAGGGCTCGCGCACATGCGCGTTTTCCTCTTCTTCCTCCGTCTTCGCGTGCAGGCCGACGCGAGATGATCGCGCTACTTTAATTTGGCAGTGCACGTCCTTGAGGACTCGTAGCTACCGGATTTTTGGCTGCGACCCCCCCACCACTCCCCAACCCAAATCTGCCCCCCCACAGCCCGCCGGCGATCACCCTCCCTCCACGACCCGCCCCCCTCTTCTTTATAGTAGGTAGTGGTCGCCCCACGTGGTCCTACCCTCTTCTTCCCTCAGAGCATATAAACATCTATAGTTCCTTCAGGCCGGCAACAGAGGAAAACCTTTCCAGTCTCTTTACTTTCGGATCTCGTTCGCTCGCCCTTTCCCCTTCAAGCACCTCTCTTCTCCAAGCGTCAGGTCACATCTCGTCGACATACCCTCTAGAAGCCGCAGAGAGGAGCTTCCTCTCACTCTCTTCCTATTACCTCTCGTCTCCGTCCAATCTGCGGGGTCAGCAACATTGGCAGGCCTGGCAGTGACTGGCTGGCCGCCACCGTCGGGGGAAAAGAAACAGCTGCTTCAAAACACAAGGGCGCCCGCCGAAGCTAGATTGCATAGAGCTAACGCGGCTCGTAACAAAGTAAAAAAGAGATATACGAGAGACGGGCACCCCTTCACTGATTTAAGAAACCGAAACGAGAGGTCATCCGTTCCGTTTTCGCCTCAGGGTGCGAAAAAAAAAAGACGCTGCTGGACAGAGAGTTTTGGGCATCGAGAAAGAAACAAAAAGAAAGCATCTGACTCAAAACTGCCATTCCGGAAAACCAGAGGCCGCCACTGGCCACCCTACAGTAGCAGACGACGTCAGCATGGGCTGCCACATCATAGCAGCAAACATTTTCAACGTCTGTCTGCTACGTTCGATCGCAATGAGGACAGTGAAGTTGACAACAGGTGAGGAAACGCGACGCTTAGAAGCTACTAACGTTCAACGCTAGGATGCCGCTCAGAAGTCTTCGAACTAAGGCTAGATAACCGCTTTCGTCTTCATTTGTATTGCGACAATGAAGGGTTCAGAGCAAGCGTTCTACTTGGTTGTCGTGTCTAAAAAAAATCACGGTGAGTCAGAACTCCCAAAAGAGCGAAAAGAGGCAAGCACAGCTTTCTGTATAAACAGATATAGGGCCGGAAAGACGAGGAGGAAAGATCGGCAGAGTGAGAGAGAGGTTAGGCTTAGCTACCAGGACGGACGGCTGCTGCAGAAGCATCGGAGCGGGCCGGCCGCCGTAGTCACTCGCGCTCAGAAGCTGCCGAGGGAGAAAGAGTCTCGCGCCGGGGAATGCACGCCACACCTCTCAGCGATGCGAACCCGCACAGTTGTATAAGGAGCTGCCCGCTAGAAAAAAAAAGGCGTCCTTCTTCGGAGGATGGAAGTTCTGCAGAGAGTGAGGGCCCCAAGTCACTTGCTAGGTTGTTGTAAGAGCTGTTGGCGTTGTTCTTAAAAGCCGAGCACGCATCTTCTCTCCTCCGTTGGGCCTTGCCCCGATGAGACGACGACTCCCTGCGTTCCGGAGGAGGCCGGTTTTTGTTGCTTCTTCGTCTTGCCTCTTGCTCCTCTTGCATCGGGGAGTGGCGTCGGTGGAGGTTAAAGTAGTATGAGGGGGAGGGGGGACACCAGTTCGATCGCTTTAAACGAGGCATGCGTAGGTAGCCGCGGCGGCTACCTGAAGGCGCCCCGCGACAAGTCGGGAGCGGCTTGGTTGGCTAGGCAGGGCTTGGATGGAGGCCCTCCTAGCTGCCAGCCTCGAGGTGTCTTTTCGTTGTTTCTAGCAACGGCAACAGCGGCCATCGTCAGACATGAGTGACCTCTCCCTCGTACGCTTCTGTTTCTGTCCTTTTTGTTCTCTTTCACACTGGAGTCAACGAGATCCGGATGTCGTCCGAGGACCAATAGCCACGTCCTGACATTGAATGAAGGTCCCTCTTTACTTTTTTTTTTCTTTCTTTCTGCGGTACGTCGCAGACAGTCAGGTGCTGCCGAAACGACGTGACATTTTCCGAAGCACCTCGAGAGGTCTTTCGCTCCCTATGAAAGTGAAGGACAAACTAGAAGTCGTGATGGCTCCTAAGAAACTCACGACCACGATCATACATTTATTATTCGATTTGTCAAAAAGACAGAACTGCAGTTGTTAAAAAAGTCGGGATGGGAACTATATTGTTGTCAACTTGTTCTGCAGACATCGCTTGTGGCAGCTGATTCCACTTGGTAATCTCTTGTTCACGTTTAATTTGTTCACGGCACTACAAGCTCTTTGAAAGCATCGGCATAGCTTACAGTTTCGTTTATTAGAATTAGAGTCAACTTATTGTTTGATTAATCGTTCAATCCATTGATAACTTGTTAAAGTTTTGTACGTATGTCGGCTGAAGTACATTAATGCAAACAAGTTAGTCCTTATACTTACTTTTTTTTCTTTATTTGGCCGGTGCACCTAATGTAGGCATGATTTCAGCTTGCACACTCAGTGCGGCCGGGTTTCCAAAAACGTCTGACAACGGCTGCATTACCAATCCTACATTGTATTCTCGAGACTTCACTTGCGGCATATGTTCCACTTCGTGATTTCTTGCACCCGCTTACTTAGCACGCGAGTGTACATGCTCTTCAAAGCACTGGCCTTATAGCTTTCGGTGTGCCTTTCAAAACAAGTTGGTCATGCATTCGTTACAAGATGTCTCCCCCCCCCCCCCCCCATATGTGTCAAGAGACGTTCACCTGCAGTTACAAATTATCGAACGTGTGGTAACTTGGACGCAGCGCACAGGTCCTTAACAATAGAGCATCGATTTCCGCGTCAGTCCATTCGAGCTTCATAAGCTCCAAACACAGTGATGTCACGAAGTCACTTGTTCATTCACACGGAGAAGATATTTCACGGGACTAACCACTTGCATCACAATGCCCTCCTCCCAGGAAGAAATCTCGCCACGCACACATTTCACCCACACACTCTCCCCACCAGAAATGCACATTCATTAGAGAGTTTTAGTACTGTGGAATGGTGCTACGTACGCATCCCGCAAGCGCCTTGCGTTACGTGGCGTCGTTTGCCACTAATCGGCTTTTAGTACGCCGTAGTACCCGCGTACGTGACGAGCGCGAAACGTGTTGCGACATCTGGTAGATCAGAATAGAAGTACGTGTTGTTGGCAGCCAATGTAAGCCAATCCAAGTGTTATAGCCAGATTATGGCCATATTTTAAGCCACAGAGCCAGTCGGTGCTTGCCTTCGATGCCGCCATTTTGCAAAACGAAGTCTCGCGCTTTCGCGAAATTGTTCGAGAGCGGTGCGATCACCTCATACGTACGCACGCACGCATCTCATGCGTGCGTACGTAGCGGCTGCGTACGTAATGCGATACGTGCGCGTTGCGGTCTGCGCATGCGCACTAGCAGAACGTGACATCCTTACGTACGCAACGCCGCCACGTACGCAGCGTACGCAGCACTAAAACTTTCTATTGTCTCTTTTGACCTCAGACCTTAATTAACGCGGATTTTCTGTTATGCTATACCTCATTTTAACGCACTGTACTCGTTCAATATCTTCAGAAGAGTTTGTATGTCAACAGAGAACAGTCGCGCACACTCTATAGCCTCGTAACTATGCTATACGATTGATGCGCAGAGTGGGAACGCTTCGTTAGTGCGACGATTTGACCATATTCAAAGCGGGGTTATTGACCTGACACCAGCTTATGAAAGTTCTGGGGTGCAGTTTCTGCGCGCAGAAATGTGTTGGGACAAAATCAACGTTTCATTAGTTATAACTCACGCAGTTTGTGCAGTTTCTCAGCTGTGCCAGGCGATTATTTGAATTTTCATTCTGTCATGGCTGGAAAGAGAGAGAGGGAGGATAGGCATATATGCCTAAACTCGTATGCTGCAGTCAGTGAGTCAGCCCGTTCACTGTCTCACACAGCACGTGAAACCGCAGTTGCCGAAACAAGGATTGAGTGGGGATTGATTGATTGATTTGTGGGGTTTAACATTCCTAAACCACCACATGATTATGAGAGACGCCGTAGTGGAGGGCTCCGGGGTTCTTTTCGACCACCTGGGGTTCTTTAACGTGCACCCAAATCTGAGCACTACGGGCCTACAACATTTCCGCCTCCATCGGAAATGCAGCCGCCACAGCCGGGATTCGAACCCGCGACCTGCGGGTCAGCAGACGAGAACCTTAGCCACTAGACCACCGTGGCGGGGCAAGGACTGAGGGGGGAAGGAGAGCTTCATCCCCCTCTTCCACCCAATTCTTGTTTCGACAACTGTTGCTGTTTTTCAACGTACAAAGGAGCGGCTGTACAAGTCACATGCAAGTGCGCGTGGTATCGAAGCGTTCGGCTGTACGCCTGTTGTATACAACACACCCAACTCACAAACCGCCGATGTAACGCATATTTGGACGCCCTTTACGCGTACCTGGCACGCCGCAGCCGCCACGAAACCACGACGTATCAGTTTCGAACGCGTGCACGCGCTCCTTCGCAAAACGGAATGCACGACTACGACGCGGCGGCGTTACACAGCCTCGATCTGGGTTAGCGGGTCGGCAACAGCGCTCATAAAGAGAGACGCGGCCGCAGCTGCTTGCCTTTCTTGCTGGCTTGGGGTGTATGCGCCTCGAAGGGGAAAAAAAAAAGTGTGTCCATCGAACGTTTACACTGCACGCATCGCCGCCCACTTATCGCTCGCAGCGCCACCACGAGGAAGGCGGAGGGAACAACGCGAAGCGTTCAGAATGCAACGGGAACTGAAACAACGGGGAGTCGCTAAGCAGCGGAGGGAGAGACGACATTACGCCGATAAGATCGCGAAATCGACTGGCACGCGTGTCGTGAACGCGCGAGAAAGACCAGAGCTCCTGGCTGTCAGAAACTTTCACGCCGAGGTATGCGCTGTAGCCTAACTTCTGTACCGTCGAGTATACGGCGTTGCCGGGGCTAGCGTCGTCGTCTGCTACGCGACTTCCAAAGTACAATGATCGTCGTCTGCTGCTCGACTTCTGAAATACAATGATGTCTACAGATCCGTGCTGACGATTTTGTGTTTTGGAGCAGTGTAGTCGTCACAATAGCATCTGTTCTTACGTGTCGAGCAACTTTAAGAGTGTGACCTGGCGGAGCAGTGTGTAGTAACTGCATAAGCGCGCGTCAGTAAACTGTACATTTCAAGGTGACAGATATATCGTTTCAAAGGCAGCCTATCATTAGGAACTCGAGGCGCTGTCTTCTTCCTTCGTTGTAGTAGCTGTAGTAGTGGTTGTCAATTGCTGCTTCTCCAGTTGTAGTTGTTGTTAAGGAGGAAGACAAATTTTGGTGGTACAACTTAGACATTGCGGCATCAGGCTAATTTATTCCCACAACTGGGAAGATGCCACAAAAGAGTAGCCTAAGCCCCTTCCACAATACGTTGCTCAAGAACCACGTGCTCCAAAAGCACACGAACAGGTTAAGTATAGCGCTTATGTAGCATGTGTTCATGGTGTCGATAGCGGAGGAACTGCGTTGCTCAGTGTGGTGAAGCAGTGCATAAAATACATATTCGGCAGTTTGAGCAATGGGGCCCCACGGAGCTTGGGGACCCAAGAAGTTAGCGACCCGCCAGGGCGCATACGCAGAACCCAAGCCAATATTGGGCTCTTGCGTTCGTATCGACTCAAGTCCCCCCCCCCCCCCAAAAAAAAAAATCGCAAACTAGCTTAGGCACCCAAGGCATCTCCGGTCGCCAGTGAGAAGAAGCAGACGCAGCACCAGCCACGGTTCCGTATGACCCCCATCTCGCATACTTTTAATTTCACCACCTGTGGCGCTCTGAGCGTTTGATCCAACGGCACCGGCATTTGAAGCAGTTATCAGACTGCTCATCCTCCGAACGCGAAAGCAACCTAAGCTACGCAGCTTGAGGGCCTAATCTCCTTGGCCCCCAGTCTCAAACTCTGTATTTACTGGCACGCAAATAAGACGTATTGATGTGCATGTTGAAGCGTGACCATGTAACGTTTCCATTTTATTCCTTTTCGTGGTTCTTAGGCCATGAGTTGTGGTGTCGCGTTACAAAACGTGGCTGTGCGTGCCGTTTGAAGTTTGAAGTTTATTCAGTATTGAAAACAGAACATAGACATTTTAATACAGAAGAAGGTTGCATAGTGTAAACACAGTGGGGGGATCTTATTATAATGGTAAAAAAGGTAATGCTGGACTTAACAGCAAAATGGATGCAGCATATTATTCATAGTTCAGAGTAAAAAAAGAAATCTAAACAATTGCGATTCTAAGAGTTCTATAATGTAAAACATAAAAGCAGTAGAGAGCTAAAGTGAAGATGTGTGTCTAAAAGAGGGTTTAGGTAATTAGGTGCACGCTTCACTGGTTGAATGTTAAACCGAGCACGTCTGTGTTTGCTTGCGAGAATGGGCAGTAGATATCCGAGAACTGTGTGCATATATATATAGCACTCGGCGAACCACCTATTGGGGCACAAACGATTCGGGCCAATCGTGACTGAGTCTGAAATTAACACGAGGGACGATATCTGGCACGCGTACACGCACGTGCGCATACAATCGGAAGGCACGAAGCGGTCTAAAGACCCTTCACGGGCCAAAGCGACACCGTCGTGCACTGATTGCTTTTCATAGTCCCCCGAGTCATCGTCCTCTGTTGGAACGATGGGAAGTATACAGAACGAAAAGTGTAAATGCTTAACTTTGCTCCAAATTATATTGTGTGGCCTGTAGGTGTAACGCCTTGCTTCTTGAACAGTATGCTGTAAGAGACAAAGGGAGTGAACAAGCTAAACATAGGAAAGTTTAATCGAAAGACAGGGAGGTCAGCCAGTTTTTAGACCGGCTGGCTACCCTGCGCTGGGGAAAGGGGTGAGGGGAATAAAATATGTTAAAAAGAAATGTTACGAAGAGAGAGAGGAGAGAGAGATAAATTACAAAAAAATTGCGACAGATGGAAAGGCAATATCAAAGAGTATAAGACACTAAAGTCTGTCTCTGAGGCCAGTTGTCCGCAAAAAGCGCAGCAAAGCTTTCAAAGCCTTCTGGGCTGAGGATTGGCTCGGCCAATGAACGAGAATCCTTTGATTCGACGAAGGCCGATCATCCAGTCTATCCAGAGCTGCAGTCAGTTCTTGTCTCTGCGAGTTGAAATGGGTGCACTCACACAGAAGGTGCGCGATGGTTTCTTCGCAGCTGCAGTAAGTGCATGTAGAAGAGCTGGCCATGCCAATGAGATGAGAGTATGCGTTCGTGAAGGCGACTCCAAGCCACAGGCGGCATAGAAGAGTCTCCTCAGCTCGAGATTGCAAAATAACATTAAAAAACAATTATGAGCCGCAAGGTCAACTTTGTACGTGGAGGATTCAAAGTTAGTGTACATCCTAAATCAAACGTGAACCGGATAAGGTGTTGTTACCAGCTAGACTAAAAAAACGCCCAGGACTGAAAGGTAATGTTCACCTTTTAACAAATGTGGCAGCTCTCATGAAGCGCAGATGTAATGTCACATGTTTTAGAGATGACATATTAAGTAAATAAATTCTCAGTGTGTGCCTATGTCTACGTCTATATCTGCGTCTGTGCTTATGCTCCTGTCTATGTCTAAGTTTGTAAGTACCCACGTGTGATTATATCTATGTCTACGCCTCCGTGCTCATGCTTGCGTCTGTGTCTGCTTCTGTGTCCATGTTACTGTCGATGTCTCTGTCTGTGCCTTTGCCTATCTGCAGCTGAGTCTTTTCCCATGTTCGCAGCTATGTCTGCGCCCATGCCTGCGCCTATGTGTCTGTGTCTATGTGCATATGTCTATGTCTGTACCTATGTCTCTATCTATATCTTTGTCGTCTGTGTCTGCCTCTGCTTCTCTGTGTATGCCTGCCTGTGTCTGCATCTATGCGTCTTTCAGTGCATTGAAACGTTCACCACTTCGGATACACCTCTTTACACCCAGTTGCAGTCACCCTTTCACGAAGCTTTCCCGCTCTACTCTACCCATTCCTCACTCTTTCTCTTGTTTTCCTCCAAGTGCAGATTAGCAAACTGGAGAGAGAGACAGCTAGAGAGAGACTTAAAAGATACGTCGATACGAGTTCCCATCGCATCGACCTATGTCATAAACCTCTCTCTATCTCTTGATTATGACCAAAGATCCTCTTGCGACGAAGTCCACCCCTAAATGGTGCCGCGCAGGTAAACGTCCCCAAATCGTGTTGCCAACCGTAACGTGCTGAAAAACGATGAATCACTCCCAGCCCGCGGCTTTTACCTTAAGAAGTCCTCACGACTCTCGAAAGAAACGGCATTATAACACATATCTGCCCCGAAAAGCGACGGGAGATAGCCGCGAGGTGTTGCAGCATATACAAACATAATGCGAGTCGGCAAGCCAGGTCGACCCAGAAGTGTTGTTGCCCGCGATGCATTGACCGGCCGTTCGTTCGAAAAAAAAAAAAAAACCGGTACGGTGCACGCACTCGTTGGGGCCATCGCGCGGTGTCGCCCTTGCGGGATCGGCGGAATACAGCGGTTTGCGTCTCAACGATAGCGATCGCCTTCGGAGCGAAAGCGCCGCTACGGAATTCAGGCCAACAATGTGCGTACGTGTTTAGCACCACGTGACGTGCCGTTCGAGTCACCATGGATCTTTTCTTTTTTTTTTACAGAGAATCTGTTTTATTTTAGCCTCTGCCGTCGTCGTCGCAGTAGCAGAAGTAACCAGTAGCAGTAATAAGTAGTAATGATTGATATGTGGAGTTTAACGTCCCAAAACAACCATGTTATTAGGAGAGACGCCGTAGTGGAGGGCTCCGGAAATTTCGACCATCTGGGGTTCTTCAACGTGCACCCAGGTCTGAGCACAAGGGCCTACAACACTTTTGCCTATATTGAAACTGCAGCCGCCGCAGAAGCAGGGGTTCGATGCCTCGACCTGCGGGTCAGTAGCCGAGTATCTTGGCCATTAGACCACCGCGATGGGGCGATAAGTAGTAGTGGTGGTAGTAGTAGTAAGTAGTAGCAGTAGTAAAAATAACAGCAGTAGTAAAAGTAGCAGCAGTAGTAAACACTAGCAGTAGTAGCAATAACAGTAGTAAAAGCATGCATCAGCAGCAGCAGTAGGTGTCACGCAGGCCACATGAACAGAGAGGCGAGTGAAGAAATAAACATATAATAAAAAAATGGTGTAGATGATGCTCTAAATGATGACATTGATGACTTCCAGCATGTTATGATGTAAACGCAATTCGCCCCTTTAATAAATTAGATAATTTGAGACTAAAAAAATACAAGATACCACCGCGAAGCGCCCGGGCGCTTATACGAGGGTAATGTCGACATCATGCAGCGAGCGCACGATTAGGCAGGGCTCCGGATGCGCCAGCTGCAAATCACGTGACACGGGGTGTTCGCCAAAATGTCATCACTTGAGTCCACAGGTCACGTGATCTCGCTTCGCCCGATTATGTGTAAGCGTGCGTATTTCAAGTTAGAGCCACCTTTGCGACACCATGCACGTTTTTTTCGCTATCCAGTCACATACAGTCACGCGTTTACGACTTCGCTGTACGACAGTTTTGGACCACGTGGAACTGGCTGATTTTTTTCTTTTACTTTCCTTCTACCTTATTGCTTCGCTGACAAAAATCTCCCACCATGAACCCTAACGCACGGACTCCCGCCGCAGAACACCTACAGTTTCTCCCGCCTTCGCTCTTACCACCATTGATACGGTGCCGTCTGTTCGGGTATACACTGACCAGACGACACGTTTTCCGCATTGCTGCGTGCACGTTCAGGTTGCGGCGTAGTCGCATTGGAAATGCAGATTACTCGAAAAACGAGGTATCGATTGAATGCGTGCGAGGATATTCCTGGCCTCAATGTAGGGCGTTGCACTGAAGGCGTCGAAGCAACAGTTCTTATGTGTTGCAGTTCAAGTGTTCGTTACTATCGTTGTGGCTGATCATGATGATTGTGATGACGAGGGTAATGTGGTTTTACTGCTAAGCATCATCATTAGTTATTATCCTTGTTATCGCAGCATCTGCGCGAGACCAGCTGCATTTTACTGTCCTTCCTGTTAAAGACAATGCGGCTTCTCTGGCCAGAAACCGTTATTGGTCGGTGTTCTTGGTGTAACTAGCCCCTGCGTAGAAACGTACATATTCCGCCTGTACACGCCAGTTGAACCATCAATACCCTCAAGAATACGTGACCATAGGCCTAAACAGTGCTTTCAAATATGGTGGTGGGGGGGGGGGGGTTAAATAGGGGTGGTGGTATAGTTGGGTGGGGACTCTCATTTCCCCCTTTCCACACCCGCCCTTTTGTATGTGCACGCCTGTTGCCTTGACAGCACCACGGCCACTGGACATGCGTCCGCTTCCACGGCCGCTGATTGTAGAGGCACATCGCGCGGCTTTGACAATGCACACACCATAGTTTAAAAAAACAACCCGACAAAACCTCGTAGCAGCTGGTGCAGTGTAATTCTGAAACGGGAGCGTGCGCTGGGAAGCAAAATGTCTTCCTATACATAGAAACTGTCACATTCCGTTCTTTCTTTACCCCCCCCCCCCCCTTTTTTTTTACGGCGGGCCGTACGTTCTAACGCTTGTGATCACTCGTGAGACACGAGAGCGGGACACAAGCCGTTTCAGTGGCACTTCTCCCACGAACGATTCCCGGCACAAAAGGAACGGAGCCATTGTTGGCCCTTAACGACCCACCACGCGTGCAGCGATGCTTCTGAAGTTTCTTAAACGACGGCTGTTGTCTTGGTAGACAGCCCGAACGAAATCCAACTGAGACCTCTTCTTTTGCTTCACAGTCTACAGCACAGTGAAACGGGCCGAGTCGGGGTATTGCTTTCTTCATTGCAGAGTGCGCCCATCTCGGAATGGCGAGCCCTTACAAAACGTTCCCGAAACTACTAAACTATAGACCAGTTTTGTCAACTCATGCATGTGAATCGGAAGTTGATACTTTGTGTTCTTGCACTGGCCATCGACAACCGCAGAGGTAACAACCCCCGTGAGCAGAACGGGAGGAACACCTCCAACAGATGTTTGCGTCGAACACCTCCAACAGACGTTTGCGTCAAAAAAACGAAATGGCGTGGCATGCAAAAAAAAAAACGCAAATAGCTAGCACGTGAGCCGCTCCGAATGTATAAGAAAGCGATCGTGTTTCTGCACATCGAGCAACCCCTTATTCAAGGCATTCAAAAAGCTGCGATCTATTAATGGCGGTATGTACTGAGGCAAGTCTTTGAGTAACCGATGACGACTGACTGCTTCGTTGTTTTTAACTGTCTGCTATGGACTGCATACACTTGTGTCAAGTCGGGGTAGTACTTCCGCACGTTCGCGCAAAGTGTTCTCGTGGGATTCACACAAATCCTGCGTCATGTCCCCGTTTTGTGGTAGCAAGAGATGTGCAAGAGACGCGCATCAAGTGAGGGACATCATGCAGTACTATAGCACCGTAAAGGGGATGCGATTGTTGGGCGATTACCGATTGTAGGATGTAGTTAAAGCAATAATAACGAGCAGCATTCCAAACACTATTGATTTAAATGCGTCACTGGTCTACTTCAAGCGAAAATACCTGTGGTAAAGGCCGCAGCAGATACGAGTCACTCAAGAAAGAAGGCCTCATCCAATTAGCATTGGGTTTTCGGTTAAACATGTTAGTTACTATTTGTTGGCGCTAAAGCTAGCGTCAAAACGTGCATAAAAAGCACGCGCATGCAGGCGAATAAAAAAAAAACAATCACACTTTAATCAAGCGAAAAAATGAGAGCCATGAGAATAAAAAGGAAGCCATAGTTGTACAGCAAATAAAGTAGTGGGTAGTGATTAAAAAAAACAGGTCGTAAGACTCACAAGGGTCAGATATGTAAGCGAAGGAACGCTGAGAATGAAAGTGAGGATACACGCAGGCAGACAAACGCACAAAAGGGCTGCGAAAGTTGGGAACGTAAAGAGGACATCTCGCGAAACAAAGTAAACACTGCGCGAAGTACGCAGAACAATAGCAGGCTCGTAATTGGACACAAATTAGCATGTAGTTCGCCGCAACCCGCAACTCCACCAGCAGCAATCAAGCAGACAATTACACATGTGAGGACATTCTCTTTAGCCGCGGCACACACAGACAATCCTTTTTTTTTTCTTCCGCTTCCTATACTTTCGCAGCCGTATAATTACTTCACTTAATCGCGAGATTACACCATAATTCCAGCGTGTCAAGATATGTCACGAGACGTCTTTATTTTCATCATTGCTAGCAACGTAGGTATACTGACGGAGACATCAAAAGAACTCCGTAAGCTCTGGTGATGATAATGATGAAGCTCTGGGGAAAGCGTACTTAGAGAGCTTCCAATGTGCCTTGAGCATTAAGATGTGTCGACATTTGCCATTGTTGCCGTGCTTTTTTTTTTTTTTTGCTGGAGAAGCAACCGAACTATCGAGGCTTGTTGTTTCTAGAGTTGCTTCTATGGTCGCTTCAGTTGGTGCTTTTACCACTTCCGTAGTTTCTGCTGCTGTCGCTTGTGTGATTCTACACATCCCATTTGTGGTGTTTGTAGGATTGTTTTTCTGCCGTGGTGCATACCAAAACAAGACGACGGTCGAAGGATTTGCTTCCTCCTGCAATGTTCTTAGAGGCTGTTTTAGTTAGGTCGGTTTTGTGTACATTGCTTCTGTAGCTCTAGCTTCTGTAATTCTTTGTATTGATCGTACTTTTTGTGTTTTGTTCCTGTGGATGTCGTTATTGACCTGTCCTCCATTTTCCGTAACGATTATACGGTCACAGCGATCAATCGTTTTATTCGCATACTTCTGAGAGGAAGTAATTCCGAGAACTATTGTACATTTACGCCTTGTGCGCGAAGTAAGTTATTTGACAGGTAAGTCACTTCGGAAGCAGCATTACCTTTAAGTTTGCTGATGGCAAATGAACTCGAAAGCATGTATAATCATAAAAGACAGAGCAACACACTAATAGCCACACCACAACGCTATAGATTATTTCACACTGGACACATGAGCTCTGTTACCCTGCGCTGTTGAAAGTTGTTTTCATTTACAGGATCATGAAGCGTAGCATACACAAATTCTACCATTTTATTACGTATGCGTCTGTCATCACACTGTTCAATTGGTTGTTAACGATATAAAATGGCAAGGTTAGGTTAGGCACACTGTTGCGGCACAGAGACCCATTCGTCATTTAACCATATGGTGTAGTAGCGCGTGTCGTGTTTTCTTGTCCTCTTCGTCCCCGTGAATTTGCGCTACTACACCATATGGTTAAATGATGTCTCACCAACTAGCCCAGCTCTCAACCCTACTAGACCCATTCGTAAAACAGCACTATTGGCCTCGAGGACATAGCGTGGCGCCACCTACGTGATGACGTCTTTCAGAAGATGCCGGGTTGACTTTGTTTGCTAGAACGCTGCATTTTCTGCGCTTTTGCTGTCGGCACCGTGCACGCCTCCCTTTGTTTTGAAGCTCAGTGCTTAAATAAGTGGTAATACCTGATAATACGGGCAATCAAACTACGAATCGGTGCCCCCGGTGGAACTCTCGTGTCTAATTTGCATCGTAAAATCGCGACTAAGAACCGGTGCAGCCATGGGGGACGATGCAAGTGGTGTCACGAAAGCAAAGCTGCCGTATTCCACAACTACTATCCTATCTATGACGTCAAAACGATCTCACAAGACGTTTGTACACTTTCAACGTCATCTCATATCCATGTTCCTGTAAATGACGTCTGTTTTGTCATCATCGTTAGAGTATGTCTGAGAAGGAAATGTTCTGTGTAGTGTTATTGACGTTTGTGACAATAATTTTTTTTTCTAAACACATTGAGGGACAAGGTTTTAGCGGGACGGCTCAGTGCTCTCTCATAATTGAGTACGAAGTACTCGACATCGTTAAACATTTTTTTTTTCTAAACACAGCGCTCATCTCTCTAGTGGAGGCCTTCGCGGCCCATACCAACAAACAACCAGAAAGGCGTAGCCCTCATATATAGTCACGCATATGCGACTGAGAAGTGCCTGCACTGTCCCGAACCACTGTTTCATGCACGGAATGCACTTACATGTTTTTTTTTATTTATTTTCTCGAAGCAATGGAAGCGCAGCGAGCGTTGTTTGCATTACATGCTCGGCTGTGCGCGAAAAGCTCGCGAACGCGGGAGAAAGTTTGTCACGGGTGCCGCGCATAGCGTGCGTGTATACCGAAACCTCGCGAGAAGAAACAAGCCCTGTGAAGACTAGCTATTCGGGCGCGCAGACTGAATGCAGCGTCACTTACGCGGCTGTATTAACGGGACATTGAGCAGGCGTGTTAAGGGTATGCCGATTTATGAAATCGATGCACCTGCTACAGCAAAATAAGGCCACTCTAAGCGTATTAGCTTTGTTAAGCTATGAATCTTTTGCTTGCGAGGGCGGCATAATTGCTGGCAACATAGCCTTCTAGGTTAGCGAACCATTTTTAATTACACGTTTACTAATTAATCAGGTTGATTGACTCTTTCTTCAAAAGGGCAGCCATAGACAAAAGCTCCATAACACTTGATAATGGATTGTGAACTAAATAGTTGTTGTTTTCGTTCGTTTGTTTGCTTGACCGATATTTTTCGGTAATGTCAAAATTAATTACGAATGGTGGTCCCTAGCATGGCCTATTACGTAATGTTCACCCAATACTAGCCGTAATGGCTTATAAGCGTAAGTATCTCTAAAAGTTGTAAAACACTGTGACGTAATAACCGTGATCGGGTCAAATCATGGATGCGTCTTATCAAGAACTAAGAGTTCGTGACGTCACTGATTCGAGTAAACATCAAAACGGGCGATCTTCGTAATTTTTTTTGAACTATCAACTCCTCGCGGATGTATGCTTCAGTTGCTTCCTTGTTATAATTTCACGGCTGCATTCACAATCATAGGAACGTTACGGCATACCAAACTTCCTACTGTCTCATTGTTTTCAAAACAGTGCATCATTGGCGACGCAGCATCACTTCGTAATTTTGGGACCGGCGAATCGAACAACAAAGAGCCCAAGGAAATGTAAGCCCTCGTAGCTCTCCCCTATTGTGCGAGGGGAGCAGAGCGGAAACAAGGTAACGCAGAACACACACGTACGCTCACAATTCAAGCACACACACTCCCGGAAGAACCTGATTCAAGAACGTCCCGGTGCGAAGATACGGTCCATCTAGCTTGATGCGAGTTTTCTTTTCTTTCTTTTTCCACTGCTACGAACGCCTTCCTCTTAACAGCGTCCGAAGAAAAACAACGGTGAAACCGGCCCGTTTACAGATCTTCCCGTTCTCCATTGCTAGGTTTGTTCATACTCTTTATTCAAGTCGCGTCCCCGCAGAGATACCTTATTTTACTTCATTCTTTACGGGATCTCCCTCTATCAAAACAAACTGCGAGTCCGGCCCGATTCTGAAGAACTTGTGTTTGGTATTTCTCACTGAATTCGCTTCCCCGCCAGAAACTTTATTTTGTTGCTATAACGTTGCTCTTTCACGAGGCGATGCTCTTCACTCGAGGAAGACTCCCACGAGTGCGGCCGGATTCCGGAGACGTTGCAAAAGACGTTAGATCGAACGGAATGCCGAGTCCCAGATAAAAGGCCACAGCGTCGAATGGACCGAGGAGTCCCCTCTGTTTAACCTTGGAGAGGCTCACCTGAGATGTGACTCCCGGAGCTCCAGACGCTGCCAGTGGTGAACTTAAGAACAGCTATATTCCCCGGCACACGTGGAAAATGCTCTTCATCTAATGAACGTGAAATATTTGTTAGGGATTGTAACTGCAGTTTCAGAAGCGATTTCGGGTGTTATCACTGTGACTTTTGCGCTCCAATACAATTATTCGAACGTCTGCTTTCCAAAAAAAAAAACTTAAAATATTAATCGAAAACATCAAACAACACTTGCGCAGGTGACATGGTTATATGCGTCAACACTGATGATTATGAAGAGCGTTCTGATAGTATCCGATGGCGCATTATTCTGCCGGTGTAATTTAAGTACCTCGCTATATCTAATTAACTTCACGCGACACCGTCGTGACAGATGGGCTGCAAATAACTGGACGTACTAGTGTCGGGTGGACTCACGGCCAGAGGGAGGAGGAATGACAGCCCTGCCTCTTAATTTTTTAAACTTGTATACCCCCAAGAAGAAGACCTATCAGATTTGCTCATAAACCTGCAACGTGCACTCTCAAAAAGCCCCACTTCGAAAATTTTTCTACGCCTTGTTTCGTCCACGGAAGCGATACGCCAAAACTGTGAATGTTCCTTTCACTGTGGGACCAGAGTCTAACTGAAGTGAAAGTTCGTTTTCTTATCGTTTCATTGTAAACAAAAAAAAGGGGGGGGGGGGCAGCTATAATTTCCCTACAGATGAGCAAACTGGAGCCAGCAAGATTGTAGTCACGTAGATTGAGAACCCACGTGGTAGCGCACGTAACAAGACCAATGACCTCACGTCTCGACGCGATGTCACGTGGTTATAGAAACGTACGGAATCCACTGTCAGAACAAAACCTGTACTCCGACGAAACGAACAAATAAACAAACAAACAAGAAGCTGCCTGACGGAACCGCCCAGCCCGTATACCTGTATGCTCGTACGAAAAAAACAAAACGAAAAGGACACAACACACCCGACAACATTTTCGCCCAGAAGCAACGGCCGCCGTACACGGAAGAGTCAGAAATTGCTGCCGAAACTTCCGCCGTGCTTTATCTGTTCGCCTCCGAGAGCCGAGGCTTCCCGCAAGGAACGCCCTCTCCGTGACAGACAGATTACCCCGCGGGGTGGCGCCCAGCTCCTTGCTATAACGAAAGTGGCGACACCTGGATGAGCGATGGAGCCACCAGCCATCCGTCTCTCGGCTAAACAACACCGGCCTAGAGGCCGACCATCTCGGGGGAAATATCACAACCTAAGAAGAAAATAAAACGAAGAAACAAAATAAAGAGAAAGCTTCCGGGGTGCTGCCAAATGCAAGCATCAGAAGAGGTGTTTCTAACATGCCAGACTAGACCCCACCCCACCCACTTATAAACTCTGGGCAGGGCTTTCTAATACTGGGTGACGTAATGACCACGTATAGTTACAGCTGATATCGTTGCTCGATACTTTACGCCGTATTCATGAGCGTACGCTAGTATGGTTCGCGAATACGAAACTTTAAACTTCGAAGCGACTTCAAAGAATGGCAAGCAAGCCAGGATCAAATCGAACATTTTTACAACAATATTTTTTTCGAATATTATTTGTACTACGATTGACTTTCGCAAACATTCTTTTCCCCTAGCCGGACATCAAAACGACGATATCTCTTGTTTTACCTGCCGTAAACCCTGGGATGGTTATGAGACACGGTGTAGTGGCGGGCTCTGGCAATTTCAGCCAGCTGGAGTTATTCATCGTGGTTAACAGCGCGAAACACCCGGACAGGAGCGATAGAAGGACACGGTACAGCGCTGTCCTTCTATCGGCAGCGCTGTACCGTGTCCTTCTATCGCTCCTGTCCGGGTGTTTCGCGCTGTTAACCACGATGAATGCTCACCAACTAGCCCAGTTTTCCATCTTGCTCAGCTGGAGTTACTTGGCGTGTGGTGACACCGCACTGCACATGGGCCGCCAGAATTTTGCCCCCATCAAAATGCATGAAATTGTAAGCTCATGAAATAATAAGCAACAAATTTACGCATTGAACAATAGTAGTGCTTGTCAGTAGCGAATACACCGCTGTTGTGAACGTATGCTGGTATTATAGCATCATGTGGCAATTCAAACTATGTGCACCATTTCATGGCGTACTTCAGCGCGATAACGTAATTCTGTGTGCTGATTTTAATACTTGGTATTGACTTTCGAGGTGCTCAAATATTCTATATAGTAAAAGCGCTTTCCTAATCGAATTGCATAGAGAACTGTGTGACTCAAATATTTAAATATTTGAAGACTCGCAAAATCCTAGTCATATACTACATGTGCCTCGAAACTACGCCTCAAATTTGCAAGTGCGCTGATGCAAAAACCGGGTATTGTTCGAGCACATTCGTTAAGACTAGTGGTAAGTTTTCTGAACTGCGTGTGGTGTATTTTTTTGCGCATTAAATAAACTGTAGAACCAATGAAGGTCCCCTTATTTCCTGAAGACCCCACTCCCCTTCCCCGTCCACGGGATGAGGTTGGCCCAACGATGGCTCCTCTTAAAGTGCCTACATTGGCCCTTTCCCTTTTACGTGAAAATTGCGGACAGGGTAACGCTTGCTCGACAAAAGAAGATTGACGCGAAGGCGTAAAAAAATGGCTCCTACAGCGCAGCACAGATGCCCACCATAAACGTCTGCACACCCATATACATATATAGAAGTTAAGCAACGCCAGTCGACGATACAACAAAGGAACTTTCTCGGAATATTGTCCCACGCCGAGCATCTAGCGAGAGGGGTGATACGGCTTTGCGCGCTACAGCGGCAAGAGTCGAGGTCAAACCGCGTCTGCCGAGTTTGCCAATTTAAAACTTCTCGCGACATCCTCACCAGCGCCACCCTCCCACTCTTTTACAAGCGTCCTCTACTACACGCGCTTCCAAGTCTGGGAAGCTCCGCAGACGAAACACGTCTGGTGTGTTCATGTATATATGTTGGTATCTTACATGTAGCTTTGGCATTTTGTTTTCATGCGTGCGCGTCTGTGTGTACGAGGAGCGTATCTAGCGGGAACTGAAAAAAACAAAAAACGGAAACCGGACAAAATGTAGAAAGAGAGAACAGCGGAAACGTCGCGAAGCGTTGGCTGTTCGCTCCCCCACTTGATGGTACGAAGCAACGAAGGAAGTCAACCCGCGGACGACAGGTCCATGAACTGGCGTTAAACTTGTCGACGCGCGAGAGGGGGCGCTAGCGATGTCACCGCTCACCAGAAAACGTGCAGCGGATGTTAGGAAGACGCCGTAGTAGCCGAGACGAGGCCGCAAAGTTTTGTCTTTGCCATAGAGGATACGGGATGCGTGGTGACTGCCCTTACTCTTAAAAGGGTGTCGAGAAAGGGTATTCTTTAAAGAAGCGCAGTACACGAACGGTGACGACGCGTAGTTGGAAAACATTGGTTCGACTAAGCGAAACGTCGACGAGAGAGTGGTAGAGGAGGATATAGTAATCTCTTTGGCACACGTATTGGTGCAGCCCACTGCAACTACCATCTTTTTTCACTTCCAAAGTAACACAGAAGCCGACGAATGGAGGCGAAATGTGCTGTAGAGGTTGTATGAACAAAAATAAAACGCCTTTGGCGGCAGACGCACCTGAATGCGCGCCTCTCTGCTGCTGTATCCGCGATTTGACCACCCCTTTAATGGGAAAAGTGTTGGACAAAACCTTGGAAGGTGACGTGGGAAATGGGGAAAAAATAGACGAAAAAAGGGAGGCATATGTGTAAGCAGGACTGAGCCCTGGTAACTACAAGAGCTTTGACTCTGGTAGTATCGTCACTTCCAATAGCGTAGCTTTCGACCCAAACATGTGCCTGCATCTACAACCTACTCAACTCAGCTTTCACCTCTATCGACACCGAAACGTAATGCGCTGCCAAACTGCAGCCACGCTGCTATGTTTTCTATGTCTACCGCCAACGTGTGCTAAATCGTAGCCCCAGGACAGAAATTGGCAAGATACTCCATAATGTTTTCTTATCCATGGCTGCTTCGGATCAGTTAGCTCCCCCCCCCCCTTCTGTCAATCATCTAAACCTAACATCATCTGTGGTCGCCGCCGGGAGACCAACCCGCAACATGCGCAGGTGCGCATCATGGTTGCCGAGCCATACCAGCTAGTGTAACACGTTCAAATTGAAGTGATAGCTATTTACACTTCGTTTTCATTGCTGCCATTGCTGCTGCTTTCATTGCAATTAGCTGATGCAAACCACGGGGGAAGAACTGGCGACAGGAAAGTGCGTCACCGGAATATGGTCAACGTTCTTTCCTATCGCTTATTCTTTTCCCGTGGCTTGCGTCGTCTATTTTTTTTTTTTTGTAACATGCCCCAATTAGGCTAACAACAAGTTTTACTTAAGAGCTTTCATTCCATCGACGTTCTCAAAAGCCTTACACATCAGACAAATAATTTCGGCACCCTCCGGCACTACCGTAGAGAAAATGAAAGAAAACAAGCATCGTCCTTCCTATAGGTGGAGAAAGCTACGGCACGATGACCCCTCGCGACGATTTCGCCACTGGCCACAACACACACACAAAAAAAAACAAGGACAGGACGGGCCATCATTGCACTCGCTTGAGGCCGGCCTCACCAGTTTTCAGCCGGAGCGGCGCGATGAGGAGGACGATGACAAAATGCGCGTTATTACACACGCCAACAAGCCTTACAAACACACGCGCGTCCCATACACGAGGCGCTGTGCTGCATTCCCAGCAGATCGCTTCCATCCGGCGGAGCGGGGACGGTTTTCGCCGTGGGCCCCTCCTGGGAACCTCATTACACCGCGCGGGCCTACCTGCTAGAGGACCGGCCAAGCCAAGACAAGCCCGGACAGGCTGGGCGAAAGGCTCGCTCATGTGAGGAAGAGGAGAGCTTTTTTTTTTTTTCTCGCCGAGTGTTGTCCGTCTCACGCGATGATGTTGTAAGAAGGAAAAAGTGA